>QEPC01011901.1:23384762-23406839 GCA_003113815.1 Sphenodon punctatus | reverse complement strand
TGTACATAGTGCAGACACACACTGGAGTGGAGTGCCCCAGCAGGGCCCATTCCCCCCTAGCTCCCCCTTGTACATAGTGCAGACACACACTGGAGCAGAGTGCCCCAGCAGGGCCCATTCCCCTCTAGCTATGCCCCTGATATGGAACATGAGAAAGGGAGAAATGTCAAGAGGATTGAAGGTTAGGAATGCATCACAGGGGCTTTTGAGCAGTGGTTAGGGTTAATCTTGGCTTTCAACACAAAGAAGCAGTAGACCCTGGAGTAAACAAGAGGAGCTTATTTCTCACAATCACAGAAAGAGCAATTGCTTCAAAGACAGGAACACAGAAAGGTGACAGAGCAGAAACCCACTCCACCTAAGCAGGCTCCCTCCCTTGGTCTAGAAACACCCTGCTTTTCCTCAGCATAGGGAGAAAGCTGCCTTTTATACTGGAAGCTCTGTTTTGATTGGCTCCTCTTTAGCAAGTCACCTGACAGCAAACACATTTAAGCCTTCTTTCTTTGCTCTTTCCAGATGTCTGAACTTAATGTCCAGCCCAACCAGGGAGGACTTGAAACCCAAGGTAAGAAACTTAAAACACATGTGTATTAAGCCAAGCATGGGGAACCTTCTTCCTCCTGGGAGTTATCTTGAAAGCTAGGACTTGGAGGCAGGGGTGTGCTCAAGAAAAGTTGGGCCTAGATCACGAATTTGTGCTGTGGATCAGTTTCCTATCCTGATACAGGCCCTTCTCTCTGTGCCCTTAACCTCAGCTCAGTTTTTCAGTGTTTGGAGGGGTAGGAGGAGGAGCCGGATCCAGGGACCAGATCCAGGAAGTAGAAGGGGATTTATAAAAACTTGTTGGGGGGTTGCATTTGGTCCCTGGACCCTAACCCCACTCCTGCTCTAAACAAACAGACAGAGAAAAAGGATCAATTTCCACACCTCCCATTTGTATCTTGTTTACTCACATCCTCTCTCGGAATGAAACCCTCAGACTAGAAGGCGAGTAGGGTGTACTGGATAAAGTGCTGGACTTGGACCTAGAAGACCAGGGTTCAAATCTCCCTCTAGACATTAACTCCCTGGGTTGCCTTGGGCAAATCACAACCTCTCTGCCTCAGTTCCCCATCTGTAAAATGGGTGTGTGTGTCTGTCTCTCCCTGTGTTCCCCTCACCCCTATCCATCTTCGATTGTAAGGTCACTGGGCAGGGATCGGTGACAGTAAAGCACTGTGTATGCCTAGTAGTGTTATACAAATAATAAGTAGTAGTTATAGACTATGGGTGGATGAGGGGAGGGAAGAAGAAAGAAAATCCAGCAGAAGGGACGGAAAGCAAAAGGGGAAAAAAAGATGCTCCATCCTGTCACAGAGCAGTTTAGTATCTACTCATTTAATCGCCATTTGTTGTTGGAAGGCTGGGACTGAAGGGGTATAGTTTGGAGACGCTAACTCTCTTTTCTTGTTTTGAGACTACAAAGCTGTACTTGTGTTAATTCAGGCTGCTTAATTGGCAAGATTGGGATGGTGGGGGAGATAGATGGGGGGAGGCTTTGCATTTTTTGATGTATTTTTTATTCTTTGGAAGCTACCCTGATTCCTTTGGGGGTTGGGGGGATGAAGGAAGGGGAACAGAGGGAGAGCCAAGGAGTGTAACATTCATGAAGATGCAAGGTCTCAGGTGCACGCGCTTGGTTTGGTTACATCGAGAATGATGGCCGGCTGGTCCATGTGATGAGGATATGAGTACACAGACCTCAGGTAACAGATTGTACTGGATGGAGGGTATCAGCAGGAGTTAGGAGAGGGGAGTCGGGGAGGGCAGAGCGGAAGAGGTGGGTCTTGAGGGATTTGAAGGTACGAAGGGAGGGGGCGAGGCGGATGTGGGCAGGGAGGGAGTTCCAGGTGTGTGGGGCAGCTAGGGAGAAGGGATGAAGGCGGTTAGGGGAGCAGGGGAGGCGAGGGAGGGCGAGAAAGCGGACAGAGGAGGAGCGGAGTTCACGGACTGGAGTACAGAGGGAAATTAGTGCAGAGAGGTAGGGGGGCTCAAGGTTGTGAAGAGCTTTATAGGTGAAGACTAGGAGCTTGTGCAGGATTCGTTCAGGAAGGGGGAGCCAGTGAAGAGAGGAGAGGCTGTACGTGGTCGAAGCGATGGATGAGGTGGATGACCCTGGCAGCAGAGTTCTGGACAGAGATAAGGGCAGAAAGGTGAGAGCGGGGGAGGCCAGTGAGAAGGAGGTTACAGTAATCGAGCCAAGAGATGAACAAGGGATTTGGCAGAGGAGATGGAGAGAAAAGGGTGAATCTTAGCAATGTTATGGAGGGAGAAGCGACAGGATTTGACAACAGAGTTGATGTAGGGTTTAAAAGAAAGGGGCGAGTCAGGATGAAGCCTAAGCTACAAGGTTGGGGGTCGGGAAGGATGATGACCCGTTGATAAGAATCGACAGGGAGGAGGGAGAGGAAGGTTGGGGGGGGGGAAGATAAAGAGTTAAGTTTTAGGTATGTTGAGTTTGAGTTGATGTTGAGACATCCAGGTAGAGATGTCAGAGAGACAGCCGAGATGAGCTTGAACACATGGAGAGAGAGAGGGAGTAGAGAGAGAGTTGAGTGTCCTCAGCATAGAGGTGATATTGGAAGCCATGGGAGGCAATGAGTTTGCCATAGGACAGGGTGTAGATAGAGGGCCAAGGACAAAGCCTTGGGAAACACCAACTGAGAGGGGAAGGGAGGAGAAGGTGGAGTTGGCAAGAGACACATTGAAGGACCAGTCAGAGAGGTAGGAGGAGAACCAGTTGAAGACGGAGCCATGGAAGCCAAGGGAGTGAAGTGAGTCCAGCAAGAGTGAGTGGTCAACAGTACTGAAGGCAGCAGAGAGGTCAAGGAGGACAAGAATGGAGTAGAGGCGAGTTGTGTTAAATTGTTCTTTGTGAAGTACTCAGAGTGCCATGACAGGGGGTGTATTATTATTTATTAATTAATTAATTATTTATTATTTACTATTGGCAATTTTCTGTGAATGGTGGTGGCCAGAGCATTGCTTTTTGGCCCCAGGGCTCCCAGCATTCTTAATCCGTCTCTGTTGGAGATCTCTGGCCATAGAGTCTTTACAAAAGTTGGCTTTCTCTACTGCTAACTAAGCAGAGGCCAGAAAGGGCGGGCGTGTAGACACCATATAATTAACACCAGGAAATACTGGCCCCTGAGGCTACAGGGTTCACTTAATGCATGTTCCTATTCAACTCTAACAATAAAGGGTTAACTCATTAAAAAAGGCCACTGTTGCTGTTCAGCAGAGACAGGAGCGCAAGCTTTTCCTCCAACCATCCTCGCTAACCCTACATTAGTTCAACTTCCTTCTCTGTCAGTTTCTGTTTAAAAGAAACACAAGCAGTGCCTTCTGGGCATTTCTTTGGAGCTGCCTTTAATCTGCTATTTATTGAGCTGAACAAACTCCTTCACTCCTCTTGGGACCATGTGTTCTTTGTTTGTTTTCTTAAAAATAATGATAATAATTATTAATATCCTGTACAATCTGCATAGTCTGTGTTTGCTGAGTGTAGACCAACAGTGAGAATTGCGGATTGAGTTTTGGGAGCTTCTGGGTGTATTTTTCTGTCTTGTTTTTCTTTTCTCCAAAAGGAAGAGGGGTGAGAAGAGAGTTGGAGGTGTTAATCCATGCTGTCGGCCAGTGGCCTTGAAATGGCAGGGTTTTTCAGGAATGCGGATTCCACCCCCACCTCCTTTTGTTAGCCAGTGAAAATAATTAACCACTGGAATTAATCAGTCAAGGCAAACAGTACACTGGAGTTAAGATGAGTAACCCCAAAAATGGGTATCTCCACTGAATTTCTGGTACCCAATTTTGATCTGATTCAGGTCTCCAGTGTCCCAGAATGTCCCAGAATATCGACTTCCATTCCCAAATTTTTGACATCCAGTCTCATTATTTTTTGGTTTTCCGTCCTGATTTACCATTCCATAGCTTGAAAATTGGTACCAGAAATTACCATTTCCCCCCATGGATCTGGGTACCTGATCAGTGATCAGAATACCCTTTAGAAACCCAGTATGGTACTAAAAAATGTCGGTGTTACCTTTGGGTACCAAAGTAGGTACCCGTTTCAGTTCCTCAGTAGACTCATCATTGTTTGATGGAAGTCTAGATGACTTTCTAATAGAGGTTGCATGTTAGCAACATACATGTTAATGGTCTTGATAAAATGGTGAAAGGAGGAATCTGAATGGCCTGGGTTAGACAGGAATTCCGACTAGGTCATGGGTAGGGATGGGAACATTTCCCCTCCTATGGGTCACTTTGAAAATTAGTAGAAGGGCCGCAGACCAGTAGGCGCTTGGGTCAGGGGTGCTTAAGAGGTGTGCTCAGGATGGAGAAGGAAAAGCAGGGTCCAAATCCTGGATCTCTCCCAGGGTTCCATCCCCCATCCTTGCGTACCCTTACCGTAACTCTCTTCCCCTGACCTCACTCTTTCAGTGCTAGAGGGTAGCGACCAGATCCTGGGGCCATGGCCAGAAATTACAAGAGGGCCAAATTAAAAAAGCAACAGCTGAAGGTCAAATGTTCCTCTTTCTTGAACTAGATGGTCTCCGTCGTCCTTTCAGACATTACCATCAAGGCAAGGTCTATCTTGGTAAAAAGCCCACTGATATCTAGCCAGGTTAGAAATAGGGCCCTATTCTCACAGGCGGGGATGGGTGGGCGGCATGGGGTGTGGGGTTGCCTTCCCACGGACACCCCCCCCCCCACCTCCATGCATGTAGCATCTGGCACTGGCGCCCATTGCTCTGTGGTGGAGGTGGGTGGAGTGCGGTAGCGTGTACCCACACCCACCCACTAGCTGTGGTGTTCCCACAGATGCCCACCCATCCCCCCTGCACCCGCCACAATATTCAAATGGATGCACCACCCGCACACATGGGTGGGGGTCCATTTGAAAAGGACCTGTGTTACATGATAGAAGCCGAGGGATGACTTTGTAAAAGACTACATCTATGTTGGAGTAGATGGATCACCCATCCATCTTTTAGCCCTTGCCTATAACGAAGCTGATAAGACTCTCTGGATTTTTTGTCATTTCACTATTACAAACCTTTCAGTATAATGAACAAAAGGATCAGATCTCAAGAGGGCTTTTACCCCCGAGGATTTTCTGCATGATTATGTGTACATATCCTATTATATTCTCACAACTAGAACAGAAACGGATACTCCCCAAATTGGGTAAACTCCTGGATCTACCCTACCTGACGAAAAATGGTAGTTAACCACCAACATCCAGTCATGTCCTTTTTTGGCTTCTCCTGTTTGTTTTGGGATTTTTTGGCTTGGCTATTGTGGTGATCTCCTCTATTCTTAGCAACATTTGCACTCGCCTAGAATCATAGAACCCTAGGACGTAATTCATCTGGCCCCGAAGACCAGTACAAAATTGCTACATCCACAATACTGAGATGATCTAACCAAAAAGATCTGAAGCAGAATACCCCCCCAAAATCAGATATTTGACTCTTTGTTCTAGTTAGGGAGAGTATTCGGGTTGCTAAAGTGTTACCCAAAATGCAAATAACTGTGAATAATAAGCCTGCTACTCATTTTAGCACCACTGATTGTATCCGTGAAAAACAAGCAGAAAATGTATGGCTCATTTAAATGCCCTAAATGACCAAGAGCAGGGGGAAAGAACGGCTTGTATTGCTGTCCGACTTCGGTGGCTTGTGCGTTGTGTGAACCATTGAATGGTTTTTGATGAGCTAACAAAACCAGATGTTTTTTACGGGTTTGTTAGCATGGCAAAAACCTTCACACAACAGCTAATCCACAGGGAAAGGCAACACGGGCTGCATTCTGTGTGCTTTCCCCTGGACTTGGGATAGTGTGTGAATGAGCCTCTGGTGTAAAGCACACATGGTAAGAATATAAGAATGTCCACATTGGGCTGGACCAGTAGTCCATATAGTTCAGTATTCTGTCTTCAACAGTGGCCAATTCTAGATGCTTCAGGGAATAGAGATGGGTGAACGCGGATCAGAAGTTCGGACCGAACTCAGTCTGTTCGGTTGACCGAACTGAACTTCCGAACCGAACTTGAATTTCAAACCGAACCGAATTTCCGAACTCCGTTCTGTTCGCCCATCCCTAGTGGCAACGCACACCAAAAAACCCTGGTTTTTAATGGCCGAACTTGGTTCGGAAGTTCGGAATTCGACCGAACTCGGTCTGTTCGGTCGACCGAACTGAACTTCCGAACCGAACTCGAATTTCAAACCAAACTGAACCAAATTTCCGAACTCAAATTTCAAATTGAACCGAACCGAATTTCCGAACTCCGTTCTGTTTGCCCATCCCTAAAAAGGAGTAACCCAACGTCTGGTAGGAAGAGGCTTAGGGTTAAAACAATTAGTTCCATTTCCTGCAATCAATTTAGTGTTCATCAATATTTAGTCGCCCAAACTGCAACAGTTTATTTGCATCTAAGGGCTAGACGAGTGTAACAAATATACAACCCATGCAGCGTTTCTGTGCATATTGAACATAAGACGTGTCCCACTGGACCATACCAATGGTCTATCTAGCTCAAAATCCTGTCTTTGACAGTGACTGACTTCACTTGCTTCAGAGAAACACCCAAGAGGTCATAAAGGAGTGATTCCTGATATTCCAAAAAGGCTGTCTCTTCCCTTACGTTCCGCAGCAGCCTCCGAGGTCGGCTGAGGATGCCATCTTGTGAGTACCAATTGCCCATGTAGTTTGTACAATGAGGGCACGCAGAGAGGCTTTCTCAGTGGCTGCTCCACACTTATGGAACTCTCCTCCGCGCCCCGCCTCCTCCCCCCTCCAAGAGATCTGCCTAAGCCTGAGCCTGCTTGCCTTTTGGAAGAAGTGGAAGACCTTTTTGTTTGGCTGGGCATTCGGTGGACTGGGATAGGGTTGGGTGGGATAGGTAGAGGGGCTAAGGAAAGGGTTGGTGGGTGGGGTCTGGGTTTTCTTTTAATTGTTTCTTTATGTTTTTATGTATGTACTATGTTCATATATTTTATGTATTTCTTTACACTGCCCTGAACCTTCAAGGGAAGGGTGGAATAAAAATTGAATAAATAAATAAATATTCACTCCCAGGCCCTGAGAATTTGATGTCTCATCCTCTGCACATCTTGGTTGGTGGATCATGGTCACTGATTCCAGGAGTAAATAATGATGCCATCATTGTCTGTATTTCTACAAATATCCTGGATTTTTGTATCGCAAACATTTGACCATGAATGCAAATATTACAGCTTTAAACTCTGTTTGGAAAGGACTTTGAATTTAGCGGTTAAAAGAAATCCCCCTACTACCAAGTTTGATGTTCCAATTTGGAGATCCGAGCTGCACACGGGGTAGCACTGCATTGCTCCAACACAAGCAGAAAACCCTTATCCTGATCTGCGGCAACGTAATGATGGTTTTCAAAGCAGAAATAATAATTTAGGGTACACACAGCTGTGTAAACTCTCAGCAGAATCAATTATGGAATGTTTGAGTTTTGTTGATCACCAGAGACGAAGCCTGACTCTTTGACAACTTCTACAGAAGAGATACAAGGCGTCTATTAAAAACTTGTAGGCAAGGAGGTTTCCAAGTGCAAATAGTAAACCAATGATGTAAACCAAAGATAATAAATCCACGTTTTGGCTCCCGATTTCTCCATTGCAATATCTATAGCCCATCCGTGTGTTTTTTTTGTTGCATAAAGACTGCTGTATGTTATCCCATTGTGGAGATTCTCTTTAAAGTGATTGATTCGTGGGTGATTACTACTATAGATAATAAAATAAATAAAAACAACCCATTCTCAACCGCACTACATGGAGAGATTAAGATGCTCCAAGCTGTTTCATATATTCGGCAGGATGAAGGAAATTGCGCTATTTAAAAATGAAGCCTTGTTTCTGTAGAATTCATGCTCCGCTGTATTTTGTGTGTGAATCTCTACTCTTGGGTCAAGTGTTTTCATATGGGATATCCATTAAAGCCGTAGACAAGCGGCTTTATTTTATATCATTTTTTGAGTAGGTTTTATTGACCGGTGTTTCACCTTGGCAAATTCCCGGGTCGTGTGGGCCGCGTTTCCAGAAACTTAATGAAACCGCTTGGAAGGTGTCACGGATGGTATAAGCTGTTCTCTCTTGCTGCTTTGGGCCTTGTCTTCGCTATTAGGATTTGTAGTAAACCAGAGCTCAGGACCATGAGGATTGGGGGCCGTACGAACTCTAGAGCAAGAGGAAGTCACTGCCTGAATAGACAAAATGGACAGTCAGAATGACGGAAGACAAAAGCTTCAAGCGGTGGAGAGGCTTGGTTATGGTCACACAGCAAGTCAGTGGAGCGTTGGGAACAGAACACGAAGGGGATCCGCCAGTGACAAAACTCCATTTTAATGGTGGTGGATTGTCATGACCATTATTTATTACTTCGGTTGCCCCATCAATATGCCTGCTGATGAACAGTTGTAATTAGAGACAGACTTCTGCTCCAAGGGGTTTACAACTTCATATAGATAAGGGAGGGGATCTTGGGGAGAGATCCATTCCCATGTTACTGATGGGGAACGGACAGGGGTGTAGCTAGACTGGAATGGGCCCTGGTTTGGAAAATGGAATGGGCCCCTTAGTCCTATCCCCACATGAGATGCACACAAATTCCACATGCACCCCAAGCCTGTGGGCCCAGGTGGAGCTACACCTATGGTAGCTCCGCCCTGGGGAACTGAGGCTGGGAGACAGTGATTGGTCCAAGGTCACCCAGCAGTGAATTCATGGCTAAGCCACGATTTGGATGTTGGACTTCCAAGACTGGCCACTTTAACGCATTCCAGGGGAGGCAGGGAAACTTCCGTGAATGTAATCGCGGCTCCGTTCTCGTGGGAATTAGCGCAGGTGGGGATGCGCTACTATGCTTTTATCTTGCGAGAACATCCATCATTGCAAAAGCTAAATCGGGGGACCTGGTCATGCGTGAGTGTTCTTGTGGGATAAAAGCAGAATAGCACATTCCCACGTTGCCTAATTCCTCTGAGAACAGAGCCGCGATTGCATTCATGGAAGATTCCCTACCTCCCCTGTAATGCGGTAAAGTGGCTGGCCCCTGGAACCTCTTAGCAGGGGGTGGGGGAGCAGTGGGAGTTTTAGCGGGGCTCTTACCACCATGAGGGCAGCAGTGGAAGGGCCCCAAAGAAAGTGCTGCCTGTCTCCACAGGAAGGACCCACAGGATTCAATATCACGTCCGTGGCTAGGGGTGTTTCCACACATGACGCCGGGAGGGAGGCACTGCGGCCTGGCCCGGCTCAGGAACATATCACTGACATAGTGCTGACTGGGTCCAGCCGTGGAACAAATGTTTCCACGGCCGGGCCGTCGGGGAGGACTGGTAGACGTAGGAATATTTGTGGCCCCCTGGCCTCGTCCCCGCGCTGCACTCAGTACCCCGTCTCCCTCCATGACTGGAAGCCGATCCAGACTGGCTGCACCACATGTGAGTAGCCTGCTCTGGCCCAGCTGGGTGGACCGCAGCCTGGGCTATAATCCTGGAGGTCTCTGGGATCACAGCCTGGGCTCGCCATAGACATGCCCATGAGCAATCCCAGCAGGCAACATCTGGGGGCCCAGCCAACAAATGTGCGGTGGCCCATGGGCCTAAGCGGGCCAAAGTGATGTTTAACACCCTACGTTACCTAGGCTCAACTGGGCCCCTTCTATAACAGAGTTGGGAATGGGCCAGTCCCTTCCTCCACAGAAAATGATGCAAAGAGTTAGAGCCTTTAAAAACTAGGTTCACTCCCACAGGGAATTAAAGAGGTTCCGGAAGAAGTGCTCTCACTGAGCCAGGGATGGTGGTGGTTGCCTATAAACCAAATCACCGAAGGGAACACCATAAAGAAGTGTATGAAGGGTGGGGGGGAGGGTCAGGAGGTGAGTTTTCTAAGTCCAGTAAGACTGTGGCTGTTTACATTGTAATTTGGGACAGTGTGAAACAGCCAAAAACATACAAATAAGGCTTTGGTGAAATGGGTACCTGATTTGGTACCCGTGGTAATATCTGCATTTTCAGGTACTGTTTTGGGTATCCAAATCATTACCCAAATACTGATGGAGTACTCAGAAAACCAAAGTTTCGGTTATCCATTTTTTTTTTTTTGAGTACTCCAAAAAATACCTGATAAACCGAGAATACGCGGGAAAAATTCCTGAAATCTGTGACAAAAAGTTGAAAAATCAGGACGAAACTGGAATTTCAGCATACCTGTTGCAGCTTTTGCTTAGACTTGCGGCTATAGCCAGACAGGAGGAGGTTGCGAAGATTAAGGCGTCCCCACATTTGGCTGGTTATTTGACTATGATCCTGCCTCGGGGATCTACGGCCACTTATTTGACGCCCGTGATTTCTAGTGACAGGAAATTTTTATTTAGGAGTGCCCGCTTTAATGCCCTCCCTACGGCGATCTTCGAAGGCCGTTTATATGGGTTAGATTTTGATAAAAGGGTATTCCCGTTTGATAACCAGGCAATTGAGACTACTGACCATCTTCTCTTCAGTGGTCATTTATACAATCTGCTTCGTGAAGAATATTTGTCCTCATTGCTGAGTCAGCACCCAGGATGGTCTGAACACGATCTCTTATCCTTGGCATTATCTGATTCGAAGCCAGAAATTACGCAGGCGGTGGCGACATTTTTTAATTAGAGCATGCCCTCTTCGGCAGTGCTTTTTGATATTTAAGATCCCTACCGATTTTGTGGTCCCGGGCTGAAATATGTTCTTTGGGGTAAATTGCCTGAAGTATTCTTTATTGTGTAATTTATTATTGTTGTTGGATTTACTCTGTTGGTAGCTTTTTTTTTATGACGGTTTAAAAATTTCCTTTTGTTTGCAACAGCTTTGTGCTACGCATTATTATAATAAACTAGCTGTTAAGCATACCTGTTTTGTCAGCATTTTGGTATTTTGGGTACCCGATCGAAAACTGGTTTGGGTACCAAAGTGTACCTGAAATATTTGGTTTGATTCAAGTACCAGAAACTTGACAGGTATACTCATTTTTGCGGGTACTAATTTCGGGTCTACCTTGGAGTAAAGAATACGTGGCTGGACTGCTTGCTAAATTTCTAGGAAGCCTTTTACTTTCACTCCCTCGCAAAAGAACTTGGTTAAAACATCAGGGGCAGCACGAGGACCTGATTTGCCGTAATTAACTGGGAGAGTACGACAGCATATGAACTGCAGGATTCTGAATCCTTGCCTTTAAAGACAGGGAAGATAAGTAGATCTTTCAGAAGATACTGATAAAAGCGGAATTAATGCTGGCATTCTCCTGCGCCATCAGTTCAACGCTAGAGATAATTTAAGTCAGGTTTTCGATGCAATAAATTCCCATTTTCTTAATGCATGTTTGGGAAAAGCAAGCAGTATTGTAGTGCAGCAATCAGCAATATTTGCTCTTACCATGGATGAATAAGATGAATATGCCAGTGTGTTCAATGTAATTGATCCATTATTTGATACGGGCTTGCAGATTACAGCTCCAGGCCCCACCCCCCAAAGGGCTTAAACGTGTTTAGAAAAATGTGCAAATCTTGAAGAGATAAAAATTAATAGTACTGGCATTGACCTATATAAGCTGCTGTATAAACTGTGCCAGTGGGCTGGGCTGCTTTTGAATATAGTTAAGAACCCTGAGTATCTAGAGCGGAGAGATGTTGCGATGATGGCGTTGGAAAGAGGTTCCTCAAAAGCCATGATGAGCCCCTCAAGTTGCTGCTCCATGTCATGGTGCTTAATCAGATCATCTAGTGCTCTCTTGAACATGGTGGCCCTGTAGGAAGAATGGAAATCAGGGTTTTGTTTTGTTGTTGTTGTTCAGAGGAATGATTTCCCCCCCTAATTTAATGACCCATTTTTCCAGATTGCACCGGAAGGTAATTACCAGTCAGAAAGACCAAGCTTGGGGCTTTATAGCATGGGTCTGGGAACTCTTTCAGCAAGTTACGAATAGCCTGTTCCCTCCAGAGTTGTATCAGGGACTGAAATGAGAACAGCAAGGTGTGAGTGCTATGCAGAAGACTTGGGAGAGTGTGTGTGTGTTGGTGGGGGTGGAGGTCAGAGCTCTATGACTGGGCAATGTGGCTCAGGAGACTCTCTTGGCTCTACTTCATGGAGGAGTATTTTGGGATTTGGGGAGGAAATCAATGTAAGAATCTTCTGGGGACGCTGTTGGTCTCCTGTCTCTTCCCTACAATAGCTCTAGGGCAGAAGGCAATCCTGTCCCCATTCCTTCTGCAGCACTTAGTCAGGTGTCTGAGTTCCCTTCGTACCGATTCTTCGTAACAGTAGAGAAATGGGGCTTGTAGGGTTCCGATGGTGCCTGCCTGTTTTCCCCTGTCCTGGCCCCCTCTTCCTCCCCATGCCTCCTAACACCGAGTTGAGTCACTCTGGTTCCGCCAGCCTCTTCATGCCAGGCTGGTTCTTCCTTAGCGGTCTAGTTTTCCAGACCCCCCTCACACCAGGCTGGACAGACTCCCACTAAAGTCACAGCCGTGCCACCTCTCATACACCTGCATTTGCTCATTTTTAAAATTTCTGACTAGCTACACCACATGCCTGCAGAAAGGCCCGGTGTGGCCCGAAACCTTGCATACTCTCACTATCGTTTGAACTCCTTCATCTGCACCAGTATGAATCACTTTGGTTTCCCCCAGCCTCCTCACGTCAGGCTGGGCTCTCTTAGGCCTTCTGGTTCCTCTAGTCCTCCCTCACACCCGACTGAGTCACCAGCCTTACAACAATAGAAAAAAATGGTGCTTCGGATGGGACCCAGGGATTTCATAGAGCCTTGGGATGCTGTGAGGAAGAGGCCTTTGTGTTCTGTTTTTTGTTTTTTTTGGGTACCTGCAAACCCAAAGTTCCCAATGAAATGGAGGTCTGCAGGCCACTGCAACTGTCCCCTGACGGATTTGGTTCGCTGAGACAACCAGTGGGTCTTATGCGACTTTTGCTGTAATGAGAAATTTGCTGCTCGCAGGCCTCTAGATATGGATTGAAAAGTCATGTGTGTGTGTGTGAACTCTCTAACTGCAGGATAGGACCTCAAGTGTGTGGTGGAGGTGGAGCGCCCCTTCTGTGAATAGGGGTTGGGTTTCCAATAGATCTTTGGTAGGCTTTTCCTGACTTTATTATTTCTGTCTGGGGTTATGGGATTATAAACTCAAAACTGAATTATGCTGCTGAAGACCCTGGGCATCTTTAGACAGAACAAAGATCGAGTGTCAAAACCCCTAAGCACGTGTTTGGGATTGTTATGGTGCTTACACACAATGGCCAACACCAATTTGGCCACCCGTTGAACCTGCGATGTGAACACCATTGCATCACAAGGACAATTTGCGTGTTCCGGTGAACACGTGGCCAACGTTGTGTCTAGTGATATCGCGTGGCGTGTTAGCAGGTACCACACGGGGAATGAGGTGGCAGCACTTGGGTGCCGAGATTGGGTGGTGAGCAAAACGCCAATTTGCTCCAAGATGGGCTTTGTGTTTAAGCAGCGCCACACGGTGAACACAGGGCCAAACCGGCGTTCATATCAAGATCAAAATGCACGTTAAGGCACCGTTGATGTTATGTCTAAGGACACCAGGTTCAATCCAACACCTCGGCGCGATGTGCGCCTATGCCAGGCGTAGTTTACGTACGCCGGTGCACATGTATGCACACGCAAACTGTGCGCAGCAAGTCGCTCGGGGCAACGGCATGCCCCTGCCCATATGACCCCCCTCCCCCACGTGCCCACACAGCCCAGGGGATGTATCGGGAGCCGTGGCTGCTCCATTCCCTGGATTGTGGGATGTGCGGGCTCTGGGGGGCATATGCTGCCCATTGGTGTAATGCCCAGCCAGGTGGTGGGTGCACGTGTGCATGTGCCCCCCCCGTACATAGCAAGCCACTCAGCGAAAAACGCACCCCGACCATGTATCAATAGGGGTGCACTGTTGAGCGGCTTTCTGCATGCGTGAGGTGCATACACATTTGCACCTGCCGCCTGGCTGGGCATTACGCCAGTGGGCGGTGTATGCCGCCACTAGGATTGCACCCATCCTCTGTTAAAATCTGATTTGCTTTAGACAACTTGCAAACTCACTTTTTAGCAGAGAGGTGGGGAGACATAACCTGACTCTAGGAAGGGTGGGAGAAGCCTTAGCGCTACCACTTTCCAACATGCTCTTTCCAACATGTTCGGATGTGGCCATGACTTTTAGTGACGCCCCTACCCTTGCCCCCTTTCCTGGCACCCATGATAATGGGCCTGACTGCTGGATTTATCTGTGTTTATAAATTTTCTACTCTCTCTCGCCAGTCTATCTAAGTTCCCTGTAACGAAGCCAGCTTGTGTGCACCTGCAATTTCTCAACTTCATCAATGAGTGTTTTCAAACGATGAGGTATGTTTGTGTGGCTGCCAAGTGGCGCAGCTGTGGAGCACTTATGCAGGTCGAGAGCACATGGAGTGCTTCAGATGGGCAGTTTCCAGTGTGGCTACCCCAGTGACAGAGGTGGCCACTGTACATTTGACTGGCCTGACACAGAGCACTTCAGATGTCCTGGCATTGCTCCATGCATGGCTCACAGGAGTACGCAATTGGCTGCTTTGCCTTGAGATGGAAAGTCTGATCCATGGCTCCTGGATGGCTGTGCAGGGTAGCATCTTGTCTGAAAACACCCAATGGATCCCTGTCTCCTCCTATGTGCCCTTCCCGTTTGTTGCCCTTTCCCATCTCTGCTTTTGATTGCAAGTAGAGACCTATAACAGTCATCTGATTTAGTACCCGCAGGTGATACCCACAATTTCAGAAACCGTGTTGAGTACTCGATGGGCTACCCAAGTGCCGATTGGGTACATTACTCAAAAAATTGGTATGTACCATTACCAATTTACTGTTTATAAATCTGTAAATTGGGATGGAAATTGAAAAATGGGCCAAAAACTAAAAAACAACAACACATACTTGGGACTGGAAGTCAGTATTTTGGTATGAAAATTGGTATTTTGGGGACATCAGGTACCCAAAAAAGGGACTAATCGCATACCAATTACTACCAACAATTTAGTGTCGATTTGAGTACCAGATATTTGATGGTTTACCTGTACTTGTTTCACCTCTAATTTTTAAGCCCCTTGGTGCTGGGGACCTGTCTTGACTCTTTTATCACAACTTTCCAGCCTGTTACTGGTGCAATATAAGCAATAAAATAGTAATAATGATATTAGTTGCCAAAATCTCAACATTTAAAAGCGGGATGGTTATAATGGAGGAAAAATGACAACCATGGTCCAGGCGTTTGCTTTTCAGTGGAGATTTTTTTCATTTCAGAACTAGAGTTTAAACTCAGAACTCAGGTTTTGAAGATTATACAAGTTCTGGAAAAGCTTTTGAGATGACAACGCCACAAGCTAGAAACGGGTAACATGTTTCTTCGCCATGAGTAGTTTATTGGGCATCTGATTGGTACCCGGTTACCGAGTTGGGCGCCTGACTATCTGAAAATATAGGTTACTAACTGCTACCAAGTTACTGATTTTACTGATCGGTAAACCGGCAAATTGGTAAAGGAACTGGGATAGGAAGCTGAAAAATCAGTACCAGAAGTTGGAAACATTGGTTTGAAAAATGGTAAATCAGTCCATTGGGCAGTCCATTGGGCACTAGTTGAGTATTAATTAGTACCTGTCGATGTTAATGGGTCAGATCGAGAACCACAATTTTGACAAGTTTACCCATTTTTGCGGATATGCATTTCAGCTCTCCGCAAGACGTTGAAAACTGATTGTTGGAGACAACGGTGTAGTTATAAAAGGTGGTGGAACTCCATTTGGGCCCACGAGCCTGGGAGGGCCACTCTCTGGTGCAACTGCGCCCCCTACTGCTGGGAAGAAGTGTGTGTATGTGGCATTCCATCTTAGCTACGCCCCTCTATTAAATCCTATTTAACGCCAGTGCATTATGAATACTTTGGAGAAAAGCTATCTTTGTTAAAACTTCAGTACCTCTAACCCTTTTCTGAAGATATGAAAGATCCATCTCTGCGACATAAGGAATTTCCTGCTAAAGAGGGAAGGCAGGCGTGATATTTCTGTAAAAAAAAAAAAAGAAGGGGGGGTTGGGGAAACCACAAATATTTTCTTTTTGGCAGCGCTATGGGGACCAGGGGGAAATACTCTGTCTTTCTACATGAAAAAGAAGCAAACTAGAAGAAATTTTTTTTTAAAAAAATAAGTCCTACACAGGTCACCCAAAAGAGAGAATTTAATGTAGCCCTGTGCTGCATAATACTGTGCATTGCAGATTGTCAACAATATAAAACACTGAAACATAGATATATATATTTTGAAGTGAAAATGGTTCACAAGGTACACCAGGGAGAGGATTCCGTGCATAAAGATCGATGACATGTCAGAGTCTGCTAAGCTCAAAGATGACTGCCTTTATTGTTTTCTTTTCATCTCGCAAACTTTGAGCTCCTGTGTTCCCATCATTTCCCCATCCCACGTTGGTGCAAAGCGTATTCTAAACAATGGCGTTCTTTTGATACATTACATAATAAAGCAACACCAGCTCTAGAGGAACAGAGGAGATCACAACTGTCCATGGAAAGGCATGAGAGACGCCAATCCTTTTGGTATGACGTAGAAGTCATCCCACTGTGGCTGTTTGGGGGGGGGAGGTGTTGCCGACAATTATGCCTCTCCCCTTTTCTTAGGAAAAGTAGACTACAAAGTCCTCTTTCTTGACAGCCTACTTGTGATTTACATTATATTACAGTTTCAGTTTCGGGTGCAAGTCATACAGAGTATATTAGCAAGGTACCTGGATACCTAAAACGTTGATAATTTCCAGTACCAATTCCTTTGATTTTTCTGGTTACTAATCAGTAAATTGGACCAGAAGACTGAAAAATCAGAACTGGAAGGTGACATTCCAGGACATTGGGTAATAGGGATGTGCAGCAGGCATGTCATTCATTTTTGTTTACAAAAACACTTTGTTTTCAGAGGTTTTTGTAAAGGAAAACGTTTTTAGTTTTTTAGTGTTTTTTTTTTTTTAAAATCGATCAATCAATAAACCACTGCACATCTGAAAAATGGCGGCCGAAGCATTCTGTGAGTGAGCGACCCTTTCCCAAAATGGCACTACAACACAGGCACCATTTTGGGACAGGGCAGCTGGTCTGTGCATGTGCAAAATGACTGCTGTGTATGTGAAGACCAGCTACCCTTTTCCAAAATGGCACTGATGCTGCCACCATCATTTTGGGAAAGAATGCACATGACATGTTTTTGTCAATTTTCATTACTCTGGCCTGCCGTTTTTGTATTTTAATTACTAAAACAAATGGGCCATTGTTTGTTTTAGTAATTAAAAATAACAAAAACAAATTGCACACACCCCTGTTGGGTACCCAAATCAGGTTGAAATCGGGCTCCGGTCAGCACTCAACATTTTTGAGTGTATTCGGGTACCGGAAATCTGGGCATGCTTGCTTTTGTAGGTACTCATTTTGGCTCTATTTTGTACTCTAATTAGTGGAATACAAGATTGAAAATGAGTCGGCAATGTAATGTCGTTGCCATGTTGGGCTGTGTGCTCGATGCATCATATCCAAGATAATGGCGCCGTTTTACTCAACGCTGGTGAGACCCCACCTGGAGCATTGTGTTCCTTTTGGGGCACCACTCTTCAAGAAGGATGTTGAGAAATTGGAGATGATTCAGAGGCCAGAAACTAAGAGGATAAAGGGGCTGGAGGACAAGCCAGATGTGGAAATGCTGAAAAACTTGGTTATGGTCATCCTAGAGAAAAGAAGGCTACAAGGGACCTGATAGCAGTTTTCAAATATCTAAAAGAATGCCAAAAACACACACAAAAGATGGTAAACATTTATTGTCCGCTCCAACACCCCCCCCCCTCCACATTTGTTATTCTCGCAGGCAGAACAAGGATGGGATGGGCTTAAAGTGCATCAGTGTAGACTTCAATTAAATATTAGGGAAAGTTTCCTGTGAGAACTGTTGGGCGATGGAATAGGTTGCCCGGGGAGGTGGTGGAATCTCCTTTACTGGGTGTTTCCAAAACCCAGCTGGACAAGCATCTGTCTGTGATGCTGTAGAGAGGGATATCCTGCCGTAGAACAGGGGGTTGGATTAGATGACCCTCAACGTCCTTTCCAACCCTAAAATTCTATGATTCCGTGAGTTTGGCTAAACTCACCTGACAGACTAGGCTGTGGCTTCCTTGCTTCAGGAATGAGAAATGGTAAACTTTGTGAAGCGACTGTTTGTATGGTGCAGGGGAAGGCTGTGAGAAAAACGGAGGGATGAGGAATAGGACTGAGATCAGAGGAGCCAGAGAGAACATTTGTGAAAAATGTAGGCCTCTCTGGGGAGAGAAAGGTTTGGCATCTTACAGACACTTGGGTGACAGAGGTTTACAGGAATCATCATTTGTGGAAAGCAAAGGGATCCTTCTAGGAGGAGGAGATGTCTTCCACCTGTAATTTGGAACTCCTAAAATGGCGGCAGCCTCAACCCCTTACAGCAATAAGGGTTCGGATTGGTGGAGGTCAGAATTCCTTGATGGAAGAGCCATAATTGTCAAAATGCTGCTAGTGTAGCAGCAAGATGGCAGCACAGGTTAGACTTGAGGTGGTTACGGGTCTGACAGCCTGGATGGAGAGCAGGGCTCCGCTTTGGTCTGGCAGGTTCCGGGCAGGTGCGGTAACTGCACAACCACCTTGGTCTTGGGTCCTGGCTCCAGCCCTGGAGAGAGTAGACTTGGAGGACAGACTCTGGTGGACCATGACACACCTATGGTTCTGCCCAACTTGCTTTCCCATTGGCTGCTCAAATCCATGCAAGTCCCCATCAGGAAGCCATTGCGTCTCCAATGTGATGGCTTTATCTACAAGATGTGGACTCTACCTGACTCCAGCTTCTTGCTCCTGAGACTAACCTACCTTCTCCTCCAACCTTGCCCCCAACCTCTTCCCAGTTAATCGGCCTGGCTTCATGATCTTAATCCTGACCCAACAGTTTATCTCCTCTTCAGCTTCCTGACCCCCTGATTTGACCCCGGTTCTCTGGCTCTAGACTTGGAACTCAGCCATTGAATCCCAACAGGCAGTGGTGTAGCTACAGGCAGGACAAATAGTCCTATTGCCTCCTGGAGCGCAGGGGGCCCAGTAGGGCCAGCCCCATTGTGACATTCAATGTTTCTGTGCCTCTGCCATTTAGGCAGGAGCTGGAGTCGCCTGTCAGTGGCTGACACGCCGCCTCGCCACCTCACCCTCTGCCCTGGCATCCCTGCACCTTGCTTCCTCCAAACCTCCCCCTCCTCTACTCCAGCATCCCCAATGCCCTGGTCTGCTTGAGTCCCTCCCTCTGCCCCCCCACTCCCATTTCAATACCCCCAGAGAATAAAGGGCAAAATGGGGGGAGGGTTATGAGACAGGACTTTCTGTGTATGAAGCATCCCACCTACAAGAGCCTTGGGTAGAAAGTGAATGTTGAAGCACTGTGTACAAGGAAACTGAATGCTGATTTACATGCACAATCATTTGCATAAGGACTTCTCTAATAGAGGATCACTATAATGCTGTGTTGCCTAGTGGTTCAAGTGCTGGACTTGGATGTGAGAAAGGAGGGTTCAAGTTCCATCTTAGCCCATGAGCTCACAGGGTGACCCTGGGCAAGGCACTCCCCTCAGACTTGGTTCTCCTCCTGTAAAATGGGAATAAGGATGACCTACCTCACAAAGTTCTTGTGAAGAGAACCTAGATAAGGATTGCAAAGTACTTTGAACACTGAAACCACTATAGGGATGATGATGATAGTAAAAATACAGGAGCAGTACTATGTGGCTCGTCTGACCAATCCCAGCTGAGCAAGAACTCCAATTTCAAATGTGCACAATCAGTGCATGAAATAAATAATACAAAGTCAGGAATGGAATACAATTAGACTAGAAAATGCACTTGCGGGGGGAAAATGCTGAAATTGATTTGTCAATGACCCCCTCCATTCCACCGTATAATACATTTGTTATGTGTTGCGGTTGGAATGTGGTTTAGGTGCTTTTGCAAATTGCTCTAAACAAATCCAGGTTTGTATTTTGCAAAGAGTTCAGGCCCATTTTGTGACTGTGCATCTTGAAGCAATGGAATGAATGAATTGGCTGACGGGCAATGGAATGAATGAATTGGCTGACGTTCTGTAGGATCTGCTGGCATTTTGCTATTGGTGGATTTTTGATCTGTTTGAGAGCAGATCCCTGGAGGGCAGGGGGGAGGGTGGCAGCAGCAGCAGCAGCAGAAGCAAGCATTTATATAGCGCCAGCAATGTACCTGACACTTTACAAAGTAAAGATTGTAAGCCTTAGGGCTTACAATCTGAGAGACCTGGGGGGAGACAAAGGAAGGGGAACAGAGGGAGAGACGAGAGCGGGGTGAGGATTGTGGTCAAGGGAAGGCATATCATGTCTCTGGCTGTGAGCCCCTAGCCATGCTTGTCCTCTCGACAGGTAGCAAAGCTGCCCTCCTCCCCCCCCCCCCCCCCCCCCCCCCCAACCAGGAATTATGGCTTCTCTTAGCTGGAATATTTTGCTTTTACATGCTTGAGGTGGCTTAGATCTCTATCCAGAAGGGGACGTTGCCGGGGTACATGAGGTTTTGCCTAAATCAGGGTCCCAACTACCAAATCTAGCAGTTACTGTTGGGGATGCAGTGTGGATTTCTGACACTTCTGGAGCATCTGGGGGGACCATAAGATGTCCATAAAGGAATGGTCCATCGCCGTCTGGACTGCAACGCTATTTAAAAGATTCAGTATTTAGTTACATTTTTCATGTAATGAATGCGTTCAGATACGAGTTTAGCATTTATTTGTGTGTGAAACATACACAAAATAAAGTCTGGGTCCCATATATCTGAAAGACCAGCTGTCCTGCCATGTTACATTGCGACTGCTACGGTCAGCTGGGAGCGCCCCCTTGCAGGTTCCATCTGTTACCTTGTCTGTGGGGCTGGGGTGGACAGGAGGACATTCTCAGCTGTGGAACTCCCTCCCCCAGGAGGTTTACTTGAGCCCGATCCTCAGCATCTTCCGGAGGCGGTGAAAAACATTGTTAGTTGAAAAGGCATTTGGCAGGCAGGGGTTCGGGGTTGGTTGGGTTTTTGGGTAGAGTAGTGGGGGTTTTGATTGCACGGTGTGAGCACTGGCGCATGCGGGTGGGTGGGCTGCCGTCTCAGGCAGGGAGGGAGAGAACGGCGGTGCCCGGTATAGAAGTCGAGTCGTGCTCCATGCTCGGCACCACCGCAGAGTGCGTTTGTGGGGGGCAGAGTGGGGCTTCTCCAGGTGAGTATGGATGGGTTTCCGCCCCAGGCTGCAGGAAGTGTGTGTGTGGGGGGGAGGCTGTGTGGTTGCAGTGGCAGCAGGGAGAAGGTTGCATAGCCAGATGGGCACGAGCTGAGAGCAGAAGTCCCCAGCCCCCAAAATCTGCCACCCCTCAAACTCTGCTGTTCTAGGCAGGTGCCTATGTTGTCTGGCCCTGATAACTGCTCCCTCTGAACTCGTTCTACACCACTCACGATTTCATAAACTTCTATCCTGTCCCCTCTCATTTGTCTCATCTCCAAGCTGACAAGCTCCAACCTATGCAGCCTCTCCTCGTATGGAGGAAATGGAAATGAATGGTCACAATGGGTGTTTTTACACACGCATTTCTCCTGCATGTTTGCTGTTACATCCTGAACGTTCTGTGTGTCTAAATCACTCACCCAGATCTTAAACATCTGGCTCTTTGAACTTCTGCGCAGAACTTCTCCCAGAATGTTTGCGTGTAAAAAAGTTCTTCTCCTGCTTAACTGCTTTGCTCCAGGCAACTGTGGTCACTTGGTTTCCATGGCAGCCTCTCACGTCTACAGCTGCAGCTACTTTAGGCTGCCTCAGGGCTGTGTTTGTGTGATGAATTCATTCAGGAACTGCCTCCAGGG
>QEPC01011901.1:23348602-23384752 GCA_003113815.1 Sphenodon punctatus | reverse complement strand
TGTGTGTGTGTGTGTGTGTGTGTGTGTGAGAGAGGAATGCATCTGGAACGTACTTGTAAACCTAGAAGATTGAAAAATCCAAAACTTTAAGGTGTGTGTAAAAGTGCCCAATTGTGATTTTAATTAAGTGCCCCGTGCACTTCTGGAAAAATGCATTGGGAGCCATGCCTTATGCTGCATTATAACTAAATTCATGCTATAAAAAAGTTTTGCTTGTAATAGCAGTTTCAGTTGCTAAGTTGAGTTAACGTTTTATCTGTCTTGGAAACCAATTCTAGGTGAGACAGCCAGAATGATGCATATGGCAGCAAGGGAAATGCTTGAGTTGATTAGATTGGGGTGGGAAACTTTATCCTTCCCCGGGGCCACTTGACAATTAGCGCAAACTCTGAGGGCAGCATAGAAGTTGGGAGCAGGGGTGGGAAGGAGAGATGTACAAGAAAAGGAGGGGTTCGGGCCATGGGTCTGTCCCTGTGGGCAGGAGGGGCGGGATATAAATTAAAAAAATAAATAAAATAAATAAATAAATATGATTGGGTGCGTACCCTCAACTCTGCTTGCTGAACCAGGGCTCAGATTTTCAGTGCTTTGGTGTAGGGACTAGATCCCGGAATTTGAAAGGGACCACATAAAAACTTTCTGGGGGGTCGCATTGAGCCCCAGGGTCTGAAATCCCCCACCCCTGTTATAGATCGGTGTACGACTTAAATTCTGATTGTATTTGTTTGAAATACAAGTAGGCGAACCCCTCTCCTGGTTTGCCAGTTATAGACCCGGGAAGGTCAAAGAGCAGGATACCCTAGGACTTGTGCATCACAAAATCTTGCCGGCTCACACCACTGTAATTTTCTTTCCCTCTTAAAAGGGCAACGTTATTCCACTAGACAGTTCCTACAAGGCACGCGTGTTCTCCTGTGAATCATCACTTTGTTCAGTGCATTTTCTTCTGTCTCCCTTGAAAGTAAAGAGTTAATGAGCGGTGGAATGAGAAATACTTAATTCTTTTTGATAACTTCAAAAATATATATTTTTTCTGCAGCACTTGAGTTGTCAGAAAATATTTACATAAGTGCATCTGTGAACCTAGTCTCAGTATCTTAAGATCTGTGGCAGCTTTGTCACTTCTTTACAAATAGCTGTGAGCGATCTATTATGTAAAAAGGTTCCGTTTAATTGAACAGGAAGCTGTAACAGTCTTTTTTTTCTTCTTCTTCCCACCAAATGGGTTTTTATTTATTTTTTAAAAGCTATTTGTGAGGATCGTTCTGTTTTTTAAAATGTAATTTATTTATTTATTTATTTAAAAGAAAGGAATCTTTGTCAAAAGAAAGAGCTGTGAAATCTGCAGTTTGGAAACGCTTCCACTGTAATATACTGGGCCAAATGCGGAACTCTGTATTGGCAACCAAATTTGATTGCCCTTCCTCGCATGAAGGAATTAGTCCATCCAAATCAATAGGGACATCCAAGAGACTTGGATAATTTCTTAGTAGAAAGGTCCACAAATCCATTAGTCAAACTGATCAGGGAATGTAAACTCTGACTGCCGGGAAATGGGAGTGAACGGCAGGGAATGCATCACTCCGTTGTGACCTCTTGGGTACTTCTCTGATAAGACCGAAGGCGGCACTGTCAGTGACAGGATGCTGGGTTAGGTGAACCATTGGTCTGACCCAGTGAATGGCACTATGTTCTTAATGATCAAAGAATAAGGACATCCTTACGCGTTATAGTGGCCAATTATCAACTGGCCATTGCTCCGTTTTCAGTGTCTGCTTTTAGACTCTGCTACTTGACAAATGTCTGTTTGTGAAGCATAAGGAGTTACTTCTGGAGCAACACGCTTCTTGATAATTCTCCAGTAGCAAATGCAGTGTGGAAGAACTGAGTAGCAAGGGTGGACTTCCAGCCTGACCACCTATGATCAATGAGTTAAACAAGGGAAGGGCTATAACGGGAACCTTCGATTATGTATTCACTTTGAATTATAGCCAGCCCTTCCCTGGAGGCTCGGGGCTAGTGTGGAAACTGTTTTGATAGTTTATTTTATTTTATTTATTTATTTATTATATTTCTTCACTGATCCCTCCTGCCTCAGCAGCTTGGGGTGGCTCACAACATAATTAAACGGATTCAATAAATAACTATAAAAATAATGTAATATAAAATCAGCAACAAAAACAACCCAGGCAGAGCCATCACCTGTCTCCCTCGCCAAAGGCCCAGCGGAACAGCCAGGTCTTACACTGTCTTCAGAAAGAGGGGAGGTCCGGGGCCCGGTGGACCTCGGTCGGTCGGATGTTCCACAGCTGCAGTGTGGCCACCCTCCCTCATTGTTGCCACCTGAGATACCAGGGGAACTCTGCAGGAGGAACCTCTAGTCAACCAGAGGTCGATCCAGAACCTGGGTGTGTGTGTGATGGAATCCTACAGATAAGTGGGGCCCATGCCGTTGAGGGCTTTATAGGTCAAAACCAACCCCTTGAATTGGGCCTGGAAGACTAGGAAGCCATGGGTAAAACCTGGATTTTCAGGTATAGTTTTGGGTACCTGAGTACTGTTCGAATACCCAAAATACTGACAACTGTCATACTGAAATACCAATTTTATTTATTTATTTCTCCACCCCCCCCCCCGAAAATCCAGGGCAAATTCAGGACTATCTGTCCTGGATTTTTTTGCGGGGGGGGGGGGGGGGAGAATGGGGGCGTTGGATTGTTTTGGTATTTCAGTATACCGGTGGTTAGTATGTTGGCATTTTGGTAATCGGCTGTTGGGATTTTGGGTACCTGATTGAAAACCGGTTTGGGTACTGTAAAATGCCCAAAATATTAGGTTTGACAATTTTCATTAAGAACAACTATCCAAAAAACTCTTTGGGAATGTAACCTCTTACCGATGGGGGTTGGAGCAACAGGGAATGGATTGCCCCATTGCGACCTGTTGGGTACTTCTCCCAAGAGAGAGAGAGTGACCACTGTCAGAGACAGGATCCAGGGTTTGATGGGCCATTGGTCTGACCCAGTGTCTCACTTCTTGTGTTACCTTATCTCTTATCCTCATTGCCAAATGCTTGACCAAATAAATAGAACTTACATTACCTCTGGAAAATGCTTGGGCATTGATGAATCGCCATTGGAAGGGAGTTCCAGACGACTCCCTGCACTCCCCTTCTGCATGGACTTCGTACAATGATGGCACTTGCAAGAAACACCCCCCACCCCCCGCACACACACACACACACACACACACACACACACACACACACACGTCTTCCAGTCATTGTTCCCATCTGGAACAGTGCACCTTAGGATATCCTCCCAGAATGCATTGCAACTCCCTGGTGGACGAGGCTAAAAGAGTAGTCCTGCATCATTCCGGAAGGATGGATATCTGGACGTGGTACTACTATTCGATCAATGGCTTCTTGGTTCCAGAGTTGTCTCTTGAACCAGCTTTGCTTTGGGGTTTTAGGGAGACTCCATTTCATTGCTGAAGAAAAGCTCTGAGAGATGACGGATCTGCTGCTCTATGAGCTGATACGGCTTCTTGGTTCCAGAGTTGTCTCTTGAACCAGCTTTGCTTTGGGGTTTTTGGGAGACTCCATTTCATTGCTGAAGAAAAGCTCTGAGAGATGACGGATCTGCTGCTGTATGAGCTGATACGGCTTAAGTCCTCCGTGAACATAAGTACAGATCAAGGAAGCACTCTCTGGCTTACTATGGGAGAGCATAGGTATGACTGGCCTAACAGAAAAATAATGCTCCTCCGAATACAAAGTGCTGTATGTGTTCCCCCCCGCTCCCCAAAACACACCAGTCCGATTGCAAGTGACTACAAGGCTGAGAACAGATGTAGTGGGACACAGAACTGAACATCTATAATAAGTCAGCAGGATTTTATGAATGGAGGTAGTTCAAGATGTGCCTGACCCTGCGCGGAAGGAGGAGGCGGGAAAAGAGCCATGCAGTGGGAGCCCTGCCCTCCCCCCACAGCTGCTGGCATTTCCTGAATGTTCTCTGCCCCAAGTTCTGGGATGGGACCAGAGCCCCTGGGGAGTCTTTAGACATAACTACAACATGCTCTACGTGGGGCTACCCTTGGTGCTGGTTCAGAAACTGCAACTGGCGCAGAATGCGGTGGCCCGTCTCTTGACGGGGACGGGCCGACGCGAGCACATTACACTGGTGCTCCGCTCTCTGTGCTGGCTGCCGATAGTTTTCCAGGCCCAATTCAAGGTGTTGGTGTTGACCTTTAAAGCCCTAAATGGCTTGGGCCCCACCTACCTGCAGGACCACCTCACCCTCCGGGTCCTGGAACGGCCCCTGCAGTCAGCCGGGGTCATCCTCCTCGTGTCCACCATGAGGAAGGCATTCTCTGTGGCTGCACCGTGGCTGTGGAACTCCCTCCCGTTGGAGGCCCGCTTGATTACTGACCTCCCCTCTTTCCGCAGACATTGTAAGACATGGCTGTCCTGCCAGGCCTTTCCCGAAGGGGTGGGTGGGCTGGGTTAGAGTGGGTGGGGATGGGTTTTATATTGTGTTAATTGCTGTTTATTATAGTATATTTACTTATTTAGTATGTTTTTGAGATGTTGTGAAACGTCCCAAGATGTCTGAGGCAGGAGGGGCTGGCATATATGTTTTAAAAAAATAAAATAACAAAGATTGAGTGTCAAAACCCCTAAGCATGTGTTTGGCTGAGCACCATAATAATCCCCACACCAATTTGGCCACCCATTGAATGTGATGTGAACACCATTGCATCACAAGGACAATTTGCATGTTCCGCCTGAACACGTGGCCAACGTGCTATCTAACAATATTGCGTGGTGTGTTAGCAGGTACAACACGGGGAATGAGGAGGCAGCGCTTGCGTGGTGAAATCAGGGGGGGTGAGCAAAACACCAATTTGCCCCAAGATGGGCTGTGTCTAAGCAGCACCACATGGTGAACACAGGGCCAAGCCGGTGTTCATATCGAAGCCAAAACACACATTCTGACACCCATTGATATAATGCCTAAAGACACGCCTCAACTTGTAGGGACCCTAAAGGCCACTGCATTCAGGGCTTCCTTGGGAGGGAGATCTGGAGAGTTTGGGGCCCTTTGCAGTACAAGGTCCCAAGAAGCAGGGCTGGTCTTAGCAGAGGATGACCTGGGGCAATTAGCCAAACCCCACCATTTTCTCTATTTCTGGGGCCCCTGCAGTGTTCCCTGTTTTCCTCAGGGCAGGGTGCAAGGCCTCTCCATTATATCCCAGGAGGGTCCCAAACATGAGCACTTCTAGGGCCCCATTGGGCTGAGCCATGGGGGAGGGGGCCCTAGGGGCTGCACATTTTATCTTCGTCTGTGGCCCCACAAGTTCTAAGACCAGTCTTGTCTAGAAGTCCTGGAAAGCATGTGTCCTGAGGCAATGGCCTTCCCTTAGCATAGCAACCCCACTCATGGACTAGGGCTCTGCTGTGCTAGACATATCAACACCCACCCTCCAAATTGTAGCATAAAAGGAGAGCTAGCATAAAAATCATAGTGTGACAGGGAAACTAGGCCAAGTGCCCACTGAAATGAGTGTACTAGCTTTAGTGTTTGACTCATTCACACCTGAGCACAAAAAATATGTTCACTCCCAAATGCTGGTGGTTGAACAAATTAAAGCTAATTTCGTTGCAAGTCTCTGGATCGGACTCCTTTATTTTGGGTGCAAACCAGCTAATGGCTCAAGCGTGCATGGAGATAACTAACTTGGCTTTTAGTCACGCCTTTCCTTATTTCATTCCGAGTCTGTGCACAGACCAGGGACCAAAGAGATCGAATCCTCTTAGTTAGCGCTCTCAGTCCTGCCAAGCTGAAGAGGGTTTTCCCTACGAATGACAAAAGGCTTTCTGGAAAGCACCCGACCTAGGTCCTTAATCATCGGAAAATGGCAGAGGAAATTACCAGAGGGCAGTCCCTCCTTTTTGCACCATAATGTGTATTGTGCATGGGCCATTGTTCTCCAAAGGGTTGAATAGTTAGGACCATGCTGAGACTGTTTCTCTTCTCTCAACTTAGCTGCACTTATCATGCAACCACCTGGCTCTGAAAGAAGAAAGCTAGAGAAAATGATAACATGTACAATCTTTTTTTTTCCCTTTTTTTTTTTTTTTCTGTCTTGGTGTCCTAGATCCATCTTTTCCTTAGAGAATGGCATATATTTCTTTACTTATTCAAACACCGGATGACAAAATACTGCCCAGGTGTCTCAGCCTGGGCACGAAGGTGATGAACAAACTCAGTGGAACTTAAACAATAAATCATGGAATTGTCCAGATTACAACAAATATGAGAGGGCAGAATTTCCCCAAAGGAGATGGGATGATCACCTTTCCCAAAGGTGCAGGTCCTAAATGCAAGAGATGGAGATGAAGGGTGTAACTGTATTCTATCCCAGGAGGGTCGCAAACATGAGCACTTCTAGGGCCCCATTGGGCTGAGCCATGGGGGAGGGGGCCCTAGGGACTCCACATTTTATCTTCGCCTGCGGCCCCACAAGTTCTAAGACCAGCCCTGTCTAGAAGCTATGGAGGGCCTGATCCCCCGCTGCCACCAAACTCAGGGCAAGTGTGGGGAGCTTGGCAGACGGTCAGCCCCACCTCACCCCCCTTGGAAGAGCCGGCTGCCGTCAGAGCTCCCGCTTGGCTGGGGCAGGACATAGTGGCAGCCATATGAGTGAGTACGCAGTCCTGCCGACCTCCCTCCCGTCCTCAGCAAGATCCCGCCCCTGGCCATGACGTGGCCATGTGCCACAGACAACAGTGCTCACTGCTCAAAGCCCCTCAGAGGAGCTTGTCATACCATGGGGGCAAATGTGGCCTGGGCACACGAGTTGCCCTACCTTGGGTAGCCTTACCCCATTGGGCGCATAGCAGTCACCTGCTTCCCCCGCCCTGGAGCAGGGGGACCAACTGGTGGCCACTTCCCACACAGTGCATTGCATCGCATGGCCTGGCTGCCCTCGGTGAGTTAAGGCGACCCAAAGTGTAGCTGCCTTCCCACAGAGTCTATTGTGGGCAGCACTCAAAGTAGCTCATCTGATCTCTCTTCTTGAACCAACTTCTCTTGGTGAGAGTATTCGAGCTGCACAGGACCCTTCCTCTGCCCCCAAAGCCTACCTATGATGTACTTTACATACTATCGCCAACAGAAGTTGGGTCAAGAAAAGAGATAATTGGAATGGATTTGTCTCCATTTTTTAAAAAGGAAAGCTCTTTTTTAAAAATTTCATTGTGGGGTTTGATCAATCAAGTAGCTTTTAGGGCAAGATTAGAGCTGAAACAAGAAAACCAGGTATCTCTTGAATTTCTGGTACACAAATTGACCAGGCAATATTGGGTACCAATCCACATCCAATTTTGACCCGATTCGGATACTTCTTGTTGTTTAAGCATTTATATAGTGCAAGCAATGTACCTGGCACTTTGATTGTAAGAAAGAGACACGGTCCGTGCCCCAGCAGGCTTACAATCGAAGAGAGACAAGTGGGGGGGGGGGCAAGGGAGAGATCGAGTAAGAGACGAGGATACATACATGAACTTGTGAGGCCTCCGGTGCACAGTTACAAAGGTGTAGTTACTCATTTAATCTTACACAAGATACCATGATTCAGGATAAGTCAGCGAGGGGAATGAGGAACCAGGGAAAGCTCGACGGAAGAGGTGGGTTTTGAGGAGGGATTTGGAGGGAGGAAGCTGAGCGAATGTATTCAGGTAGGGAGTTCCAGGCATGAGGGGCTGCGAGGGAAAAGGGGCAGATGTGTTTTGAGGGGCAGAGACGCCGTGAGTAGGCGAGGGTGGGGGCAGAGGAGCGGTACCTGGTGTCCCGGAATGTCGACTCCTGGTCCTGATTATTTCGTTTGCCTTCCTTGACGTTTCCTTTTCCCATCCTAATCTACCAATTGGTAATTGGAAACTAAATAATCGGTATCAGAAATTACCATTTTTAATTATTATTTTTTTGGGTAGTTGGGTACCTGATTGGTAATCAAGTAGTGAGTACCCAACGCGGTACTACAAAATGTGGATATTACTCACAGGTAGCAAATCGGCTACCTGTTTCAGCTCTTCATTAGAGGGATGTTGGCGCTTGGGTAACAGTTTGCTTGGGTATGGTTGGATTCTCCCCCCACCCTCCCATAGATTTGTGCTTGCAAAAAGTATATTTGCTTGTAATCTCAGAGGTTCTGGATCTAAAAGCGCAAGGCTGTACAGCGTGGGAGGACCAGGGCCTCCAAAACAGACCCGACTGGCCCCAGGTCTGCTGGCCTTCCGCCGGGCCTGTAAGACCTCGCTGTTCATCCAGGCCTTCAGGGAAGGGAGTGGGTAGGGTGGGAGAGAAGGTTAGTTTGACTGCTCTTACCTTATTTAATTGGCTTTAGTTTCCCTCTTAGTCTATGTATTTATTGTTTTATGATCTTAAAATGTAGTTGTGAGCATCCCCGAGCCATCTGTTGATGGGAAGGGGCGGGATATACATTTTAATATAAATAAATTTGCCCATCGTTCCTTGCAGATGGAGCGATTAAAAGTTCGACCGTTTAGCCCTTGCGGTAATGGCCTTGGCGCACTAACTTAGACTAGGCCATAACTTGACTTTGCATTACAATGCCAAATCCCTGAGCTGCCCAATCTCTCTTGTGGCTCATTGTTCTTTTATAATTTAACCATTCACTTTAATGGTTTGAGATAAATTATTTCCCCATTTGGTAGTAATTACACAGCGATATGCAATTAAACTTGGAGTTAGGGAATGTAAATGCTCAACAATCAGCCAAAGTCCTTCCTACTGGGTCGATCTACTCTGAGCAGCTCGGGTGTTGTCTGCGTCTCTGCTCTCCCGTCTCTTGGTTGGTTGTACTGGAACACCAGGGCCTTCCCAATACTTCTTCCTGTCTATATACTTGTCTTGCAGTTGCTCAGGGTTAGTTCTGACTTCATCTCCTGATGAAGAGTCCAGTGTGGCTTGAAAGCTTGTATCCCCTCCCCAACAAAAGTTGATCCAGTTTTTGTGCCGACATAAACATTTTCCTGAAGCTTGTCCCAAGTTTCACTTGGCCTTTTCCCCAATTCTCTCTGCGCGTGCATCTGCTGTTTATGAAGTCCATTTAACATAATACCCTTTTAGGGGAAAGAGGCACAAGTCTACATTTGGGAAGAGAGGATTGTGTAGGGCAAGTCTGAGGGTGTTATTCCTGAAAGGTCCCCTTAAGGTGATTTGTCAAGCTAGTTTCTTGGTTTCAGAAAATTCTGATAAACTCATTTGACTCAAGGCCGGAAATCATTACCTTGGCGCAAGTACTTTGGCTTCACAATATGCACGTTCTGAAGGCTGAGGTTCAGAAGCTCATCTTATTCACTTTGTATTCCAGGTTGGGTTAAAGTATCCCTGGTTTTGAAAGCTTCTACCCTGCCACAGAGGCAGCCTCAAAACCGTAAAGGTTCTTGCAATATGGAAAGCATGGAGACAATTGCTCAACCTTCTTACTGGAATTCCCCACTTGCCCACTTCACATCTGTTCAAAACTCGTCTGCTAAGGTCATCCACCTTGCCCTCTGCTTTGGTCATGTTTAGCCCCTCCTCTCTTCCCTCCACTGGCTCCCTTTATCTGATAGGGATGGGAGAACACTGTTTGGAAGTTTGGAGTTCGGACCGAACTCGGTCTGTTCGTTCGACCGAACCGAACTCGAATTTCAAATTGAACCGAATTTCCAAACTCAAATTTCAAACCAGACCGAACCGAATTTCCGAACTCTGTTCTGTTCACCCATCCCTATTATCTGAACGCATTCAGTGTGAGCTCCTTGTCTTTTCCTTGAAGGCCCTTCATGGTCTTGCCTCCTCCTATCTCTCTATACTTGTTACCTGTTCCATGCCCCTCTGGGAGCTTTGCTTCTCCTCTGTCACCCTCACCTGCTCACAGCTCCCTTGCTCTTCAAAATGTCTTCACCCCTTGCAACCCCCTCCCTGAACACAGTCATTCTGCTCCTTCCCTCCCAAGCCTCAAATCCCTTCTGAAAACCTACCTCTTCCATCAGGTGTTCCCTATCTCCTTTTAGTCTACTCCCTGATGTACTCGGGGTCCCCTTCCCCCTGTAACTTGTCGGGATGGGACTTTTGGTTTCAGATTAAATCGGAACGGTCCAAAAAAGGCCATTACGGTTTAATCTGAAGCAGGTTGGAAATCAGCCTGCCATTTTTGGATCCATATTTTTTGGATAATCCCCCTCCCCCCGCCCTTCGGCCCTGGCATGTATTCACCAGCCTCGGAGGGCTTGATTGAATCTCCGCCGGTGCTTTAGGGGGCCTTTTGGCACTGCTCCCTTGTGGCGGCGCACTGCCAAGCTCCCCGCTCCTCAGTGCACAAGTGCAAAATGGCCCCGGTGATCACTTTGCACATGTAGGCCATGAAGCTGGGAGCTTGACAGCATGCCGTCACAAGGGAGCCTGCAGCAGCAGGCTGGCGGAGCTTCAATCAAGCCCTCCGAGGCTGGTAACCTACCAGGGCCCCGGGGGTGGGGAATAGGGCCCCAGGTGGTGCTGGTGAAATAGTTTAAAGGTTTCCATGGATTTTAATACAGAATTGAAATATGGATGCATAATTAAATCCATAAAAACCTTTAAACCGAACCCATAATTTGCCTCCGTATCCCACCCCTAGTAACCAAGGTAAGCACATGCACTTGCGACTTCTCCAATTCATGAAAGTATCTCTCTCTCTCCCTCTGTTCCCTGCCCCCCTTCATCTCTCCTCCCTTGTCTCTCTTAGTATGTAAGCCTGTTGGGGCAAGGACTTTTGCATAATTGATTATAAAATGCCTGGTACATTGCTGGTCAATACTTAATAATAATCATACTAAATAAGAACGAAAACACGCCGGTGTTTGCCGTAAAACCTTGCCAAATGACTTCGCTTTACCGAGATTGTGTGTGGGATACCTCATGTTTATTATGGACAGGCTGTGTTCAGTTGCTTGTAGGGAGGAGGTAGTGCAGGGTAGTATATCTAGAGCAAATTGCATTTCCCAAAAGTGTTGAGCGCAGGCGGTCAGCTCTAAAAATATGGGAGGCCTCCAGAGTCCCAAATTAGGAGGCGGTGTTGAGCTGTAGGAATCCTGCTATTTAACACTGTGAAATACAGCCAGCCAGTTGATGCAGAACTGTTTAATGCACCAGAAACACATGCCAACACATCTAAAAAAAAGTATACACAGGGAAAGTGTCCTTTCATCCGTTCTGTTTCTCACACGGCAAGGACCTGCGCCGTGAAGCTAAACTCAGCGTGATATATGAAAAAGCACTGAGGACTTTGATCTGTATCTGTCCAGGGTAATGGAAAAATCATTAGTTTCTCCTTGAAATTTGGAATAAGGTTTCCTGGTTACCAAACAAGCCCAGTTTGGGGAACTGTGTTGCATTCCAGACCATTGATTCCTGTCGGTCTTTAACAAGAGTTAGCAGAAACTTGGAGCCTTCTCGGTATTCCTGATGGCTTGACTGAGATTAATGGGATGAAATCAGGAATTGGAAAAAGTTAGCTGCATTAGGGGAAAAAAAATCTTGATGGGAAGATTGCTTTGACTGCAGAGTAGTCTCCCAAGGGGAAACATGGGAACTAGAACTGGAATCAATAGCGGATTTGTTATGGATAGCAATCCCATGCCGTGTGCACGCATGCAGTTTCCGCGGGCCACAATGTGCCCGCAATGCAGATGTGTGTGGTTTGTGCGTGGCTGCGTGCATGCGATCTGTGGTCCATGGGATCGAGCCCACTGATTCACATTTCTGGATACTCTCTGAATAATGTCAGAAAGCCAGTTACTCACCTCTTCTGTTTTGATTACTTCACTTCTTTTGGTTTATTTTGATTCGGTTATTCAGTTAGTTCAATATTTTGGTGGTGTCCTACTAGGTCCCAGAGCAATGGTCCATTGAGCCCAGCACCAGTCTTTGACAGTGGCCAATCCCAGTTGCTCGGAAGAAGTACCCAACAGGTCACAATGGGGTGGTCTGTTTCCTGTTGTTCACTCTCAGTTCCTAACAATAAGAGGTTTCATTTCCCCCAAACCTACCCGAATAATAGCTGCTAATGGACCGATCCTCCAGAAACTTGTTACGTGGAACACAAATAAATAGTAGTTCTTGTCCACTTTATCAGTTTCGGTTCGGATAGCATTTATTCATTTGAGTGAATATTTGTAGCGGATCTGCGGCAACCTTGTTTGTGAGATGTTTAACGCTAGGCTGGAGAAACTAATAAGCAAAGGGGAATAACCATACTGTGATAGGCGGATGAAACGGGTGATCAAGTTGGTCTTCCCCCATCTTTAATTTTGTGTTAATCTCTTGGAGGATCAAATTTTCACCCATCCTTATTTATGATTACTTACATACAGGGACCTGCATTCACTGTGTTTTCCCCATTGCTACTAATGGGGGGGTGGGAATACAGTGAACAGACCCCTCCTTATATGGCATGGGTCAAATCCGTTATTTGCCCAACACCACCCAGTGAATGCATGGTTAATTGGGATTTGAATCTTGGCCTCCCAGAGCCAAGTCTAGCACTCTGTCCACTAGGCTATACTGGCTGTCATGCCATTTAAGCATGTTCATACATTACTTATAAGTCGCACACTCTGTATCCAGATCGGTGCGACCAAGTGCAGTAACAGTTTGTGCAAACTTCCTTTTTTCCTTTGTGAAAATGCAGCAACGTGATCCAGCGACGTGCAACGAGCAAAATGCGATTGGTCAGGAATGACGAGATGGGGAAACTAAATTGTTCCGTTAACAACCAAAATTCCATCTCATCTCCAATCTCGCCCATTCGCCAGGACTTTGCTAGCAGGGCTGCACAAAGTCATTCTAGCTAAGATGCGAGATTTAACAGATGTTTAGCAAAAGCTTCCATCCCTCCTGCCCTAGGAACACGTGGAGCTGTCGAGAGCCCAATAAAGATTTTACAAGTCTTATAAGTCCTAAGTCATAGTTTACTGAGCTTGGGAAAGAATTTAATATATCATGATGCAGGAAGTTGCTCCTTTCTGTGATGAAAACTAGGTGTATTTGTATAGCTTTGAGCTGGAGGGCTCTGCCTTTTTCCACACTCTGGCAAGGCCATCCCAGGAACCTACATACATTGATTCCCTCTCTGCCTGGGCTCTCCCTAACGACCTTGCATAATGTCTGCATATGAAATGTCTTGCACAATAGCATTTTGCTTTAAGGAATGAAACCGTTGGCAAGCCGAATCAGCATTTCTGGGCAGCTTGGATTTGCCTTAACTTTGCTTTCAAGAAAGTCCTCTTGCTCCTCTGAGTCTCAATGGGACTACTCTGGCGTAAGTGGTTTGTGGATCATGGCCAAAGGGGAAAGACGTGCGGCCAGCAGGACTGCTCCCCAGGCTTCTCTGGGGTGGAAAGTCATGGGCAAAGCAACCTGGGTGGGAGCATGGAACTGACATGCCTGCAGCTGGGGAGCCGTCCTCCTGCCTGTATGATCTCGGTAGCATCATGAGAACAACAAACGTGCCTATGGCCACCCTCGCCCATGCTCTGCTCCTAGCAAACCGCCCCCAGCCATGACGGACAGTCATGGTGGCCGGCTATGACGGCCCGGGGCAGGTATGCTGCACGGGAACAGATGTGCTATCCCACTACGGACTGATGTGACCTGTTTTGGCCCCGATGGGTCATCCTTTGCCCATGCTATGACCTTGGAGATTGACCGAGATCACCGCCCGGGCTAGCTGCCGGCAACCCCGGGCCAATGTCTGGCAGTGCATGTTTTCCTGTGCTGCTGGGTCTTGGGCCATGCTGGGCCAAGGTCATGTCGTGTTTTACTCAGTCTCATGCTGATGCCAGGGTTATGCAAATGAATACTGTGAAGCCAATTTATTGCATGTCAACGTAAGTCTTGCAATGGAAATTCATTTTGAGAAGACAGGTCATTGGCTTGGGTTGTACCACCTGAGACTAGGCCCTGGAACCTGATCCCATCAGGACTCAGTTGGTCTTGTTTGGTTTTGTGTGGAGACATCTTCTGGGCTAGGCCTGTCCTTCTCAGGTAGGGCTGGAATGAGACCTAAAGGGTCATCTAGTCCATCCCCCTGCACCAGTGCAGGAATCGGCACACCCAACCTATCCAGAGGAAAAAATGTATCCAAGAAGAGACAGCCTATTTAAAAAACAAAACAAAAACTCAGTCGCAACAAGTAGTGATTGGGATCAACCAGAGCACACCGGTGCCTGAAATATAAGAGAATGATCTTAGGCCCTTTTCACATGAGATGCCCCCTTGCCCAGATGGGAGAAGGGGGGTGTCCATGCGACCGCCAATGGGTGGGTGGGTGCGGGAGCATGCATGCTCCCGCTGATGGGTGGGTGTGGGAGCATGCATGCTCCCCCGCTCCATCCATTTCCACCGATCCCCTATGCAGAGGCACTAGAGAAAACTGAGGTGCCTCTGCGCGTGGAGATGGGTGTCCGTCCGTGTGACGGACTGCCCGTGCACTGCACGCTCGTCGCAGCCCCCACCCCCCCCGCACCGCGGCTCCTTCTGGGCCCATTTTAAAAGGCTCTTTAGAAAATTCCAGATGGCTCAAACATTCAAAGGGAAGGCAACAACATTCAAAGGGAAGGCAACAAATCTTCAGAGTGACTGCCAATCTGTCCCAAGAGAAAATTCCTTCCCAACCCCAAATATGGCAATCGGTTAGACCTCCGAGAAGGCACTGGGGTCCCACCAGCCGAGAACCCAGTCTAGAGTCCTATTACCCTCTATCCAGGCATCACGATGCCCTATTAGCATTTCAATTGTGGACCGCTTTGAAAATTCAGGAAAAAATTAAAAAACAAAAAAATCCACCCAAATGTATTTTAGGGGACATGATAGAAATTTACAAGATCATGAAAGATGTAGACCAGGTAAAGAGGGAGCTGCTATTTACCCTTTCTAAAAAAACACAATAGAACCGGAGTCACACAATCAAGTTAACAGGGAGCAGATTTAAAACCAATAAAAGGAAGTCCTTTTTCACTCAACATAAAATAAAAATAGTGGAACTTGTTGCTGGAGGATGTTGTCCAAGCCAGCAGCGTAGCAGGCTTCAAAAAGGGATTGGACGACTCTTTGAAAGCCAAGTCCATTAAGAGCTATGAGTTGGGTTGGTCAGGGGTACAAGACCCTTGATTTTGGAAGCTGGAGGAGGATGACCGGAAATAGATTACTCCATCGTAACTTGCGGTGTCCTACTCTGAGGCAACCAAGGCTGGCCACTGTTGGAGACAGGATGCTGGATGGACCATTGGTATGATCCAGTAAATGGCACTTGTGACTACTTACGTTCTTAGGGCAATTCAGGTCAGAGTGGGATCACCAGCACTGGGAGGCACCGTCTTCCTCAGGGAATGTCATGGATTCTGGGAAATGGCTTCGCTTCACCTCTTTTCTGACCTAGTTCATACTTGGAGAGCTGTGACATCACCATCTTCAGCGGGTAGGAATCTGAGTTCATGGCGTTTTCCCCATTGCTGCCAATGAGGAGCACACGGTGATGATGCATCCCTGCTTGGGGGGGGAGGGGCGCATGGACACACTAGAAAGGGGCAGAGTTAAGGCTCTCCTCCACCTGCTTTCTGGCAGAGCTCTGCCCTTGTTTCATAGGGCTTGGAAGAGCCTGGCACTAGAGCCAAAATGGGTATGTAATTTGGAACCCACAGATAATACCCACATTTTTGAGTTGGGCATTCGATGGGCTTATCTGATCACCAATTGAAAACCTGTATACCTTGAAAAATTGGTAATTTCTGGTACCGATTTAACACTCTTTCTGGTTACCAATTGATAAACTACGCCTGAAAATTGGAATTCGAAGTTGATATTCTGGGAACAGAAGTCAATGTTCTGAGGCATTGTGTACTTGAATCGGGCACTAATCGGGTACCAATACGTATTAGAATGTTGTGGGTCAGTTTGAGTACTGGAAATTTGATGGATATGCCCATTTTTGAGCGTACTCATTTCTGTTCTGACCTGGATGCACTGGACTTGCACTAGGCTGGGTACCAATGCGTTCATGCTTGGACCCAATCAGGCCTCTTCACGAGACACCATGAAATAATCAAAATCCGTGGTGTGGGTGAGAATTTACCAAGCCAATGTGTATCTATCTGTCTTACACAGAGCATAATGCTGAGTGCTGTGATTCAGTGGGATTATTTGCCCTTGTCCATGTTTGCAGAATTGAGCTCGTAGCCCACTGCAGGGCACACAACGACTATTGGCGGCAATTCCGAGGTTATGTCATTTCCAATTGGAATTCTGCTGATCTGGTTGAGTCATTTGAAGTTCACCGCCGTGCCGTTTGCTGAGGAGCTGCATGACTGACTGCACCTTCCATCAGCGTTATCGATGTGGATGGCCTGGCATCGGAGGCATAGCAACATCACAATAATTCAGGTGTGAAGTGAGAGGCAAACGGTAAGGGATTAAATGGAAGTGGTGGAACACGAGCTACAGCCTTAAGCGTTGATGTAAACAGCTAACAGAAAGACGCTCTGAGCCCTTTGCAAACATTGATCAGTCCTTAAATGAATGCTGTGAGGCAACGGGGACGACTGTCTGATCTCCTCTAGAGAACTGTAGAAACAGAAGGTGTGACCAGATATTACATGTTGTAGCTTTTCACTCTGCTGAGCTTAGGGACTCTCTCCCTGTCCCCCACTCCCTTTCTTCTTGGCTGAGTAAAGGTAATTTATTATCACCTGATCGTTACCCAGTTCTCTTACCTGAGACAGCGCTGCAGACGAGTAGTGCTATAGAAATTAGAGGAGTAGTCAAGTAGAGCTTGTAATTTCCTTGTTCCTCAGCTTGAGCACCTGGTTCCTTTCATTGCTTGAATACCGTTTAGTACCTTGTTTCCCTTCGTGTTTGAATCCATGCTCTGTATCTGGCTTTCTCCACTGCTTGAAGTCCTGTTGAGTGTTTGTCGTCGTCATTCCCTGGATGCCTGCCTAATACCCTCTCTTCTCATTGGTTGGATACTACTACTGTCACGGGGAGGGGGTAATCTATGGCAAGGATCCACGGGGGTGGTATCAGACACCCACAAACTCGCTACTGTGCTCCCCAGGAGGCAAGGGCCCAGCACGGTTCTCCGGAATTGCTCACGAGGTATAAGTTGCCCGTCAGGAGAGTGGTTTGGCCCTTGAAATCCACGAAGGATTAGGCCTATCTCATCATAGGGCGCCAGATCACCTGTGCTGGTGCAATCCTCCTTTCCAGCCACCCACCATTCAAGCACACCCCAAGAACCCCACAGGGGAGGAAGGCAAGTGCACGCAGTGGGGGAGCACAGGGAAAAGGTCCCAAGGCAAAAGGGAGTGGTTAGGGATGGACTCACAAAGGAGGGGAATGGGGGGGAGCAGGTGCCCCAGGACGGGGGAGGGCTGACTCACCCCTCTCTGTGCCAACACTTCAAGTTCAATCAGGCTCGCAGGCGGTAGGGAAAAAAGGAGGCAGGATAACACTTACTTTCCAGTCACTCAGTCCACCAAGGCCGCTCCGGGGAATAGGGGCAAGGGGGAAACAGACTCGCCCAGAATTCAAACTCTAGGTCTCTCTTCTCAAGCGCAGGGGGGCCAGTCTAACAGATCACCGGCGCTGTGTGCCTCACTGTGCCGGTGTGTAAAGTGGAGGCCACGCCCCCACTACGTGCTTGGAGCTGCGCTGAGCGGCGGCGTTCCGGTGGGCCCGTCCCCTGTGCGACGTTGGGGGGAGGCACCTGGGGCGTTTGCTGTGGGAGTTGCTTGGCATCCACCGAGTCCGCCGCCCAGGTGGGCAGAACCCACTGTCTGTGTGTGGAGCCCGATACCGGGCCGTCTTGCAGAGGGGCGCTTTGCCGGCGGCGGTGCTGGGTCTGCGGGTGGATCCTAACAACTACCCCCATTTGCCCCTTGTTCTCTGAATGCCTGCTTAGATACCTTGTTTCCCTCATTCCTTGATTAAGTGCCTTGGTTCCCTTGTTGCCTGAATGCTGGCTTCTGTCGTGTTCCTTCAAAACGGAAACGAGAACTGAAACTTCAGATAGAACCAAAACAGTCGTTTTCAGGTCATTTCGGTTCTATCTGAAACCGAAACTCCCATCCCTACTGAGTACCTTGTTGTCACAGTTTTCTTCCCCTGTGATTGTGTGGCTGTTTATATAGGTGTCTAGTTGTGTGGGGGTCCTTTTTTCCTGCTACTCCTTCAAAAGCCTGCTGATGTATGTGCATTCTGATCCCTTTCTCTACCTCTTCCCCACCCCCTCTAGCTAGTGTGGGTCAGTAATGCAGGGTTCTTCTGCCCCCATCCCCCTAACTTCTGCTCTCCATAGGCAAGGTGTCTAGTTTATCTTGTTTTAACCTGGCCTGTTTTTGTTAGGGGTCTTCAGCTTCCATTGGGACGTTGCCCCTTTGCAGTGTGGCTGCATTGAGCCTTCTGGGTTTCTTTCATTGTCATAACTAATTTCCCTCTTAGGGTGTCTTTACATGGACACTTATCCTGGGATTAGAGCATTAATCCCAGGATGAGAGGTCCATCTAAACACAGCATTCCGTGATTGTAATCCCAGGATCACTGAAAAACCCCGGGATTACAAAACCGATTTTTCTAGGTTTTGTAACATCCAGATGTTAAACTAGTAGATAAGGAACTGTTGTTTATCCTTTCAAATAGTGCTAAAACTAGGGGGCACTCCATGAAACTAGCTGCCAGCAGATTTAAAACAAATAAAAGGAAGTACTTTTTCACCCAACGCATAATTAACTTTGTTGCCAGAGGACGTTGTCAAGGCCAGTAGTATAGCGGAGTTTGAAAAAGGACTGGATAAGTTCTTGGAGGCTGTTAGCCAAGTAGTTTACAGGATGAGCTTCTTACTGTCAGGAACTGGAAGTGAACAGCGGGGAATGGATTGCTCATTGTGACCGTTGGTTCTTCTCCCATGCGATCGAGATTGGCCACCGTTGGAGGATGGGATGCTGGGATTCATGAACCATTGGTCTGACTCAGCATGGAACTACTTATGTTATGTTCTTATCCTGGGATTAGGTCTGTCTAAATGACTATCCTAGGATAGTCAACTATCCTGGGATTAGTATCCGAGAGTGTTATTGCAAGAGCTGACATCCTCTTTATCAAGGTCTGCCTCTATGGTATCTATGAGCACATGATTGTGGGGTGACCGTATTACCTCCGTCGTCCTTCAGCAAGGCATTGCAGAGTGCCAAGTTTAAATACCCATAGAAGAAAGGGATGTGTTTCCATTTTCTTCAATGGAGAAATCGGTGTGCTGAGCATGGACGAAAAGTACCATGGGATTGATATTCATCCCAAAGACTCTAATCCCGGGATAACAGCAATGTTCTATTCCAATGAAGTCTCCTGGAATGGATTTATATTGGGATAGAAATGTCCGTGTAAACAGGTACCACTTTATATTCTCTAGATAACCGTTCTGGAATAGCTTTCTCCTAATCTTGGGATAGTTTATCTGCGTAAAAAGGCCCAATGTCTGGCCTGTGGGTCTGAGCCTCCTGGGATTACATCACCTCTTGAGGTATTTCTCACTGGAGATCTGGCCTAAGTCTTGTTGCTTATCTGCTATATCACCCCGAGGGAGCACTGGACCCACTCCCTCAGACCCTCCCACCAGCATCGCCTCCATCTTGTCGGGATTCAGCCTTAGACGGCTCGCCCTCATCCAATCCCCCACAGCCGTCAGACGCTGGGTAAGCACCGAGACTGCCGGGCCTGGGTCAGCTGAAAAAGAGAGGTAAAGTTGGATGTCGTCGGTATATTGATGACGCTGGACACCAAACCCTCTGACTACCTCACCCAAAGGCTGCATGTACACGTTGAACAGGAGAAGGGACGGAATAGAACCTTGTAGGACTCCACACGTGATGTCCCATGGAGATGATGAACAGTCACCCAGCACCACACATTGAGTTCTCCGAGACAGTCTCAACCGCCCCGGCTCAGTCCCACAAGTGGGCCACCATCTCATGATCAACAGTGTCCAATGCAGCCGAGAGATTTAACAGGATCAATGGGGTCAACCAACCCCGGACCAGCTCACGGTAGAGGTACAAGCCACAAGCGCAGTCTCGATGCCAAAGCCAGAAAACCAACATGGTCCAGATGCCCCTGAAGCTGCTGAGCCACCCACCTGTTCAATAGCCTTCTCTAAAAAGGGAAGGTTAGAGACCAGTCGATAGCTGGCTAGGGAGTCCACATCCAAAGATGGTTTTTTGAGCAGAGGCTGCACCAACCCCTCCTTGATGCAGCCCAGCCCTCTGCTCTCCCTAAGTGAGGAATTACCTACCCTAGCCAGTAATGACCCCAACATCTCCTGGCTGGCTTTAACCTGGCTGGCGGGCACGGGTCAGGTTTACAAGAAGTGGCCCTAACAGCCCAAGGACATCAGCATCAGTGGGTGACACCCACTGAAACTGATCCCTTAAAACAGGACAAGGTGGGGCTTCCATTATCTCTGGTTCTCCCACTTCCAAAAGTGCGGCATCGAAATTGTGGTGAATTGGGGTGATTTTAGCCACAAAATAGTAGACAAACATGTCACAGTGAGCACTTGAAAATTCCAGTTCCAGGCAGAGCGAGACCGGACTGACCAGCCCCTTTCACCACCTGGAAAAGCTCAGCTGGATGTAACCTTGCGCACACAATGAGAGCAGCAAAGAACCTCTTCTTTGTTCTGCACACAGCCACAGCATAGGTTCGTAAATTAACTCTATGCTGCAGTCGATCAATTTCAGCACAAAAATCGATGCCACTCTCACTCCTACTGCCGTCCTTCCCACTTCATCCACCACAGGTCTTCTGTACACCAGCGGGACCTGTGAAGTTGGTCGGATGCCTAGGAGCCATTGAGTTGATGGCTTAGGTCAGCAAGGTGTTCCAAAGAGCCACGAGGTCGTCAAGCGGACAGTCCTCTAAAATCGGAGGGAAACTCCCCGAGAGCATTCCAGAACCTCTTTGTTTTCGTGTGTGTGTGTGTGTGTGTGTGTTCGTTCATACTCTCTGGGTATCTCTAGACCAAATGGTTTTTTGTAAATGAAAACAAAACCTAAAATAAATGATGTGTGTTCTGCACCCACCTAGTTGCATAGCAACTATTGTGCCTGTGAAAGTGGAAGGGCAGCGATTTGAAAAAGATCCAACTCTTCTGGCTTCATTCTACTGAATGCAGGTTAGGAAAATCTTGGCCCGGGGGAGGGGAAGTGGACGTTACGCCAGAATTGCTTCTGGCAGGTTTTCATGAACCGTCCACTGAAGCGGTTGGTCCTATCGGAAAGAGGACACTAGGCTACTGGTGTGACTCACTATGGCACTTGCTGTTCCTACGAGGGGGTTGCAATTCGTTTTGTTTTGTTTAGATACTAAACTGAATGGAGCCCCATTAGTTTTAGTAACTAAGGACATGAAAACAAACAAATAAGCCAACAACATTAGTTTGCTTTCATATTAAAATAAAACTAAAAATGCTCGTAAGCAAAATGGTGGCTGGACCAGTCTGCACAGGTACACCCTTTTCTAAAATGGTGGCGGCAGTGCTGCTGCCATTTTGGGACAGGACAGCCGGTCTGTGCCTGTGCAAAACGGCCACTGTGCAACGTGTAGACTGGCTGCCCTTTTCCAAAATGGTGCTGACGCTACCTCGCCATTTTTGAAAAGGGTGCGCAGAATGTACTAGTGGCCAGTTTGTGTTTGTGCCGTGATTTTAAATCTAATTTTATTTTTTTATAAATACTTAATGGAAAAAAATACAAAAATGAGCAAGCTTTCAATGAAAACCTGAAAATGGATTTTTAAAAATTAAATTAAAACAAAAAAGGAGGCGATGCAAGACCTTTTTGTTTATCCAGTCGTTTGGTGGGCAGGGATACGGGTGGGGTGTGGGGGTCTTCCTAGTGTCCCTTCTGCACACCTTCAGTTCTTACCATCTTAGCCTAATTAAAAGAGGCAGCAGAGCCAGAGTGGCTTTCATTTGCCAGTAGTTCCTTTTGGCTCTTGCAATTGTGAAACTCTCTTCCCTTGAAGATTTGTCTCCGTCTGGGCCTGCTCGTCTTCTGGAGGTGATGGAAGACCTTTTTGTTTATCCAGGCGTTTGGCGGGCAGGGATAGGGGCGGGGGACTGGGGGTCTTCCAAGATTTTTCCTTGGCTTTCTTTGTTGTATTTTAATACACTTAGATGTTAAAGGATGTTGTTTAGTTTATTTGAGAATTTATGAACGTATTGTTGAGTTTTGTAACCCACCCTAAGCCTTAAGGAAAGAGCAGGATAGAAATATGAAAAAATAAAGTAAATAAAGAAGAGAGTTGACACTGTTAAAATTCCTCTTCCCTTTCCCCCTCCCATGTATTTTTTTTTATCAGACTCTTGCTACAGAATCAGATGATGCCACTTGGTCAACCTATGCATTGTTGATCACCATTCAAAGTAGCAGAGACAAAGGAGAGATTTTAGCCATCACAAGAACACTAATGGGAGAAGGAAATGGCTTCTCTGGAAGGCGTTTAGGTGGTGCTCTGCTACTCATCAACAACAGAATTTGGTACTGTCCTTTTATCCCCCTCTAATGTCCGGCAGTCTCTTCATTATTGAAGAGTCTCTTACAAAGCAGTTTCTTTCCTGCTTTGTTAATCTCTCTTGTCTGGTAGGGGCTACTTGACTAAATGGGATCTGATTGTGATTGGCAGGGAACCAGGACCGATATTGGTGTCAACAACAACAGAAGACGATCATGCCACCTTGAAATAAAATCTTTAGTGTGTCTGTGATTTAATAAATAAAACAGAACAGCAAATATTATATTGAATAAATAGTATTGCAGGTCAAAGAGCACCTTTATAGAAGAGGGAAATAAGGCAAAAAAGCGGTGGGGGGAGGATTTTTTGTTTGTTTTGCTGTATATACATCTATTCTAATCTAACGATATATACATACGTATCTATATCTAATGTATGTATATGTGTGTGTGTATATATATGTATATGTGTGTATATATATGTATATGTGTGTATATATATGTATATGTGTGTATATATATGTATATGTATATGTATAATATATCATTCGATTCGAATAGATGTATCTATCCATATGATATGTATATGTATGCATATATTTGTCTATTCTAATCTTATGCATACATACGTGTGTGTGTGTGTGTGTGTGTGTGTGTGTATTATAATATATTTTAAAAATACATAAAAGAAATATTAATATATTTCTCCTAAAAATATATATTTAAAAATAAAGAATAGTGTTTGGATCCCTTTGCGTCAGTCCCACTTTCAGAACCTCTTGTACAGGAGTGGGGAGACTTTGTCCTTCCATGGGCCACGTTGAAAATTAGTACAAGCTCTGAGGGTGGCATAGAAGCTGGGGGCTAGGATGCTTAACCGGAAGAGGACGAGGGCTCTGATCCTAGGGTGCTTGTAAACGAGCCCTTTCCCAAGTGGGCGAGGGCTCAACCCGGCTTCGAAACCCTGAGTTCCTCTCTACGACGTGTCTGATGTTCCAAAGAGCATCAGATGCGTCACGGAGACTATGTGCGCATGCGCATCCTTCTGCACCTGCGCCCTCTAGAGAGGGGACCCGGAAGCGCGGGTTAAAGCTGGCACACCGGCGATCCGCGTTGAAAGGGGAAGGGTCGCCGGGCCGGCCTAACGCGGGGAAGACCCGGCTTCAAAGCAGGTCAGACTTTTAAACGAGCACAAAGAAAGGCGGCTGATCAAAGGACCTGCTGCGTTTCTTGTCTCGTTTAAAAGCACCCCTAGAGTCTGTCATGGATCTGTTTCTTGGTCTTGCTTCCATGCCCTCATCTCTGCTCCCTTATTACCCTGAGCTCAGTCTTTCAGCGCTTGGGGGTAGGAACTGGATCCAGGGGCCCAAATGCAGGAACGGGAAAGGGGCCACATTAAAAATTAGTCACAGACTGCATTTGGCCCCCAGACCGGAGGTTCCACACCCCTGTGGAATACTGGGTATTTTCAAACGTGACATGATTTGATTCTGCCTGGGTTGAGGGCTCTCCTCCCAGGCAGGATCTGGCTGGGGTGAGGGCGGGGTGTGTGCAGATGTGGGTCCGCAGACCCTGCCCCCCGCACTGCTAAGCACCCACCTTTTTGATGGGTGGCGATGATTGCCTACAAGGCCGCCGCTGCGCGCACCCGGAACACCCCCGGCCTCGAACCAGGGTCAGGTAGAGCACGCCATCGCCCGTAACGGCCTGCCCTACCCCATCCAGAGATGGATTCCCCGGTCCGCGGCAGCGCTTAGCCTGCCCTATGAATCGGCGATGGGCCGATGTAAACCCCATTGGTTTACATACAAACTTTTGTATGTAAACCCCGTGGCCTGAAACACTGGATATTTATTATTTGATTTATTAGCCAAGCAAGTCAAATACAGCTAGGAAAGGGTTAATCACTTAAACACAGGTTTTAGGACCACCCGCCTGTTTTGCCTGAATTGAAAATAATCAAACGCAGGATGATGCTCTTGTCACTTAAGAAAAAGTTTAGTTTAATTGGCTTCCTTCAGGAAGATTTCTGTATTGTTCAGCGTAATCTGAATTAAACATTGATTTGGCTACATATGTGAGATTTTTTTTTTCTTCCTTGAAGATATAGGAGTTCCTTTTTAGAGTGTGCAGCAAGGATCAGCTTTGAAGTTTAGCTATTCAGTGCTCAGCAATTGATTGTGACATTAACATAGCTTTCTAACACTTTTTTTTTTTTTAAAAAAAAAGCCAACTCCAGAATGTATCTTTTCTCACCCTGCCTGGCCTGCTTTCTTTAAAGCGTTTCAAACCGGGCACAACAGTATGGCAGTAGAAGGAAAAATCAAATCAATATGGTATCCAGCCCTCACATGGATTCTTTAAATTTTATAAGCAAATTGGACCAATTTAATCAAATGAATTGCTTGCTCACCGTGCAACTTGCTTTCCATCCAATGGTTCCTTTGCCCGCCCCCTCATTTTCTGTAAATCTTTCGTAACCATTAACTTGCTATCAAGCAGGCTGATGCACTGATGAAGATCTTAATTGTTGTGTTTTATCCTGGGGAAAATGCGTTGACATCTCATGATTTATAGAAATGCAGCACAAATGTATTTGGAAGTCAAATGGATCCCCTTTCTTTGGCTAGTCTGCATTTTCTGGAGACTTCAGTTTTGCTGATCTAAAACACAGAGATGGGGGCGGGGGGGAGGGGGCATCTTGTTTATAGATAGTTACAATTTAGGCAAGTAGAATTTCCTTAACCACTTCCCCTCTTTGATTTTATTTATTTTTAAAGGAAAAAAAATAAGCTTGACTTTCTTCTGAACTTTTTGTTTCTTCTAGGAATCTTTCTGTGACAGACTTGATGTCACTTGACAAACAAAAAATGACTTTTAATTAGCATTCTTTTGCTGCAGGAATAAATGTAGAAAGTTTGCAATTGAAAAGGCATTTTACACCTTTTGTGGTTTAGCCCCCTAGAAATCCTATTAAGCTCCATGTGTAGCCCTGAGGAATGTGCAAACAAGTATTAGATCAATGGCATGTCTTTGGAGCGTCTCATCATCAGCATTTAAAACTGAATATCCAAACGCTCATTCATATTTCAAACATCTGTCTCAAATCCTGCCCCTTGTATTAGCATCTGTTTTATTGCCAAATAGAGAGGTTAAAAATGGAAGGCTTTCAAATGATGTATAGCTTGCAAGGCAGACGCTCAGCTGTGGGTTGGGGAGGTGTTTATGACTTTCGATATGACAAATTGGGAAAATGCACAATATGCAGGCAGGCCTTAAAACAGAGTCCTCGGCCAATCAAAAGTGGCACCTTAATTAAAACACATGTAAAGTTATTGTGCAATTAAGAAACTCAGCTGCCACTGCGTTGGTGGAACACTTACAAATATTAGCAGAGGCGTTTATGTAACCTCTTTAACGTCTTTATTTTTTCTGTTAAAAATCTTCTATTCGTTGAATAATATACAATACACCATTGTCTAATCCTCATTTTGATTTAAAGCCTCTTTCCAGCCACTCTGGAGGGGTAAATTCACTTTAATCAGTGTGATTCTCTGGCTGTCGAGGGCCACTGCAAGCCCATACTGGATGAGTCCAGTCTCATTCATTTCAATGGGATTTGTGCTGGCGATGAAGGTTTGGAGCTAAATAGATGGCAGATTGTGTCCAATGAATAAATAATTGGGGTGGGACTTGGGCAAAATTTTGGTTCTCTGTTTTTATCTGTTTCAATTCTCTGTCTATCAGTTCTTTCGGTATTAGATTTTTAACATTGCGGTTTTTCCCCATTGACTTCAAGGGGAAAACGGCAATGCTAAAAATCTGATTAAAAAAAACACCAATGCAGAAGATCCGATAACACCGATACAGAGAGAGCACCAAAATATCAGATTAATCCAATATAACCATTTTTGGGTACTTTTGGTTCTTGACAATACCAAAAGTCCCATCCCTAATAAATGATGATGATTACTTTATTATTAGCATTTATATAGCGCCAATGATGTACCTGGCGCTTACAAAGAATAAGATAGACACTGTCCCTGCCCGAGAGCTTACAATCTAAAGACAGGGGGAGGGGAGACAGGGAAGGGGGAACAGAGGGAGAGACAAGGGATGCAACATTCATGAGGAGGTGAGAACTCCGGTACATGCTCTTGGCTTGGTTACAGTAAATGGGGAGTTTGCAGATAACAGGTGGGGGATAATCCTGGGTGGGGGTGATTAGCAGGAGTTCGGAAGGGTGGAGCAGAAGAGGTGGCTTTTGAGGAGGGACTTGAAGGTGTGGAGGGAGGGGGCAAGGCAGACGAGGGCAGGGAGGGAGTTCCAGGCTTGCGGGGCAGCGAGGGAGAAGGGACGAAGGCGGTTGGGGGAGCGTGGGAGGGTGAGGGATGGGATGGGAGAGGAACAAAGTGCACGACCAGGGAATTGGAGGGAGATCAGGGCAGAGAGGTAGGGGGAAGTGAGGTTGTGAAGGGCTTTGTAGGTGAAGACGAGGAGCTTGTGCAGAATACGCTCGGGAAGAGGGAGCCAGTGGAGAGAGGAGAGGAGAGGCTGCATGTGACCAAAGTGACGGGCTAAGTGGATGATCCTGGCAGCAGAGTTTTGAACAGAGATGAGGGAAGAAAGGTGAGAGCGGGGAAGATCAGCGAGGAGGAGGTTACAATAGTTGAGGCGTGAGATGACTAGGGCGTGGATGAGAGTTTTGGCAGAGGAGACAGACAGAAAAGGGTGGATCTTGGCGATGTGGAGGGAGAAGCGGCAGGATTTGGCAACAGAGTCAATGTAGGGTTTGAAGGTCAGGTGCGAGTCAAAGATGAAGCCCAAGCTACAGGCTTGGGGGGCAGGGAGGATGGAGACCCCGTTAACGGCAATTGGCAGGGAAGAGTGGGGGGGAAGGACTGGGAGGGAAGATCAGGAGTTCAGTTTTCACCATGTTCAGTTTGAGTTGGCGTTGAGACATCCAGGCGGAGATATCAGAGAGACAGTTGGTGAGACGAGTTTGGACAGAGGGGGAGAGGGAAGGAGTGAAGAGAGAGAGTTGAGTGTTGTCAGCGTATAGGTGGTATTGGAAGCCGTGGGAGGCAATGGGTTTGCCTAGGGATAGATAGAAAAGAGGAGCGGGCCAAGGACAGAGCCTTTGGGAACCCCGACTGAGAGGGGTAGGGAGGAGGAGGGGGAGAAGTAGGAGCGCTTCACATATGACAAATGAACACAACTTTAATCCTCTTAATAACCCTGTGAGGTAGATTAGCCTGAGAGAATAGTGGGACTGGCCCAAGCTCACCCAGTGAGTTCTTGTAAGCCTGACAAGGTTTATTTGTTTAGGTTTCTAGCCCACTTCATCCCGAGGGCTCAGGGTGGGTAAGGAAAGAATATATAAAGCATGTAAAATTTCCATTTAATAAATCGCATAAAATATGTTGTATAAAAATATAAAATTTCCTTAAACAACCCCCAGTCCCTATCCTCACCTGTTAAGTGCCTGCCCAAGTAAATAGGTCTGGAAAATGTTCACCCTTTGTTGAACTTCTAGAGGAAGGGAGTTCCAGAGATGTGGAGAAGCCACCAAGAATACGGCCTTGCTATACACCAGCAGTGGGGAACCCTTGCCCTCCCAGGGGTCACTTTGAAAGCTAGTACAAGCTCTCAGGGCCTCAGAAGTTGAGAGTGATGGTGCTTATGGAGTGCCCTTGGAAAGAAGAGAGTCAGGGGTCTGTGTCATGGATTGGTCATCTTTCCTTGTTTGTTTGTTTGCCTTCATCTCTCCTCCCTTGTCCTGAACTGTCTTTCAGTGACTGGGAGTAGGAATTGAATTCAGGTATTGAAGGGGGTTGCGTTAAAAACTAGCCAGGGGACAACATTTGGCCCCCCAGGCCTGAGGATCCTCATCCCTGCTGTACAGACTTTGTGCGGTGATGGAACTTGCCATAGGGGAGCACCTGAGTGACCTTGGAGATATCTGGAAGATAGGGGAGGAGGAAGTCTCTTAGATATATGTAGAGCCCAAACCATGATGATGATATCTGAAATCTGGTGTGGGATTTCTCATCCCCTTATCATTAAGGCTGTGTATTCGGGCGTGGGTAAAACACAAATCAATACAAAGCCCTTTCCAGCTTCTGTATTCGAAATACAACGTGTCCTGTGATTTTCAGGTACGTGTTTGCGTGTCTTGTCCCTCTTGGGTTTCCACATCTAATGTGATGTTTTTAATTCTTGGTCAAGCGGTTTGAGCATCTTTCAAGTTTCATGGGATGTTGTGTTGGTCGGGGTGAGGAGGCTTGCTCCAATAACAATGATCGATAGGAGTGGACTGTATGTGTTGATTTTAGCTTTACTTCTGATGGAGTGCTTGTGATTTGGGGACTTGGCCTGTTCCCACAGGCAAGAGGAGTTGGAGCGGCACTCAGGGAATTGGATGGGATTGGGGCAATGTTGGGGACAGATCTCCTTGCCTGCTGCTCGGGAACTCACTTATACCAGGTTCCTTTGCTGTTGTTGTAGAGTCATCACCTCCTTACAGACGCACATGTATGCGGGCCATACTCCTGCCCCTGCTTGCTTGCTTCTCAACCAGCTGTAGCAACGACCCAGTTTTCCCCTTTAAAAAGTCCCCAAAATTCTGAGAGACAAACACCACCAATATGGCACTGAAACAAGAATAGAAATCAGAAATACAAAATGTATCCCCTCCCACCTTTCACACCCCTGTTTATCATGATGACACTTCTCATGCCTATATTCTATTCTAGCCAAGTTGGGTCTTCTGACCATTGGAGTCTGGGAGCGCGTATCAAGACAGACGACTCCGTTCTGACCAGTGGTGCACTTGAACCAACTGAAGATGGCCACCATTGGAAATGGGATGCTGAGATGGATGGACTGTTGGTCCGACCCAGTATGGCATGTCTTCTGTTCTTACGTTTGTATGATCCGTTTCTGCAACAATGACTACTTAGGCCAAGTTAATTTCCCTGGGGCTACCTGCGTGAGTTGGGTGTGAGAACTGGGTTTTGTGGTTCAAAAGCTCCAAACTTCATGTAAACGGGGCCATTGCCACCTGTTGATGTGGATCTTTGAAGCAACTTGGACAAGGCTCATACCTTCCTGCTCTTTGAGTTCCTTTGCCATTACACATCCAATGGGTAGCTTGTAATTAACAATGGTCCAAGAAACCAGCTAGAGTCAATGCAATTAGGAAAAGAGTACTGAGATCCTCAAAACCTCTCTTCCAACAGGCTTTCTGTAGGTCTTCACCCTCCACAGATTGCTCACAGCTGTGCCTTCTTCCAACTAGCCCGTCTCCCCTGTATCTATGCCAAGTGCATGAACTTCCAAATTCTCAACTGCATTAATGTACCCCTCCCTGTCTCCCCTCCCTTATCCATCCTAGACTGCAAGCCTCCCAGAGTAAGGACATGCCTGTAAATAATTATTCTTGCTGGCACTATATATAATTACTAATACCCATTTTACTATGGGAGAGAAACTTGTAGCTCTCCCATGACACCAGCTTAAAGCACAAGTTCAGATATGCTGCTTCAGTGAAAACTAGGGATGGGGATTTTGAATTGGTTCTCCTGAAATCTCGGTTCTTCATTCAGTATCAGGAAATTCATTGTTTTTTTTTTACATTGATTTTTTTTTAATGAAAAAAAAAATAAATGCAAAAAAAACAAATCCAAAACCGAATCGAGAACCAAAATTCTTGGAGAACCGAATTAAAAAAAAATAAATTCAAAATTTCCCCCCCCCCAAGTCCCATCCATAGTGAAAACCAAAACTTTTATCCCTCCCAGTTAACTTGAGCAATTTCCCAAAGTAAGGCATGCCATTCTAAATACTGCTTTCTCTTGGTGCAGTATGTTCAGACCGGGGATTTACTCTAGTGCTGATTTTCTTTAACGCAAATGGTGGAGCTGGCTGAAATCTTGCAAAATATTATGCAACAAAATGAATTTGTTGGCAACTTTCAACCAGATGATTTTTGACAAAATATGACTCTTCAGAAAAATTATTTCCTCTTTTTACTGGCTCGGAAAGACAGTGAACTAGAAAACAGAACATGGAGTAGAAACTTGCAAACACCCCGAATCAGTACGAACCTTCTCACATGTTTAACTTTTTTCTCCCATGAATACTACCATTAATGTGCCACGCTGTCAAGTATAATTTACAGGATTATTCAGACAAACCTGCCAAAAAACAAGGGGTGTTAGCATATGTGACAGTGAAGTGCTGCTGTCACAACCCAAATCGAGTCGGGGAAACTGCTGCCAACAGTCCCATGCCCAGGGGAGGGAGCGGGGAGATGCACGAACGTGCAGCCGGACGGCCCTGAGCTACACCCAGCTCCTTGCCGCCCACCATGACGGGCAGCCATGACAGTCAATGATGGCCGCCACGGTGGACCTGACCCAGGCTGGTTCACAGAGGACCACAATATATGTGGAAGCTTGCTGTGGCCTGTGTTGGCCCGATTGAGCGGTCCTTAGCTCAGGCTGAGACTCGGGAGGTTTCTGGGATCATAGTCCAGGCTAGTGGCCAACACGGTCTCTGGCAATCCCAGGCCAACACGGGGTGACCCCTGCACAAACATGCAGGTGAGGTCCAGGCCAAAGTGTGACAGAGCAGCCCAAAGCAGCCCGATGTCATGTTTGTTAACACCCGCTGCTAATGCATCCCCAACGTGTTCATCGACCGTTATTGAAGTGCCATATAATTTTAGTTCCGAAACAATACTTAATTCACATTCCATAATACGGTTTATAAACAAAACTGTCTGATTAGCATAGATCTCACTATGGGACTCTGCCCGGGGTTTTAAAACGACAGCTTTTGTTTCTGCACCTCGAGTATTCTCGACATTTTTATTTATTTCTTATTTATTTAAAATGTATATCCCGCCCCCCCCTGCCCACAGGGCAGCGAACAACGTTCATTAAAACAATATAAAATTTTAAAACAATTAAAAAACACAATATGTGGGGAAAGCCCCCACCCCCGCCCCTCACCAAAAGCCTGACGGAACAGCCAGGTCTTACGTACACGCCGAAACAGCAGGAGAGTGGGAGCCAGCCGAGCCTCCTCCGGGAGCACAGGGGCGACCACCGAAAAAGATCTAACATCGGTGGCCACCCGCCTCACCCGGGGAACCTCCAAAAAGGCTCCCACGGACGATTTCAAGGGACGATCGCATGGGCACATGGGGAGTGACATGAAGTTTACAGCTAAATACCTGAATCGCAGACGCAGACGCAGACGCAGACACAGACGCAAAATGGAATTGGGTATTTAAAAACCTGACTATACAATTTTTCTGGGAGGCAATGAAAACCGTGATTGTGTAACTCTGCCATGGGCTAATTATCCCCAGAGACTCATCACAGATGTCGCCTCCTTCCCTCCGAGTGTAGGCAGGGACCGCGTCTGTCTTATTGCTCTGTAAAGCGCCAGGTACACAGCGGGCACTATACAAATGTTTACAATAATAACTAAGGCTGCGTTCACGTAAAATGGTGTCTCCTGCAATTTTCTTGTTCCCATGATATTCCCGCTATCTTAAAACGTGTGATTTTTTTATTTTCTGGGCTTCCTTCTCATGAGACGTGTCTCCCACAATTTCTTTGCATGTTTTACATAATCGCGGGATCTGCTATTCTCCTGGGCGTAAATTTCGCGCAGTTTTCATGCTCTTCATCTGCCCTGCACCTGCCACCCAACTGACCTCCGACTAGAGTGGGGTTGCAACGCAGAAGCTGGCAGTGGCTTGATATTAACAAGCCAACAGCAGAGCTGGGTGAAAATGACAGGATGGTAGCAGAGCAAGGTGAAATTAACAAGCTGGCTGACCTTAATTAGCTGGGAACGAACTCTGGCTCCATCCTGCTGGTTTCTACATCTGTTATCCTGCGATGGTAATGCCAGCAGGCATTCCCAGTTTTGTGCCGTCACTTTAAGAGTAGGAGCTCGGAGCCCAGTAATGCGCGCGCACTCGAGGCATAACTTGCAAGATGAATGCGGAATAGTGCACTCACACAGGCAGCTAACTTGCGGGAGCAAATTACAATCCCACAATTAGCACCTCGTGTGAAAGCAGCGGAAGTTAATCATATGCACCTGCAATTTCTCAGCTTCATGCGGAGATCCTTCTATCCCCCTATGTTCCCCTCGCCCTTGCTCCCCCCCCTTGTCTCTCAGATTGTAAGCCCCTTGGGGCAGGGACCTGTCTTTAACTACTGATTGTACAGAGCTAGGTACATTGCTGGAATTCTTATTTATATAGCACCATAACAGTGAGTGTTTTTAGATGCACTGGCTTTCTCCTGGACTTCAAAGTCTGGGTCCCCAGGTGACTTTGGGTGGGGTGGGGTGGGGTGGGGAGAGAGTATCTAAATCAGCAGCCCGTGTGTCTAAGAATGCCCAATGTGAGCCAGATTCTCAGGGAGCCAGTTCCAGGGCACAGTGGCATATACTGGACACACAATACATTTTTGCAGATGAGAATTTATATAAGCTTAACTCCAGCCTGACTATAGGTCCTACACGGTTGACTGCCATGCCTCCAGTCACGGGTGTAGTGAGGACAGGATGAGCTCCGGTGCGGAAGATGGAATGGGCCCTGCAAGACACTTAGCAAGTCTTCAGTGGTTGCTAATCACCAGGGTTCCTTGTTTTCTCTTTGTGAAGGAAAACCAGAGAGAAACCGATTTTTGCCCTTTTCCAGAGAATTTCACAGAAAATGCCAAAAACATACAGGTTTGGGAGGAGGACGCAGCGAGTGACGCCCAACGTAAAGGCAACTTTAGTGAGTGAGAATTGGAAGGATCCAACACCTCACAAAAGTCTGTAGAAATGAAGGAACCTCTGTATCTTGTGGGATCAGACCCTCGTCCTGCACTTTCGCGTTGGCAACAAATAGCTTTGAAACAGAACTTTCTATAATGGTCACTGCAGCTGGGCATAGTCATTCAGATTTGGGTCCTGCCCTTAATGGAGACGCGGGATGAGCGTCAATTCAGAGTAAAGTTAAGCTTGTGAAAATCCATTCCTTCCTTTCAAACTTTCTGGTGCTGTTAGTTTTTAAAACATTCCTCGACGTACATAATTTGGATGCCCCCCACCACTAGAGGGATACTTTAAATATCTTTATTCATAGACCTCTCTGACCAAATGTAAAAATCAAAAGTAACAAATAAGAACTTTAATTGCAGTTTGCTCCTTTGTGAGGAGCAGCGATAAAGACAGATATGAAAGTGGGCTCTAAAAGCCATTCATTAAACAGTAAGAGGTTTTATTTATTATATAAATAAAGAATTTGGTCAAATGTAAAGATCTTCACATATAGTGTCTTAAAAAAAGAAATGCTTTAGTTTCTCATTTGAAAGGGCAACCTATTAAGGGTGTGAGGGGGGAAGGGGGATATCAAACTAGTTAATACAAACGGATGAGCTGAATTTAAAAGCGTTTAAAGAAAGGAATGAAACATCTAAGGGATATGTTGTCATTAGTTTTAGTTTAGTTTAAATGATTGTACATGATCAGTTTAAAATGGGGAGAAGAAAGTACTTTGAAACAGAATTACATTTAACAGTCTTGTAGCTTTGTACTTGCTGCGTTCCCAGTTGGTTTTCATCTCCTGTAATTTAAATAAGTAAACCTTCTGTTCTAAAAAACAACACCGACCCCCCCCCTCCCTCCAACCTGACTTAGTTTCTTCTAATTCTGTGGATGCAAACCCATTTCTCCTGCCTTATTTTATGTTAATATTTATTACAATGGGATGGTGTTCCCCTCCCCGCTGGTCCAAACTCCACCTCCTTTGTGTTTGGATTCCCTCTTTTTCTTCTTCTCCCTCCCCCCCCCATTCCCCTTTTATTTAGAGAAAGCTCTAAACTTCCTGTTGCCGCATAGTCAAGAGAAGGAGTTTCTGCATAAGCTGAAGAAGAAGAAGAAGAAAAAAATCCTAGGCAAAAGGCTCCAGCCCCCCAAGTGTGAAAGGTGGTGCTGGCTGTCAGCCACCTTTTGTTGCTCACTCAAATGGAATTATGAAATGGATGTTGCTTTTTAGGGCACGGGGAAATTTATGCCAAGGGAATGCAAATCCATTAGGTGTGCCCAGGTAATTTAAAATGCTCACGCTGGCAGCTTTTCTGCCTGAGCAAAGCTGTTAATTAATAAATTCCCTCCCCCCTTCCCCTGATTAGCTAACTCAAATATCCGTTGAATAATTTAAACTGTCCGTAACGTGTTTTCCACGTGCGCTCTGGGGGAATGGGAATCCCTCTTGGAGAAAAAGAGAGAGGCATGAAGTTCTTCCTCATGTTGTTTTTCTCTCTGTGACTGTAACTTTATCCAGAAAGATTAATAAAGGTGGTAGACTAGCTGGTGGGGCCAGAACTTGGCAATTGAGGGCGTTTTTTTTATGAGATGTAACTCCTACGAGCAGGCAAATAAACCTGCGAATTAAGTTCATGTGTGGACAAATCTCCTGTTTCATGTGGAAATTTCCACGTCTTAATCCGGGTTTCTGAAACCCTCGGCATTAGTGGCTTATTAATGCCCTTTCAAAATCTCACCCCGTAAAGATGTGAATTACCATCTAAATGCTGTTTGTGCGAGGTTGCGCAAGGGTTGCATTTCCTCTGATCGCCATTTTGAAACCGTACACAGGTCGATGGCGTAGTGCTCCCCTCTGCACACCACACTTATGGTTCATCCAATACCGCTATCTCTCTACGAGACCATTAGCAGCAACGACAGGGTAAATGTGGCTGAACTGTTACCACGTGACCTTTTCCCACCTGCAATACAGGCAGTTGTGTGAACACTTGCCCTCCGCCTGATAACGGCGGCGGGGCGGTTGTCGCGCCCTCCCTCGTTCCTAGAAAATGAGCGGGACACCAACGCGCCTCCGGAAGCGCTGCTTGCAGCGCATGGTAGCAAGGCCCCCCTGAGCGTGTCGGCGAAGAGCAGAGACCACTGATTGGCTGCGGGGAAACCGCGTGGTGGTTACCAGCATCAGCAACGCGTTCCCTGCTCAGTCTAGGACGAGCAGGGAACGGAGCAGCAGCGGCCTCCCGCGCGCGGAGTCGAAGAGCACGTGGCGGTCGGCTGTTCCCTTTTTTCTTGCTGCAGGATAGCTGGAAGCATGGGGCGCACCAAGAAGCGTGGCCCCAGACCAGCGAAAAAGCGGGCGGGGAGTGAGGCCCAGCCTGAGGAGAACTCAGAGGAGCTCGCGAGCGGGACGCACCCGCAAAATGTGGGGCCTGTGGCCCCGGGGGGTAAGAGGAAAAAGAAGGGGGTTGGCTCTGCCCCCCCTTTGGGAACAATGACCGCCCTAGAGCGCCTCGCTGCCTGCGAGGCGCTGGTGTTCGGCGCTGGGCCCAGTGCAACGGGGGGGAGGCCAGCAGGCGAGGAGTCTGGGGATGGAAGAGGAAGGGAGTCCCCACAGCCTGGCCCCTCAGGATTAAGCACGGTGGGGGGATGGCCAGGGGCCGATATGGCTTTGCATGCCCCCCCCCCCC
>QEPC01011901.1:23325665-23348502 GCA_003113815.1 Sphenodon punctatus | reverse complement strand
TGGCGGTGGTCCAGTATCGTTTATTGATAGGGTAAGTAAGCATAGGGGTCATCTCCGTAAGAGATGGGGAAGGCACGCTCAAACGTAATCGCAGGGTGTGGCATGCGTAGCGTGGTGGTCCCTGGGAAGGGGTGACCTGGAACAGCGGTAGGGCATTGTATGGCCCCCCAACGTCAGGCACCCAAAATTCCTTACTCATAGTCCGAAAGGATTAAGTCCCCGTTGGCCGCGCGGTAAGCGCTGGACGATGGGGAGACGTTATTGTTGGGGCGAGGTTATCGAGGGTACATCGAGACCTCCCCGCTGTTTAGAGTTTTAACTGAGTTACTGTTTTGGATACTGGACCTTGAATCGCAATAGGCGATGTCACCCCCTCACCTATTCAATTTGACTGATTTTGGATCAATAAAGGGTGTGGCCTGTTAAATCCATACAACGGTGTCCTGTCTCATTTATTGGGGTGCGCCGACAATTGTGGGGATGTTGCTGCATCCTTATGACCGTGACAGATTGCTGTAACCCGCAAATTTCATGCTCCTGTAAAAATGCCGTGGATCTATCCTGCCAGTTGAAATTGTAGTGGATTGCTGGCAGGGAGAGAGATCAAACTTTAGTGGCCCATTTTGAGTATGTTGTGGAGTTATACACATGATTCCTATTAGCAACAGCAGTGTTAACTGCATCTTTCTCCTCCTCGTGCTCACCTTAAACTTATGCACAATTCAGTAGGTTGCATTGCAAGTAAGTCCAGCTTCCTCCCCTTGTTTCCAAGTAGCCACATTCTTTTAATTTACTCAGCCCATTGGTTTGGCAAAAAGTGCCATGTTGGAGACCCAAACTGGGAGTAACAAAGGCAGCACTGGGAATTTCATCCAAGTGCTTTTGAAATGGGCCTTGACAATGAATTCAGTGGGAGCCCCACTGTTCAGCCTTCTTTTATGGTGTTAATATACTGTCCGGAGAGAAAAGAAGCAAGTAACTGCTCAGATTTCATCTCTCGGATTTCATCTTACATCTAGAGTGAACTGAAATGGGTCCCTTCCAAGTTACCGTGCAGAGTGGCCTGCTCTTTATTTTTGCAGCTTTTAACCAGACGTGGAAGGTGCGTTCCTCACTCACAGCAGAAGCATGTCCTGCTAAAATAGCAAAATCGTGGCCAGCTTGTGATAGGAACTAGTTTATGGTATTCAGTAGTGCTGGAATGAATACTCACAAACCTGGGGGGACACGTTTTCAGTACCTGAATGGATTTGAAATGGTACTAATTGGTACTGGTACTGAATGGTACTAATTGGTACCCGATTTTGACCTGATTTGAGTACCCAATATCCTGGAATGTCCTCAAAGTCGACTTCTGGTTATGGGATGTTGATTTCCAGTCCTGATTTTTTTGATTTCCAGTGGTGATTTTTTTTTTTCAATTTTTCATCGGTAATTGAAATAGTGGAAATTACCCATTTTTTTGGGTGTCTTGGTACCCAATCGTTAATCAGGTAGCCTGTCAAGTACTCTACATGGTAATCTAAATTGTGGTTATTACCCATGGGTAGCAAATGAACTACCTGTTTCAGGTCTAGTGCACATGTTGAAGACTTAGACTACAACCCACAAATAGAGCTGAAACGGGTATCTCCAAAACCAGATATACCTGTCAAAATTACAGTACTTAGTCCTGTAATATCAGGTACTAATTTGTACTTGATTAATGCCCAATGGGCTACCCGATATACCTATTTATCATATTTGTCCTGAATTTTTTTTCTGATTTACAGTACCAAGTTTCCAACTTCTGCTCCCAGTTCCCTAACTTTCCATCCCAATTCCTTTATCGATTTACTGTTTTAATGATTGGTAAAAGGGTCATTTGGTAACAGCGATGCCCATTGTTTTCAGGTAACCTGGTGCCTGACTTGGTGCTTAGGCACCAATCAGGAACCTGACAGATGACTAAAAAATGTAGGTATTACCCATGGGGTAGCAATGCCAATGTGCCCATGAACCTCTTAGTTCCGAGGAGTCCCATTGAAGCCCATAGTAAGATGTTGGTGGATTGTAGGCTTAGAGTGATGTCCCTCCCTCCCATGTTAATGTTGCATCGTCTCAATGCACGGATGTGTTGAGTGCTGTGCAGGAAGCTTCCTGCTTTGCCTGGGTACCAGGAAGAAGATGCAATGGGGTGCAGTTTCACCCACCAGCTCCTTCCCAGTGCTACCCCTTCTGAGCCCTTCATGTAGAAATGGAGAAGAATGAAGGCGCACCCCTGACCATTTCTGACCTGGACACGCCCCCTTTCTGGGGACCATACCATCACAACACTTAGAAAGAGGGGTGACCATTTTGGAAGCATCAGGGTGGAGGGGATCCCCACCCATTTCTGATAACACTAAACCTAAGCCCTTTTTTTTTCAAGCTTTGTGACATTACAATACTTGGGAACAGGGTATGAACCAGTAAAGGAGCAGTATTGTACATGAAAGCTGAGGCACTGAATGAACTGTCCAACAGGCCCCCATGTTTTCTTTTTTCATTTTTGTTATTCAAAAATGTCATTTTCATTATCGTTATTAAAGACAAGGTCGTTTTTGATATCATTTTTGTTATTGTTATCAGTATCAATATTGTTTTTGTTATCTGTATCTATTCGTTATCGTTATTGATATCGGTACCATTTCAAACACAGATTTTATTTTTAGTATCAGTATCGTTGATTCCTGTGCACAACTAATATTTATCTAACTCTAAGGGAGACGGGAAGGGGAAACGAAAACTATCTATTATCTAATTTATCTATATAACTATTTTAGTCTAATCTGTATGTCTATAATATATATCTATATCTAATTTATACTACCTATCTATATATAATGTACAGGGAGGAGAAGGGCAGGGAGAAGGTTAAAATGTAGGGTATGAGGAAGGAAAGGTATTGGTGGGAATACCAAATAAATAATATAATGAGGGGTAGGGAGGATTTTTTATGTGCAAGCACAACCGTTCTGTAAACGCAACCTGACAAGCAGAGCTCTCACACAACAGAGAGAAAAAACCTGTTCCTCTCATTATAAAGGGTTGCAGTGCCCTCCGCCAGAGCCCCCCTGAGCGGTTGTGGGAGACAGCAGGCATTGAGCAATCACAGAGTGCCATGAGACTGCTGGGGCCTGCTTGCGCTGCTCATTGGGAAGCGATACATCCATCAGATACTGCTGAGCTGCTCGCTCCTCCCAACCCAGGCACCGTTCAAGAGTTCAACCCTGTTAAGACTCCGAGATGTCTGCTTCCTCCTCCCCTCTCTACGTTTTCCCTCCAAAACCCATTGCCACAGCACTAATAATGACAATGATAATGAGGTTGTCATTTTTGTTGTTGTTGTTGTTGTTGTTGGTTTTGGTATTGGTATTGATATCAGTATCAATATTGTTACCATTATTGGTATTCTTGTTTGTCGTTTTTGGTGTTCTCAGTTGTTGTTTTTGTTGTCGTTATTCTCTGTTGTCTTCGTTATTGCAATAACGAAAATGAAAATGGCAATTTTTGTTATCGTTATTGTAATAACGAAAACTACATGTACACCCCCTACAGTGTAGTGTGGGGTGAATATGGATAATGGTATTAAGACTTTGCATTATGTCAATAAACAGCGTATTTGTTAAAAAGTATTATCTGGACTTGTTTGTGAGTCAATCCTGCAGCAACTTAGGCTGGGTGTTGGCTGACCGCTGGCATGGACATCCATGAATGTGCGTAGGGTAGGGAATCTTCATTTAGACGGCGTGCTGTACGGAACAGTGGCCTGGTTCCTCTTTATGGGTAAAACCAGATGTGGTGATGGCCTGTTTTGGCCTGTGAGCTACTGGCACATTTGTTTTGGGGCCACCAGATGTTGGCCCATTTCTTCCCCAGGCCGTGTTGGCAGCTAGTTTGGGCTGTGACCTTGGAAAATATCTGAGGTCACAGCCTGGGCTAGGGCCCACCCGACCGGGTTGCCATGGCCCGCAGCTATAGCTGTGCCTCGTTAGCTGCCATGGAAACCTGTCGTAGCGAGGGCAGGGCCCAGGGAGCACAGCACAGATGGGGCTGCTCATCCGCACATTTGTTGTGCGCCTGGCCCTACTTGGGCTGTGTGGCTGGCGGGATGGCTCCCTGGTCACTGTTGCATCAGGTTGGTGTCCCAACCTGACCTGGGCCATGTCCCCTGTGATTTTTACGCCCCTAGGAGACCTGGGACAGCTGTCCCACTGGCTGTGCTCTCTTCATTTCAGAATTTATAGAAGTGATACTACCGGTGGTATTCTAAAGGCTGCCCAAATTATTAAATCACATCCTGCCCAAAAGGATAGATTGAGGAAGGAAGGAAAGGTTTGTGCTCATGCCTTCCTGATAACAGAGCAAAATGAATGGGCCTTAGCAATTTTCTTCTTGGCTTTCAAGGAGTGCCTTGGGTTTAGAGGTTATTTATTCATTTTAATTCTGTTGCACTCAGAGATCTCTGGCTCCCAGATGCTAGGAAAGTGTGCATGAAATCGTGTAGCTCCTCTCCAGTCTTCCAGGACATTTGTACAAATGCCAAACTAGCGCCTCTTCAGAAGCAAGGGCTCCTGATCTTTCTTGTATCCTGTGATTTTGATTTTCCTGTGTGTGCACAGATTCAGAGTTACAGCTGGCATGGAATTCCAGCAAGGAAGCACCATGCGGAAAAGAGCACGGCTTACTAGCCCATAATCTGTATCTGTCATAACATGCAGAACATGAGATGTGCAGTCCCTTTTGATTCAGTGGCATAAGATAAATCAACCTCTTGAGTAGGTATCGGAGTAAAAATCCAAATGGCAGATGAACATGTCTCCAAAAAAAGCAAAATTATGTTTCTGGACAAAAGTCCATCAGGCTGAAGTAAATAGGCGTCTTGTATTTTTGAATATTATTCACAATTTTGACTAGCCTGAATAAGTACTCATTTTAGCCCCACTCTTATTCACTGTATATATCAATAATATTATTATATGTGAAATGAATGGTGAAGATCTACATCCACGGCATGTTCTTTCGACAGCTATCTCTTTGCTTGAATATGCTGCTGATATTGTTCCAATATCCAGAACTCCTGTTAGTTTCCGGAAACCCGGAAACACATTTGCACACTTGTGTTCGGAGATTGAAACGGTTATTAATTACTCTAAAACCAAGATTATGTGTTGGAGCAGGAGAGCGGAGTGGGTGGGAGAGGGGCGTTCATGGTCCCTAGACCCTAACTCACTTGAGACTGTCTCTGAATATAGGTATTTGGGAATTATTACTACTCCATCTTTTTTTGTGGGCCAGACACTGTAGCAGTGTTCAATCCAAGATCACTTCTGTGGTTGGGGCAGTAAAAGATTTCTCCCCCGTCCCTCCTCCATTGGCCAACATTCTGTAGCTGCTGTAATTAAAGCATTTAATCTGAAGGTTTGTTCACATATTTTGCTTGGTGTGGGGATGTGGGACTTCTCAGTAACCGATAATGTTAATAAATCACTTAAGTTTTTATGATCCCTACTGGGTCTTCCTCCATCTGTCTCGGCTCCTTTCCTCAGGCTTGAAACAAGATCCATGACTTACAAGCCATGGACAGGATTTCACTAATTACTGGTTTAAAATACTTTCTCACCCTTGAGGCTTCCCAAGTTATGGAATTTGGAGGACTTAACTAGAACCCACTCTTTAAGGTCACCTTGGGTTCAGTTTGTAGAGCTTTCCCTGTCTACAACTGGCCTGGGCTACTATTTTAACAATGACCCTTTTTTCCCCTGCTCATTAAAAATCCTTAGTAGAACAAAGGTTTAGGGACATCTTGAATGGTGGACTGCAGCAATATCCTCTTGTAGTGACAACAGCCTGGGTATCCCCGGAAGTCAAAGATACTGCCCCATATGGGTGTAATCGATGACACCTTGCATTATACAGTGGAATGCCCTCTTTATCAGGAGTTAAGAGAAATTCTAATTTATCCTTTTCCTTTTTTAATAACCATGAGAACTAACATGGCTTCTTCGAAGCAAAGACTTGAAGGTGGTTGAAACTTGCCATATTTGCTTTTAAAATTTAACAGGTTAGGGCCTGGTAATCATTACTATGGTTGCCTGCTCTTTGCTCGTTCCCCTGTGCTGTTTAGTTCCTATTTCAATTACCTGCTTTTAAGTCGTTACAATTGGTATTTCCTTGTTTTTTTTTTTAATGGAAATCTTCTTTTCTCATTTTCTTTCTGTCATTTTGTAATTCTGTAATTCTGCATTATACCTGATGGTGCATGATGTACCAAATAAAAAGTTCAAGAATAAGTACTTGCCATGAAAACGATGTTACTTTGGTAATTTCAGTATTTTTGTCACTTTTTCGGTATTTTGGTCCACTCGGCATTTTGCTAAACTTGTTTTGGCACTCTTGAGCACCAAACCATTGTGTAGCACTGTTAACTGAACTAAGAATTCCAAAGCAAGGTAACCGAAATACCAGACTGACCAAAATAACACTTGAAGGAATGGAGGTTCATTTCCGTAGATGAAGCGGGAAATCAAGTGATTCATAGCCATTTCAACAGATCTAATTTGAAGCATACAAAAGCTTGGGATACTGCTGTGGATATTAATATCCGCTTTACTGCTTGTATTGGTTTTAGTTTGCACTCCTTTACTGAATAATGTCAAACAGTAAATTTAAACCTACCTACCTACACAGACACATTCCAGATTCTTCATATGAAAGCATCTATCTGTGATGCTATACGGAGAGGGCATCCTGTCTTGAAACAAGGAGTTGGAATAAATTAGTGCTGAAATAAGTACCTGATTTAGTATCCACGGGAAATACCTGCATTTTTGGGTACCGGCTTGGGTGTCCAAAATAGCACCTGAATACCATTCGAATACTAAAAAAAACACAAGCCTGGCTTTTCCAAGTACCCAAAATTACCTGGAAAAGACAAAACAATACACCCCAAATTCACAAAACTGGGGTGAAATCACTATTTCGGGTACCCAGTCAAAAACTGGTTTACGTAATAAATATTCTGTTCAATTTGGGTACCTCCATATTTGATTAGTATACCTGTTTTTGCAGATGGCTCTTGAGGTCTCTGTCAACCGTATCATTCTGCAAATTAAAATAAATAAATCTTCTGCTTAGATGTATTGCGTCTAAAGATGTTAATGCAGTTTATAGTGGGAAATAAGTGTTCCCTTTATCTTTGCTCACTTCAACAGTCTCATCCCACCTATTGACTGTTACAAGATGCATAGCGTTCCAATTCTTCCAGTTGCTTATTTTATTGCACCCAGTCTAAAAGCCCCTGCTGCTTCCACTGAATTCCTGAAGCCCCTGTTGCCATAACGGCAATAAACCACTGGAATCGAGAGTGAAACAATCAATCGAGTTCTCCTTCATTCCTGTGGCACTGGCGGGACATAATGGAAGTTTTACTTTTCCAGTTGAAATCATGGGAATTAATTTGAGATCATGGAAGTCTTCATTTCCCCTGCTCCCAAGAGTGGCAGAAATCTATGATGATGTACCTTTTAAAAAATAAAAAGTTTGACCAACATGCCTTTAGTGTGTCCATTGAGCTAGAAACAAACCAGTTTTTGAAATCTACAGTGTACCCATTGGTGGAACTCAAAAGCCAAGTCAAAGTCTGTGCTGAGCCATGTGGCTCATCAGGCTGATGTGGTTAAGGCACACCGCTTTCTATGGTTCTGGGGGGCAGGAGGCTGATCTTGCAGCCAGTTGTTGGTAGTGGATGGCCCTGAGCATTGGCAGAGTCGCGTATTTCCTGCCTCCGTTTTATGGCCTGCCTGGAACCAGAGTGCACATGTGCCCATAGCTGTATAGGCCTCAGTTTGGCTTTATGCTGATGTGGCAAATGCCTGGGTGAGGACAATCTCTGGCTTTCTTTCTCCCTCCTTGCCCTAAGCGGGATCACGCATAGTTTAGCTTGGTCAAAGATTAGGCCTGTCTCCACAGACTGGCAGATGAATGAATGTGGTCCCTTTAAGAGTCAGAAAGTGGGTAGCTAGCCACACCCACTCCTGACTATAAGAAGAGGAGAGCGAGAGGGAGAGATCAGTCAGTGCCTGGCTGGCAGAGTGAAGAACTCTGTTGTAGAGCTGCTGAGAGACTTCTCCAAGGTCCTGAAGCCAGACTTGGATGTGAGGTGAAGCTGGGAGCCTGAACTGGAGAGGCCATCCATCCATGTGCTCTCCAGGGTGCTGAAGGGGAATCTGGCTGGTGAGAGGCAAGAAGGACTGCTGGATGCCAGAGGCTTTGGATCTGGCATAAAGAGGCTCTGTATAAGTAGGGAATGCAGAATGGATATGGACTATGCACTCCATCTGAATGTAAGAGACTTTGTTACAGAATAAAGACTGTATGGCTAATACCCAGGAGACTGAGTGACTGCTGTTTAGGCCATAATCCTAAAAAGACTTAACCCGGGCAAGCCTGACTCTTAGGGATGGGCGAACGCGGTTCGGAGTTCGGACCAAACTCGACCAGTTCGGTCAACAGAACCGAACTTCCGAACTGAACTCGATTTTCCAACCGAACCGAATTTCTGAACTCGGTTCTGTTCGCCCACCCCTACTGACTCTGCCACACCCGCATTTTAAGGTAACCCCAGCAGTCACCTGACAGGTTACCCACTCCCCCATCGGGTGCCCAGTGCTCAAATGTGGGTATTACTGGGGCTTCCCAGGATGCACCAGAAAGCCAATCCTAGCACCTATGGCTCCACAGGCTGACCCCCCCACTCGGCGGCTGCTGCTGCTCCTCCAGTCCCAGACAGTGAAATGGATATCTGGTTTGGTACCCACAGATAATACCCACATTTTCATGTATTGTTTTGGATATCAAAATCGGTAACTGAATACCCTAAAACAGAAATTCAGGTTACTGATTTTTTTGTTTGTTTTTTGGTGTGTACCCAAAATTACTTGAAAAAACAAAATATTTCCCAGAATCCTGGATGAAATCAGTACAAAATAGATATTTTGGTATACCAGTTGTTGGTATTTCAGTATACCAGATTTTGGTATTTTGGGTACCGAATCAAAAACCAGTTCTCTGGTACCAATATCATGTGGGATATCTTGTTTTAATTAAGGCATTGGAATAGACTGTTGCAAAAAGGTGAGTTTAAACATATGGGGAGCTGTTAGAAACACAATTCTTAAATATATTTCCCTTTTTAATGACCAGCGTTTTTTTTCTCCAGGGTAACTTTGCCCCGTATTCATATAGAGAGGCCTTTGTGGATTGCATGGTCATTGTGTAGGAGAGAGCAGACAGTTTTCTAATGGTGGAAGAATAAGGACAAATAGAGATGAACCTCCTCCAACAGGCACAAAATGAGGATTCCTGAATAAAAAATGTGCAAAGGTCAAGTACTCCCAGAGACTTCTATTGTGACAGGCACTTAACCCCTTCACTCCTGGTTATCTGCTTCAACTGTTGTGATAGTTCCTTGCATTGAAGCTCCATTAACCTCGGCAGAACGCCGGATACCCTCCAAGCACAGGATGTCCAGTCTGTCCGACCCACCTGGTGCGGGAGGCGGCAGACAGTGGGGTCCATCACAGAGTAATACTTGTGGACACTGACCTTCTCGGGCCAAAGTCTAGAGATAATTATTTCCCAAGGATGGACTTTTCATGGTCAATTGCTTCAGCGTATTAGGTCAAAACTTGATGCCCTTTAACCTCAGACATACAAAATGTCATGACCTCCCTATTGTTTTTTATTTTATGTTTTGTAAGGGACTTGCTCATTAGTGCTTGGTTAAAATTGTTTAATCAAAACATTTTGTCACTGGAAAATGACATTCTCGTAGACTGAAAAGTAGATTGCAGAAAATTATCCGTTCTAGCAACATACTTTGAATCAATCTAATTGTTCTGACTTCTTCGAAAGCTGAGGATAAAAGCACTTGAACACTCTAACAGAAGTTGGTCCAATAAAAGTATTACTGGAACTACTTTGTTCCCATCAACAACATAATAGGAATCTATATAAAAATGCATGTTGATTCCCCTCCCCTATATTAAAAAGTTGACAAAATTATGATTTACAAAATGGGAGGAAAACCCTCTGTTTTCAGAAGCAGCATTAAAAATAACAGACCACCCTGAACATAATTTTCAAAATGAAAGAATGTTTTTAAAAAGTGTGTCAATTTTAAAACAAAATTTCCATCCTCTCATGCTCATTTTTGCAATTGCATGGTTAAAATCTACACATAGGCACTCCTAAAATGGGCTGTGGGCGGGGGTGGTCCGTGGGCGTGCTTCTGTGGGGGCAGTGTGTGGTGTACGGACATGGGTGCACACCCATGCACAGGGAAACCTGCATTGTCGCTGATTGGTCCATGCTTAGGGGGTGGGTGGGGATGCATGGGTCGAGGGAGCACACACTCACGTTTCCCCCCCCCCCCCATGTACATGGGATGCTCCCCCATGTGGACGATGAGTGTCTGTGCGTGGGAGTGGCTTGTGTAAAAAGGGCCTCTGTTAAGTACAAACATGTTACATCTGAAAATATAGATGGACGACATGTGGAATTCCCCTCTTATACTCAAGGAGATGGGATGTGGGGCACGGGCGTTCCAGGGTTGGAATGGACCCTGGTGAAAAATATGGAATGGGGTCTCCCACCTCCCTCCCACTGACAAGGAATGCAGGGGCACCAGGAAGTGTTGGCCCCTGAGGCTCATGGGTACTCTGCTCATTATAGCTCCACCCATGGTATGGGGTGTTTGCCAACTTCTTTTTATTTGGGGGGGGGGGGGGGGAAGAGAATTCCTCTTTAAGAGTCGAACTCCAACGAGGCAACTGTCAGCGTCCAGTAATCTTCCACACTACCAAGTCTATCTAGTGCTGACTGAATTTGGCTTACCGCTTCCTAGCTTGTGACGCTTCAGTGTATGCCCCTAGACGCATCACCAAGACATCTGAAGAAGCAAGATCAGCAGAGTATGTCAGTGCGGCAGCTCTCCAGGCCTCTAACTTGGCATCGGCAAAACAATCAGGTTGCATTTGGACAGTTCTCTCTCATGACACTCTCTGACCAAGCTGCTCCAGCCTTCAAGCACATGCCGACAGAGAGGCTGTCTCTGTACAGAGTGCAGAGCAAAGTGTCCAGTGCAGTCCAGGTTAAGACAGAAACATTGTCCCCCATAAATATTTATTTATTTTAGTCTTATTTCTTGGCTGCCCCTTCCTGCCAATAGTAGCTCAGGGCAGCTTGTAACATATTAAAACCATAAATAAACACATAAATAAGACAGTCAATAAATAATCCAAATACAACAATAACAGCAATAAACCCCCCAAGGTGTAGCTTAAAAACCCTTCTCCATAGCCCCCCATCCATCACCCGTCTCCCTTGCCAAAAGCCTGGTGGAACAGCCAGGTCGTCTTACATTGTCTTTGGAAAGCGGGAAGGTCAGGGGCCAAGCAGAGCTCCGTCGGGAGGGTGTTCCACAGTGCGACCACCGAGAACACTCTCCTCATCATCGCTCATATTGGAGTGATTATACCTCCAAGAGAAGGCATTATGTGTACCAAATTCCAAAAAGATTGGATAAAGGAATCCAATTTTTGAAGCAGTTGAATTAATTTATTTTGTAAAAATCTTCATGTACATTCTTAGGTTTAGCTTCTTTGCCTCAATTTAATTTAAAATGAAACTTGGCACATTTATACCACTTCCCATTTGTACTATCTCTGCCAACTTTCAGAAGGATTGGATAAAGGGTCCTGGTAGTATAAGCAATTAACTTATAAATGTATGTCTGACTGTAACATCTTTGTAGTCCAACCAGTGTACATGAAATTTTACAGGGATGTATATCACACTTCAGTAATAATTTCTTCCAAATATCAGAAAGATGTGATAAAGGATCCCAGCTGTATATGCCTGCACAGCATATGCAGAGAAGGAGCCTATGCCAGGGATTCTCTTACGTGTCACTGTGGTATAAGATCGGTTTGTGATGCCAATTGGCCAGCAGAAATGTCAACCAAATATCCTCATTCTGTGCTGTGACCACCCCAACATCTCTCACCCACTTTTTTCTGGGAAGTTGGAAGCGTCTCTTTAGGAAAGAGCCAATAGAGATTCTCTTATGGCCTCTGTCACAGCGCTGCAGGATGTGATGATAATTGGCCAGCCTGGATGTGTAAACTATGGGTGTTTTCAGACATGACGGGGGGGCTTCACCCCGTCCCGAAAACAACCCAGAGATTCCCCGCTGGGATCACCCAGGCACGGCAAACAGACGTATCGGGGATCCCGGTGGGGAATCAGGGAGGGGGCGGGGCCGCGTGGCGCAACGTGTGACCGCTCGGCCCCGCCCCCTCCACGCTGCCTCACCGCCTGCCCTCTGGGGAGACAGGAGGGCGGCGAGGCCAATGCCGCCGGAGCGTCTGGCTGAGTTAACCATGGCCCGGAATCCCGCTGGGGATTCCGGGCTGTGATAGCCGACCAGACGTTACTTTTTATTGATGCCCGCCTGGAATCACTTTCACCACGCTTCGGCGGATTCTTGCGCCAGGAGCCCGGGAAGCATGGTTGAAATTAAACCCATGTTGATATTCAGTGTGGCGAACATCTGGCGGCTGCCGAACAGACGTGCAGGGCACAGTGACCACAGGTGGGTATTCACTGTGGTTCACTGTGATCTCGTCACGTCTGAAAATACCCTGTGTCTCCTGATTTCTGTGATGTTATCCCGAAAGTCAGTTATGTCCCTTCTATGCCCACCTGAAAGCCACCCCCTATGCCCGCCTCGAAGCCACTACCGATAGGTCCTGTAAAGCTAGAAGCATGCAGTAATTGGCCAGTGAATGTGTCTGTCAGTTTTCTGGGTTGCTCCACATCCTCCCTCCTGCAGCCTCCCTCCCCCTGCCATGCCAGGTGCCTGCCTCTGACTGGCACTGCATGTGCTGCTATTTATCTGAATAATGGTCTTCAAGGGGACAACTTCAATTGCTTATAATATTGGGTCCCTTTATCAAATTGTCCTGTAGTTTTGGCAGAGATGACAGGGAAGGCATGTGATATATTCCTGCCAAATATCTTGTAAACAAGTTTTTTTATTATTTATAAATATTTGTTAGCCGCCCCCTCATGCCTACGGCATCTCGGGGCGGCTTACGGCATAAAAAAACACAATAAAATTAATTAAAACAGTGTTTTAAAAATACAATTCCCCACCCCACGCCACCCTCCGCTCTGAAGGCCTGGGCGAACAGCCAGGTCTTGGAGGCTCGCTGAGACGCCAATAGACCTGGGGCCAGACGGGCTTCCTCCGGGAGGGAATTTTAGAACCTCGGCCCAGCCACCGAGAACGCCCTCTCCATTGTGGCCTCCCGCTTTACATGGGGGACCTCCAAAAAGGCGCTGCTGGTGGACCGCAGGAATTGCTCTGAGGCGCGGAGGGCATTACAGTCCCCAAGGTATGAGGGGCCCAGACCATGTAGGGCTTTATAGATCAACACTAGCACCTTGAATCGGGCTTGGTACGCTGTAGGCAGCCAGTGCAGGGTATGGAGCACAGGTATTATGTGCTCCCGCCTTCCCGTCCCCATAAGGAGACGGGCCGCCGTAGATGGGAATATACAAATGTTACAGCTGGAAACGTATTTTCAAGTTAATGTCTTTATACCATCAGGACCCTTCATCCACTCTTTCTGAGAATTGGCAGGTGTGTTAAGCTTGTGGAGAGACATGATAGTAACAGGTTTCATGCAAATTGGATAGAAGATAAAGGTATAGCCATGAATGTGTGTGAAGATTTGCTTTAAAACACAACACTCAATTGCTTCTAAAATCTGTTCACTGTATTGAATCATTTCAAACATTGGTACACATAATGCCCTCCATTGAGGATACAAGAACCCCAAATGTCATCACAATTGAACATGAAACAAAAACGTTATAGCCAGAAATACGTTTTTCAGTGTTTTCCCTCTATTTCAAAAACAAAATATTGTTTTTGTTTCTATTTTAATTATTTTTTGTATCCTTTATTACATCTGTGCGCCTCCTGGTCATCATCGCCCTACACCCCACCATTATGGCAGCAACAAGGCAAAGTGTAAAACTGTGGAGCTCACTCGCCTCATGCCGGCGCCTAAGGCCTGTCAGAAATGAGACAGGGGAGACATTTTCCACCTAAATTGGCCTCTAAACCAGTCGGTGCATTATTATACGCCGACGATTTGGTCCTCCTGTCTCAGACTAGGGTGGGACTTCTCAGACAATTGGAGACCTTTAAAAATTATTGTTCCTCTAACTGTCTTACTATTAACCACTTGAAATCCAATGTCCTGGTGTTCCCTAGGGGCAGGCAGGGGTATAGGTGGCCTATAGGTGATAGACAGCTTCAACAGCAGAAATCCTACAAATACCTGGGGCTTCACTTTGCTGCCAATGGGCTGTGGGGAGATAATCTAGGGAAAGCGGAGGTGGCGGCTAGAAGCCAAATGTTAGCCATCCTTCATTTTTTTTCAGGAACAGGAAGGAAGAACTTAGAGGCTGAAGTTAAGGTCTGCGAGTCAAAAGTTAGAGCGTCCCTCCTGCACGGTGCAGAATTATGGGCTCCTCTGTCAGACAGAAATCTTAATGCAATTCCAACTCTATTTCTAAGTATACTAACCAAAACGCCTAATGGCACTCCGACGGCTGCTGTAAGGCTTGAGGTGGGAACGAGAGCCTGGTCAGCTGTAGCCTGGGAGCAAGCCTCTTTGTACTGGCTAAAGAGAAGCAGGGCTGTGCAGGATTCCCTGATGTGGTATGTTTTTCAGGATACCTTTTCTAGTCCGTGGCTCACCTGGGTTTCTCCCAGGCCTATTTGGAAACCAAGGACCTTGCTGCAAGGCAAGAGGTCATCCAGAGGTTCAGAGACATTAGTTACCAAGAGGAACTTGCTAAAATTGAGGGATCTCAACACATGGCTGGGTACCGTTTACTGACCCCGCAGCGGAGCTTTATGGATCATTATCTCTCTTCTATTGCCACCTTTAGAGAGAAGCATTTATTTTTCTGTGAAAGGGTTAATGCGCTACCCACAAACGTCCTTGAAGGGTGTTTTCTAGGGATTCCGTTTGGGGATTGTCTGTGTCCCCATGACTCTCTCTCTGCAGAGTCTACTCATCACGTACTCTTTGAGTGTAGGCTGTATGACTCTCTGCTTTTAAGATTTTTGCAGTCTCTTATAGATAAATTTCCGGGAGGGTCGCATCAGTTTCTTACCCACATGGCCCTTTGTGATGCTCATTCAGAGGTTACATCTGATATTATGAAGCTTTTAGTTGCGGCCATGGAGATGTGGAAATAGTTTTTTCTGTTTAGGCCTCTGGCAAACTCTGATTAATCTCTTTGTGCTCAATGCTGCTTTGAAAATGCTTTTTTGGTTTTGGTTTTAGTTTATATTTTAAACTTTTAGAGTGATATGCTACACTTTGTATGCTGTAGATTTGTTGTTTGTGCTGTGTGTTTTTGTATGCTTGTCTTGTCCGTGCAACTTGACAATGACCAATGGTCACGTCTAATAAACAATTTGAATTGTATTTTTTGTAATTTTCGTTATTGCAATAACAATAATGAAAATTGTCATTTTCATTATTGTTGTATTAATGAAAATGACATGCACAACCCTAATATAGGACTTTATAGGTCAGGGCCTGGAAGACTGTACGCACTGAGTGCAAAGAGTGGAGCACTGGTATAAAGTGAGCGTGGCAACCTGACCCTGTAAGGAAATGGGCCACTGCATTCTGCACCAGCTGCAGTGGACCATCACCAAGGGTAGCCCCATATAGAGCATGTTGCAGTAGTCCAGCCTTGAGGTGATGAACGCATGGCTGATGGTGGCTATGTTTGGAGTCCAAGACGTTTGGCCAAAGCCGATGCACCCGATGTAACTGGCAAAATGTGCCCCTCACCTCAGCCTCCACCTCGACATCCAGGCAGAGCCATGAATCAAGGAGCGCACTCAAGCTATGAACCTGAGGGACCAACTGAGGGCGGACCCTATCAGTGATGGATGCCACCACTTCCTCAGCCTCTTCACCAGCGTCACCTCCATCTTGTCAGGATTCAGCTTCAGACGACTCGCCCGTATCCAGTCCCCACAGCTGCTGGACACTAAGTGCTGAGACTGCTAGGCCTGGGTCAGCTGAAAAAGAGAGGTAAAGTTGGGTGTCGTCAGCGTACTGATGACACCATACAGCAAACACTTTGACCTCACCCATAAGCTGCATGTACACGTAATAGGCCTCCTTGCAAATGTTTGACAACTCTGTGTTCGTGGACACCTAGAGAACCCCTCCCAGAAACCAAGACTAGAGCAGAAACAAATAACTGCACTATATTGGGTATACACATCAAATTTCCAGTACCTGAATAGACCTGACAACATTGGTACCTGATTCGGGAACCTCATTTCTCTAAACATTGGTTGTTGTTTTTTTTGTCTCAGAATATCAACTTTTGAAAGCTATTTATTGGTTTCCCATCCTGGAATGTCGACGTTGAGTCTCGATTTCTTGACTTCCAGTTGCATTTTGTTTTTGTCCCAATTTTTGTTGGTTTTCCATCTCTATATGCACTGATTTGGTGATTGGAAAATTGAGAAATTGGTCCCAGAAGTTACCAATTTTTCAAGTTTCCGGGTACTCATTCAGTAATGTTGAAATGAGTGTCTGCAGAAATGGCTATTCTCACTGAAATTGCAGCACTCAACCTGGCCTGGTAACGTTGGGTACTAATCAGTACTCAAATAGTGTCCGATCGGCTACCCAATGTACCGATTTACTGTTTCTTTGCCCCAACTTTCTGACATCAGTACTGATTTTTTTTTTTAACCTTTCTGTTCTGATTCCTGTGTTGTTTTACCATTTTACTAATGGCTACTGATCAGTAAAATGCTAAATGAGTAACTTTGCAATGGTAATACCAGGTAGTAGACGTTCTCTCTGTCTCAGCTCTAGCCAATACAAAATTGTGTATTGAAAGGAACCTATTTTGTTAAACCTCATATGTGAGGGGACTCTCTCCAGCCCCCCCCCCCCTCACTCCAGGGATATACTGTTATACTTGGGAGTTCTAGGAAGCAGAGAGAACTGGTGGATTTTAATCAAAGCGAATACCTCCCCATCCCGTTTTCATTTGCAGCAACATCTAATTGATTTTAAAAGTAGGTCAGTTGCCATTGGGCCTTTACGAGGAAGATTCTTTGGCTAAATCTCCAGATTATAGCTGACAGGTAGTATGAAAAGAACGGAAGAAAATTAGACACACTAGAGATTCTGAAGAGAATCAAAGCAGGTATTGGCAGCATTTGTCTACTCCTTGGGAAAAATTTGGAGCCATTGTTTAAAACCAAAATAATGCAAACGTATAAGCCAAAATAATGCAAATGTATAAGCTAATCTTTAAAGAAAATTGCCGTTGTACAAGAGCTTGACTTGTAGGAAAGCAATGAATCTGGTGCCTCTTTCTCAGCATACAAAATAGTTGGTGATCCAAGGTAACGTGATCATCTGCAGGTGCCTGTTGGCTTTATTTGTGAGCTGAAATAAAGCCGTATTTCATCCAGATTTCTCAGTAGCCCTTAGGATTTGGGACAACAGCATGTTCTTCCTGAGTGTATTCTAAAGTGTAAATTTCAAAGAGGATTCCAACAGTGTTTAACTTTTTGCATGAATTTAAAAGGGCAGTCCATGTACATCTGTTCTTTAGTAGTCCTGTTTTCCATGTTTGTTGAGTTTTGGCTAGTGAATTCGGGGGGGGAAACTGCAGAATGCATAGAGCTCGGGTATTGAATGGCTCCTGACATCAGCCCATGTTGGCAGACAATGTTTGGTGGGTGAAGGCCTCAAATTTTATGTAATTGTCTTTAGACTTGTCCAAAGCACCTTGGATGGAGCAGAGATGGTGGTGCAGGCTGTTCAAGTGCCTGTGCCTTTAAGAGATAATACACCTGCAGAGAACAGGTGCTAAAATGAGTGCAGGTGCCCAGTTTAGTGGAGGATAGCACCTGAGCTTGCTTGGGTGTGGGGTGGGTGAGTGGGGTGTCCATAGGAATGGTGCCCGTGGTGTGTGTGTGTTCGCTCCCACACTCCACCCATGCACAGAGCAACAGGCTCCATGCGTGGAGATGGGTGGGAACAGGCGCACACCCAACCCCCCCATCCACTGCGGCTGTTTGAAAAGGGCCAATAACAAAGTTTAACCATAGCGACTGCAATGGAGTAGATCACATCATATCTTCCAGGTAGCACATTTTCGGAAGGCAGAAAGGACTAGTGGTGTGCACCAGGGACCCCTGTTCATTTCTATTTTTCATTTTTTAAAAATATTTTGTTTTTGTAAATATCATTTTTGTTTGCTTTCATTTTTATTTCCATTGGTTTCAATGGAAAACACATTCTTGGCTATAACTCCCCCCCCCAGTTACATTTTGATGAACCTTGGAGGGAGTGTACCTCCACTGGAAGGTATCATGTGTACCAAATTTCAGAAAGATTGGATAAAGGAATCTGATTTTATAAGCAGTTGAATTATGTTATTTTGCAAAAATCTGCATATACATTCGTAGCTGTAACTTCGTCTGCCATCTACTGTGGATGAAACTTGGAAAGAGTATATCCCTCCCTGAGTTTACGATCTATGCTAACTTTCAGAAGGGTTAGAAAAAGGGTCCTGGTGGTATAAGCAATTAACATGTTATAGGTGTTAAGTGTATGTCTGACTGTAACATCTTTGTAGTCCAGCCAGTGTACATGAAATTTGACAGGGCTGTATCTCACACCTTCAGGATCATCTCTGCCAAATATAAAAAAGATGTGGTAAAGGGACCCATTTGTATGTGCCTTCACAACATATACAGAGAAAGCGCCTATGCCAGGGGTTCTCTTATGTGTCACTGTGGTATAAGATCTGTTTGTGATGCCAATTGGCCAGCAGAAACACCAACCAAATACTCTCTTTTTCTGCTGTGACCATCCCAACATCCCTCCTCCATTTGTTACTTGGACGTTGGAAGCATCTATTTAGGAAAGAGCCAATAGAGTTTCTCTTATGTCCTCTGTCACAGTGCTGCAGGATGTGATTGTGATGATAATTGGCCAGTCTGGATGTGTAAACTATGTCTCCTGATTGCTGGGGTGCTATCCCCAAAGTCCCAGTTATGTCCCTTCCATGCCCGCCTGAGGGCCGCCCCCTATGCCCGCCTCGAAGTCACCACCGATTGGTCTTGTAAAGCTGGAAGCATGCAGTAATTGGCCAGTGAATGTGTCTGTCAGGTTGTTGGGTAGCTCCCCATCCTTCCTCCTGCAGCCTCCCTCCCCCTGCCATGCCAGGTGCCTGCCCCTGACTGGCACTGTATGTGCTTCTATTTGTCTGAATAATGGTCTTCAAGGGGACAACTTCAATTGCTTATAAAATGTGAACCATTTATCAAATTGTCCTATAGTTTGCCACAGATGACAGGGAAGGTGTGGGATATATTCCTTCCAAATGTCTTGTAAACAGGATGGAATATAAAAATGTTAGTTGGAAATGCATTTTCAAATTAATGGCTTATACCATCAGGACCCTTTATCCCATCTTTCTGAAATTTGGCAGGATTGGTAATCTTGGGGAGAGACATAACCTTTCCAAGATTCAAGCAAATTGGATGGAAGATAAAGACATTGTAGCCAGGAATGTGTATACAGCTTTTCTTAAAATTGCAACTTCCAATTGCTTCTAAAATCAGTTTTCTTTATCCAATCTTTCCGATGTTTGGTACACATAGTGCCCTCCATTTTTGGGGGTACCATATCCCCCCGTTATATTAGAATTGAATAAGAAACCAAAAAGTTATAGCCAGAAATACATTTTTCAGTTTTTCCCCATTATTTTGCAAACAAAAATACATTTTTGTTTTTTGTTTTCATTATTTTCCATTTTTGTTATAACAAAAAAGAAAATGAAAACGTTCATTTTTTTAATAGTAACAAAAACGAATTGCACACCCCTAGGAAGGACTAAGTTAAAAGTTTAAACCAATATTTCAAAAGTCTCCTCATAACTAACAGCACAGCTTCTATTCCTCATTCTGCTCTTAGAAATGAGGACAGAATTGAAGGAGGAAGACCTAACAAAGATCTTAAATTTGTTCTGCAGGACCTCTATACTCCTTTCTGCTGGAAAACCCCATGCTTTCGCTCCATAAACAATCTGAGATGTTATTTTGGCCTTAAATGCCCTAATTGCAACGGGAAGTTATCTTTCCACATACGTGGGTTGAGGGGACGTGGGATCGACCCCATTGAGAATAGGGTGAAGGACCTGCACTGTGGACTAGTTAGTTGTTAGAAGAGCTAATTCATTTTAGAGACTGGATCTGTGGGTCTGGATCTTTACAAAACTCACCCCAGATTACCTATTAAAGATGGGCTAAAGCTATTGTAGCCATAGCCACACTGCAGCTGAAAGTGCCATCCAGAGATTTACAGCCCGATCCTCAAATATTAGAACATGTATAGGATTTTTAGGGTGAATGGATTAGATGAACCTTTAGGTACCTAAGGTACCTAAAGGTTCATCTAATCCATTCACCCTAAAACAGGATTTGAACCCTGGTCTCCCAAGTCAGTCGACTAGTTTCTCCACAGGGCTACACTGGCTTCCCATGTGCTTTGGGTACTAGTAGTAGTAGTAGTACCACTAGTAGTAATGGCTTAAGCCAAAAAGAAATGATAAAGGTACTGCTTCTCTTTCCTCCCGGTCATGGCCTTAAACAGGATTTGAACCCTCTGCCTTTTTTTTAATATTGCAAGGAAGAGGCATTACTCTCATCCAGCTCCTCAGAATAACTTTGGCAAATTGGTTAATTGTCCGTCCTGCGCCCCTGAAGTGAATGGGATTTGCGTGGGCAGATCGGTGTTGAGATTGGTGCATTAGGCAAGAACTTCAGGAAATGGGCACTGGTTTTAAGGTGCTTCGATTCTTCAGTGTGAGCCCAGCTTGAGATGATGGGATTTTCAAGGGAGTTATGCTAAGCACCACACACTTGACTGAAGTTAATGGGATCTGCAGGTGATCAGACTTTCTGAAAATTGGGTTGGGAAAGAGACTCCAAAAACAACCTTGTAAAAAGTGTTGGCCTTGGAATCCGCCCCAGTCGCTTTCTCAACACTGATGAATGATTTGCTAAGTCTTGTGAGAAGCTTTGTTGGGTTGTTGTCCAACAGAGATCTTGGGTCATTAGGATTGAGTGCTGCTGCCCTGGCAGACCCCATGAGTGAGGCATAACTAGAAATAAGGGAAATGCAAACACAGACCCCACCCCCCTCCCAAGTTCATACAAGTCTTGGGAACTAAGTAGAGTTGAAAAGAATACTTTTAAAAATGGGAATATCCTCTGTGCTATTGCATAGCCGTCCAAATGTCTGATCAAGTATTTGCCTCTAATACAAGGTTCGTATAGTTGCATACTTGGGAGTTTTTTTGTATACTCTTTTGCTAGTGTTTTTGGTCATTTTGGTTTGGATATTGGGTTCCTTGGCCGAATGTCTGAACCAAAATGACTGGAAAATAATAAACCCCCTCCCCAAACTAATCCTGAAATTAATATCCAAATAAAGCAGGAAAGAATAGCTATTTTTATTGACTTCATCAAGTTTGATTTGATTGATGTTGTTAACGATGTTGATTTGATTGATGTTATTAATGGACTTAAAAATGGAGCCAGTTTTGCATTTCTCCTCCTGACTACCTTGCTCTTCATATTTGCAGTAAGGTAAGCACAGGCTTACCTTTAAGAGTGTGTAGTTCCACAATGATTTGTGGACTATATAGACGATTACTTGATTACAACCCGCTTGCCCCCAACCGAAAACTAAGGAGTCTTTGTAAATGAAAACAAAAACTAAAGTAAAAATGGTAGGAATGCCTTCTGCACATCCCTCATGTTTTATAAACCAGCAGTAGGATCGGAGATGAGAGATGTGTTTTTACTTAGTTTTCTTGGCTTTGCTTTGAGATTTAGTTGGGTGAGAATGCTCGGTTTCATCCCAAACTGAATGTTTAATGGCTGTGAATAGTTTTGTTGGCAGATTTTGTGCTTTAGGCACCTAAAACTATCTGTGCCTTGCTGCCCTGTAGAAAATCACACAAGTCCAAGGTAGATGCAGATCTCTGCTGTATTTGATTGTAAGAAAAAATGTGATAGTATTCAATTGTGGGAAATGAACAGGCCCAGTACTACTCTTTCCTGGCAATGTAAGTCAAGAATGGCTCAAAGGAAACCAATGGTATTTTCAAGTGCCCAGATCAGGGTGTTCTACAGACACTTGGAAAATAAAGAGTAATGTTTAAATTGGGAGCAACACAAGAGCGTAAACACATTAAATGAACTCTGTTCAAGGTCTTTTGCTTCTAGGAAATTTATATTTATTTATTGAATAGATTTATACCCCGCCCCTCCTGCTAAAGCAGCCCGGGGCGGCTTCCAACAATTAAAACACAATAAAAACAATTTAAAACATCCAATACAATAATATAAAAATAATAAAACAGGGCTAAATATAATAAATACATAATAAATAATAGGTAAGATGGGGGAGCTAAAAAACCCCTCACCCTACCCTCCCAACCTCCCCAAAGGCCTGGGCGAACAGCCAGATTTTACAACTTCGCCGGAATGTCAACAGGCTGGGGGCCAGGCAAGCTTCCTCCGGAAGGGAGTTTCAAAGGCGCGGCCCGGCCACCGAGAATGCCCTCTCCATTGTGGCCCCCCGCTTAACACGGGGGACCTCCA
>QEPC01011901.1:23308705-23324111 GCA_003113815.1 Sphenodon punctatus | reverse complement strand
AACAGCTCCGCCGGGCGTGACTTCGCAGACGCTATGAGGACAGCAAGGAACTCCTTCCTCCCCGTCCTCACAGCCTCAACATAGGACCGCATATGGGCCCTATGGAGAAGACGGTCGGAGTCAGATCGAGTCCGACGTCAGCGTCGCTCTAGCCTCCTGCCCTATACGCTTCATACACCGCAGCCCCTCAGTAAACCAGGGGGTCCTGCGGTGACGAGACCGAGGCAGAAGGCATCTCGGAGCCACCCTGTCAATGGCCTCCTCCAGTAAGCTGTTCCAATGCTGGACTAGCTCATCCACAGAGTGGCCGTCCAAGTCCAGGGTTAATTCCCTCAGAACCTCTTGGAACCTCTGGGGTTCCATCAGCCTCCGAGGGCGGATCATTCTAACTGGTCCCTTCCCCTTGTGGAGGGGGTGCGCTAGAAGACCGGCCTGAAGGAGATAATGGTCCGTCCATGACAAGGGCACCGCTGTAACCTCCCCCACAACCGGACCCCCCGCCTCAAGGCCAGAACCGAAGATTAGGTCAAGGGTATGTCCCCCCACGTGGGTCGGGCAGGTAACCTCCTGGGGCAAGTCCATGGTGGTCATGAACTCTCACTCCGCCCCAACCAGGCCAGCATCGGCGTGGATGTTGAAGTCCCCCAGAACCAAAGTCCTGGAGGAGCCCAATGCCACCTCCGAGGCCAGCTCTGCTAGAGCGGCAAGGGATGCCGCCGGGCAGGAAGGGGCCCGGTACACCAGCAACACCCCTAGCTTGCCCCCGGCCAAATCGCACACCACGTGAAGGACCTCGATACCCATAATCTCCCGAACTGGATACCTCCTAACAGGTCAATCCTCCCTAAAAACAATAGCTACACCACCTCCCCGGACGCCCGTGCGGGGCTGATGCTGCATGGCATACCCGGCCGGAACAAGATCCGCCAAAGTTGGACCGGCCAGATCGTCCCGCCAGGTTTCCGTGATACATGCGAGGTCCACAGCCCCATCCAAGATTAAGTCCCGAATAATTGGGGCCTTGTTCACCACGGACCTCGCAAATTTGGACCACAAATTTGGGTGTAAAGGGCCAAGTAAGATTGCACAAGTCCATTCTTGTGATTTTAAAAATACCTCTTGTTTCCTTGTCGGGTGCTTTGTTCGAGTTCTATAGACCAATGGCTACTTTTTATTTGTAGCCATTAGTCCATAAGATTGTACATACAATGTAGGCACTGTACAGCTACAATGGCTGTACGCTGCCATGAGCCTTCTGGGAAGGGCGGCATATAAATGTTAATACATAAAACAATTAAATAAACAAATCAATCTCACTCTCCTCCCAGATCCTGCGAACTGAATGACTGGCCAAATAAATTGATCTTGCATTGCCTCTGGAAGGTGTTGCGGCCTGGGCTTTGGCGGACCTCCAAGGTGAGGTATCTAATGTAGGAGGGCATCTAAAGTTGGATTGGCTTTTTGGTGACAGGAATATTTATTTATTTATTTTATTTATTTAATGCATTTCTATCCTGCTCTTCCCACCACAGGCGGCTCAGAGTGGTGAACAACAATAAAAATATAAAATATAAAATACAAATATAATATAAATATTTTAAAACACTAAAACACAACAGGGGAAAGAACCTGTCCCCACTCTCCCCACCCACCCTTTACCCCTCTCCCTTGTCAAATGCCTGGCGGAACAGCCAGGTCTTACAGCTCTGGTTCAAGCAAGCTGAATGGCACATTTTTTTTCAATCTATCGTGCTGTCCTGCAATTAACTGACCTTTTCCCTCTTGGACTGAGGGCACAATTAATTTGTTGCAGAAGCATTTGAAGTATGCTCCAGCAGGTTGGTTCTCAAAACCTTTGTCTAGAAGATCCCGTTTTGAGACTCCCATGAGTCTAGACAATGAAAGTCACACAGAGACTATCAAATATCAGGATTGCGACCCCATGTGTAAATGGGGAAACCCCATTTGGGAGCTTCTGATCTAGAACAATGGACTGAGGACTTGGAGAATCTAGGTTCTATTCCCATCTTTGTCACTGACCTGCTTGGTGACCTTCTCGTCTTGTCTACCCTGAGGCAGGTGCAATGTGCACTGGGTGCATGTGTGCAGCCTCTTGCTGATTGGGTTGCCAGTGGTGGCACCAAAAGTAGCTGGAGCTTGGCTGGAAGAGTGCCTCAAGGCCCTCTTCCCCACCCCATCTCTGGGACAAGTGTAGCAGTGGCTCGGCAGAGGGAGATGCAAGTTTGCCCGTTATATGCATGTGCACCATGGATTGAGGTGTTGTATTGTAAGCTCTGTGGGGCTCATTCTCTGTCTCTGAACAGCAAACGAAACAAAGCTACCTGGATCTCAGTTGAGGTCTCTCATTGCAAACAATAATACAACTAGGGCTGAAACAAGTACCTACAAAAACAGGTAGACCCGTCAAATTTCCAGTACCTGCGTTGAACCAAATATTTTGGATACTTTTCAGTACCTGAACCGGTTTTCAATCAGGCATCAGAAATACCAACATACTGAAATACTGATAGCCAGTATACCGAAACCTAGGACTGAAAAGAAGAGTAAAAATTTTATTCTCAAGTAGTTCAGAGTTTCCAAGGACTGTCTCTGAGTGTTTGGCCGGTCCTCAGAACCTTGAACGAATACTCGGTAAAATAAAATCGAGTACCAAGAATTTTCCAAATACCGAGTGTGGAATCACTTGTATAGGGGCAGGAAAAGCTCCTTATGTTGGGACCAAATACCGAATACAAAATACCGAGTACCAGGCTGATTCTTGGGTACTCGGTAAAACAGAGTTGAATATTGAAAGACTTGGTAAAAATAGAATAATTTTAAAATACCGAGTTTCAGCACTACCAAAATCCTGACATATTTATTTATTTTGTTCTGTATTCCATCCCGGATTTCATGATTTTGGGGGAAATTCAGTATACTGGTTTTCTATATTTTGGGATTTCGGAATACCCGTTGTCAGTATTCTGATTTTGTTTGGATACTCGATCGGTATTCAGGTACTCTAAACGTTATCCAAAAATGCGGGTATTACCTGTGGGTACAAAATCAGGTACCCATTTCAGCTCTAAATGCAACTAGTTTTTAGGATGACAGGAAAAGGGACAGTTTCCATTGACAGCCTTCTTGCTAACCCCCATGAGACCTTCAGTAAATTCTATAAACATACTGAGCAGAGATCCCTGATCATAGGCAATCTGTTGTGCATTTGAAACCAGCCAAGGAGATGAGAGAGACTGAATTAGGGAGAATAAAATTAATATATTAAAAGCACTTGTTTTTATTTTCATGGAGATCTTCCATTTTGAACTTGAGACTCCCCGAAGAGCAGAAGAAGGAGAAAGGAGTAAATGTTGTGGGTGCAAGAGAAATACAAAAAAGGAAGTGACATGTATTTTGTTCCACTTGAAGAGTTTAAAATAATACATAACAGAACAATCTAAAACGAGAGAGAGAACAACAAAAGGCCCTGTGAGCTACCATCAAAGCAGAACAGCATGTTGGATGGATGTATTTGTTTGTTACATTTCTCTGGGTTTTAGTAACCTAGTGGCTACTGCCATTTATTTTCTTCCTCTATTCCTATTGTTCGTTTTTTCTCACATACTGAATACTTGTTGCCTCCGGTCCACCCAGCCCTGGACTTGGGACCTCGAAGATAGTCAGACATGGAGCAGGCCAAATCACTCTTACAATAGTTGGTGCGCCTTAACCATGGCACCCTGATGAGTTACGTCGCTTGGGAAGACAGATTAGTAATTTATATACATTTTTATTTTGCTCTATCCCAGGGGCTCAAGGTGGATCACTATATATAATATTTTAATAAGTACACATGCATAAAGAAATTTAAAATCCCCTATCCCAAACCTGCCCTATCCCTGCTGGCCAAATGCCTGGTCAAGCAGAAAAGTCTTACGTTGGCTCCAGAAGATGGGCAGGCCCAGGTTTAGATAAATCTCTATGGGAAGACTGTGGGGCAGCCTCTGAGAATGCCACTCTGCATGCCCTTGTGTGAGCTTGATGGACAGATGGCATGTGTAAGAGGGTACTTGGATCAGATCTTCTGAGGTTGGTCCAATAAGAAATATTGTTTGAAATACTTTGCCTCCATTTTTAACGTTTGGAAACAGCACAGCAAACAACCTTTCTCTTTAGAGTATTGTTGCTGTTCCTATTATCATGCATGTGATATAACACCAGCAGTGCCATCTTCAGCCTTGAACAGCTCTACATGTTTATTATTATAATGTATTGTTGTTTGGCTTCCCACTCTTGTTTTGATTGGATGTCCCATCTGGAAAGCTCCACCTCTCCCCCTTCTTTTGGAAATTATTGATGGAAAAAACTGAGTGGCCACTATCTGGAGACAGGATGCTGGGCTTGGAGGAACCATTGGTCTGACCCAGTATGGCATGGTTCTTATGTTAAAATGTTCATCCATCTGCTCAATCCATTGGGGAAAAAATGGATACGGCATTCATACCTTACGGTGGGCGGCAGCGGCACTCCTGCGAGGAGAAGACACAATGGAGAAAGGAGGCTGGCGCCGTCACGACTTCTGGTGCGAACAGGGTTCTACCGCGACGATACTTTTGAGTGACAGGCTCAAAATCCTCCATGTGGAGGAAAGAATCTGGAGTTTCCCCCTTGTTGACAATGGTAGGCTGCCTCTGCATGGTTCCATGGAATATTACTCCCGAGAGAACGGTGGGGTATCGTATATGCTTGGCCTGGGGTGTTCACCCACCATGCACACCCACTTCTGGGAAAGAAACTATATGGATATTCTGAGGGTACTTTTCATCCTTACCTTCTGGGGAAACTCAGGACAAAGCACATGTGGATTTATTATTATTATTATGATAATAAACATTTATATAGCGCCAGTCGTGTGGCCTGGTGCTGTACAGAACATAGAACTAGACGTGGTCCCTGCCGGTGGCTTACAATCTAAAAGACAAAGGGGGGGAGAGGGGATAGTGGGAGAGACAGGGGAGAAGACAAACAAACATTCAGGAGGATGCGAAGTCTCAGGTGCGTGTGCTTGGCTTGGTTACAATCAGGTTGGTAGCAGCAGTCAGCAGAGGAGGGCAGACAGTAAGTATATGGGGAAAGACTAGCAGGCATTGGGAAAGGCGGCGAGGAAAAGGTGGGTCTTGAGAGATTTGAAGGAGCGGAGGGAGGGGGCAAGGCGGATGTGGGCAGGGAAGGAGTTCCAGGCATGGGGGGCAGCGAGGGAGAAGGGTTGAAGGCGGTTAGGTGAGCAGGAGAAACGAGGGAGAGTGAGGGAGGGGACAGAGCAGGAGCAGAGAGCGCGAGCAGGAGTGCGTAGGGAGATTAGGTCCGAGAGGTAAGGGGGAGCTTGGTCGTGGAGCGATTTGAACGTGAAAACCAGGAGTTTAAACAGAATACATTCAGGAAGGGGGAGCCAGTGAAGAGAGAAGAGGAGAGGCTGCACATGGTCGAAGCGACGGACAGAGTGAATGACCTTGGCGGCGGAGTTTTGGATTGTGATAAGGGGGGACAGGTGAGAGCGAGGGAGGCCAGCAAGGAGGAGGTTGCAGTAGTCGAGGCGAGAGATAACCATGGCATGAACAAGGATTTTGGCCGAGGAGATAGAGAGAAAGGGGCGGATGCGAGCAATGTTGTGGAGACTGGAGAGCGAATCGGCAGGATTTGGCCACAGAGTCAATGTAAGGTTTAAAAGAGAGGTGCGTCTTGAAGATGAAGCCCAAGCTACGGGCTTGGAGAACAGAATGGATGGTGACCCCATCGATGCAGATGGTCAGGTTAGAGGGAGAGGAAGGGGAGGGAGGAAAAATGAGGAGTTCAGTTTTGGCCATGTTGAGCTTGAGTTGACGTCGGGACATCCAGGTGGAGATATCAGAGAGGCAGTCGACGAGGCGTGAGCGGACAGACGAGGAGAGAGAGGAGGTAGAAAGATAGAGTTTGGTGTCGTCAGCATAGAGATGGTATTGGAATCCATGGGAGGCAATAATTTAATGTGGGTGAACGCTAAGGGTGATATCCTGTCTGTTGCCAGCGAATAACAGAAAGTCATGGGCTGGACTGGAGTCAGGATTTTCTTATAGCAGGAACAAGCTGGCACAGTTACTTAATGAATGAAATCTACGTCTAGCTAGAATACGCAATACAATCCATGGCAATTTATCATGGAAAGCGTTGCCTTGATGTCTTTTAAAGTTCTGAGAGTTTCCCAGAACTTGCCAGGCAGAACAACTCCTGGAGCTCTCCAAGGATGCTTTCTTACTTCCCACGCTTTCTCTCTCGTTGTTGTTGTTGCCGGCCAAGGCACTGTGTTCAGTCTGCTGTGAACCTTCCTGGCTTCCCTTTCTCCCAGGTGCCTCCTTTTTTTTCCTCCTCAGTAGCTGCAGAAGCGGCAGCCGATTGTAGGATGAGGGATGAGGTTTTGAATCATGACATTTTTTTTTTCTTTCTCTTAAAGCAGTGAATTTCAGAGCTGGTGAGAAGTGGTGCATTGACAGGGCTGGGAAGGGAAAGCCGCCGCGTAGCATCCGGAAGGGAGATACGTAGGCACAGGAGGCAGGATGAACTTCCCTGAAGTGCCATGTCAGTCGGCTCACCCCCAAGCCTGAGCAGGGTGGATAGGCCAGTGGTGGTGAGTGAGAAGCTGTCTCCACATACTGTCCACCTCCTAACCTCCCTCTGGAGACTGCCAGTGTTAGCGTTAGCACTGAAATGAATAATATTCAGTTTGTATACCGAATTGGACAAATTCAAGCAGCTCGTGTCCACTTTAGTGAAGTCATGTGGGTGTGGGGTATTTTTGGGCATCCTTTAAAATATTTATAATCTGCTTTCGTAAGAGGTGGTGAATGTCTGTTCTCCACTGTCATAGAAGAAAGAACATGAGGGAATGGGCTTAAATGGCGTCAATGTTGACTTCAGGTAGATATTAGGAAACCCTTCCTCCCTTGAAGCTTTGGATGTTTTCAAAACCTGGCTGGACAATCCATCTCTGGGATTCTGAGGATATTGTCATGACCCAGGCTGGGACCACTCTCTTGGGACACAGTGGTTGGTGCCTCCATGCTGCTGAGGCATTCTGGCTATCGGTGCTAATCCTGGTCTGTCAAGCCACACCACGTATCAGACCAACGTATACATTTTACTTTTCTTATTCATTAATTAAAACAAATGATGACTTAACTGAAATTAAGCTGCATATGTGTGGTATGGTGACTGATATGTGATGAGGAATGTATACAGTTTTTAATTTCAGTTGTCGTAATTTTTTTAATTCATGAATAAGAAAAGAAAATTGTAGAGATTGGTCTGCTATTTAATAAATTTGCCTTAACATACAATTTACTGTCATGTTAACCTTTGAGTATAGTTCGTAATGCTGCCTTAACAAGCTTCTTAAACCAAAGGTTTTTTTGTCTAGGTAATTTGCCCTTCCTTTGAAACGTAAGTTTGGTTAACGCATAAGCTGGCCTCAGACATAAGAACACTGCAGGTGTCCACAGGTGCTCACCCGTCCCCCCCACATGGAGCAACCTGTTTTTTCGCAGGTTTCTCTGTGCAGGGGTGACGGGTGGAGGTGCGTGTTACGCAGGAGCGCACAAGCAACGGCTTTCATACGAGACGCACCCACCCATGCCACTGCGTGGGTGCGTCTCATGTAGACGAGGTCTCACACTCATTCACACATGTGCTCTCACCTCTCAGAAACACACTCATTCTGACTGATCACACACACAATCATTCAGGCACAGTACACACATGCTCTCACCTCACAAACACATTCAAATTGATCAGTCACGCACACTAGACATGGGGCATATCTAGGGTGCAATGGGCCCCTGGCCAAGAAGTTAAGATGGGCCCTCCTCTGTGTCCCGCTGGTGGGCCTAGGGATGCCACCCGGCTCGGGGGGCCTGGGGGTGCTGCTATCAAACACGCAAAATGCAGCCAGTCTGTTAAGCGCATTATGGCATGAAAAGAGACGTATATCTCTATATAACCAGTTCAGTTGTGTCCCCATAATCAATTCATGCTGCCCTCCACCCATAACCAGTTCATTTGCGCACCCGGGGCAGCATGAATTGATTATATGGTGGGTGCAAATGAACTGGTTATGGGGTGGGGGTTTAAAGAGAGTATTCCTGTTTCAATAACTTCATTAAGAAGAGTTAGTGAAATAGCAGCCATAATAATCTCAGAACCATATTTGCAGATTTTCCAAGAGAGAATAGATATTGCTTTACATCCAGACATTTGTGAGAATGTGACCCTTTTTACACGGGCCTCTCCCACCCATGAACACACAGATTTCTGCGTCCCGATGCACAGAGTATCCGGGGAAAACAGCGGTTGCTCTGTGGGTGCTTATGAGTGGGGGGTGAGTGGGGATGTGTGTGCGGCCGTGTGCATGCCCCGCCCATGCCCCGGCGCGCCCACGAACCCGTCACCCAGCGAAGCCGTGTAAAAATGGACTGTGAGGAGCCACTTGAAGAAGAACAGAAGGTTGCTGCCTCGTAAACAAAGCTCTTCGAGATGGCTCCAAATGTTCTCACAACACCCACCCTTCCAGCCCCTCATGGAATTTTCTTATATTCCCAGAAAGGGTTGGAAGGAACTGTTGTTCTCAGGGGGAGAGTGTTCTTTATACTAGAAGTTCTCAAGAGCATCACGTGGTCTATTTTTTTAATATGGTGAGCATGCCATGCACAACGCAGTTGTGAGAATGTGAGGAGCCATCTCTAAGAACCTTCTTTACAAGGCATCAACCTTCTGATCACTCACATGGGGAGGAGTTGTTTGTTTACAAACCGCTTTATCTCCCAGTCCGATCAGTGTCCCGTGTCCATGCTGCAGCACTACTAGAAGGCAGAGGCAGGTGAGGGATGGGGACTCCTTCACCTTCAGCCCCCACCCCGCCCCTGGGCTCCCATTCGTTGGGTGTCTTTAGACATAACAAAGATCGGGTGTCAAACCCCCTAAGCACGTGTTTGGCCATTATGTGTAAGCACCATAACAATCCCAACACCGATTTGGCCACCTGTTGAAGATGCAATGTGAACACCATTGCATCACAAGAACAATTTGCGTGTTCTGGCTGAACACCTGGCCAACGCTGTGTCTAATGATATTTCATGGCATGTTAGCAGGTACCACACGGGGAATGAGGCGGCGGCGGTTGCATGCTGAGATCGGGTGGCGAGCATAACATCGATTTGCCCCAAGATGGGTTGTGTGTATAAACAGCGCCACATGGTGAACACAGGTCAAAACTAGTGTTTGTATCAAAGTCAAAACACACATTCAGACACCTGTTGACGTTAAGTCTAAAGACACCCATTGTTTGTAATCACAGAACACGTGTTGCTGGAGGAAAGCTAGAATGGTCCCCAACCAGACGTTTTTCCTCTACCGACTCCCACAGAACCTCCGTAGGTGCTGTTCAGTGAGAGTTTGCTACCACCTTAACTATAGGGCCATGATAGTGGCCCTATAATTTCTGCATAGGTGCAGGTTTGGTTGTGGTGGGTCTTGCGATGGTGCAGGGGGCTGGACTGGATGGCCCTTGACTTCCCTTTCATCTCTTGGGCTCTGTAATCCAAAATGAGAGGGGATTTGACCAGGTCTGGCCTTAGAATTTCTGACGCTTAGGGTGAAGATAAAAATGTGGGACCCCTAGCAGCCCCTCCCTTGTGACTCCAGCTCCACTCCACCAGGGGCACCCTCCACAGGGTTCTAAAGGTGGTCATGTTTGGGGCCTTGCTGGGGCCCTTGGTGAAAACAAGGGCCAGCCATGGGGCCCCCTGAAAGTAGAGAGAAAGGTGGGGCTGAGGATGGTTGCCATGGGTCATCCTGTGGTAAGGCCAGTACCGGATGTGACATCAGCTAGGTCCAGAGCTTACAGGACAGATTCTGGTCTGTAGTCAAGGTGCAGTGGAGGTGTCTCAGAACCGGCCACCTCCTCAGAACCCTGGAGAGGTTTCTAAACCCAGTTCCTGACAGCAACAAAGCTTCAGTATCACACGGCAAGGCTCCGAACTACACAAATAGTTCCTTGCAGCAACGGAGGCACAGTGAGTTCTCTTAGCAGCCTTACACAGGGGATATGGCCTCCTGTAAAGTCCCAGCTTCAGGCCCTGGGCCTAAGTTGTTCCTATTTGTTAATTATTTTATTAATTTCTCTGTCCTTTTTGGCGACCAAAAAGCCAAATAATGATTTGTCATTAGAGAAGGCCCCACAAAAGGCAGAGAAAGCAAAGCAGATCATTGGCACCAAATTGGGGCATCTGACTGATTTTTCTGTGTCCAAAAGCGGTCGGCTTGGTCTCTAAATAGAACTTAGATCAGATACATCCCTAAAGCCCTTTCAGGTAGCGAATGGTATTTTCATATTAATTGTATTACTTTGACTTGAAAATAGGCACTGTTAATTGCTGGAAAGTTTTGGCCTTCAGTTGGAGCCCAGTAAAATAACACAATAATGAATGATACAACTAACAACGGCACGTTCCATATCCAAACTATGTTATCTCCTAAAATAACGAGCAGCCCCTTGGGTATGGATCTGTTGACAGCCACTGAATGTATAGTGCCAGGTATACTGCTGGTGCCATATAAATGACACAAAATGCATCATTGATTTGGTAGCGTTTGCAATTTTGTTTTGCATCTTGCATTACTGCATTTTCAAATTAGTACATACTTACCATTATTAAAGTCAATATTTGTGAACCAGCCCAGCCCACATCTCTCCAAGGACACACGGATCATCTTAAGAATGATGAGATTTATTTTTTTTTATAAAAAATTCTAATTAGCTTTTTATTTGCCTTCTGGGTTCTGAGTCTTTAAGGCTTCGTCACAATCATGTTTTCAAAATTTTCTCTCTAGCCATGAGGGCTGGAAACGTGCTTTTTAAAGAAGCTAAAATTCTACAATGTCTTCAGCCTAAAGAAAAGAACTAACATTATTGGAGACTGGTGATAAAAATCCCAGAAATGGGCAATTTGCCTCGTGTAAAATGAATGTGTGATGTTAAATGTAAGCAGCCATGCTACGGAAAGGTTTTCATTTTTTTTTTTTTAAACTTTAAAAATTATGAAGACAATTGGATAAATAAAATTAGGAAGGATTACTTCCATTTCCTGTGTTCTTTCTGCAATTTCTCTAGCTAGGGCCACAAGCAAGAAGGGAAAATGGACTTCATTCTGAGAGAAACTGGTTAAGGAAAACTTCTGCATTTCTCACCCTACAAAAGAAACATTTGTTGCCCCGGATAAGCAAACCGCTGTCAAAACAATTAGTGTTATTTTTCTATTATCCTCCGATTGGTGAGTAAATAGCCATTTCATGAATATGTTAATTACCTAGTAGGTGCAGAAGATAAGTAGGATGGTATATCTCTGCAAGCAATGATAAATCATTGTGTACAAAAACTTGCCACAATTACTATTTCCGAATTTACTGCAGCCCTGCAATCACAATTGCACTGTGAGGAATGTCATGCTGCTTTTTTTTTACTTTGATACCTTCTCCTGTGGGATTAAAAAAAAAAAAAAAAAGTGACCCTAAGATGCAAACGTTGATTGTTTTTTAAAAAGGAAAAATATAAAAGAAGCTGGAATCCCATACCACCCTAGGATAATTACGTTTACTGCAGAACTTTTACACCAGTTTAAGGACACATGAAAAACACAGGCACAATTTTAACATCCACATCTTTATCTGCTTCATCTGAATGTGTTCCTTTTTAAATACTATTTATTTATTTCAATTTCAGTGGGGCTTAAAACAAAACTCTGGTGGTCCAGTTATAGAAACTCTTTTTGTAGCAGCTGACTCTCTGAATTCACTACATAGAGTCCAAAGTTTGTTGATTCTTAAATGCTTTTAGGGGCTTATTTTGAGGGCAGATTTTTCCTCTCCCTCCCCCTCCTTTGAGATATGTATAGTTGTGTGTGTGTGTGTGTGTGTGTGTGTGGTGTTGGCTGGGGAGAGAAAAAAAAGAAATGCCATATTTTTGAAAAGTTGAATGTGGCATTGTGCTGGATAATTAAAATGTAAATTTAAGTATCTCTGCTTTCTTTGCTTTCTGATTTTTCTAATACTTTTAAGTTAGTTGTCTTTTCAAACATGTGGTCAGCTGTTGTATTCACATATGGTCAAATGATCAAAGTCTGAAGTCTTCCCTAATTGTCCCCCGCTGCTCCTCTCCTCTGTCCACGATCAAGGCCTCAGCAGGTGATAAGAGAGGCATGAGAACAGACTGCTAGGAGAATGAGCTACAGAGAGGCCCAAGCTGAATGAAATAAAGGCTTCCAGTACATCACCCCTGACAGTAAAGTGCCAAAGAACAGTGAAGTCGAGTTTCTTCTTATTTGCACCCCCCTCCCCTTTCTCTCTTGTCCACCAATCAGCAGATATTTAACAAAAAATAAAAAAAATAAAATAGAAAAGACAAAATGCAAGTGTGTCAGAATCTGCAAATCCCCAGCCCCTATAAAACCGGACCAAACAGGCCGCCTCTAGCCGGGCAGATATGTTTCCCCGGCTAGTAGAGGAAGCTGCTAAGTCGCACAGTCTAGAGCATTTCACATGTTTGTGGAAATCATTGCGATTTCTTTTCACTCGTGCATGTCATTGTTTTGCCCAGAGTTCACTTGGCCAGATGGCTTCTTCATTGTCACCGGTGTCCACACCTCGCGATTGGATCAGTTCAAGACCAAATGGTGCGAAGGGGGCTTTAATGCTTAGAGGATTTAGCCTGAGTAAATCCACGCTCCTGTGGAAGATTCATTCTCAGTTAGTCAGACGAGCCTAACGCTTCTCCAGCGACTCCAGACATTGAGAGAAGGTCAAATAAATCTCCAGTCCTTTTTATTTTTATGAATATATAGTTTTAGAGTTTTCCTGCATGTCTTTGGTTGCATTTTTCTCTGGCTTGCATTACTGCATTTGTCTGGATATTGCTATTTTGGGACCCATTGCCTTGCTAGGGTCAATAGAAATTTGCGTCGAGGTAAAATATTGCTGTGGGTTTTTATAAGGGCCAGAGCTCTGGAAATGTTAATCATCATAACGCCCCTAAGAGTGCATCCCTCCCCTGTGTTACTGTAATGGCAACTGAAACCAGGGCTTAATTTGTGTGTGTGTGTGTGCTCAGCCCCCGCAATTAAATTTAAGGTGGGGGGAGGGTGGCGTTCCCAATAGACGTGCGTCCTGAAATGTGAAAGACTGGGGTAGGGGTGATATGGGCCATTTCGGCATTGGAAACAAAAGCCATAAAAACCCTGGCTGGTTTATTTAACCCTGTTTCAGTCATCGTATAGATTAAATCACAAGGAGTCCTGTGTTCTGTTCGACTGTAGAGAGGCAGGTTAGGCCCGTGACTGGGTTGCTAGCTGGAGAACTTGGTTCAGTTCCTTCCTCTGACAAGCTTGGGGTGGAAAGGGGGTGTGGCTTCTGGAAAAGGGGGTGTGGCTTTGGAGGCAGGCTTGGGCCCTGGTAATTAATTAATGTATTATTATTATTATTGACACATTAAGCACTGACAAACACGAAAATGTTGTCGTGTGTTATGGCTAGAAAGTCCTGTGCTCCAAGCACTAGCTGTGCTGTTTGTTTGTTTAGATTTTTTTAAACTGACCTTCCCCAAAGGCAAAATGCAGTTGACATCACTGAATATAGGCAAGGCAAGATGCGAGAGAGATACAAAAGTAAAATATACAAATGACTCCTTGTCGTTTCTACAGCGCTACTAGGCATCCCAGTGCTTCACAGTCGCAGGTTTTCAGAGACAGGTCCCTGCCCTGAGGGCTTACAGTCTAAGATGGACGAGGGTGAGGGGAACATGGAGAGACAGACACACACATTCCCATTTCGCAGATGGGCAACTGAGGCTGAGAGGCTGTGACTTGCCCAAGGCGACTCAGGGCGCTTTTGCATGAGCGGGTGGGATGCAGCGCGTTGAAGAACGTACTTTCTGCAAAGCACCGAGGGAGTAGCCAGCCACCATAAGAAGCACAGCTCACGCGATCTTTTTGCAGACTCATTTGGGAAGCCTCAATATCGGAGTTTCCCAAATATGCCTTCAAAAAGACCGTGTGAGCTGCAATTCCTATGGCGGCCAGCTACTTCCGGTGCATCTAGATGCACCCTTCAGGACTTTTCAGGAAGCCTGTCCTTCAACAGGCTGCATCCGGCCGCTTGGGTAAAAGTGGCCTCGGCTAGGGCAGAATTTGAACCCTGGCTTCCCAGGTCCAAGTCCAACACCTTATCCATGACACCACTATACATACAAACAATAGAAAACGCTCATGAAACCCCACCTGCTAAATAGCAGACCAAGTAAAAAGCTCTCGGATTGCCTCCAGAAAAAGCTCAAGCATTGGGGAACGCTTAAGGAAAGGAGTGGAGTATAGGGATGGGCGAACAGAACCGAGTTCGGAAATTCGGGTCGGTTCGGAAGTTCGGTTCGGTCGACCAAACTATTCGAGGTCGGTCCGAACAAAGTTCGGAAATTCAAACCTCATTGAACTAAACGGAGTATTATCTTTTAGGGATGGGTGAACAGAGACGAGCTTGGAGGTTCGGTTCGAAAATAGAGTTCCGTTCGGAAGTTCGGTTCGGTCGACCGAACTGGTCGAGTTCAGTCCGAACTTCCGAACCGCGTTCGCCCATCCCTAGTGGAGTAGCCACTGAGAATGTGTCTCAGCATGCCCTTGTCATAGCAGCCTTGTATATAGGACTTAAGGTGTTGGTGGCACATAGATGACAACTTTGTTTGACCTTAGAAGGCTGACCATTTACTAGGGGCGCTTTAGGGGACTTAGAATGGTTTGGCTGATCATACAAGAAATGGCTTCCTGTTTAACATGGGATTAAATTTATGCTCTGTTTGTAGACAAGAAGAGAATGAATCTACCAGCTGTAATGGGCAACCACAAAATCTGCGATATCAAAACGTGCCTGATATTTGGACATTTAAAGACACACTGCTCTGTTCCTCCTGAACCTGGTCCATCTTGAGGGATGCTTTCTTGAATGTATCAAAACTCATGGTCTGATAGCAAGGGTTAAACCTATAATGGCGTGAACCATTGTTCACGCCCTAGACATCTCTCGCCTCAATTACTGTAACCTCCTTCTCACTGGCTTCCCCCGCGCTCACCTTTCTCCCCTTATCTCCATCCAAAACTCTGCTGCCAGGGTCATCCACCTCGCCAGTCGCTTCAACCACGTGCAGCCCCTCCTCTCCTCTCTTCACTGACTCCCCCTTCCTGAATGAATCCTGCACAAGCTCCTCGTCTTCACCTATAAAGTTCTTCTCAACCTTGCTCCCCCCTACCTCTCTGTGCTAATTTCCCTCCGTACTCCAGTC
>QEPC01011901.1:23285520-23307974 GCA_003113815.1 Sphenodon punctatus | reverse complement strand
TGGCCCCCTGGCAGACTCGGGGGATCTCCAGGAGAGAACTCCCCAATGACCAAAGGGGCTGATCCAGGACCCGGGGGGTGAGGCGGTCCTGCAAATAGGTTGGGCCAAAGCGGTTTAGGGCTTTATTGGCGAGCACCAACACCTTGAATCGGGCCCCGAAGATGACAGGCAGCTAGTGCAGAGACCGAAGAACCAGTGTAATATGTTCCCGGCGGTCCAATCCCACCAGGTGACGGGCCGCCGCATTCTGCACCCGCTGCTGTCTCTGCACCGTCGCCAAAGGTAGCCCCATGTAGAGCGCGTTACAGTAGTTCAGCCTAGAGGGCAAGGATGGAAAGGGCATTCTCAGTGGCTGCGCCGCAGCAATGGAGCGCCCTTCTGGTGGAGACCCAGATGGCCCCGGAGCTCCCTGCGTTTCAACGCCAATGTAAAATCTGGCTGTTTTGCCTGGCCTTTGGCGAGGGAGGGGGGTAGGGTGGAGGGTTGAGGGGGGGAGCTTGGGTTATGTTTCTTGACTCCGTTGGGTGCTTAAATTGTATTTTACTACTGTGTTCTATTATTTTATTGTTGTAATGATGTTTTATGAAATTGTGAGTCACCCTGAGCTGTTTGGTCAGGCTAGGGTGGGGTATAAAAGTGTTGAAATTAATCAATAAAATTCCTCCTCAAGACCCACCTCTTCCGCTCTGCCCTCCCCGACCTCTCGCTCCCCTCACCGAACTCCTGCTGATACCCTCCATCCAGTACAATCTGTTACCCGAGGTCTGTATACTCATATCCCACCACATGGACCAGCCAGCCATCATTCTCGATGTAACCAAGCCAAGCGCGTGCACCTGGGACCTTGCATCCTCATGAATGTTACACTCCTTGTCTCTCCCTCTGTTCCCCTTCCTTCGTCTCACCCCCTCCCCGGCTCTCAGAGTGTAAACCCTACGGCAGGGACCGTGTCTATTCCATTACTTTGTAAAGCACCAGGTACATTGTTGGTGCTATATAAATGCCTGCTAATAATAATAATAATTAATGATGGTCGTATTGCATTGCTCGCTATTTCTTTCATTCCGAAACCTATGTAGCTGGGAGCCCTAATTTATTTGTAGAGAGCAAGAATGCTGCTCTGACTATACAAAGCTGGGTTGATGTGTTTGTGTGGGCGGAGAGTGCTTTAAAAGGAGACAGGTGCTAGAGGACTTAGGGGTTATTATGGAAAAACCCTTGCAGCAAAGAGTACAGGATGCCTGGCGAAAAATCAGCACGCGAGCTAATGGAGTGTATCTACAGAAAGACAGAACACAAATCAAAGTGTTGCTTATACTATGCTCACAGCATGAAGCGCTGTTTAGTCTGAATTTAAAGTACCGGGTTCTGAGCAGTCAACTTTCCCCAGGAAGAATATTGATGAACTGCCGTGGGTCTGGGACCAATAGGACATCCAGCAAGATAGCCAGGTTTTTAAAAGCCTATTTCATTAGGAGGAAAATGTTAAGAAGTTCAGCTGATCCTTGCTAGAGATCTGTGGAGAGGACTTGAAAATTCTGGAGAGAACCCTTTACTAAGGGAGAACAAAGGGTTCATTTGCATCCCAACAGGGAGGACATCTTGGCCCTGGTCCTGCAAAGACTCCGTCAAGCCCATGGGAGCCCTAGTGAAGTCAAGTGGACGTCTTAGCCTTTTCTTTTGGGCACTTAAGTTTTTTTAGGTGTGAGAAAAATGTGTGGCAGTGCAAATGGTGAGCAATTGCACGTGCAAAATTTGAATCAGTGCTGAATTGGGGCCTGTGTTTTTGTGTGCACGCAGGGGATACCTGGTTACCAGCCAAGGATCAACTAAGTCAGGGTTGGGGAATCTTGTTCTTCACATGGACCACTTAGTACCTGAGCTACAAAGAAGTTGGGGGATAGGGGATCCAGATCATGGATCTGTATCATGGATCCTAGGGATGTGCGAACAGAACTGAGTTCAGAAATTCAGTTAGGTTTGAAAGTTTGATTCGGTCGACCAAGCTATTCGAGTTCGGTCAAATTCCGAACTTCCGAACCGAGTTCGTACATTCAAAACTGGTTTTTTTGGCCTTCCAAACTGGTTTGGATTCGTCCGAACAGTTCGATGTAATTCGAGTTCGGTTTGAAAGTTCGGTTCGGTCGACCGAACTATTCGAGTTCGGTCCAAACTTCCGAACCGCGTTTGCACATCCTTAATGGATCCATCGCCTGTTCAGTGCAGACCCTCATCTCCGCTCTCTTCCTCTGAACTCGCTTTTTCATTGGGTGTTAACTGATATGACAGGCATCAGGCAGTGGGGACATGTGTTCCCGCATCTCGCTGGGGGAAACCCTCCCCCACCCCCTCAAGTAGGGACTCCCCCAGCGAGATGCGTTCTAACTGCGGGAACACCCGTCCCCACTGCCTGCCCCGGACATGCCCCCATGATGCTGCCATTGCCCTGCCCCTTGCCATGACAGACAGCCATGGTTGGGCGCCATGGCAACCCCTCAAGACGGGAGGAGTTGGAGCAGGGAACAAACGTTCCCACCTGGTTCACTCACTATGGCCCAGCTGGGTGGCAGCTGGGCACAGATTTTGGGCCTGCTTTGATCCGGGTCCACATTTCCGGCCTGGCCACTGCCTTGGGCTGGATTTGTATTGGGCCCGCATCTGACAGGCCTGGAAAAATCGTGCCACTATGACACTGGTCTGGCGGGGCCAAAGCGGGCCCTACTGGACCAGCAAAATGTTGATGAACCCCCATTGTATTGAAGGTTGGAATTGGATCCACAAGTCAGAACCGTGAATTGGAAAGGGGCCAAATAAAACGCAGTTGTGGGCCAGATTTGACCCTCCGGTTGGAGTGAAACAAAAATAAAGACTAAATGAAGCTGCTTCATTCCGGGTATAATGTAGCATAGAAACGAATCTCTGCAGCAACCATCCTATTGGACGATTTGATTCCAGTCCACTGAAATGGATAATAATTGCTATTAGGGTCCATTTTTGGCCAATGTCATTTTTTGGCTTTCTGAGTATTTAGTAATTCCGGTGTTTTGTATCAGCTCGTTGTGCCTGCAGAGTAACCAAATAATCTAATAAATGAATATTCCAACCATTGAATAGCCAAATGACTGAACAATGTATGAATTTCCATTTTGGTGGTTCAGATAATCCGATGGCTTTCCAAAAATGTAAACCATACCTGTCAACACCACATTTGCTATTTGCTCCATCACTTGTGGGCAGTGCACCGAGAGACTAGTCTGCCGCGGAAGGTCCTTGAGGCATTGACTGGAAATGAGGGGAGAGATCTTTATGCAGAGGAAGGAGGGGTGGAGGTGGGAACTACCAGATAAGGTGACAAAGTGAAGAGGAAGCACATAAGCTTGGAGTAGACAAACAAGATTGTTAGGCCAAGTGGCCGTTTCCTGTCTAGCAATTCTGTGCAGCAGAGCTGAGGCCAGGCAAAGCAAACAGAAGGGAGTGGAATGGCTTTGGCTTGTTCATTGGATGGAGACAAGGTGAAATGTTCGCTGCGCTAAGACCTGGCCTGTCTACTGTAGGGAAGAGAGAGCACGAAATTGGCTGTTTTTGAATGACTACACTGTACAGTTCCAAACTTGTTCTGACCGGACTTGTCGGAATGATGTCGCTGTCATAATCCAGGGGTGGGAAACCTTTACTGTCCCGGGAGCCACATTGAAAATTAGTACAAGCTCTGAGGGCCGCATACAGGTTGGGGGTGAGGGTGCTTAACATATGGCTCCAAGAGAAGGAGAGCCTAGATTCCCTATCCTAGTGTGCATGCCCTCCTTTCTGCGCCATTATCCTGAGTTCAGTTATGCAGTGCATGGGGGTAGAGACTGGATCCAGGGACCAGATTCTGGCCCTGGAAAGGCCACGGAAAAACTTGCCAACAGCTGCACCCCCGGGCCTGAGGTTCCCTACCCCTGTCATAATCTGGTTTATGTGGCTAAATGGCCCCTGTTGTGATGTTCTATGAGAGTATTAAGTTCATGGAAGCCTAAAGGAAAGTTTCCAGATGTCTAAAAGGATTCAAACGTTCTACTTGTGCAGGTGGGTAAAAATGACTGTTGTATAACGTTCTTCAAGATGCAACATCCAGCTATGATGCCATTTGATCTATCATAAGAGCACTGGAAACTAACTCCATCTGGGTTTGGTTCCTGGTGCTGCTTTATGCATTCCCCCTTTTTCTCTTCCTTGGGTAGGAGGGTGGGCTGTGGGATTATCTACTGTATAACGTTCCAGAGAACTTTCTAATTGTCAATCAGACGTATTCTGCATATATCAAAGACATGCTCCTGCAGCGCTCTTCAAAATTGTATTTAAATTTGTATGGTGATGTCAAAAAAAACCTTTAAAAATAAAGAATGAAAAATGGCTAAATGAGGTGGTTTGTGTGAGCTGAAATGATTCACTTGCGCTTTGTGGAGTTCAACCATCTATCCCCAAAGTGCTTAACTCCAGATGCTTTTGTCTTCTGCACTTCAAAGAAATGAGCTTTTTAAATGGGGAGACATCTTCATACCAAGAGCTCATGTTACCTTGCCATTTGAAAATAACTTAGGTTTCTTCCTTAAGTAAAATTGGAGGCTTTTGTTTCATAACTTAAAATGGAGGGGTTGTGCCTCCTCGCTCCCACGATCCTCTCTAACACCGCACCGCAAAGACCAAGGATTTTCTTCCTTAAACTCGCCATCGGATGCCAAGTGATATACTACTCCTTCGACAGGAATTGCCCTGCTGTAGTGACCTATCTCTAAATATTTATTGGCCAGAAAATCTAGAGGTGGAAAAGGAAATTTTCTTGGAAGAGACACACGTATTGTAGAGCAAACACCCAGCCAACTCGACCAAGACAGATTACAAAGCTTTTCTTGTTACCATTGACAGGTTTTGGCTGCTCCAGAGTTTAGAACTGGCAATGTCCAAAATAAAGCCAATGAGAGAGCAGTATTCACTGAGGCTGCAACCTGTTGTTGTGTTCACCGTACAGTCACAAAAAAACAGCCATGGTCATATACTCTAAATAATGGAAAAGTAGACTTACTTTGGTAATGGAAGCTTTTACAGAACATATTGATTTGTCTTGGTAAAACATATTAAAACCATTGGATTCTGCCAATCCTGATTAGAGAGGGAGAACGAAGGTCCAATTGTCTTGGCTTCCTCTGCCCAAAACTACAATATTTATTTTTTCTTAATATGCATGAAAATATGATCACTAAAATAATAATTGCAAGTGACATATGATTAAAGCACCAGTATGTTCTCCAGAAATTCATTTTAAACTTGTAGTGGTGGAACGGGAGGTATGGGTTTCCCAGATACCAGGAGGTATCAGGTTCCCAAATTTATTTCATTATACTCGATCGTGGAAAAAATACTGAGAAGTTATAGGCCCAAGTCCCCCATGTAATAACTTCAAATTGAAAATGGCAATTGTCTCAAGAGGAGCAAGACAGCTGTCTTTGCAACCATCCTGCATCCAAGCCTCTTTGTTTTTAAAAAGATCTGGGGTCTGATCCAGACAAAATAAACTCTTGTGGTTAATGCCCATTGGAACGCCCAATGCCCATTGGACTCTCCATGCTGGTACCCTGATGCCCGCCATCTGCAAGTAACCGATGTGCTGCATCTGCAAAGCTGTCTGATTAGGGTGGCCATACCTCTTTAAAAGAGGACGCTTATGAAAAATACATGTTTCAGGGCTGCATTGGTTCTAGTGCAGCCCTGCACCATGTATTTTTATAAGTGTCCTCGTTTAAATGGGAGGCACCATATGTCTGATGCTATTTTATCCACAAGTAGATCAGGTAAAAGTGTTCTCAAAACAAAATGGATTCTTCCCCTTCCTCCATAACGTGTATTTAAAACATCCGAGCAGAGGGGAAATTGATGAATAACCACAGAATTCTCCATTTCCAAATAGTTAAAGAAAAAAAGACATTCCCTGGTCATTGTTTTGTAAAGTTTCTAAGTTCTGATGTTGCCTCAGTTAAGAAGGTAAGTATAAAGATAAGGCAAGTCAGTGCAGACGTTTCATGCAAAATAGGGCTGAACCTGGATTCTCGCTTTTCTCTGTGAGAATCCGGGTTCTCTGCTCATTCTCGCAAATGAGAACAAGCTGAAAAACTGCCTCGATTCTTGCTGAGAAGAATGAGAATCTCGAGACAGCCCTTCCTTCCCCACTTAAAATACAGGGCCCTAAATGAGAGAGGCCGCATTCACAACTGCGGCGGAGAGACTCGCGAGGGAAGACACGGCAGTGCGGAGGAGCCGGGGAGCAGAAGAGCCGGTACGAACGGGGATCTGCCGCGGCTTCTCTTGCGCATGTCAGAGCAGGATTTTGTGCCCTGACATGCGCTCGGGAAGCCACGGCACATCCCCGTTCGCACCAGAGGGAAGCCGCGGGAGATCCCCGTTTGCAACGGCTCTTCTTCTGCTCCCCGGCTCCTCTGCGCTGCCACGTCTTCCCTCGCGGGTCTCTCCGCCGCAGTTGTGAATGCGGCCAGAGTTATTCCTTCCCCATGCCTGTTATGTACTCGCCTGACTGCTTCAGCCACTGGGTCTCTGCTGCTCTGCTTCTCTGTGGTAGAATGGGGGACACAAGGAGGAGGCAAAAATAATAATAATTGTAAAAAATCACTGTGCATATCCCAAACGGCCACCAGGGTCATTTGGCGCATACACGGCCCTTTTCCAAAATGGTGCCAGAAGCGTCAGCCCCACTTTGGAAAAGGGCAGCTGTTCTGTGCATGTGCAAACAGCCCCACACATGCGCAGAACAGCGCCCTTTTTGCACATGCGTAGTGAATTTTAAAAAAAATTTCATTTTCTTTTTTGGTCAGATATCTCATGAGATCTTGTACTGGGACCAGGATCTTGGTGGGTTCTTGGGCCCTGGTCCAAAATCTCACACGAGACCTTGCCAAGAACAAAAGGGCTTCTCGATTCAGCCCTGATATAAAACAAGATGCAGTGGAAGCAACAATGAAAAAAAAAAGGATGTTTGACATTAATTGCCTTACTAAGGTGCCATTGTAAAACTTGCTACAAGTAACTGCACTGTTATTGCTAAGGGAAGAAGAATCCAATGATATCGGAAGAGGACTGCGAGCCAAGATCTTCTGAGGTCAAATGCATTGCTTTTAGTTCTTCCATTCAAATTCTTAGAGGGCAAGTCCATAAATGGTCACTAGTCAACTCTTAGGCAAAGGATAGGTTCATAAATTGCTATTAGTCAAGTTGGTCGGGGGGGTCATAACCTCTGACTATCAGGAGCTGGAAGTGAATAGCAGGGAATGGAGTGCTCCTTTTTATGACCAGTTATGAACTTTTCTGAAGCGACTGTCAAAGACCTGAGGCCAGGTTGGATGGATCATTATTGGTCTGACCCAAGCTTGCACATTTCCAACAACCACAATTGGCCCAATAAAAGATAGCATTCAAACTATGTCTCCAACTTCTGTTGATCAGAGTATGCAAGCTATGAGGCAACACGGAGCCCTGGGCTTTATTACCCTCAGATTAACCCTATGTGTAATGGGGAATAATGGTGTTTCTCTGAGTTTCCCAAGGGGCTACTTTAAATGGTTAACTGGTTTCTTGTTTGTTTAGTAGTTTGGACTCGACAATGGGAGTTGACAGTCTACAGCCCCCAGTTCTCCAAAGGGTGCTGCTGTGTGGATAGGACCTTGTGTCACACTGATGTCAACTTGATAGCCTTTAAAAGTAGAATCTAAATGAGATAATATGCAATGAGAGGTGATAAGGGGTAGGGGAGGGTGAGGGCAGTAAAGGAGAATACATACACAAGTCCAAATCAAGTTAGCATTTAAAACGTCCGTGAAGAGGTTGGAAACGGAGAGACTTTCAGATCTTCCTCAACGAGAGGGGGAAAAAAGTAAAGTCATAATAATTAAACCCCCAGATTATCTGAACTACATTGTCGTCAACTCAGACCAGAGTAAGAGGGCAGTTTCCCCTCTTTTAAAATTCCATTGACTTTAACTGGAGTAAATTGTTTCACAGTGGCTGTTGAATTGCCCACATCTTTGCTCCATAGTGGGGGGAAAAAAAATTTTTTTTGGGTGGGGAAGTCACTACTGTCTCCTCTTATTCATGCAATAGCCTAAGGCTGCAATCCTGGTTCCATTCAGATCACTTTCAAATCTCTCCCTGTTTCAGTGAGAGACAGGATTTCACTTCCTGTCTTCTGGCCTGATACCGAATTCATGCAGAGAACTATCTACCGCCTATCTCTCCTACTTGCTTAACCTTGATTGCTAACTTCTCAGACAGGATCCCTACAGGCAATTAACATCACTGCTCGAAATCCGCCGTTTCTAACAGTTCTGTAATTAAATCAACCAATCTAGCTAGGTGCCTGAGTAATGAAGCTAGGGTTAAATGTTGCTTATAGTCAGGCTGGAGTACATCTAGTATGCTCTGACTGTCTCCAGCCTGTATTTACTGATTTATATTAAAAGTCCAATCTGTTATTCTTAAAGCTGCATGTGAGTAGAACTGATGGGGGGGATTCAGCAACAAAAAAAGGTTGCCCATTGGAAATGGACAATGTTTATTAAAATCGGAAAAGATGGATACATTTTTTTTTTTTTTAAAAATTATTTTTAAAAACAACAGTTTGATATAGTTTCAAATTCAGATTTTCATTTTAGGGGAGGGACGGTTTAAAAAAATTAAAAAAGGGAAATTATTAACTTTGTCTCTAACCTTTCCCCAAAGCCTTATGTCAAAATTGACCAGAAAAAAAAAGGGGGGGGGCATGATTTTCTCAAAAATCTCATGCTTTTAGGGGTTTTTTAAAATGTAAAATTTCAAGTCTCATGATGAACTTGTAAGAATTTCAGCTTCCATTTTTTTTAAAAAATATCAACTTAAAGAGCCCTGAATCATTTAAAAAAAAAAAAGTATAATGATTTACAGAGAGTGATTGACTTATAATTTATGAATATCTGGAGTTCCGTTTGGCCTATGATCTGTAACCACTTTCTCCAGAATATGCCAGGCTCCAATAGGATTACTCTAGAGCCAGTAGTTTGTGGAGTGTAGCTTTGGGAGTACTAAAACGAAGAAGTCTCCTCTCCCCCCGCCCCAAGATTAAAAATAAAATCATATGAAAAAGAACACCATCTTCACAAACACAAAACTGCCTTGCAATAGCATTCTTCTTCCTGTGTAAAACTGTTTAAGAAATAATTGTCGGTCTGGCACTCCAAAATGCATGCAGCAATTAAATGATAAGGTTACACTGCTACTGGCTCAGAGGTCGTGTTTTTTCATTGTGAAGGTTCCTATAGCAACCTTAGCTCTGCCCTCCTGTCCCTATGTGTTGCAATAGGGGTTTTCATTACACATTTGCAAATTGCATATCCAAGGATACTAAATAAATGCAGCTGGAAGTGTACTCAGAAGGCATTTCCCGATGTGCCTAAACACCCGATTTGCCTCTGCGAGAAACTTCGAAACACGCATCAGGTGTGACTTTTGGCAGCGATCATGCGGGGGATGCAAAAGCTGGATTTTTCAAGCCGCCAAAGCTGCGCGCCCTAATGTGCCTCTCGCAATTTCTCGGGGAGGCAAAGCGGGCAAGTTTAGGCGTGTTGGAAAGCCCTCGGAGTTGTTTGAAAAAAGTAAAGCTTAATATATAATCCCCTGGTTCCTCTTATTTTGAAGCCTTAACAGAGACTCGCTCCAGGAATAAGTGCAGTTTCTTCCTGATAAGCTCGGAAGATCTGGACACTGACCACTATTGCCTATACAACATCCCTTTGCAATGAAGATAGAATGGAGATGGCAACTCTTTATCATTTTGGGGTGAAACCAGACCTGACAATTGCATGCTGTGGCCCGGACCTCACCTACATGGATGCGCAGGTGCCGCTCGATGTTGGCCCAGGATTGCCCTGGATTGTGTCGGCAGCTAGCCCAGGCAGTGACCTCAGAAAACTCCAAGGTCACAGCCAAGGCTAAGGCCCACCAAAGTGGGCCACAGCGGGCCATTGCATCTGTTTCCAGGCCAGCATAGCAGCCCAGGTCAGGGCTCCCATGGCCAGTGGTCATTGTCTGGCGGGGCACTGGGCACAGTGTGGTGCCAACTGGCCACGTTTTCCATACAGGAGGCAGGACGGTGTCACGGACACATTTGTCCACCAGCCTGGCCTGGATTCATGTCCCCCACAATTTTCCTCCCCAGGCTGGGTTGGGCTGCTGCCACACCACCATCACATGTATTTCTACCCGGTGAGTTTCATCCTGTGGCCCGCAGAAGTCACGCGGAAGGCCGCTATGTCTGCAGAGGATACACACGCAGAACCCATGTGCACGTGTTTTTTGCATGTGCCCGGTGCATAGTTCTCGCTGTGCGAGGTGTTTGGGAGTGTGGCCATTATGCATCATGCAGGACATGTAAATGGGTCAGAAAAGGCTGCTTAAAAATATTATTTCTATAGAGTTTTAGTGTTTAGAGTGCTTTACGCTTCTTATCTAGTTCACCCTCACAACAACCCTGTGAAGTAGGTGATTATTATTCCCATTTTACAGATGGGAAACTGAGGCTGAGAGCTAGTAACTTGTCGAAGGTTGCCCATGGAGTTCACAGCTAGCACAGGGTTTGAACCCTAGTCTCCCAGCTCCAACACCAATTCTTCTCTTCCAAGGTTACACTGGATCCTGAAAGGCCAACATGTTAAACGGAAACACTGAAATATTTATTTTTTAGCAATTAATATAGTTATTCTCTACACCATTAGTTTTTATTACTATTGGTGTCTGGCCAAAGTCTGGTGTGTACGAGGTATGTACGTTCAACAGACTTCTGCTCCTGTATGTCTCCCAAGCTGGGACCTTTCATCTGTAACTCGATTTAGCTTTTAAAACCAGCAGAGTTCACAAATATTCTTTTTGAATAACCCCAAAACCAAAAACACTGATATGCCGATATCCATTTTCATTATCGGTCTCATTCAGAGATTTGCATGAGCAGCTGGTGATCTTCCCTGATTTTCAGGTCCTTTGGCCTTTTTTCTTATTCTTGGTCTCCAGGTGATAAAGGCTACGATCGCAAAGGCTGCGGAGCCCCTATACAGGGCTTTGCTCAGCAACCAGGCGATGCTCATGTAAACCATGTGTAAACCATGCACGTGTTGTGTTTTGGGCCCTGGTTGCACTTACGCATGTGAGCTGCATGATTCCAATTCTGGTTTCTATGTTCTCCATGGCGAATGGAGCCCTGGAACTGTGCAGGGGTTTGGGATTGCACCCAAAGTCTTCATCTAGTTTTGGTCTGAATGCTAAGTCCACCACCTGCCTCAGTAGACTTCTTCTCCAGAATTTATTTCCTTCCTTCCTTCGTTCCAGAGGCCGGATAGGTTAGGTCTTCAGCTTGGAGAAGCGATGGCTGAGAGGGGATATGGTAGGAATTTAGAATATCATGAGTGCCATGGGACAAGTAAATAGGGAGTTAATTTACCATCTCAAATAGTACTAGAACCAGGGGACGCCCCCATTAAACCAAGTGGCGGCAGGTTTAACTCTAAGTTTTTAGTTTTTTTTTCCTTTTCTTTTTTTCTTGCAACACACAATTAACTTGTGGAATTTGTTGCCAGAGGATGTGGTCAAGGCTAGTAGCATAGCTGAGTTTAAAGGACTGAAGAAGTTCTTGGAGCGTAGGTCCGTTAATGGCTGTTAGCCAAGTAGGTCGGGAGATGTAACCTTGGAATGTTTGGAGCTGGGAGTGAGAAGCAGGGGATGGATCATGAGCTGTTGGGTACTTCTCCAAAATAACGGAGAGTGGCCACTGTTTGAAACAGGATGCTGGACTTGATGGACCCTTGGTCACACCCAGTACGGCAGTGCTTATGTACGTATGCATTTTCCTTCCTTCCACATTAGAATGTATGTTTCGAAACATCCTGTCAGGAGCATGGGCTGGGAGCACAGAGTCTGTGCAGGATCGGTGCCAAGGTAAGTTGTGTGGGAATAGGTCCGGGATCTCGGTGTGACGAAGCAGTGCAGGAACAAATCTAGACGTTTTGGAGTGAGGATCAACACACGGAACAGAGGATGTATGGCAAACAGAGGGGTGGATGGTCTCGCTGAATGGACGGGCAAAGGAGGCTGGCTGATGGACTGACTCACTGGATTGGCAGGCGGAGCAGGCAGTGGGGCACAAGGACCAGATGCTAGGAAGGAAGCTCCAAAGGGCCAGCCTCTTGCTGGCCCACAAGACACACAAGGATCAAGGACTGCAGAGCCGGTCCAAGGTACGTGGAAATAGCAGGGGAAGACACAGGGAGCAAGAAGTGACTGATGATCATGGCACACTTCCTGTGGCCAGCAGTCACCCAGGAATCTGGGGGCGTGGAGCAAGGCTGAAGAGTGGGTTGTGGTTTGACCAGTGCCAGAGAAAACCTTCTAGCCACTACCAGGCCCAGGCCAGTGGAAGCTGGTGGGCACTAAATGTCCTTAGTTTTTAATTCTCCACATCTTGTGCCATGACGATGTCAAAATCCGCTTTCCCAGGTGGGCATTCTTTACTCATTGGTGTTCATGGAATTGGAAGGGATTTTTGTACAACACGTTCCTGTGCAATCCAGTGTCCAATTTGCATGCACACCTCACGTGAACAATGCATGCACACCGTGCCCTTGATGTGTGTCGGGGTGTGCACACCCAGCTTGGATTGGCCCTGTTGGGTGTTGCCCGGCTAGAAGATACTCCTAATTTCTGCTGAGCTAAAACTAGCACGGGGAAGTGCACTGCCAACTTTTCACTTCTGAGTGCAAAACTAACTGCAAGCAGATTCGGTTTCTAACTTTCTACACCAAGTCCTTTCTGGGAAGTAATGGTCTTGGGCGGGAACAATGAAAGGTTTTGAAGTACTTGGAGCTGAACATTTTATTTTCAGAAGAGCCTGATGTGCATTCTCTCTAACGAAAGGATGTCGGGTGCTGATAATGTATTTCTGGTTTCCTTGGAATGCTGTGGCTCTTAGAGGCTGGAGATAAAAGACCCAGAAACAATCGAGTGGTAAGTTTCAGAGGTTTGAGTTTATATTAAAACATTATTTTTGTCACCAATACATACCGATTGCGAGCAAAGAAAGCATATTGCATTACTAGTCGTCAAAATGAAATCATGGACATAGATCACAAGGTTGTGTTTACTGTGCTGAAAACTCATAATGGTATAACTTCACAAGTTATTGGAATAAGGGAAATCTATTTGGCAATCGAGCAGTAGCAATTTGACACAAGAAAAGTCAGCAAAACTGTACGACGAGAACACCCTGAAAGGCAATGTTCATGCGAGAGAAATATTTATATACCCTAGTTAAATATCAAAACATGTTTCTTTAATTTAAATTCTTCTTCTTTTAAAGAGAGAAGGACTGAGTAAGTTAGTGTATCATTGGGAACTTGGACAGATCGCTCGAACAGATTCGCCTAAGCGCATCCAATAGTTTTGTTGTCCAACACAGGCAGACGCCATAGCAACAGCTAGATCGCAAGCTGTTACGATTCCTCCGAGAGGAGCGTTGTCTTTTTAAAGAGACACCGGTGTTCAGATTTGCATGCAAACTTTATGGAGCAGCTGTTGGGATTTTTTTTAGAGTGAATTTCTTTATGGCTCCTGTTGGCAGCTGTGTTTTTCTGGTCTACACATTTTTTTAAAGAAAGTGGTGAAAAGAACCCAATAACTGCTGTCCTAAACATGAAAACTTTTGTCAAGCTGTGACAGTGTCTTGAAATTTAACCCTAATCCCTCAATCCCAGACAGCAACAAGGCCATGCAGAGTAGATCGAATATCAATTAGGATTCTAGCTAGAGATTAAAGTTGTATCTAACCCACTGAAATTGCAGAACTTGATTTGGCCTGGTAACATCAGGTACTAATTGTTATCTGATGAGTTCCTTATGAGCTAGTCGATATACCAAAATACCATTTTTCATCCAAATTTTCAATTAAAGGACATAAGTGCCGTACTGGGTCAGACCAATGGTCCATCAAGCCCAGCACATTGGCCAACCTCTTTCTCTTGGGAGAAGTACCTGACAGGTCACAATGGGCAATCCATTCCCTGTTGTTCCACCTCCCAACGGTGAAAGGTTACATTCCCCAAACCTACCTGGCTAATAGCCATTAATGAACCTCATGACTACTAGCCAAGTAGGTTTTGGGAACGTAACCAGTATCAATTTTTCGACTTACCATCCTGATTCCTTGAGATCAGTTTTTCAGTGGCTGGAGGTGGGCACTGGATCCAAGGACCAGTTCCAGAAAGTGGAAAGGGGCCACATAAAAACTTGCCATGGGCCATCTTTGGCCCCCGGGCCTGAGGTTCCCCACCCCTGGTTTTACCCATGGGCAGCCTGTTTCAACTCTAATTGTGACCCCCATCTACAGACGGCACCACCACCGACCCCATCTGGGGTCCCAACCCATAGTTTGGGAATCTCTTACTTAGTATTTATGGTAGCGCCTGTAGTCTCCATTCTCTGTCAAGCCTCCCTTGAGCTAAGCTCTTCAGTGAACCATATTGAGAGACCATCCTGGCCCAAAAGAACTTAGAAATAATGTGCGGCGGTGCCAAACCAAAGAACGCACCCAAGTGGAGGACACACTTGCACCATGAGCAATACGTACATAGCTGTCGGGACCTAGGACTCAAAACCGGCAGCCTTTGGTCCCTGAAGGAGGCAACTAGCTCCACAGCACCGCCAGTGTCCTCTACTTTGAGTCCTTGTTCCAGCTCATTAGACTTTGTTCCACCCCTTTGCCAACTGAATGGGTCTCCCTGCTCACCAGGTTCTGATTGGCCCCTGACTTGTCTGGGCCTGGTAAAAGGCATGTGACAGGAAGTGGAAGCCAGGCAGAGGCCATACCCGGGCTCGGTATCTTGACTTTCTGTGCAGCTTCCTCTACCCCAGCCCTGTTTCCTTCTCCAGCCCTTCTTGCCTGTCTAGGGCTGACCTTCTGGCGTGACCCATTTGGCTTGTCCCTGACCACTCTTCTGGATCACTCCCGGCTTAGCCCTGATCCTGCTGAGACTCATGCCTGGTCCAAATCCTGGTGCCACTCTGGTGCCTGACGTTATCATGCAAACAAGTGCACTCGCATTCTGCTCTTGGTGTGTACATCAGGGGTGTGTAGATTTGTTTTGGTTTTTAAATTACTAAAACGAATGACGGTCAGTTTTAGTAATTAAAATACAAGACCAGACTATGGTAACGAAAATGGATGAAAACGAAGGAACAAAATGGATCAATTTTTGTTACTAAAATAAAAAAATTAAATTAGTGTCTCTGGGTAAAATGGTTGCTGCGCATGCAAAGCCCTTTTCCAAAATGGCACCGGGAGCCTCCGCACCATGTACTGTCTCTGTGCATGTCCGCCCCCGGAGAGGTGTGGAACCAGTTTGGTTGGTTCAACCCTGGAGACTAAAGGACCAAGAGAGGTTCCGGAACGCTCTAGGGGAGTTAATACCCTCTGATCTTGATGACCATTTGCTCAATGACCTCGTTGCTCTCTGGAACTGACGCGGGGGATGTTCTTGGGGCAGTCAGAGCCGCCTCTTGTGAATTGGACCTATGACCATCCTGGCTGATTAAGGCCAGTCAGGAGATGCTGGGGCCATTTCTGGCAGGGATGGTCAATGCCTCCCTTAGGGAGGGCAGAGCTGCCTCAAAGAGGTGGTTGTGTGACCTCTGCTCAAAAAGACATCCCTTGACAGTTATCAGCTGGTCTCTAACCTTCCCTTTTTAGGGAAGGTTATTGAATGGGTAGTGGCTCAGCAGCTGCAGGAGCATCTGGACGGCATCAGTTTTCTAGATCCCTCGCAGTCTGGCTTTCGTCCAGGCTATGGCACCGAGACTGCGCTTGTGGATTTGGTCAATGACCGTTGCCGTGAATTGGATCAGGGTTATTTGACCCTGCTGATTTTAGATCTGTCAACTGCGTTAGATACCATTGACTACAAGATGATGTTAACCCGCTTACGGAACTGAGAGGATTAACCTTGAATGATTCCACTGCTTCCTGGCTGGGAGAACTCAGCGGGTGGTGCTCGGAGACTGCTCATAATCTCCCTGGGACCTCAATTGTGGAGTCCCATGAGGTTCTATCCTGTTCCCTCTCCTATTCAGTGTGTATATGCAGCTGCTGGGTGAGGTTGTGAGAAGGTTTGGTGTTCGGTGCCATCGATATGTTGATGACGGCCAACTCTACCCGGCAGTCTCGGTGCTTCCTCTCTGATGGCTGGGGACTGGATGAGGGCAAGCCAGCTGAAGCTGAATCCCGACAAGACAGAGGTGATGCTGATGGGTAAGGAAGTAGGAGTGGAATCTCCCATCATTGATGGGGTTTGCCCCCTGCTGGTCGCTCAGGTTTGAAGTCTGGGAGTGCTCCTTGATTCCCAGCTCTGCCTGGATGCCCAGGTGAGGGCTGTGACAAGGAGTGCATTTTACCAGCTACATTTGGTGCGGCAACTTCAGCCATACGTCTCTGCAGGGGCGGTGCGCATTGCAGGGTGCTAGGGGCATTGCCCCTCCTGGCCTGATCCCCCTCCGCATGCTCTCCATGCTTTTAAAAAGAAAGATTAAAAAAAAGAGAAACACCCCCCCTCACCTGAATCCCAAAGGCACTGAGGGATGGGGGAAAGGGGAGAGGGGAGAGCCAGCAACCCACTCCAGACTTGCTCCAAGTCCTCCAGTTCAGCAATCAGCTGATCCACATCAGCTGGGTGCTCTGTGTTGTTGTTGTGCCTCCCTGGGCACATATGGAGCTGAGGGGGTGGGGACCAGTGCCTCCTGCTGAGCCTGCTCTTAAATTTTACAAAAACTATTTGGGCAGCTGCGCTTAGAGCCCATGCTGCCTCAATGTGGAAAAGCACATTGCTTTTCCCATCAGTGGGGGCAGTGGTCCACAGAGTCCTATGGGCTGCTGTGGAAGACTCTGTCTGGACTGGATACTCAAACGCCCAGCTGTGCACAGCTGCTGGTGTTAAGGGCTCAGGCTGCCTGTCTGTACCAGTTAAAAGAGAGCTCTCCTCGTTTGGCATGCTGGTGTGATCTGCACCATTTTGGTGGAGAGAGAGTGCTGGGTGGCCTGGCTTGTTTGTGTCCACGCTGATGCTGGACCTGCATCAGACACATCCCCATTGGTGAGTTAATTATTTTTAGTTATTTTGCTGGGAAACACTGGTCAAAAAGGGGCCTGTGGGGCTGCTTGGGGGGGGGGGGAGCTTCTGGGGGCTTCTTGGAGGCTGCTTTTGTGGTGTGCTAAGACTTCACATAATAGGGTTCAAGATCTGATTTGCTTTTGCTTGTTCTGTGTTCGTGTTTGCATGTGCACTGCTAGTTTTCCCCGCTCCTCTCCCAAACCCCTCAAGCATGTGCAAAGGCCGTGGCCATTTTCTGGTACCCCCACTGGCCATGGCTACTTTTGGTTAAAATTAGTCTGTCTGCTTTCTGTTTTATGGGTGGGGGACCTAGGGGCTTGGATGGAAGGGTTTCCAATATTTGCTGAAATGTTCCTTGCATTTTAAAATGGCCCTGCCCATTACAGTTTGGTGGGATGTCATGGCAGGCTTTTTCACTAATGGCTAGTCCTTGCATGAATGCTCCGTGTTTAGTTTCAGCAGAAACTACCTCTTACATTGCAATGGAGCTGTGTAGCATGTTTTGGGGGACAAGTGGAAATCCCCGCTGCTGCTTTTATGGTGTGCGAAGGACTGCACATAACATTGTTGCTTTAAGATGGTTTGCTTTGCTTGCTGTGTTTGCATGATGCATTGGTGATTTCCTTCTCCCCTCCCAAGCATGAGTAGAGAGGCCATTTTGTAAATTTGTGGGTCTACTGGTCGTGGCTACTCTTGTTTTAAAAATGGTCCCTTCGCTATTTCACCACTGCTCCCTGCTGGAAAGTAATTTCTGGCCTCTCTGCTTGGGACTGTGTGACTTTGAACATGGTGCCTGGGATTTATGTTGACAAACAGAAATGCAAAATTAAATGTGTTAATTTTGATGGGGTTGGTTTGGTGACAACAGAAGCCTGTAACTGGCCGCACTTTTTAAAAAGGCCTGTGTGCTTGGACAGGCATTGGCTGCCAGGGATACGGTGTAGGTACTGGGGATGCTGGTCTGGATGGGCCTGGTTTGGTGGCAATCTAGCCCTGAAACTGGCCAAACTTCTTTTAAAAGGCCTGTTTGCTTGGACAGGCATTTGGCTGCCAGGGATACAGTGTTGGTACTGGGGATGCTGGTTTGGATGGGGAGTGTTTTGTTGCTATACAGGCCTGAAAATGCTCTCCTTGTGAACAGAGGAGAAAGTAGGTAGGAGCATGGCAGAAGAGAAGGCTTCAGACAAAAAGGAGACCCCTGTCCCCCACTGAACCCATCTCTTCCCCTTCTTGTGCACCAAAACCAAACCTTTTCTCTCCTACTTCTCCTGTGTTCTGTTCTTCTCTTCCCGTTCATTCTCTTCTTCATTCTGAGAAGAGAATGAAAAGGATGCCATGAAAATCGAGGGCTTGAGGGTTCAGGATAAAGGTCGGCGATGGCAACGTAATCTGTTTTTGTAACCTGCTATGGTTAATTTGGACCCGGTGGGAAAGAGAGAGTGGATGGGACCCCAGTAAGAAGGCTCTGTATCCCCCAGTGGGAGTGCGTCACACAGCAGCAAGGAGTTCCCAGCGTTAACCAATGTCCATCCAATGTTAACCATGGGAACTCCTTGCTGCTGGGTGATGCCACATCCCTGGCTCTGCCTACCTCTGCCTCTGGCTCTGCCTACCATTTCCCCTGGCTCCGCCCCTAGGCTTGCTAGTCTGCTGGTGGCAAAGCTGCTGGCAGTAGGTTCAACCCACCCACTGCCCCACCAGCCTCAAAAAACACCAGCCGCCACTGTCTCTCTGACCTGGCCACTGTCATCAATGCTTTCATCACCTCTAGGCTGGACTCTTGTAACAGCCTCTACGTGAAGCTACCCATGGTGACTGTTCGGAAGGTGCAGAATGCGGCAGTCCACCTCCTTACGGGGACCGACCACTGTGAGCACATGACAGCAGTGCTTCTTTCTCTGCACTGGCTGCTTATAGTCTTCCGGACCCGATTTCAAAATGTTGGTGCTTACCTATAAAGCCCTATTCAGCCTAGGCCCTACCTACCTCCGGGACCGCTTCACTCCCCAAGCTCTGGATCAACCCCTGAAGTTGACCAGGAGTGTTTTTCTCGAAGTCCCCCGGGTATCTTGGGGGTTGACCTATGAAGAGGGCATTCTTGGTGGCTGCACCTAGGCTGTGGAACTCCCTCCCAGCAGTGGCTTGGGTGGCCCCAAACCACTTCTCCTTTTGACGACTGTGCAAGACCTGGCTGTTGTGCCAGGTTTTTGGTGAGGGAGAGGAGTGAAGGGAGGGGGTGGTTGGGTTTTTGTATATTTTGTTTTTGACCTCCCCTATATTAGTATTTGTATTAGAATTGTTTTATATGTATTTATATCTATTGTATTTATAGTATATATTTTATACTGTTTTAAAATTGTTAGCCACCCTAAGCTGCCTTGGCAGGAGGGGCAGAATATAAACTGTTATATAAATAAATAGATTTTGGAAAATGACAGCTGGTCTGTGCATGAGCGGTGGCCATTTTGCAAATGCACGCACTGGCTGCCCTTTTCCCAAATGGTGCCCACTGTTGACACCATTTTGGAAAAGGGCTTCGCATACACAGAATGATCCGGGAGGCATTTCGTGCATGCACAGTGATTTTTAATTTTATTTTTAATAAAAGGAAACAAAAATGAATAAAAACTGGGGGGGGTGGGGGCTCAAAACCCCCCGAAAACAAAAAATATTTTAGAAACGAAAACTGAAAAGGTAACAAAAATGAACTATGTGCCCGTTGGACATCCCTAGTTGGGTTTGGAAGGGGAAACGGAGGTACCAAGAGTCAAAAATAACCTGCCCAAGAACACCCAGAATGTATCATTTTGAACAAACATTTTAGTTGACCATGAAACAAACATTGTTGTTTTGTTTGAAAACGTTGTTTTGAAAACATTTATTTTTCATCATTTCTTGCCAGAAGATGATTTTGGTGAGGTGACTTCTTCCTCACCGGGGAACAAATAATAATAAATAAATAAAAATAGACCAAACTGCACTTCTTGGCAGGGCTGGCTTTAGAAATTGTGGGATCCAGGGTGAAGATAAAATGCAGGACCTTGGGTGACCGTTCCTTCTGGCTCTGCCCCCTCAGGGGCACCTTTTGTGGAGCCCTCCAGGAGGATGTGTTTGGGGCCCCGTGGGGAGGGAGTGGGGCCCCTATACCCTGGTAAAAATGGGGACCACTGAAGGCCCCCTGGAATTAGAGAAAAGAACAGGACCGCAGATACAGTTGCTCTGTGGTGAGACTGGCCCTGCTTCTTGGTAGCAAAACTTTCAGCAATTTGTCCCAGCTCTGGTAACTCAGGTATCTGCTCTGCCTTGTCCGTGCAAAGCGAGCACAGAGAAATCCTAACTTGATTTCCTTTTCTCTTCAATTCTCAGCCAGCCATCCTGCCGGCTCCCTGGCGTTCACCACCGCCCGACGCAGTGAGGGGAAAAGCCTGCACGAATCCCACACTGCAATGAGCATGTTTGAGAAGTTTTAGATGACAATATCGCCAAGTGGATTGCCCTTTGCTCTGCCCCCTTCCTGGGTTTGTCACATCTAATAACAGGCAAAAACGTGGCCTGTGCTGTTGAGCGTGGGGAATTTCTTCATGTTCATGTTCTCCACATTGTTTTAATTTGGGAGTTTCTGGTGTCAGGGGATCTGGGGAGGGGGAGCTTGAACCCACTAGAAGGGGTTGATTATCAAGAATGTTCCAGCCCATTCTCAACTCTTTTTACACCTTGGTTTGCAGCTCCTCAAACTGTGTCTGTGGACATAATTCCATTGACTAGACTACAGTCATTCTGCTGATCAAAACCTTTGACATCAACAGAGTTACATCAGCTGAAACCAGCTAAGCATCTGGTCTACGTGTCATTTTCCATGATAGTGTTTTAAACCAACAAAGGTGCAAAGGGGGGAGTAGAGGGAAAGACCTACGAGAAGAGACTAAAGAACTGCAAATGTTTAGTCTAGAAAAACAAAACTAGGGGGTGGAGGAAGATGATTTCAGTTTTTAAATATGTAAAAGCCTACTATAAGGGAAAGACGTGCTGAGACGTCACCTCTGGTCACCGAGAACAGGACAAGAGGTAACAATTAGGGGTGTGTGCAATTTCGTAACTTTTAATTAATTACAAAACGAATGCAGCTGCATTTGTTTTCGTAACTAAGGAAACAAAAACAAATGAATAAGCAAACAACATTTCTGTGATATAATTGCTTTTTGTTATTTTTTTTGTTTTGTTTTATTAAAAATATATTTTTTTATACAAATCACTGTGCATGAACAAATGGTCACCGTGTGTTTTGCGCACACGGGCCTTTTTCCAAAATGGTGCAACGGCCTCCAGTGATGGGGAAAGGGCAGTCGGGCTGCCAGTGATGCACAAGCCAGTTGCCTTTTTCCAAAATGGCGCTGGCAGCCTCCAGCGATACACAAACCGGCTGTACTTTCCCAAAATGGCGCCGATACTGCTGACGCCCTGTTGGAAAGAGGCCACTGGGCATGTGCAGATTGGCTCTGGTGACCATTTTGCTCATGCACAGTGATTTTTTTAAAAAATATATATTTTTACTAAAACAAAATGGTAGAGTCCTTTACAACCCCCCCCTAAAAATGAATGGGGTTTTGGAAACAAAACCGAATGATAATCTGCACACCCCTAGTAACGATGAGCTTAAACTAAAGCAGCTGGAAAAAAGATTTAGACTAAACACCAGTAGGAAGGATTTCCTATTTTACCAGGACAGCGAGGCAGGCGAATAGTTTGCCAAGGGAGGTTGTGGCAGCCCTGTTATTGGAGCCCTTTAAATTAAAATAGGTTACATTGACATCCCTCAGGGATCGTGTAGTTACTCTAGCATCTTGCTCAATGACAAGAGGCTTGACTAGATCATCCTTAGGGTTCCTTCCTGCTCTTTGATTCTACAGATCCGTTTCACTTGGGGGTAGGGGGGATAGAGGAACTTAATAATCAATCAGCGACTTGATTGCCCATAATAGCCCTCTGTGCACGCACTCTGTTGTTTTGCAAGAAGGACACAGTGTATCCCAGTTTTCAGAAATCTTTCTAAAGTGGCTGGGATTGTTACTGCAGGGTAATTGGAGTTTTTGAGCAGCAATGCGATTACTCAAGCAATTTTGACGACTGTGCTATTTAGTGTGGTTTGGGGTTATTGTCACTAATCATAGAATTTTAAGGCCGAGAAGGGATCACCTCGCCCAGCCCACTGTTCCATGGAAGTATATCGCTGTC
>QEPC01011901.1:23253513-23270654 GCA_003113815.1 Sphenodon punctatus | reverse complement strand
GGATCGAACTCGACCAGTTCGGTTGACTGAACCGAACTTCCAAACCGAACTCGATTTTTGAACCGAACCGAATTTCCGAACTCGGCTCTGTTCGCCCATCCCTAAAAGAGAATATTCCATTTAGTTCAATGGGGTTTGAATTTCCGAACTTTGTTCGGAAGTTCAGAGTTTGGACCGAACTTGAATAGTTCGGTTGGCCAAACCGAATTTCTGAACTGAACTGAACCGAACTGAATTTCTGAACTCGACCAGTTCGGTTGACCGAACCGAACTTCTGAACCGAACTCGATTTTTTGAACCGAACCGAATTTCCGAACTCAGCTCTGTTCGTCCATCCCTAAAAGAGAATATTCCATTTAATTCAATGGGGTTTGAATTTCCGAACTTTGTTCAGAAGTTCAGAGTTCGGACCGAACTCGAATAGTTCGGTCGATCGAACCGAACTTCCGAACCGAACCAAATTTCCGAACTGAACCGAACCAAACTGAATTTCTGAACTCAGTTCTGTTCGCACATCCCTACTGACTTATTACCTAGGAGTGCAATCCAGCTCCATAAAAGTCAAATGGGAGTTTGACCATTGAATTCAATGGAAGCTGGATTGCACCCCATGTGGGTAATTCCCATATTTTCAGGTACCATTTTGGGCATCCAAATTGGCATCTGAATACCGTTTGGGTATCCAAAAAACTAAAATTTCCAGTTATCAGTTTTCAGGTACCCAGAATTAGCCCAAAACCTAAATACTCCTCTGAAAAATTCCTGGAATTCAGGATGTAATTGGTACGAAATTGGTATTTTGTTATACCAGTTGCTGATATTTCAGATACGCAATCAAAAACCAGTTGAGGCACCTAAAGCACCCAAAATATTAGTTTTGATTTGGGTACCAGAAATTCTGCTCTAGTAGTGACCTGTATGTTAGTATTTGCACAGCACCAGGTACATTGCTTGTGTTATATAAATAATAAAAAGTAGTAAATAGTGGGTTTTGCTAATGACAATAGTTTTTTTAAAATGAAATTAAGCAGAGGGGCCAAATTTGGTTTGTCTTACTCAAATCCAGAACCGCAGCTTTCAGAAGAGCAGCAGGAGTGTCCCAAATTATATGGATTTTTACCCTCTTTGGCCAACGAATGAGTTTCCGGACAACACAGTAGAGATACACAGTACTTGGAGTGGGAGGTTGGGGGTTCAAGTCTTGCCTTAGCCAGAAATTCACCGGGTGATCTTGGGCTAGTCACAATGTTCTCTCGGCCTAACCTACCTCACAGGGTTGTTGTGAGGATTAAAAGTTATTTTTATTAGTTCTATGAAGGAAACCAGGGAGAGAGATGCAGGGGAGACATAGGGTGTTAAGAAAGATGATGGTGCGCCAAGTGCCATGGCAGGAGGGTGCTATATAAAAATTAAATTATTTTTTAACAAAAATTTAATTATTAAAATGAATAAAGTCCCATTCGTTTTAGTAATTGAAGTACAAAAATGAATGAATAAACAAATATTTGTTTTTTCATCCGTTTTTGATTTTAAAATAAAAAATAACCCACCCCCCCCGAACATGCAAAAATGGCCACCAAGGTCATTCTGCGCATGCACCCCTTTTCACAAAATGGCACCAACATTGCCGGTGCTATTTTGTGAACGGGCATGCATGCTCAGAATGGCCCGGCCCGGTGGCCGGTTTGTGCATGCAGAGTGATTTTAAATTTTTTTTCATGTTTCATTTTAAAAATAATTTTAAAAACCACAGTGTGTGCACAAAAAACGGTCACTGGGCCAGTCTGCGCATCCGTGATCCTTTCCAAAAACGGTGCCAGCAGCATCAGCACCATTTTGGAAAAGAGCTGTGCATTCACCGAATGGCCAGGTGGACACTTTGCGCATATGCCGTGATTTTATTCTTTAAAAAATTAATTTTTAATAAATGACACCGCCCCTCGAAAACAGTAGGGTCGTTTACAAAAACCACCAAAAACAAAAACAAAAGGGCAGGGCGTGTCTTCTGGACACACTCACAACACAGTCAGCAGGAGTGGAGAGGAAATTCAGTTGTTTTCAAAACCCACTTACATTTAAAACGCTACATTCATCAGCTCCGCACTAGCAGAAACAAACCAGCGCAGATACATTGCAAGGGCACAAAGAAACAAATGTTTAGATTTGCAGATCACTTCAAGAAGTGGCTTGATGAAGGCAGACATTACAACAAATGAAATATTTAACTAGAATGACCCTTGCTGAAATGACAAGGGTAATAAGGAACACAATTGTCACATTGTATGTAATCACTCCCTTTGTAAGCTATTAAGGCACAATTATTTTAAGTAATTTGGAATGTCTATATGCACAGCACTGTTTCTCTCTCTAACGGTGGGAGTGGGAGGGAGGGTGGGAGGGAGTCTTGGCTTCATGTTTGAAATGCCTGACACTAAGCTGCTGGTTTTTTATTTTCTGATTTCAGTCCTTGGTTTTGATTTTTGTCTAACTGTGAATCTGGCTTTGCGGTAAGGTAAAGCAAGAGTTTCGCCTTTTAGGTGTCAAAAAGTTGTTAACGTTAACTCAAGGCTGAAATTATTTGCAAAGATAATTTGCTCCCTTGAACAAATTGCCAAATTAATTTTCATCCCCTTTGTGAAATTCACAACTGGATTTAGTCATTTGGGGTAGTAGTTGACCATAAGCTTAGCATGACTCAGCAGTGTGATGCAGCTGCTAAAAAGGCGAATGCAATTTTAGGCTGTATAGGTCACGAGAAGTAATAGTTTCACTCTATTCTGCGCTGGTAAGACCTCATCTGGAGTATTGTATACAGTTCTGGGCACCACATTTTAAGAAGCACATTGACAAATTGGAACGGGTTCAGAGAAGAGCGATGAAGATGGTCTGGAAACCAAGGCCTATGAGGAAAGGTTAAAGGAGCTGGGTATGTTTAGCCTAGAGAAGTGAAGGCTAAGGGGAAGACATGATCGCCAATTTCAAATCTCTGAAGGGCTGTCGCATAGAAGATGGAGCAGACTTGTTCTCCCTTGCTCCCGCGGGCAGGACTAGAACCAATGGGCTCAAATTACGAGAGAGCAGATTTCAGCTAAACATTAGGAAGAACTTCCTAATGGGAAGAGCTGTTTGACAGTGGAATGGACGGTCTAGGGCGGGGGTGGGCTCTCCTTCGCTGGAGGTTTTCAAACAGAGGCTGAACGGCCATCTGTCAGGGATGCTGTGGCTGTGGATTTCCTGCATTGAGCAAGGGGATGGACTAGATGGCCCTTAGGATTCTAAAGTTCTATTATTTGTTTCATTTAGCTAAAGGGTGGGGAACCAAATATGGCCCCAGCTCATTTTTTTTATTTGGCCCCTTTCCAGTTCCTAGATGTGAAACCCCCCCCCCCCCCCGGATCCAGTTCCTACCCCCAATCACTGAAAGATCGAGCTCAGGGGAAGGGAGCAGGGGTGGGATCATGAAGAAAAGATCAGGGAACAGGGCCATGCTTATAATTTGTGGGCGAAGATAAAACGCGGGGCCCCTAGTGACTGCTTCGCCGTGGCCCTAGCTTCTTGGGGGGCACATATCTGACTTGTGTTTGGGGTCCCACAGGGAGGGAGTGCGCCCCCCCATCCTGCAGTAGAGAAAAGAGTGGGGCCCAAGGCAATCGCCCCAGGGTGGCCCCAAATAAGTGTTTGCAGGATTTGGATCAATGTTTTATACCTAGTCTACTTAGAGTTTAATCAACGGGCTTCTAATATGTGATCAAATAAAGGCTGTGTGAGTTATCAGTTAGCCGTTGACGTAATCTCTATTGTATTTAATTGTCTTAATTCTTTTGTCTGGTCTTTGTTCCTTGTGAATAATTTAAAAAGATTTTTTTTCTATATTCACAACAAATTGGACTATTGGTTAGAAAGGTCTTGTAGCTAATCTCTTTTATTGTTCAAATGTCACTGTATGTATTTTATCATCTCGGTAACTCTCTAGTGATCACAACAGATTGGATGGGGACAATTAAAATTGTCCTAACATAGCTAAAATAGGTGTAGCGATGAATGGCACTCGTTAAGCACTTAATAATCTCTTGCTCCGTCTCAAAGGAGATGCATTTTAATTCCTTTCTGCTGCTGTGATTGCCTCCCCACATCCCACCAGTTTCTGAAAACTCGGTGCCATCTATTACATATTCGCAGACAGCTCATGCCAATCAAGGATGCAAACAGGGAGTTAGTTGACTGTGCAGTCAGAATTTTCTACTGGTTCACTAAGGTGTAAATAATGGCACAAATATGGAGACCAATGGGTAATAGTTTTAAGTGCAATCAAGACTTCCCATCTGAATTCCAGTCAATACACATGGCTCTAACGCAACACCCAGTGAAGCCATCTTTACCCTGACTACAATGGGGGTTGGATTGTGCCCCATAATTATTAATCACGTTGAGTGTGCAAAGTGCTTTACAATCCTTATCTAGTTCCTCTGCACAACAACCCTCCTGTGGGAGGTCATTGTTATTCCCATTTTACAGATGAGGAACTGAGGCTGAGAAATAGTGACTTGCCCAAGGCCACCCAATGAGTTCATGGTCTTCCAGCTCCAATCTTATCCACTAAGCTACATTGGTTCTTGGTTGCAGTAGCAATTACAAATTTAAGACCTAATTCTCCAGGCTGCTGCTGAACACTGTAACCTGATCCCATGTAGGTTGGGGAGAATCCAATGCAGAAGAGAAGGAAGGAAATGGGCCCTCTTGAAATTAAAATGTATGTCTCTCTCTTGTTTTGTTACCCACTGGTACCAGAGAAAGATTTATTTTATTTACTTACTCACATTTATACCCCGCCCCTCCTGAAACAGCTTGGGTCGGCTTAAAGTTTCAAGAAATATAAAAATATAACTATAAAATATTTTAAAACACTCTTAAAATAATAGCCATTAAAACAGGACCTGGGAACAATAATAAATAACAGAATAAATAACGGGTGGAGGTGGATGAAAAACCCCTAACCCACCCTCCCCAAAGGCCTGGGTGAACAGCCAGGTTTTGCAAATTCGCCGAAATGTTAAAAGGCTCGGGGCCAGGCGAGCTTCCTCTGGGAGGGAGTTCAAAAGGCGTGGCCTGGCCACCGAGAATGCCCTCTCCATTGTGGCCCCCCGCTTAACACAGGGGACCTCCAAGAAGGCACGCCCGGCAGACCGAAGAAGCCGCTCTGGGGCGCGGAGGGCGAGGCGGTCCCTGAGGTACAAGGGGCCCAGACCGTGAAGGGCCTTATAGATCAATACCAACACCTTGAACCTGGCTCGGCTCGCTATTGGCAACCAGTGCAGAGTCTGGAGCACAGGTGTTATGTGCTCCTGACAGCCCGTCCCCAAAAGGAGCCGGGCCGCCACATTCTGCACTAGCTGCAGCCTCCAAACCAGGAACAAGGGCAGCCCCACGTACAGCGCATTGCAGTAGTCCAGCCTCGAGGTGATGAAGGCATGGACGAGGGAGGCCAGGTCTGGGCTGGAGACGTACAGACGCAGCCTCCGCATCAGATACAACTGGTGGAAAGCAGCCTTCGCCACTACCTCCACCTGTCGCTCCAGGCGGAGATCTGCGTCCGATACCACCCCCAGACTCTGAACCTGCTGAGCTATAGGAGGGTGAACCCCCCCCAATCAGGGGGGCCGACACCTCGCTCGCTCTCCCCACTAACATCACCTCCGTCTTATCAGGGTTGAGCTTCAGTCTGCTCTGCCACATCCATTCCGCCATGGCCTCCAAACACTGGGATAGCACCGAGACAGCAGGGTCTGGGTCAGTTTAAAAAGTGAGGTACAGCTGAGTGTCATCAGCATATTGGTGCCATCGCACCCTGAATCCTCTCACGATCTCCCCCAAAGGCTGCATATAAACATTAAACAACAATGGAGACAGAATGGAACCCTGCGGAACGCCGCATGATAAGGCACGGGGCCAAGATGTCTCAGTCCCCAACACCACCCGCTGGCTTCTCCCTGAGAGGAATGAGCGGAACCATTCAAGAACAGTCCCGTCCAGACCCCCCAGGTCACGCAGCTCTCTCAACAACAGCCCATGGTCCATGGTGACAAAAGCGGCTGAGAGATCTAGCAGGATGAAAAATGTCAAACATCCTGCATCCATCTCCTGGTGGAGATTGTTGACCAAGACCACCAACACCGTCTCAGTGCCATAGCTGGGGCGGAACCCAGATTGAAAAGGGTCCAGGAAGCCAATGCTGTCCAGATGTGCCTGGAGCTGGATCGCCGCCTCCCGCTCAATAACCTTCCCTAAAAAGAGAAGGTTAGAGACAGATCGGTAGCTGACAAGTGCGTCCACGTCCAAGGATGGTTTCTTCAGCAGGGGGCGCACCAGAGCCTCCTTGAGGCTGGGTGACAACCTCCCCTGCTGCAAGGACGCATTAACCACCCTTGCCAGCACTGTCCCCAACGTCTCCTTGGAGGCTTTCACCAACCAGGATGGGCATGGATAAAGTTCACAACAGGTGGCTCTCACTGACCGCAGGACATCCACCGCATCGGCTGGCATCACTTCCTGAAACTCCCCCCACAAAGTTGGATCAGACTGGGCCTCCGTCACCTTGCGCTCTCCATCTACTGCCCCTAATCCAGCATCAAAGTCGCTCTGAATCCGAGCGATCTTGTCTGCGAAGTAGGTGACAAACTCCTCACAGTGGGCCTGGGACAAGTCCCCGTCCAGGCGGAGGGAGGCTGGACTGACCAGCTCTGCACCACCCAAAACAGCTTTGCTGGGCGTGACTTCGCAGACGCTATGAGGACAGCAAGGAACTCCTTCCTTGCTGTCCTCACAGCCTCAACATAGGACCGCAAATGGGCCCTATGGAGAAGTTGGTCGGTGTCAGATCGAGTCCGACGCCAGCATCGCTCCAGCCTTCGGCCTACTCGTTTCATACACTGCACCCTCAGTAAACCAAGGGGCCCTGCGGTGACGAGACCGAGGCAGAGGGCGTCTCTGAGCCACCCTGTCAATGGCCTCCTCCAGCAAGCTGGACCAGCTCATCAACAGAGTGACCGTCCAGGTCCAAGATTAACTCCCTCAGAACCTCTTGGAACTGCTGAGGTTCCATCAGTCTCTGAGGGCGGACCATCCTAACTGCCCCATTCCCCTTCTGGAGGGGGTGCGCTGAGAGACTGGCCTGAAGGAGATAATGGTCCGTCCATGACAAGGGCACCGTCCTAACCTCCCCTACTACCGGACCCCCTGCCTCAAGGCCAGAACCGAAGAGCAGGTCGAGGGTATGCCCCCTCATGTGGGTCGGGCAGGTGACCTCCTGGGACAAATCCATGGTGGCCATGAATTCTCGCTCCGCTCCTACAAGGGCGGCATCAGCGTGAATGCACTCAACAATATTCTGTATGTGTTAACTCTTTAAATTCCTGTAGAAAAACCATTTCACAAGCAATCTGGGAGTCACTGGCTAGGACCCATTCCAGAGTTCTGGTTGCAGTGGTTTAATTAGGAATATGGCCTGGCTATTTCCATAGAACCTAGTAGTTCTTCAGTATATCACGATTGCACCTTTTCTTCATGCTTTTGCACTTCCTTGAAGGCAAAATTTCTGCCAGTAGAATTCTCCATTTTAAAGCCGCTTGGAACAATTTTGAAGGTCTGTTGTGCATGTATTTTGTAGGGCCTGACCCTTTTGTTTTGTAGGTGGCGATTTTTGTTTTTCATTCTTTCTGGACAATTCCCTCTTCAGAACCAAGTTTTGTAAAGCTCCCAATGATGTCTCCTCTATAAAAGCACTCTGTTTGCTCTGGTGTATTTCAGGGCCTTTTAAACAAGCGGGATTTCTCCCGCAGTTTAAACCCGGGGCTCTTGGACACCTCCGCGGGGGTGTGTGGGGTTAGACGCTCCTCCGTGAACCAGAAGTTGCCTGGGTGCCATTAGAAACACCGGCGCCGAACGACTAGCGAGTGTTTTGAGACGTGGCATAGTAAGACCTCAACTATGCTGCATCTCAAAACCCCTGGGAGTTGCGCAGCACCGCTGTTTCTAATGGGCAACTTCTGGTTCACGGAGGAGCATCTAAAGCCCTCCCCCGCGGAGGTGTCCAAGCGCTGCAGGTTTAAACTGCGGGAGAAATCCCGCTTGTTTAAACAGGCCCTCAGACTTTACATCAAGCAACTTCAATCAAGAAGTTGTACCCCGCTCACTCTTTATTTTATTTTTAAAGCGTATTATGTAATCACAGTGAAACACACCTTTCTTTCCATACACTTCCTCTTTTCAGTTCCATGTCATGTTGCAACAACTGAAAATGGGAATGACTATTCTAATGACCAACAGTTAGGGTGACTTCCAATGGATGCAGGACTGGCCACACCTGGATCTGTGCTAGGAATACGCCCCTGTGTTCACCTGCGTCTGGTCCTGCCTGGGTTCATTTTAAACGGACCTTGACAGCTGCCACAGCCTGTGGTCCTCCCACGTGGCTCTCCCCTTCACCACACCCTGATGCTCTAGGAAGCTGCTGGAAACTCTGTGGGGTTTCCCAGGGCAACCACTGGCTGAGAATGGAGCTTCAGTGGCCATCTGCCAAGGAGATGGACAACAGGTGCGCCTCCAGCTGGTGCCTTAGGATTGGGTGGTGCACTCTGCTGGCAGTGTTCTGGGATGTCCTGGAGCACCCCAAGTGGGACTGGAGCTATTAAACTAAACTAAACTGCCCAACTGAGTCAGACCAATGGTCTACCCAGTATTGTCACAACCTGACACGGCAGCAGGGGTTTCAAATTTGGGTCCAGATCTGGTTCTTCCAGGGTCTCCGGCAGAGGTCATCTCAGCGTGCTACCTGAGACCCCTCCAAGCCCCCAGCGGCGGCCTCCCCCAGGCATGCTCAAGCGGACATGCTGGGGATTGAACCCGGGACCTTGTATGTGCAAAGTATGCGCTCTTACCACTTGAGCTATGGCCCCCCCAACCCCAGATGTATTCTGCCTGTACTTTACTCAGATGGGCCACTGGGGGTGTGAGGTGGAGCAGAGGCAGGGCTGCCATCTGTCTATTTGCACCCGTAGAGCTAGTGAAATGGGTAATGCCCACATTTTAAGCTACTGTTTCGTGTATCCGAATCCATACCCAAACCCAAATACTGTTACAGTACCTGGAAACCCAAAATGCCAACTTTCCATTTTTTCAGCACCCAAAATGACCTGAAAACCTGAAAAAATACCCTAACTTTTTCTTGAAATCCAGGACCAAAAGTTTAAAATATGGAACCAGAAGTAAAAAATAAAAAAACAAAATCTGGATGAGGACAGTATTTCAGCATGTCAGTTATTTTGGGTACCTGATCGGATACCATTTTGGGTACTGAAAAGTACCCAGAATTTTCAAGTCAAATTAGATACCATGAATTCGTTGAGTATATCCACTTTTTGGGGTACCTGTTTCAGCTCTGCTAATAGTATTAATAGATGCAACATATCCCAAACTCAAAAATTCATGCTACACTCAGTACTAGTCGGACTTCTCTTGGAGGGAGTACCGTGTTCAGTTTTGGACTCTCCCCATTTCAAGAAGGATGTTGACAATCTGGAAAGGATTCTGAAGAGAGCAAGGCATGATAAGGAAAAGCTCATGTTTAACCTAGTGGGGAAAAAGTTTAAAGGTGGGGGGACTAGGGATGGGTGAACGTGGTTCGGAAGTTTGGAGTTCGGGCCAAGCTCGGCCTGTTTGGACAACCGAACCGAACGTCCAAACTGAACGCTCAAATGACTGAACAGTTCGGAAAAGTTCGGATGAGTTCGGGGGTGGGAAAAAACATGACTGGAAGGCGAGAAAAACGTATCTGGAAGTGGGAGGCAGCTGAAGAGCAGACTTCCTGGCACCAGGGGTGGAGACCAGGTGCAATTTCAGGGTCAAACAAAAAAAAAAAGTTTGAATTCGGTTTCGGTATTGATAGCACTATTTTTGGTTGTTCAGCCAAGTTTGGCCGAACCGAACTCCGCCAAACCGAACAGCCGAACCCGAACTCAGATTTCGGACCAAACATCCGAACCGCGTTCTGTTCGTCCATCCCTAGGGGGGACATGTTGACAGTTTTCAAATATTTATAAGCTGCAATAGAAAAGATGGGGAACATTTTGTTCTCTGCTGCCCCTGAGGACTGAACAAGAAACAATGGTTTTAAATTGCAGACAAGCAGCAGGGGTATGCTTCCATAAAGGTTTCTATTAATTATGAAAACAAATGGAGCCCCATTCATGTTTGTAACTAACGTTGTTACAAAAATGAATGAATAAGCAAATGATTGTTTTGCTTTCATCTGTTTTTGTTTAAAAATAAAAAAATAAAATGAAAAAAAACCCAACACAACCTGGTTCATGTTAAAAATGGTCACCAGGGCCGTCCTGCACATGCACGCCCTTTTCCAAAATGGCGCCTGGCTTTTAAATTTGTAATTAAAAAAGTCAAATCAAATCAAAGCACATGCCCAAATGGCCACTGGGCCATTCTGTTTCTACGCAGTGATTTTTTTAAACTCTATTTCTTTATTATTTATTTATTAATTTTAAAAATGATTAAAAAAAAAAAACGCCAAACAAAACGGAATGTTTTATTTACAAAAACCCCTGAAAAGAAAGGTTTGTGGGCGTGGGTGTTTTTTTTTGTTGGTTTTTTTTGTTTAAAACGAATGAAAATAAAAACCAATGGGGTACCTTCTGCACATCCCTAGTAAGGTCAAATAATAGGAAGAAACTTTCTAAGTGGTAAAGTAGTTCAACAGTGGAACCAACTGCCTAGAGAGGTTGTGGCCCTAGAGAACCTTCCCGCCCGGGAGGTTTTCAAGAAAAGACTGGACAGGAATCTGTCAGGGATAGTACAGGTATAGAATAGGTAATATGGATGACTAGTTGGTCCATTAATGGCTAATAGCCAAGTAGTTTGGGGGAATGTAACCTTTGACAGTCAGGAACTGGGAAGGAACAGCAGGGAATGGATGGCTTGATTGTGACCTGTTGGGTACTTCTCCCAAGCAACAAAGAATGACCACTGTTGGAGACAGGATACTGGGATCAATGAACCATTGGTCTGACCCAGTATGGCACTTCTTATGTTCTTAGGTCCTGTGAGGTCCCTTCCAGTTCTACTACTCTATGATAAGTAGTAGCCTGTGTGCCAGGATAAGCTCTTCCACAGCGTTTATCTGAAAGCTAAAGGCGGAATGGCAGCCTCTGTTTTATAAAAAGGAAATTGATACTGTCGGCTCTTTGCCCTTTAACAGCCCTGGAATCTATTTTTTCTTTCTTTAATCATTTCTTTTCTCTAAACTTCAGTTCCTGTGAATTTGAGTGAACCTAGAAACTTCAAGCAAGCTCAACTGAAACTTCTGAAATGGAGTGGTCAGATGGGAATGAGAAGGAGCAGAAAGGGGAGAAAAGCTTTGAGAAGAATGGAAAAACCCCAAGTTTAATAGCAGGTGTCATGAGGAGTAGTTGGTTTTAAAGGGAGATGGGATAAGTTTTGAGAGAAGATGTCCATAAATGGCTGTTAATCGAGTTGATTGGATGACCTCTGACTGTCAGGATCTGGAAGATAACAGCGGGGAATGGATTGTTCCATGACCATTATAACATGTTGTGCACTTATCTGAAATGGCCAAAGGTGGCCTGATGCTGGACTAGATGGACCATTGGTCTTGATCAAGTATGTCTGTTCTTATGGAGTTGCTCCCACAAATAGTCTTCCAATTTCTGTTTTCTAGCACATGAGCATGAGCAAATGTTCTCCCTTGGAGAAGACCTGCTGTGGTGTTGTTTAGTTTTGGTTATGCAAGAGTCTGGGATCAAAGACTCTGGAAAACAGCAGGAGAGCTTGGTCTCCACCACGGTCTCTAAGTAGAGTTAATTGTTGAGGCAGAACTGTTCCCTGCAAATATCATTCCTAGTTGACATTTCAAAACAAAAAGACATTTTGGGAATGTGTTGGAAACATTAATCAGTGTAACGTTGATTACAAGTAATTGAAATATTGTCCGGAACGAAACTGCCTTTGTTTCATAACTTGGAGTTGGTCAAGAACTGCGTCTCTCAAGAGGCTGTTTCTTTGCAGACACCACAGACACCCTGGGATTAAAACTTCTTGTCAGGTTGGCGTGTGCACACTTACAGACATGAGCTGATTTCTTTTGATAGAAATAATTAACAAAGAATTCTCCGACCTTTGTGCAATTTGTTTTATATTGCAAGATCTAGGTACCAATTTAGAGCAATTGACAGAGAAAAATAATAGATTAGTCCTTCCTCTGATGTTAAAATTTTCACCAGGTGGTCTTGAGAAGGCTCTTCAATGTTCTCAAGAGTTTAAAGAAAAAGGGAAAGTTTATAAATTCACTCCCCCCGCCCCCCCTGTTACTTAAATGTGTTTTGCTCATTCTACTCTGTTGCTGTGGAGATAGCTACAATATAGGAACCTTGGCAGTATGACAAGCAATTAAAATACCAATCTGTTTAGCCATGTATGAGTATTTTCACACAGGGAGACCTCTAAGCTTAGCCTGCTACTGACATTGTTAGTTATTGAATCAATTACACAAGACAAGGTTGACAGGTGTAATTATATATTTCTATGGTGATTATGTATGGTCTATCATCAGGAACGGCACAAGGATTTTTGCCCCCCTAGACAACCCCAGCTCCTCCTGCCCCTCCCCATCCGGTTGCAGAGCTTACCGGAAGCAGAGGCAGCTGCAGTTTTTGCCACCTCCTCCAACTTTCTGCCTCAGGAGGCTGTCTTAGCCACCTCTATGGTAGCGCCATTCCTGCCTGTCCTAGAGAGACCAATAATCCTGTTACTTTGTGTTAATTCAAGCAGTCGCTTGTTGAAGGGGCTACTGAAGTTGGGGTGCTGCTTAGAAGAGAAGCAAATTCAAAACACAGCAGAAATCCAGTGTGAAATATAACTGAGTCATCATCCAACAGATGATCATTAATTTACACTTATTATACCGAGATATTCCTTCGGATTTTCTCTATATTGCCTTGTGGGAGAAGAGTTGCTTTTATTAATTATTATTATTATTATTTATTATTTATTTTATTATAAGCATTTATATAGTGCCAGCGATTTACCTGGCGTTTTACAGAAAATAAGATAGACACGGTCCCTGCCCGAGAGCTCACCAGTAGTTGCAATAGTGCAAAATTCCTGCAGTGAAACCAGGCCCCAAGCTCTGTTGTGGTAACGTGGCATTGCTTATGGGGAAAATGAATACCCGTTATGGACCAGATTTGTTTGATCCTTAAAATGAGGGTTAGTTTAGTATTAATGAACTATGTTTAACAATGTTAGTTAGTGGATAATATAACACCAGCAATGTCGCTAGTGCGGTATGATCATTCTTAGCCAGGTCCTTGCCCTAAGGGGCTTCCAATCTAGAAAAACAAGAGAAGGGAGAGGAGGGAGACGGGAATCTAGAGAGAGAGGGAGACATTCATGAAGTTGAGAAGTCCCAGGTAGATGTGCTTTTTGCATTATCTTTTTGCACAATATTATGCTACAATTTGTCTTCTGTATTAGCTTCTTTTTCAACTGGTTAATACTACGGATGGGAATTTCAGATTTGGATACAACCAAATCAACCCAAAAATGGCCAATTTGGTTCTATCCTAAAAATTGGATCTTTTTCAGTTTTGCATGATTCGGACCTTTACCATTGCAGTTTGTTCCCATTGACTTCAATGGGGAAAAATGTAATGCAAAAAATCCGAATCAAGATCTGAAATTACTAAAATCCGAATCCGAAATTCCCTCTGAAGTTCCACCCCTAGTTAATACAAGGCAGATATTACACAACCCTGATTAGAACAGAGTCTCTGGTCCTTGATTGGTGCCTGACAGGTAGCTTGATTTACCAAAATACCATTTCAATTACCGAATTTCCAGTGTTCCATGACTCTTTTTCCATTTCTGCCATGTACTGAGATGGGGGAATGGTCAGGAACATTCAGAAACTCATGAAAATAAAGGATTTGGTAAGTCGGAATGGGTTGATAAACTGGAAAATTGATTGGTTCAATGGAAAATTGGCAACTTGGTGATACCTGTTGTTTTGGGTAATTGGGTGCCCAGCTCGGTAACCGAGTACCAATCGAGCACCTGGAGTTGTGGGTAGCATATTAGCTACTCATTTTAGCTCTATCCCAAGGAGTGATTTAAATAATATATGTCAAATATTAGCGAATGCAGCATTTGGATGTAGAGAACAATGTTACCACTAGAAATGTATTTTCATGTTAATGTCTTATACCATCAAGACCCTTTATCCAGTCATTATGAAAACTGGCAAGAGTGTTTAGCTTGTGGAGGGACATAAAATTCACAGGGTTTATGCAAATTGGATGGAAGATAAAGAAGTTGTAGACATGAATGTGTACAGAACTTTGTTTAAAATCACAACATTCAATTGCTTTTAAAATTGGTTTCCTTTATCTAATCATTTAGAAACATTGTACACATAGTGCCCTCTATTGAGGGTACAGTTACCCCAAGTTTCATCAAAATTTAATAGGAATCAAAAACGTTATAGCTGGAAATATATTTTTCAGTTTGTTCACTTTCTTTCAAAAACAAAAAGTCATTTTTGTTTCTATTTTCATTATTATAATTTTCCTTTTTGTTATTGTAATAACCATAATTAAAATGACAATTTTCATTATTGTTATTGTAATAACGAAAATGACATGCACACCCCTTGGTTTCAGTTGGTGTTACCGAGCAAGGGAGAGAATGCGGGCAACCCAACCAGTTGTAAATTAGATTCTTGCCCATCTTGGTTGGTGAAAACCAGCCTTTGCTGTCTGGGACCAGACCATGTAGTTAAAGGTAAGAACCTAATACCTTGAATTGGGCTCAGAAGACTATAGGCAGCCAGTGCAATGAACGGAGCCCAGGGGTTATGTGCTCATGATGACCAGTCCCCGTAAGGAGACAGGCTGCCGAGTTCTGCACCAGCTGCCGTCTCCGGACTGTCACCAAGGATAGCCCCACATAGAGCATGTTGAAGTAGTCTAACTGGTTTCCTGGGAGGCCACACAGGACAAGGCGTTCTCGGTGGCTGCGCCGCGCCTGTGGAACTCACTCCTGGTGGGGGCCTGTTTGGCCCCGGACCTCCCGGTTTTCCACAAGAACTGTAAGACCTGACTGTTCCATCAGGCTTTTGGTGAGGATTGGATTGGGTGGGGATGGGGTGTGTGTTTCCCCCCCTTCTTTTGTTTATTATGTTTTAATTGTTTTATATTTTTATATTGTTGTTGTTAGCCACTCTGGGCTACCATGAGGTAGGAACATCGGGATACAAATATGGTAAATAAATAAATAATCTTGAGATGATGAAGACATAGATAAGAGTCCGAGACGTACAGCCAAAGTCACTGTACCAGATATAACTGGCCGAACATGCTCCTTGCCACAGCCACAGCCACAGCCGCCACCTGGGAATCCAGGTGGAGTTGCGAATTGAGGAGCACTCCCAGCTTCTGAACCTGGGGGAACAAGGAGGGACAAAACCCATCAATGATGGGGTCCGCCAGCCCCTCCCACCAACACCACCTCCATTTTGTCACGATTCAGATGGTCTCATCCTTATCCAGTCTCCCACAGCTGCCAAACCCCGAGTAAGCACTGAGACTGTCGGGCCTGACTCATCTGAAAATTAGACCACCTTGTAACCAAGCCAAGTACACGCACCTGAGACTTCGCATCTGCCTGAATGTTTGTTTGTCTTCTCCCATGTCTCTCCCGCTGTCCCCTCTCCTTGTCTCCCCCTCCTTGTCTTTTAGATTGTAAGCCACAGGTAGGGACCGCAGCTGATTATATGTTCTGTACAGCGCCAGGTTGTTACTGGCGCTTTATAAATGTTTAATAATAATAATAATAATAATAATAGAGGTATAGTTGAGTATCATCAGCATATTGATGACACCAAACATCAAACCCTCTCATGACCTCACCCAGTTTCTGCATATACACGTTGGACAGGAGAGGGAACAGAATAGAACCCTGCAGAACTCCACACATGGGGCCCCAGGGAGACAATGAACAACCCCCGACCACCACACACTGAGTTCTCCTGGCCAGGAAGGAACAGAACCATTCAAGAACAATCCTGACCACCCCTTTCCCGTCCCACAGGCGTGTCACCAATAGGGATGGGCGACTGAGGTTCAGAAGTTTGGAGTTCAGACTGAACTCGACCAGTTCGGTCGACTGAACTGAACTTCCGAACCGAATTTCTGAACTCGGTTCTGTTCGTCCATCCCTAAAAGATAATATTCCATTTAGTTCAATGGAGTTTGAATTTCTGAACTCTGTTCGGAAGTTCGGAGTTTGGACTGAGCTCGAATAGTCGGTTGACCGAACCGAACTTCTGAACCGAACTTGATTTTTGAACCGAATTTCTGAACCCAGTTCTGTTTACCCTTCCCTAGTCACCAACATCTCATGATCAACTGTGCCAAATGCAGCTGATAGATCTAACAAGATAAAAAGAGTCGAACAACCCTGATCCAACTTGTGGTAAAGGTCATCTACCAAGGCCAGAAGCATCATCTCAGTGCCATAACCTGGACAAAAGCCAGACTGCAAGGGATCTAGAAAACTGATACAGTCCAAATGCTCCTGAAACTGCTGAGCCACCACCCACTCAATAACCTTTCCTAAAAAGGGAAGTTTAGAGACCGTCCGATAACTGGCAAGGGAATCAATGTCAAGGGATGTTTCCTTGAGCAGAGGTCATACCACAGCCTCCTTAAGGCAATCAGGCATTCTGCCCTCCTGAAGGGAGGCATTGACCACCCCTTCCAACAATGGCCTCAGCGTCTTCCAGCTAGCTGTGACAAGCCAGGATGGGCATGGTTCCAGTTCACAACAGGTAATTCTAACTACCCAACGACATCCTCCACCTCAGCGAGCGACACCCACTGAAACTGACCCAAAAAAACTGGACGAGACAATTCATAACCTTTGGTTCTTCAGTTTGGATCATGTTCGGATGAGTTCGGGTGGCAAAAAAAGGTTCACTGGAAGGTCAAACATGACAGGGAGGTGTCAGTCACTGAGGAGCAGACTTCCAGGCACCAGGGGTGGAGAGGCTTGCAAGAAAC
>QEPC01011901.1:23228990-23253161 GCA_003113815.1 Sphenodon punctatus | reverse complement strand
ATTAGATAATCCATTTAGTTCATAGCATTTAGAATAGTTAATAGCAGTTAGATTTAGTGTAGATAGATATATATAATATCAGATTAAAAAAATAAATTAAAACCCCCCATATAAAAACAAAAAAACAAATAAAAAACAAAAGAAAACCATATAAAAAACATATAAAAAACAAAAAACCACCCATAACAACATTTCCCAAGCGGCCGAACGGCCAAACCGAACAGCCGAACGGCCTATCCGAACGGCCTGTTCGGATGACCGAACTGAACAGCTGAACTCAAACTCGGCGAACTAGCCGAACTGCCAAACCGAACGGACGAACCAAACGCAGCCGAACCGAACGGCCGAACCTGAACCACGATCTGTTCGCCCATCCCTAATTTACTCATCTCGTGTTTTGCATGAGAAAATCAAGATTCTCTCAAGAAACTCGAGATTCTTTTGAGATTGACGAGAACCTCAAACTAGCATTCATTTGCTGATCTGGCATGTATATTATATTATGTCCTTTACGACTTCTGAAACTACTGTGTTTTAATTCGAGAGCTGCACCGAATGCAAAGGTTTTAGACTGCCATCATTATTTTTAATACGCAAAGCATAGTTTAGAAGTTCTTAACTTTGTGCGTGCACAGATAATTTTGGGGTATCTTTGAGATTCTCGAGTTTCTCGTGAGAATCTTGTGAGGGCTGCGAGATTCTCACAAGAATCCTTTTCATTCTCATTTCAGCCCTAGACTGGGATATAATACAAATAATTATATTCTGGAGTTATAATGCAAAACATATTATCCACAGGTACAAAATCTACTATCTGTTTCAACTCTATTTAGCGGTGTTCTGACTGGAATTTCTGGTTGTAGAAGGTCCGATTTCTGTTGGCAACATATTTACTGGTGGAAGGCGTTCCACATACTGTCTTCCTTTCAGGTCTTGTGCTTGGTAAGAAAGGCATGTGCAGCTTTTGTTGTTGTTCCAGAATGTTTTTCAAGTGTACACTGAAATACATGATATTCGAACACATGTCTTGTGTGAAGTGAATTCTTGGCAAATTATATTCCCCCATGGTTTTCTCCCCCTCCTAATCTTGGAACTGGCATTGTCTCCAAAGATCTTACGCACCATTCCTAGCAATTTTTTTAAAAAAACTCTCCAAGCTTATCGTACTCAAAGGACATTGATCAGCAGATTTAAGCGGTGTTCAAAGCTTGGCGTTTGTATACTATCACTATTGATTAATGGGAAAAAAGCTGATGTAATGAATCTAGTGCTCAGAGACTGGTGAGTCAATTCTGCTTCTGCAGTACATTGATTGAACTGTAGTGAGTTTCAAGAATTGTATTGATTCAGGGTCTACTAAAGCCAATGTGTAGAGAGACCCAAAACCAGAAATCATTATTACAATGTTCGGCATACCCAGTTGATGCCACAGGAATCCATTCTTGATCAGGAAAGGAGAAAAGCTATTTTCAAAACACCCCATACTCACAGACTTGTTGCAATTTCAATAATATTTGGAACTGCTGATTGTCAGAAAATACAACTTCAACTGTATTGGTAACACATGATTATTAAAGCACTGCGTGCGACTGGTAGTGCTATAGAAATTATTATTAGTAGTATTGTAAAGGAATAAAATGGCAAACAAAGAATCTCCCTTTACAGAGTCCATCTTAAGTATTCACAGATTGACCTCCTTCATCAACACCCTTTGCGAAGACTATGCCTCTGAGCTGAAACAGGTACCTGAGTTGCTCCTGGAGGTCAATATCCACATTTTTGGGTGCTGTTCTGGGTATCCAAATCGGTACCCAAATACCATTTGAGTTCTCGAAATATCAACAACTGGTATACCAAAATCAATTCAAGCCAGTGTGGTGTAGTGATTAAGGTGCTGGACTTGGACCTGGGCGACCAGAGTTCAAATCTCACCCTCGGCAATAAACTCACTGGGTGACCTTGGGCAAGTCACAACCTCTCATCCTCCCTTCCCCATCTGTAAAATGGGAATATATGTCTGTCTGTCTTTCCCTGTGTGGTCTCCTCATCCTTGTCCATCTTGGATTGTAAGCCCACTGGGGCAGGGACCTGTCTCTGACAATCTCTGAATGAGTAGTAGTAGATTAGTGAGGGGTACCTGCTGGCACTCCCAGTTGACCTCTGGGGTCACAGTGGAGCATGGTAGGAGTGGTGGTCTTCGTGTGGGGGCCCAGGCCACTTGGGGCTGTAAAGGTCAGTGCTGATGTTTTGAGTTGTGCCTGGGAGTCCAATGCAGACAGCAGAACACAGGTATAATGTGCTCACAGTGGCCCTCCCCCAAAAGTGGTGGAAACAGATGAATGGCAGCTCCACCTCACCCTGGGTGGCTTGTCCATATAAAGGCAGGATGCCAGATTTGCACGCAGAACAGAGGCAGCCTGCTCCGCTCCACTCCTACTTGCAGTGCTCTGGAACATCCCGGAGCACCGCCAGCAGAGCAAGCTAGTCAAACTCGGGGTATGAGCCTGAGGTGAAGCTGCTGTCTGCTTGTTGGACGGCCACTGTTGCTCCACTCTCAAGCCGTTTTTAGACGAGGGTCCTGAGCGGCGCGTTACGAGAGAAGCCAAGCCGCGCTACCAGAAGTGACGTGCTCCTCATTGCTGGCAGAGGTGCAGTCTAGAGACCTCCATTTTCAGAGAACACCCATCCCTCCACCCACTGCTGCACCATTTTCACAGACACCCCCATGCATCTAACACCCTCCCGCACACCATTAGGGGGGAGGGGGTGTCCATGTAAAAAAGGCCATAGAAACCTTCCTCCATGTGAGCCTTCCTTATGTGGATTTCTGTTCCATCAGTGCTCTGCATGTTCCATCCTCGCTTGGTCTCTTTGGAACGGTTGAGTTATTGCCAAGGAAGTTAGCGTGCAGGCCTACAAGTCAGGTGGATGACTGGAAAGGAAGCTTAATAACTGGTGTGGAAGAGACGGGTAGATCAGCTTGACTGGGCAATGCTCCATGTGTTCATAAATTCTAAAAATAGTGTTTATATTAATGCTGTGCATTCGGGTTTAGAAAAAAACACAGATGAACACAACCTTCCCCCCCCCCCATTGTCTTCTGAATTTACAACAAAAATACTGCCCTGCAATTTTCAGTAATATAATAGTGAACTTTGTGTCTCCCAATATCCACTTCTAATTTGATTATTTAATTTATTGGCCTAGCACTAGGAGCATCTTTCAGATTTCATGGCATGTTGTGTTGGTAGGGGTTGGGAGTTTAGCCCCAATAGCACTTACTGTGGGAGTGGATTGTGTTTCGATTTAGGTTTACTTTTGATCTTTCAGCGCTTTGTAGTTCAAGGTCAAGACCAACCGCTTACTCGGGCAGCTGGAGGCGGATCTGCACTCAGGGAACCAGATCCTTGTGTTCAGTAAATGACACTACTGAATGCCTGGGAAACCTCTACCATCTATCTTAGATGATACAGAGACATAAATGCGAAATAGTCGGGGATTAAACCCCTGGTTACAATTAGTTGGGAGTGGGTAGGAGTGAAATGAGAATGGATTTCCATTCTTGCGAGAACCTCACATCCCCAGCAAGATCTCAAGCGTTCTCGCAAGCATTCTCGACAATTTCATGAGATTCTTGAGAAACCTCAAAAAAGTACTTTGCGCAGGAGCAAAATGGTCGCTACGGCCCGTTCTATGCATGGGGACCCCCAGTGGCCATTTTGTGCATGTACAGAGTTTTTTTATTTTTATTTTAAGTTTCTCAAAAATCTTGTGAGATTCTTGAAGCCCTAAAAATGCTGTGTGAATGCACAGAATGGCCATGTGGGCATTTTGCGCATGAGTAGAGCTGGTTTTAAGCTGTGCGAGAATCTTGCGAGAACGGGTCAAGAATTCACTCCACTGCCAATGGTAGCAGCTACCAGATTTTTCCTCTTAAAAAGGGTCCCAAAATATTTAGAGACAAAACACAATGTCCCTCCCTCCCCCCCCCAAAAAAAAACCCCACCACAACAACCTGGCACTGAATTCAGAAATACAAAATTTGTCCCCCCTTGCACATCCCTAATCTAAACAGCACGTACCTTCTACCTTCATTGCAGTAAACCCTTGGCTACCATGAACCTGATGGTTTCCTAGTCAGCGTTTTCATTGTCACTGATTCTAGCTCTGATTCTGTTTCACTATTATGGACACTTCACTAGGTTCTTCTCCTAACAGGTCTGTTATAATGAGGGTGTGCTGTACCAGAGACATAGGTGTAATTACAGTGGTGGAGGAGGAACATATCCCACACAAGTTTCCTTCCCTCACCAACTTTAACAGGTTACCAATCCAAACTTTAACCAGTTACCAAACTTCTCTCACCATTCCATGTTCATGGGGATGGGGCTTGCATAGAGCTGAAGAGGAATTCTCACAAATGGAAATTCCCATCAAAATCACTGTTCCAAATACCATCTCAGTTGAATCGAGAAGCTATCAATATTTGACAAAGGGACTCTCAGATCCCGGTCCGTGATGAAGCCGTCCGTCCTTCAGATGTGCCAGCACCATCACTGTGGGGAATCGGAGAGGGGGCGGGGTTGCGTGGTGTGACGTATGGCCGCACGCCCCCCCCCCCCGTGCTCTCTCGGCCGTCCACCCTCGTGGAGACGGGTTGGTGAAGTGGCTGCTGCGCCCGATCTCATATCACAGTCGGGGCCACAATCCGGGATGGGCCAAAGGTAAAACATGTTACTTGTGGCTCATCCCGGATTGTGGCCAATCTAACCACAGTTCTCGACCTCTGGCCGGCCGGAGGTCTAGAACCATGGTTAATTTGACCCCCCCGCCAGAGATTCACTGTGGTGAACATCTGGCGGTGGTCAAATAGATGTTCATGGGAGTGCCACCACCACAGGGAATTCACTGGGGTTCGCTGTGGTGAAGGGCGTTTTCGTAATGTCTGAAATTACCCGACGTCTCAATCAACCATCTTTCCTCATTTACCAATAATATTTACTGGAGTCCCACTTACCATTTGCTGTTTACCATGTTTCTGTCAATTTAAAATTCCAGATGTAATATCCTAATGTAATGCTGTATTTCTTCTATCTTCTCTGCACTCCATTTCCCCTTATACTTCCTTGTCACTTATGGACTGGTGCGCAGATTCATTTACAAATTTCCAATCCAGTTACAGATTGGTCAAAGGAGACATCAATTCACTAACAGCCAGAAACCTGGAAGTAAAACAGCAAATGGTAAATGAATGGTAATGGTAAATATTGCGATGGTATCTCCCGGTATTTTGAGAATCAAGAAGTTGTATTTGTATTGGTAAATGGTCAGGAAATCAATCCCATTTCCTGAGAAGGCGAAATTACTTGCAAGTAGAAATTTAGCTGCTTGTTTCAACCCTAGTTAGGCTTGTGTGGTCAGGGGGCTGCGATTTTCCCAAAAATTTTAGTTCAAAGTGCCACTGGCCAGAGATGATGATGGTATAATTTGTTAGGTGGAAAGATTGTTGGCAGTAGGGATTATATTAGTTGTAGAGATATTTAAGCAAAAGGGGCATTTGTTTAAATTTCTTTAGGGTGTGCTTCACACATGCCTGTTTTGTGCATGATGTCATCATTTGGGGGAGAGCCTTTTCGAACAGGGCATGAGCGAAGGAACCCCGTAATGTGCTGCAGTCATGGAATTGTAGAACTGGCAGCAGTAATGAACGGCAACACCAACTCGCAGATCCGTTCTGCTGAGTTAATTCCAAGCCTGTGCATGTGGGTAAATTACTTTGCTTGAACTTCACCATTCCTTCATAATGGGTAGCTTGCTCGCCACCTGCAGGTAATACTTAATTTTTGAGTACCATCTTGGATACTCAACAGGCTACCCAATTGCAGATCGGGTACCCAAATACCTGGAAAACCCCAGTAATCTTGTCCTGATGATTTGATTTTCTGGTTAGTGATTGGTAAAATGAAGATGGAAACCTGAAAAAAAACATTAGACCTGGAAGTCAACATTCCAGGACTGGAAGTCAATATTCCAGGACTTCAGGCACCTAAATTGGGTTGAAATTGGGTACCAACCTGATATTATCAAGTCAGTTCTCATTTTCATCTGACTCAGGCCCGGCAGTCTCGGTGCTTACCTGGTGTTTGTCGGCTGTGGGGGATTGGATGAGGGCGAGCCGCTTGAAATTAAATCCTGACAAGATGGAGGTGATGGTTGTGGGGAAGGCCGGGGTGGTGGTGGCCCCCATCATTGATGGGGTCTGTCCTCCCCTGGTTTCTCAGTTCCAGAGTCTGGGGGTGCTCCTGGACCCACAGCTCTGCCTGGATGCCTAGGTGGTGGCTGTGGTGAAGGGGGCATTTTGCCAGTTACATCTGGTACGTCGGCTTAGGCCGTATGTCTTGGACTCGGATCTGGCCACAATCATCCATGCTTTTATTACCTCAAGACTGGACTACTGTAATGCACCCTACATGGGGCTACCCTTGGGGCTGGTTCGGAAGCTGCAGCTGGTGCAGAATGCGGCGGTCGGTCTCCTGACTGGGACAGACTGACATGAGCACATTAAACCAGTTCTTCGCTCTCTGCGCTGGCTGCCAATAGTTTTCCGGGCGCATTTCAAGGTGTTGGTGTTGACCTTTAAGGCCCTAAATGGCTTGGGCCCTGCCTATCTGCAGTACCACCTCACCCTCCGGGCCCTGGATCGGCCCCTGCGGTTGGTCAGCCGGGGGCGCCCTCCTTGGGGTCCCCCGGGTTTCCCAGGTGTCTACCATGAGGAGGGCATTCTCTGTGGCTGCGCCACGGCTGTCGAACTCCCTCCCATTGGCGGTTCACCTGATTACCGACCTCCCCTCTTTCCGCAGACAATGTAAGTCCTGGCTGTTCTGCTGGGACTTTATTGAGGGAGATGGGGTGGGTGGGTATGGTGTTTTTTTAGGCTGTTTTAATTGTAGTTTTTTTATTGTGTATTTTTAATACGTTTTAAAAATGTTGTTAGCCGCCTCAAGATGCCCGAGGCAGGAGGGGGCAGCATATAGGTTTTAATATTAAAAAATAAATATAAATATAAATACATTCAGCTACTGGAAATTACACAGGTATATCCGTATTTGCGCATACTCATTTGAACTCTCATCCTAACTTCAAGAGATCATACCCCAGTAGAACTTGGTTGTGTTAGAAGTTTCACTAACCAGGTGGGCTATTCTCTCCAAATCATTAGTAGTTATATAGGATTTCTTGCTACTTCATCCTCCCGGCCACCCTGGAAGATCTTTGTTTTTCTAAGCGTATTGCCACAGAAGCTTCAAAGTGTTATCTCAACACTGAGCCCCAGGTGTCCTAGCACTCCTGCCTGGACAGTTGTTGAATGGCTGATGGTACAAATGGCTCAGCGTATATGATTTGGACCAGCCAGATGGCCAGCTTCTTGGCAGTAGCTGATGCCTCTTCCAGCAGTAATGTGAGTGAGCTTTTCTTCACCTCCTCTAGTCCGCTTCAGAGGGTGATTTGCCTCAGTTTGAATACATTTCCAGAGGCATAACTTGGCAGCACTTTACATGCAACAGTTTAACACAACTTTTAATCCTCTCAGCAACCCTGTGAGGTAGGTTAGACTGGGAGAATATTGTGACTGGCCTAAGGTCATCCAGTGAGTGTCTGGCTAAGGCAAGACTAGAACCTGGGTCCCCCCGCTACCTCCCGGTCTGAAGATGTTTGTTTTTAAACGTTTCCAGACTTGTTTACTCAATTGTTATTTGGTGGTGGTTGTTTTTGAGTTGTTGGGTTTGTTGTTTTTTTTAGTCATTGGTCACAATCCACAAACCATTTATCCTACAGGGCTTCAATGCAGCTTCTCTGGAGTAAGTGATTTATGAACTGCAGCAAGTGATTGGATAACCTGTGTCAAATGATGCACCAAAGTAACAAACAGAGAAAAAACTGACCAACAAAGTGCCAAAATAGTATCCAGCACACTACCATAGCACTGAAATGCTGACGTTATAAATTTGGTGAATTAGAATTTGGGTATTTGTTTTGCTACACAAATACCTGAATTGGATTCCTGGAAATACAATTACAAATTTCTTCCAGCTCTAAATTCGAACAATAAATAATCCCTTGTCATTTCTGATGAACTCATGCACTTACTCCCTGGCTATATTTGAGACCTCTTCCTGGAGTCACCCTCGACTCACTGCCTGCATTTAGATATCACCCCTTTTGGGGAATCCCACTATCATGCCATACATTGGTGGGTCTTGCTATGGTGGGCCTCTTGTGTTGAATTCGCTCCCTCCGGGTGTTTACCTCAGTTCTTCCTTCTCCACCTTGAAAAAACACCTGACAATGTTTCTATTTTTCAAGTGTTGTTTTAAGCTATTGTACTGTATGTATTTTAAGATGATGCAAAGTACTCCAAATGCCTTTCAGCAGAGGGGAGCTATAAAAAATAACATTTATTATTACCATTATTTGATCCACAAATTCAAAACCCCAAAGGGCAGATAAACCCCTCAAATGTTGCGTGTATGTGTGTTTAAATAAATCTCAGGGGTTTTAGTCTGATTTTAGAACATGCTTTTTGATCCTTAGAAGCTTGTATTACTGGTTCAGCTGAGTAGGATCTCAGTGGCCTCTGGGATTAACATATTTCAAACACATGGGTCAACAACTGAGCTCCATAGGACAGTATTTCAGAAGAAAGTTCCTTGTTGAATGATGATAAAATGGGAAAGAGAAGTGGGATCAATTCTTTGTGCCTATGGGATAGGCAAACTTCTTGCCCCGTAACATTGTTTTGCTAAAGCAACTGGCCTTTTGCACAACAGTTGTCAAACGGTGTCCATTTTTAATTCCTCTCCATTTTACAGCCAACAGGTTCATTCCAGAAGTATGGCCACTCCTCTTCCCCCTCATTTGCGAGGAGGAGTGGGGGAACGGACATCCTTTCATCATCTGCAGCTTTAATAAACCCCTTGGTAGCACCAAAATGACAAGGAGATGCAAAGGAGGGGGGAGAGGGAAGGGAGGGCATGAAATGTAGTGAAGGTTTTAGCAGAATATTCATATGGATCGCATACGATTTAGCCTTCAATTATTTCTCTCCTTCACGAGCCGCTCTGAAAGTGCACTGAAATATAATTAGGTTAGCACATGAGGTTGGCACAGGAGCTTGGGTTGAAGGTACACTCCTCCTTTGGATGGGGGATTTATTTCTGACTTTCAAATCATCCCTTGGGCTTTCTCCCAATTTTGACCATATGGCTGGAGTTGAGGCATTGCTCTGGCTTGTACAACCGATGCTCTAACATGATACAGCCACATGTTGAATAGTTTTATTTTTCACCTCCCATTTCCTTAATTGGTTTTAAAGGATCAACTTCAACGCCCTTCCTCCTTTGTGCACAAAGAATCCGGCGAAAGAAGGCGAGTTTGCTTCTTTAATATTTGCTTTGATTTGGCGATTAGTCCTTGCTCTTAATTATTTTTTTTACCGTTTCCACATGACTGATGAGGAAATGAACTGCTGTCTCGCACGTTCAGCGAGACACAAAGAGCCTAACGAAGGCATTTCCGTATTGACTTTCTCTCTCCCCCCTCCTGCCCCCGTGCAGAAGGTTTTAAGATGTTGCTGCTCACCTCGCAGCTTGAGAAAAGCCACAGCTTTCCAAAATGTTTCCCTTTGGACTTTCCAAGTTGATGAAGACAAGGAAAACCATCCACCATAAAAGCTTTCAATGAAACCAAACATGAGTCTAAGGTGCGGGTCGAGTTACAACAAAAACAAGGGAAATATTAAAAACAGTTTGGGGAGACTAAATGCACTATGTGTATAAAATAATTTCCTTTCTCCCTCACCAATCTTAAGTATTAAGTATATCCAACTTGCTTGCTCATTCGGGGGAAAATATGTTCCTTTTTTTTTGCTTGGCTTTGTTTTGTTTGTACTTTAGCTACAAATTGACAACTTGCTTTAAAAGTGGTCCTCTTAAAAGAATCGCTGGCTTGATCTATTTCTATATAATCTTTCATAAATATACAAATGAATAAATTAATCCATTAGTTACCCTAGCAAGATCCCAAATAAAGTAAGAATTAAACTGCATCTACCACTAGGCCCCCGAGTCACCTATCTACAATTCGTTGCTCCTTCAGGAGGAAAAAACATCCAGGACCGACCACAAAACTCAGCCATGAAGATCAATGGTCTTCATCCCAACAGGGTTATTTATGATTGAAGACAATGTGTGTAGATAATAAGTATTGACACAACTGCGCAGTAAGGTGATTCGTTTTTAGGTATTTGTTTGTGGTAGAGAATCATAATTTTTCTCATGATTGTCATAAAAAAACCCTAGTATTTTTGGCCAAATCCTAGACCTATAGAGATTGGTGGTAATCTTCTTCGCTGTCTTTAGATCTTTTGATCTTTGGGGGAAAATGTAAAATGAATTTGAATTATACAAATTATCATGGGATGCAGACAACTACATTCTGCTCTTGCGTCACTTGATGAATTGCAATGGGCTCGCGGAGGTGGAACTAAGAACAGAATACACACAGACACACACACAATGCAGCCTGTGAAGAGAATGCGAAACTAGCCAGTCTTTAAGGAATGCCACAAATCAAACCATAGAGCTATAGGCCCTTTTCAAACGGGCCTCGGTGGGTGGGGGGATGAGTGTGCACCCGTGGTGGGCGGAGGGGTGTGTGCGCCCGTGGCCCACCTCCACCCACGGAGCAATCGACATTGGAGCCCATTGCTCCATGCATGGATGTTGGGTGGAGCGTGGAAATGCACACGCACCTCCACCCACCATGGGTGCTGTTCCTACGGGTGCTCCTCATTCCCCCCCACATCCCATGGTGTTTTCACGGGTGTTTCCCCCCCCCCGCACACATGCACGAGGGGAGGGGGGTGCCCATATGAAAAGGGCCATAGTTCCAAAGGAAAGAAGGTAGATTTCATCTGGATTTCTGCCCAGATTCAGGCGTCTTTAAAAGTCTGCAAACCACAAAGTAGTTTGAAAATCCTGATGCCATAGTCCACAGACTTCCCCTAGAAAGTGACATCTTTTGACCTACATTGGAGGTCAAATGGAATTTAACACCAGCCTACCAGATTCTTCTAAGGTGATAATTGCCCGTTTTCTCTGCATGGGGTACGCTAATAGACAAACAACTGCAACGTTCCCTGGCTTTCTAAACCTTATAGCTTCTGCTGAATGACGACCTCCGCTCTTGATGAACTAAACCAAAGCCACTTGCAAATGTCGCCTCTGCAGCAGGCAAATTGCATCTTAATTTCTCTGATTTCCTGAATTCTTGAAGTTTACATGGAAACATCGTGACATTGCTTATGAAAACTCTTTCAAATAAGGTCGACGTTGTCTAATTTACGACTTCAAACCAACGTGGATTTTCATTTAACCAGCAGAGAGTAATTATCGCATTGCCAAATAATGAATGCTAACAGCATATTATTAGATTCTTTTTCTAATCTTTTTTTAGGTGAAAAGACAGATCTGTGCATCTGCATCAGAAAAACAAGCAGATGTAATATTTTGGATGCATTTTTCAGATCACATTTAGCATAACAGGCTCACTTTGAGGGATGTGCGAACGTGGTTCGGAAGTTCGGACTGAACTCGAATTGTTCGGTAGACTGAACCAAACATTCGAACCGAACTCGAATTTGACTGAACTGTTCGGTCGAATCCGAACAGTTCGGAAGGCCAAAAACCCTAGTTTTGAATGTACGAACTCGGTTTGGAAGTTCAGAATTCCACTGAACTCAAATAGTTAGGCCGACTGAACTCAATTTTCAAACCGAACCGAATTTCTGAACTCGGTTCTGTTCACACATCCCTACTCACTTTACCAAGCAGATCTTTATGATGCTGCATGCAACCTATGAGACAGGGGTGTAAAAGGTTGGAATGGGCCATGGTGCAGCAGATAGAATGGACCCCATACACCCACTGTTTTCTCAAGCTGAAGCATAAAACCCTTAGCAAATCTTCAGTGGGTGGTATTCATCCATTGGCCTATGCCACAGGTGCAATAACCATGCCCATTGAAATGAATGGAAAATTAAATTTTAAACATAAATGAAATAAAAATGAAATGAAAAACAAAACATACAAAATTCAAGCACAAACAAAATGGAAACAAAAATGTTATTTCCTTGTCAGGGGTCAGAGCCAAGGAAGGGGTGAAGGGTAGGGCCTGACACTCCTGCACACATCCCTAAATGACAAATTTAAAGTAGTTAGGCTACAATTAAAATGGAGATCAATTTTTTTGTTTTCCGTTGCCACTGAAGACCGGATGAGACGCAATGGTGTGAAACTGCAGAAATGGAGGTTTAGATTAAATGTTACAGAAAAGAAATCCTAACGGTTAGAATAGTTCAGTAGTGGAACAAGCATCCTAGAGTGATTGTGGAATCTTCTTCCCTGGAGCTTTATAAGAAAGGACTGGACAGACATCTGTCGGGGCAACTAAGTTTAGATAGAGGTTATTTGGTCTCAGGGCAGGACGTTGGACTAGGTGTGTGTTCCAACTCTCCAGTTCTATTAGTCCCTAAAATGTTGACGATGAAATACCAAAGTAACCAAAATTAAGTAAACAAGTAGATGAAGTTGCAATTTTTGCAAGTGTGATGAAGACAAAATCTGAGATACCTTTCTGGGAACAAATATGAATATTATATTCATGTTGGAACTGAAATGAATACAATCAATTAGGGGTGAAATTCAATCTTGATATTTTCTCGATTCTCACAAAGAATCAAGTTTTTCAATGAGAATCGATAATAGAGAAAATAAAAAATCTTGACATTGTCTTGTTGAGATTTTTTTCTCGATTAAAAAAAAAAACGTAAAAATCTCCACTGCGCATTGCCAAAATGGCCTCCAGGACCGTTCTTCATATGCACTGTCCTTTTCCAAGATGGTGTGGGCAGCGTCAGTGCCATTTTGGAAAAGGGCAGCTGGTCTGCCCGTGCGCAGGATAGGGAGATTGTCCCAAGTCCTTGCTAGTTTCTTGATTCCGCAAGATTCTTGTGAGAATAAAATGGATTCTTGTTTCAGCCCTACAATTTTTTGTTTTTACTCTGTTTCTGCATGACTAATCCCAATTTTAAAGTTGAGCATATCTTTAAGTGCTTTGGAAGGATGGGGCTGATATATATGGGGCTGGACAGGCTGAGGGAACAATAAAGCAATGATGAAATGCATATCGTTTTCCTTGAGTCATCAAGTTTCATCTTGGCCGTGTCTGTCTCTTATCTATCACCAGAAACATCAATTTAAGAAGGAACACTCCAAATTGGGGTAATTTCAGAAGTGACGCGCTCCCGGGTTGCCACAGTGGATCCCCAACCGTGGCTAGCCACCTAACCCCGACCCGTGGTTCCGACAGGCCCCAAACAGACATGATGGGAGCGGGACCACGGCACGGAAACAGACACCCGGGCCATGATCTGGGATAGTGCAACAAATGTGACACTGATCCAGGACTGTGGCAAGAACCCCCAGAAGCCACTGGGGCGGGGCGGGACACAGCCATGGCCAACCAAGGGCAAAGGAAGCCAAAAGCACCACAAGGTACCGCCCATGTGAGGGAAACGGGAAAGGAGGGGGAGGAGGGAGGTGAATGGTCAAGCCACACACACACACACACAACAGGGAGAAGGAAGCCGCTGACAGAGCTGAACACAAACCACATACATGCTGGTGAGCACACGCACAGCCGAAAGGGAAAGGGAGCAAGCGGGAGACACACAGGGGTACACAAGGGGGGATGGGGAACACCACACCGGGCAGCTCAACAGACAGTGGCAAGGAGTGTGTGTGTGTGTATGTGTGTGTGAGAGAGAGAGAGAGAGAGAGACTGAGGCCAACAATGGGCAACAAAACAGGAGGGGGCCGGGGCTGGAACAGAGCAGGACACGGGAGCAAGCATCCAACACCCCAGTGACAGCACAAGCACCATGAGGCACCCAACAGCAACACAGGCTGCTGAACAGACAGGGGTCCACACGGTGACAGAGCAGGTCAAAGAGGACAATCCACCAATCCGTGGAAGCTAGTGGTGAGGGCAGAGGCAGGTCCCAATAGCAAGACAACCGGTCCCGGATGGTACTGAACAGCCAGCGAGGGAAGTGAGCCCCAAATCCCCAAGAAGGGGATGCCGGGTGGTGCAAGCAAGGGAACCCCAGTCACAAACAGTCATGGAGGCAGAACAGGGGTGGGGTGGGGGATGATCATGCACACTGGCTGGGAGCCGGCTGAGCAAGGGGTGCAAAGGTCCACGGAGATCCCCAGTAAAGGCTTCGGATAGCAGTGAACACCTGACCGGGGTGGTGGTGTCAAGAACCCTGTGGGGCAGATGGGAAGCCTGCTCATCCCTCCCCCTCCACTTGGGTGGTAGGGTCCCCTCCCATCCCTCCACGCACCTGTGACCCGCTACTCCTCCCCTGTTCCCTCGTGGTCACCCTCGGTGCCCCGTATGCCATCTCTGGCCACTGTTCCCCTGGGAGCCGTGTGTGCTGGTTGATCCGCTCCCCTTTGGGCCACCACCCTCTGCCAGCCTGGTGGTCCACGCCCCCCTGCCCACTCACCTTGTTCCACCTACTGCTGCTGCTGGTGCTTCTCCCCCTCCACCTCGACCTCCTGTGGCAGTGGTAGCGGTACTATGTGGGAACGGCTGTGGGGGTGTGGCATTGGGGTTCCCCTGTCCCTACCCCTATGTCCTGCCCCCGTGGCCGCCTCCCCATCGCCGGTGGGCCCTGTCCCTTCCGCTTACCTTCCGACACATGTTCCACCACTCCGGTGCCCGCTCCCCCTCTGCTGCCTCCTCCTCTCCCTCGGTCACTCCTGCGGTAAATGTGTGTGTGTGTGTTGTCTGGTATAGTTCCCTGCCTGTTGTACCTACCCTGCTCCCTCGCTGGGCCTGTGAATGCCCCTGTGCCTTCCACACCCTTTGCCTACCTCCTACGTCCATCTCCGAGGCCTCTGTGACTGCCTGCTTGATGGGGCTCTCCTCTGAGTACTCCCCTCGCATCCACTGGCTCAGGGTGACAAGTGTGTCATCATCCGAGCCCGACCCTGAGTGTGGTAGTGGGCTCTACATGTCTATCCATGATCAGGGCCTGCTGGTCCCCGAAGACCCTGGCTGTTGTTCTTGGGGTGCAGGTCCGGCGGTGTCAGTTTTGTGCACCCGGTGCTGCCATGGGTGGTGGGACGTCCTTCCATGTCCAGCCCTGTGCCACAGAGCTCCCTACCAGCTGGGGGGCCACGATGGATCCCTTCATGTGAAGGATTCAGTCTACAACATCATAATAGGGTGCAGACCGCGCTGCGTGACTGGACCTCTGGTTATTGTCCTTTATGTGCTTGTACCTCCACTTGAGTTCCTTGGCCTTGGACCGGCACTGTGCTGCCGACCTCTGATATTTGGCCTCCCCCATTGCCCTCACTATCAGGTCAAACACGTGCTCGTTCCGCTTGTTGACCGTGAGCTCTGCCTGGTTTTCCAGGGACCCCCAGATCTTGATGAAGTCCTGGGCCTCCTGGACTCCCCACTGTCACCCTCTCTGGTACCTTGGGGCCGTGCTGGGCCCTCCAGCTCCTGTGCCATCGCCTTCTCCTCCACCTGCTGGTGTCCTTTGGGGGTTCCAGGGCTCGGGCACATTTCCTGGTCTGTTGGGAGAACATGGGGGGTTGAGTATTGTGTTTGTGCCATTCCTGTCCCTGTCCCCCGCCCGCCTGCCCTTCCTCCATGGCTGTCCACTACCCTTGCACCCTTGCCCCCATGACCATCCCGTGGTGGTCTCTGTACCTGTTTGTGGGGGGCCTCTGTCCCCTGTTCGGTATCCCCCTGTGGAGCGGGTTGCTCTGGCTCCTGCTGCTGCTCCTCAGGCTCCATCGCTGTCCTGTCTCTCCACTCTCTCTTCCTGTCTTGCCACCTCATTCCTCTGGTGCAGTATGCTCTTTAAATATCCCTCCTTGTTCCATTTGTTGGCCATTGCCTGGTAGCGACACCGCGTGCATTCTCCATGGTGTGGGATCGTTCTGTGCGATCACGCCTGGCGGTTGCCATTCAGACATTACTTTTGACCATTTCCCGGTGGGGATTGCATTGACCACAGTTCTGGACCTGCTCCCGTCCCGAGCTCCAGAACCGTGGTTGGCCTTAGCCTCTACTGGTGAATATCTGGATGCCACCGAACAGACGTTTAGGGCTCATTGGCCATGCTGGGGGATTGAGTGTGGTTCACTGTGGCTGACTGTGATCTCGTATCATCTGAAATTACCCTTGGACATAAAAAAGCCAACATTGTAGTCCCAATCCTCCAAATTCCTATTAATAACACCCTTGACTTCAAACACACGTGTGTTGGATTTTTTAAAAAAAAAATCTAAAATGTATACACTTATTTGTATCTGTGAAAGTACAAATATGTTAATTTTAGATATTTTATTTTTTTATTTTTTTAACCCAAACCCAACTCTTGAAAACCTCCCAGAGTCATTAGAAGGTTGAGATTGTTATGGCTCCCTCAGGCCTTAGCACTCTCTGAAAATGACCCTCTGCTAATGTTTAATTTGCCACGTGCAATGGATTTTAGATATCTTCTTAACCTAAGAAGTCTATGATTTTTGTAAAGAAAAGATGTGATTTTTGTTGTTGTTGAAAACCCTCTAAAAATTTTTTTAAAAAAAGATTTCAACACTAACCACTTTCTGAAGCTTTGGTTTTAGATTCTGGTTTTAGATTTGGGTGCTTTTTAAAGTGAATGATGATGTACTGGGATATTTTCAGTTCTGTTCTGCACCTGTCCTCCATTAGCTGACCTCCTCCTGAGATCTTTTATCATTCAGAATATGCAATGATTTTCTTAGCCACCTCAACTAATTGGGAGCGACTACGGCTCTAAAGTATATTGCAGTATTTGTAAATTCGGGGCTCCGGACATGGTTTAAAGTTCTGTAAATACTTGCAATTTGACTGGAATCATAGAAAATATATAAAGGTGCCATAAATTTAGATGAACATCAGGTTCCTGTTATGTTTGATGGAGTATGCTATTAGGGCCAATGTGTTCTTTAAGCTCTGCAACAGCTAGAAAATAATAACACCACTATTCACTATGAGGAAATAAGTCAACGGTGTTAGTCTTTCCCAATTTCCTTAATGATTTCATGATTTTTTAACAGCTAAAGGCAAAGTATGTTGAGTGGTTTAATTATATTGTTATATATAGCTGGAAAATGCCAGGCTTTTCATTTTTCAAGTTGTCAGAACTCAGGAAAGTTAAAATTAGAGATGTCTGAAGACAACTATGACATCTTGGTGATGAAAATTTTTGAAATTAAACAAAAAGTCTGTTGCTGTCAGTTTAATGCGCCAGCCTTGGCAATGCAGGGTGATTTTAGACGTGCCGGGTCTCCTTCTAACCATGGTCTGGGATCAGTTTCGGATCCTGGACAGGAATCAGGCTGTCGATCCCTTTGACATGCTGGCCTGATTCCATTCGGGGACCAGGGAGGGGGCGGGGCCACATGGCGCAACGTGCGGCCACACAACCCCGCCCCCCGTGCTCTCCTGGCCACCCGTCCTCCGGGAGATGGGTGGGTGCAGCGGCCAATGCGGCCGCTGCGCCCGATCCCACAGCATGGTCTGGACCATGATCCAGGCCAGCGGAGGTAACAGACGTTACCTTCCGCTGTTCCCAGATTGTGGTTGTGCTAACCACACCTCCAGCCTTACCCCAGCCTCACCTCCGGAACTGTGGTTAATCAGATTCCTGCTGGAGGTTCACTGGGGTAAACATCTGGTGGGATCCCTTTAGATGTTACGGGCCTCTCCTCCACCACAGGGGATTCGCTGTGGTTAGAGGGAGACCCGTAATGTCTGAAATCACCCACAGAGAGGGGGCATGGTTAATGGGAATTTAAGGCTGCAAGGTGGATGGTTGGACCATGCATCCAGTACAGAGATACAGGGCCTTCTTCCCACCTACAGTCATCCTTCAGATCCATCTTAGCTGTACTCTCCAGACACTACTTTCAAGGCACCAGCCTCCATGACCTGAGGGCAGGTAAAGAGGTCTGAGGAACACTGTGAATTTCCATCTGTCTCAGGTAGCTTTCCTGTGCAACCAGTAGTCTACCAAGGTTGTGGTGGGTCCGCACATGTGTCCTTATTATGGACCATCCTAATGACAAGGGACAAGATGACCCTTCTTAGGGTAAAATCCTGATTCCATTAAAGTCATTGATCAATGGCTTAACCATTACTGACATCAGTGGGCTAAAACTTTAAACGCTAAGCATCGACAAGGAGGGAAGAGAAGTAGAAAACTCACTCTTCTGATTGACGGAAATGTAAAATTAAACCTGCCATTCTCAGTCATAAGGTGAAAACCTACATGTCATCTTCTCAGGTTTGGTTATGCACATAAACTTTGAAAAAATTATAAAAAAACCGATATTATTTTCAACTCCAGGGGGAATTTCAGATTTGGATTTTTCAGATTTGGTTCTTTAGGAATTTCAGATCTCGATTCTAATTTTTTGTATTGCATTTTTCCTCATTGAAGTCAACGGGAACAAACCACAATGCAAAAAATCAAAATAAAAAAATCAGTGTTAAAGAACCAAATCATCCTAAACTGAAAAAGATCCAAATTTTCAGATGGAACCAAATCAGCCATTTTCATGTAGATTCGGTTCTATCCAAATCCAAAATTAATTCTACTTAACATCATTCATGTTCTTTTAAAAACCCACAGGATGCAAAACTTTTGGAGGAAAGGCTGAACATTCTTCCTGGGTGCGTTAACGTACAAAATATTTGACTCTGCCATTGTTGAGAGTACACAAGAGTTGTTCATATTTGTTGGATTATGAAATCACTGTTCATCAGATCTAGGTACTAGAAGGACAGACTTGACACCTTGTAAGTTTAAAACTGACTGTAAACCTGTGCCCCTCTCATCCATGCTTTCATCACCCCAAGAGTTGAATATTGTAATGCCCTCGACATGGGGCTACCCTTGGTGATGGTTCAGAGGCTGCAGCTGGTGCAAAACACAACAGCTCATCTCCTCACGGGGACGGGTCGCCATGAGCACATTACACCAGTGCTCCATTCTTTGCACTTGCTGCCTATGGTCTTCCAGGCCCAATTCAAGGTGTTGGTGCTTACCTATAAATCCCTATCCCTTACCTATAAAGCCTTTACCCTTCATCTCCATCTCTTGCAGTTGAGACCAACACGGCAACCACTCTCTCTTGGTAGATTATGTTTTATTTATTTTCCAAGTTTTATAGGCCGCACCCTCCTGCTAACAGCAGCTTGGGGTGGCTCATAATTTACAATTAAAAAGCATCAAATACAAAATAAACATAAATATAATCAATATAATATAAAATACAACAGTGTAAAAAATCCAGTTGGTAGATTAAAAAAAAACCCCCCCACAGGAAAGCCCTCCACCCTTCGGCGACCGCCTCGGCCTCCGTGCCTCAGAGCGATCCCTTCGGTCCATCGGGGCCGCCTTTCTGGAGGTCCCCTGTGTAAGATGGGGGGCCACAATGGAGAGGGCATTCTCGGTGGCCGGGCCGCGGTTGTGGAACTCCCTCCCGGAGGAGGCTCGGCTGGCCCCGGGCCTGTTGGCCTTTCGACGTATCTGTAAGACTTGGCTGTTCGGCCAGGCCTTCGGAGGAGAGGGTGGGGGGGGGGTGATGATGGTTAATTTTTGTGTGTGTGTGGGTTAAATTTGTTTTAATTATAATATTGTAGATTTTTTATGTTTAAAAATTGTTTTATATTGTGCTGGAAGCCGCCCCGAGATGCCGTAGGCATTGGGGGGGGGCGGCATATAAATACAAATAAATAAATAAATAAATGGCCTAGGGTCTACTTATCTGTGGGACCACCTTATTCCCTGGCCTTTGGATCAACCCCTGCGGTTGACTGGGAGCGCCCTTCTCGAGGTCCCCTGGTTATCTCGGGGGGGGGGGGGGGACTGTGGAGAGGACGTTCTCAGTAGCCAGTGCCACACCAAGACTGTGGAACTCCCTTTCAGCAGAGGTTCATGTGGCCCCAGACCTCCCCTCCTTCTGACGACAGTGCAAGACCTGGCTGTTTCACCAGGCTTTTGTTGGGGGTGATGGGGTGGGGGGTAGGGAGCGAATGAGGGGTGGAGGGCTTTCCTGTGGGATTTTTTTTAATCTACCAACTGGATTTTTTACACTGTTGTATATTATATTATATTGATTACATTTTTATGTTTATTTTGTATTTTATGCTTTTTAATTGTAAATTATGAGCCACCCCAAGCTGCTGTTAGCACGAGGGGGCGGCATATAAAACTTGGAAAATAAATCAACCATAATCTACCAAGAGAGAGTGGTTGCCGACCCGTAATGTTCTCAACTGCAAGAGATGGTGATGAAAGGGTAAAACCACATGTGACAGTGATGTGCTGCTGTCATGATCCAGGTCAGGTCTGGACCGGGTTAGGTGGCACAACAAATGTGGTGATGACTGGGTCTCTGGGGAGGGTGGTGAACATGGAGGTGGCTGGCTCTGCCCCTGCACTGCACTCCACCCCCCCTGTCATGATGAGCAGCAATGGCAGACTATGATGGGCCAGTAGGAACAGATGTGCAAACATGCTCTGGCCCACTTTTCCCTGATTGGGTGAACCTTAGGTACCTGGGTCTCTGGGATCACAGCGCGGACTTGCCACCGACATGGCCTGAGGAAAACCTGGGTCTACATGTGCAGGCCACGTCCAAGCCGGAACACGTCAGAACGGATCAAAGTGCCCCGCCGTCATGTCTGTTTTTACCCAAAGTAGTTCAAATGATGTCTTTTATTGGACCAACGTCTACTGCCCTGAACGTTTGCATAGACTCGCCAACAGACGTTGGGCCAACAAAAGACATAATTTGAATTCCTGTTTTCATCTCTAAACCATAAATCAGTTATGAATTCTTTGAAAAGTCTAAATACACCAGCCTTGGGAAGAATGCCACCATTCATACACGATCAGATACTTTTATGGATTTTGTCCTTGGAGGTTTTTATTGCTAGCTGAAAGAAATAGGGGATAGGAGGAGAACCTCATTTTCAAGATTCCAAACATTTAAAAAAAAATAAAAAAAAATAAAAAATAGAATTATTAACAGATCCTCTGGAGAGAGATGGTTGTTGGGAGTGTTCACATTTTATCACCTAGCTACACATGTAATGAGTTTTTGGAAGGTGATTTTTTGATCCAGTAAGTTATAACTATTATGGTCTCACTTGTCAAGAAGTATTTAGGAACCCTTAAATCCACATGCAAGTTGACTGCTGTGCATGGAAACCAATTCTGCATGCTAGAAAAGTTAAATACCTCCTTGAATTTACTTCTTGAGTTAAACAGCTTGGCTTGACCTGTGTTTTTACCTTTGTGTATTGAAGTATGGCACTTGCTGGAAATGAACTGTATTATGATTGCTATGAAAAGAGAATTGTGCAATGATTCAACTATAGGCTGGACAAAGCAAAGTCTGAATTGCAGAACCAAAAGGTTAAACAACATTTGAAATACATCTATGTTGGGGAAACAGATCCAGGAATCAATCTGGGAAAAATTCACTCTGTTAGGTCTAAAGCAACTCAGTGATGTTATAGGCCACATCCCCATGCCACTTAATCTGGAGTTGTCCTACCATTGTGGTCCTGGAGTAAGTGATTGCAGGGTTGCATCCGGTAGGCTGTTAGCAGGCTGAAACAAATAGTAAATTTGTTGTCCACATATAATATCCTCCATTGTGGATAGTTCAGTGGCTATCTGGACATTAATCGATTACTATAACTAACCAACAAACTGAATAATCAAGTAATACCACAAAACCTAACTAGTTTCCTGTATTACTCTATTACCATGTACTTGAAGAATTGCCGCTACTAATCTGCAACCAGACCCCGAGGTTTTTTTGGGGGTGGAGGAAAGTAAACAGGAAAGGAATTAAGGACAAACCATGAACAGTAATATGATAATTGTGCACTGCAATATTATGTGGTAACACAGCGTATCGGTAAAACAGTTAAACTGCAGAAGAATAAATGGATACCGGTCAGCAACCGGCCCTTGCTTGAGGGGATCAGATACCGTTGATGTGACCAGTAACCAGATAGTGGTGGTTAATTTTTTCAGCTCATGTTGCTAGCAGACTTGCTGTTGTTTGTAATCGCAAGACCACACAAACATTAATCCAATGGAGAAGGGGGGGGGCATCCCAGCCAAGTGTGATGGGACACCACCAAGATTGACACCATAGTTGATCGTTCCTCAGTTGTTGGGGAATCTTTGTTGCAAATTACTAATCATAAACGTGGCATACCGGTTTTGTAAACGTATGTACATGGGCTCTATTTTTGTCTAACTGAGCATAAGTGACACAGGGCCCCATGGTTCACGGAATACCTGCATCAGCTGAAACGGGAGGGGAGAAGGTTAGAGTGATGATGGCGCTGTACTCGTACTGAAGCCGACTGATTTGCTGCATACAGCTGCATTAAAGGCTTATGCCATGGCAATGCAGGCAGCAAAGAGGGGCTTCTTTGCTATCATCATATCATCTGCAAAGTTACATCCAGGTGAACGTTTCAGGGTGGTGAAGGGACTGGTCAGTCCGGCCTCTCTCATCCTGGAACTGAACTTTTCTAATGCTCGCTGCAGCATGTTTATCAACAACTTTGTGCATAAAATCACTGATTCATCGCAATTTTGACGCTGCACTTGGTCCAGTGGGTGTACCCAAGGTTATGAATGTCCCATCTGGTCTGGTTTTGTGGGACTGGTTTCAGCAGGTATCGTCTGCTGACGCGGTGGAGATGCTGGGGGCTTTGAGGGCCACAACTTGTGAACTAGATCCTTGCCCGTCCTGGCTGATGAAAGCCAGCCGGGAGACGTTGGGGCCGTTGCTGGCAGGGGTTGTCAGTGCCTCCCTTGAGGAGGGCAAGGTCATGGGGTGCCTTAAGGAGGCTGTGGTGCATCCTTTGCTCGAGAAGCCATCCCTTGACATTGATGCCCTTGCAGTTATCAGCCAGTCTCTAACCCATCTCTTTTAGGGAAGCTTATTGAACAGGTGGTGGCCCAGCAGCTCCAGGGGCATCTGAGCCAGATCAGTTTCTTTGATTCCTAGCAGTCCGACTTTTGTCTGGGCTATGGCACTGAGACTGTACTTTTGGCCTTGGTCAATGATATGCGCCAGGAGTTGGACCGAGACCGGCCCACGTTTCTGATTTTGTTAGAACTTTCAGCAGCTTTTGACACAGTTAACCATGAGATGTTGGTGACTTGCCTGTGGGACTGTGCTGAGGTGGGCAGGACTGTTCTTGAATGGCTCTTTCCTGGCTGGAAGAACTCAGCATGTGGTACTGGGGGATTTTACATCAAACCCACGGCATCATGTGGAGTTCCGTAGGGATCCATTCTGTCCCCTCTCCTGTTCAGCATGTCCATGCAGTCTTTGGGCGAGATGGTGAGAGGGTTTGAAGTTTGGTATGCTGATGACACCCAGCTCTACCTCTTGTTTTCATCTGACTAGTGCCAGCAGCTCCTCTTCTGTGCAGGTCACTCTGGGGAGCATGGGGCCCAGCACAAAAGGGCAAGCAGTGTGGCTGAGGGCAGTGGGGCAGGTGGTGCCCACCCAGAGCTACCAGAAGGAGTATGATGGCACCTCAGCAGCAGTGGAGACTTACCTGGAGGAGGAGCCATGCATTGATCCCAGCAGCGATCCCTTGGCCTACTGGGCTGGCAAGGCCAATGTTGAAAGTGGCCAAGGGTATCCTGTCCTGCCCACCAACCAGTGTCCTCCGTGAGCAGGTGTTCTCTGTGGTGGGGGATATTTGCTCCCCGCACTGCCAGAGACTGGGGGCCAAGTTGGTGGAGCAGTTGTTGCTCCTAAAGGTGAACCTTCCGCTGCTGGGATTCCCCGAGCTGCCCCTGGACAAGGAGTGGTGGTGCAGTGGCACACGCCACCCCATGCCAGGGGCAGTCAGGATGGGGCTCCTCCTCCTCCTCAATCTGGACTAGGGCTACTGCTCCTGTGCTGCTGAGGTGCTGTCCCTCCCTCCCAATGTCTGGCACCCGCC
>QEPC01011901.1:23179531-23227073 GCA_003113815.1 Sphenodon punctatus | reverse complement strand
CTGGGGGGCTGTCTGCAAGTTGAGACCCTGCTGCTGGCACATCTTTGGGTTAATACCTTAACTACGCTACATGTGGTGCCAGGTGCTGCTGGTAGGGATCGACAAGCTGTATGAGATTCTGCCACCTGCCAGCCTGAACTTCCGCACAGAGGGATAAAAGATTGGAAAATTCAAACAAAGCTCGTAACAATATCAACACACATAACTTTTATTAACAAAACAACAACAACATTATAAAACAAAAACCAAACGTTTTAAACTAGAAAGGAAACTTATCTAGTCATTCAGTCTTGGGCCTGCCCCCTGGAAGTTGGGGGAAAGGCAGAAGGGGTGCATGGGAGGTAGGGGCAGGGGGCATCACACCCACCGGCATTTCATAGCCATGCTCGACGGCATAGTCGACAACCCCTGCCACTGCCGCCTGCCAGTTGGAGACCAACTGTCAGAAGAGTTTCAGGTCGGCCATCTCGGTGGAGACGTACTTTGAGATGTACTGCATGTACGCCTCCACCTTCTGTTCCCGCACGTTGACCACCTGGAACCGTTCCACCAGTCGGTTCTCCATGGTGGCTGCTTTCACCTTTAGGGCAGCCACAAAGTCCCGGGTGGGCCTCTCCACCTCCACCCGAAAGGTCTTCTCCTCAGCAGACTCCCGGGGCACGGGGGACTCCACATCGGGGCTGGAGGAGGGGGAAGGGCTTACATGCTGGCGCTTCCGGATTGCCTTTCCCTCCCTCCTTCTGGTGCTGTTGCTCAGGCTCCACAGCCATGCCAGAGTCCTCCTGCCACATCACCGTCAGGCCATGGAGCTTTTCAATATGCGCCATTAGCCCCGATGTGGTCCCCTCTCTCTGCTTCCTTAATCTTTTGTCAAGCCCTGCCTGCATTCTGTCTCCTCCACAAGTGGGTGGGTGGCCAATCTCTCTCTGCAGGGGACTTCTATTCCTAACAGGTCATTGGGCATTCCATTCCCTGTTGTTCCAGCCCCTGTACCTTACCTTGCAGATGGCGTATTTTTCATGCTTCTCAAACCACTTCCAGACATTGGACCTTGTCCGCTGACTGTCTGGGGGTGGCACTGCCGAGTCTGACCTCCGCCTTCTCCTGCGTGGCGTGGCACCAGTGCTGGGGCCGGGATCCGATTCCTCTCTGAAACAGGAACACATAAACAACACCTAAGTAATAATAATAATAATTAATAATTTTAATAGGCATCAGCTTTCGCTATAGCCTTGCAAAATAAATAACATTCCATACGACAACAAGTCACATAAACCACTGAATTTGCAAAACATGAGAGAAAAACAACAATAATAATAATAATTAATAATTATCTTCAATCATTCTAAAAAGTTATGCTCGAATACCCCACTCTACTTTAGTATCCTGTACAAGCCCACAGCCCATACAGCATTTGCAGTTAAGGTTTCCCTTAGTCCAAGATACAAAATAACACAATAGGAATTGAGCAGGGCAGCCCAGCCAACATCCACTTTTCGTTTGCCCTTACAGCAAGCGGTAAAATTTGCCAAAACTCGTTTTTTATCTCCTTCCGCCTTTTGGATGCCAGCCAGGTAAAGGTTGCCAAGGCCATTACATCCTCGGAGTTTTGCATGGAAAGGAGCCCTTTATATCCTTGACCTGGCTCTAAGTATAAAGCCTCACCAATCAATGGGCTTAAGTGATATCATGCATTTATGATGATGCCTCTAGTCCTCCCTCCTTGGGATGCTAGGGATACCAACGGGAGATGGTGACCCTGGTTGGCACATGCAAATCCTGCCCTCCTTGGGACGCTAGGGATGGCAACTAGAAAGTCCCTTGCTAGCATGTGCAAATCCTGACCTCCTTGGGGTGCTGCTAGGGAGGGATAGCAATGGAGAGACACTGGCTGGCAAATCCTGCCCTCCCTGGGGCGCTAGGGATGGCAACTGGAAAGACCCTGGCTGGCACGTGCAAATCCTGCCTTTATTTGGGGGTGCTAGGTAGGGATGGCAACTGGAGAGTGGAGGCCCTTGCTAGGGATGGCTGGCAGGCACATGTTTAGGTGGGGGTGCTGCTCGTGCTCGTGCCTGACTGCTGGAAGAGCCCCCCACACTACAGTACCCTCTCTCTGTGGCAGACATGTGCTTCTACCCGCTGATGCCCACTGTTTGTGCCTGACTGATGCCCACCACCCACACACCCACCCACATGCCAGTGAGCTCGCTCTCACGGATAGAGCCTTACGTTTCTTGTTCTCAAAGTAAAAAGTTTACAAACCTGGCAGCAGTGGCAGCAACACCTCCTGTGCCCGCCGGCTCTGGCTCACCAACACTCACCAACCAGCCAAACCAAAACCAACACACACCACAAAGTCAAAACACACGAATCAAAACCAAACACCCAGCCAGCCACAACACACACACTCACCCACACAAGCTCCGCATGCACTCAAATTTCCTGTTTCCGGCATGATCATGGGCTCTCGCGATACTTTTTACGAATGCCAGTACCTGAAATGCCAGTACCTGAATTAGCTCAAAAATACTGATATGAATTGGTACTTGATTTCAAGCTGATTCGGGTATCCGATTTCTTAGAATGTCCCAGAATATCGACTTCCAGTACTAATTTTTTGTTTTCCTAGCCAGATTTTTTTGGTTTTCTGTACAGACGTTTTGATCGATAACTGGAAAATCCATAAATAGGTACCAGAAATTACCATTTTTATTCAGGTATCTGGGTACGTGACCAGTGAGTAGCCTATTGAATATCCAGCACAGTACTCAAAACTGTGGATATTACCCAGAGGTACCAGATTAATTACCTGTTTCAACTCTAGTCAATGCCTTAGAAATTCACGGATAATAATAATTCACATACCCAATAGCCTAACTGGATTAAAAAAGGTGAAGTCCATAAATGACTATTAGTCAAGCTGGTCAGAGGATGAGACTTTTGATTGTCAGGAGGTGGGAGTAAAATAGCAGGGAATAGATCACTACATCATGACTTGTGCGCATCTCAAAAGCAACCAAAGTTGGCCACCATCAGAGACCAGCTACTGAGCACGACGGACCCTTGGTCTGATCAAGAATGGCAACATTTATGTTCCTATTTATGTAGTTCAACTAATGAAATTTCCGGTATGGTGTCTCTTAAAGCGATAGTTAGTGATTTGGGGGTATAGCAAATGCTGACTTTTGCACCACTGCAATTTACCGTTCTCCTGGTTTTTTCTTGTTAACGTCATGTAGTCTCGAGAAAGCTTTTTTTTTTTTTTTTAAAGGCAGGGAAATGAACGTTAACGTTTTCCTTTCTCTCCTGCTTTTGCCAGGGGGATGTGGGCCAAGTGCTCTCAGTTTCCGAACATTTTGCGAGCAGCGTGAGATGACACGGCAATAAGATTTCAGGACCTAGGGGAGCTGGCCAGCCCCTGACTGTCTGGAAGTGAATCAATCTCTCCTAGCTGAGCACACTTACATGGGTTATTATTGTACTTGGAATCCAAACTAAAGCTGCTCCCCCTGCCCCCCAGGTAATTGCCAATAGTCTAAAACAGGTTTTTACTCAACAACTTTTAAAAGCTGCAAACAGACTCTCTGGCAGCTTTTCAGCTCTCTTATGGCAATCGAAAGCACCTGATCTGTGGTTTCAAATGAATTTGCAGGCTGCCAGAACGTATGACTCAATTAATAAAACAAATGTGCTGATGATCTGCAACCTGACCCACTGACCTTAATAAAATCTTAAATCTTAAATCTTAGAGCTAATATTATCTGCACATGCATGAGATATAGTTTATTGTCCTGTCCTCTTACGGACACACCGTTATTATACTTACAACCCTTGCTACCCATGCAAACTCGAAGGTATTGGTTTTGGTGCTCAAACCGAGCCCAATTAGAACTTGGTTGGAGTACCCATTGTCCTGGAACATTGACTTCCAATCCTGATTTTTTAAGTTGATGTTCCAAATTTTCATTTTTCCATCCAGATTTACCAATTGGTGCCTTGAAAATTCTGTTAATTGGTAACGGAAAGTGCTATTTTTTTCAGGCATTTGTGGGCCCAATTGGTTCTTGAGTAGCCTGTTGGGTAGCGGACATGACATTTGGAAATGGGTGTATTTCCCATGGTTACTGGATTAGGTACCTGTTTCCACTCCTAGTGTAAAGGCAAATTGCCAGATCAGGATTTGAACCCAGATTTCTTGGGCCAAATGCAGCTACCTCAACCCTTCAGCTATTCATGCTGTTCTTGGAGCTTGTGTGAGTATCTTTACATTGTCTGAGCTCCCTCTTATTGGCCCATGCTACAATATTTGTTTCTGATTGGTTGCTCACAACTCTTCCCCCATTGGCTGTTTCCCATTATATATGGCCTCAACAGGAAGCAGCTGAGGTCTGTTCAGTTGAGCTGAAACAAGTCCCCATAAAAATGGGTATAGCCATTGAAATTATGGTAACTGACTGCAATTATGGTAGCTGACCCAGTACATTGGGGACTAATCAGTACCTGAGTAGTTCCAGATGGGTAAATGATTTACTGATTTCTATATTGAGTTTTAAATTTCTGATACCGATTTTTCTGACTTCCAGTATTGATTTCCCAATCTCCTGTACTGATTTTCCAGTTTTGTGATTGGTAAAATGGTAAATACCTGGTATTGTGGGGTAATCAAGTGCCCAGCTTGGTATGTGGCTGCCAGGCGGGAACCCAACAGATTACTCAGGAATGGGAGTGTTACCCTTGGGTAGGAAATGTGCTAGCCGTTACAGCTATACTGACGAGTGTGGTGAGTTTTTTATTATTATTATTTATTTAAAACTTGTATCCCGCTCCTCCTGCCCAAAGGCAGCTCGGGGCAGTGAACAACACAAAAAATGTAACAATAAAACATTTAAAAACAAATCAACAAATTTAAAAACAAATCATAAAACTCACCCCCCGTCCCAAACCCTACCCCCCACCCCCCTCGCCAAAGGCCTGGCGGAACAGCCAGGTCTTACACAAACATAGAAATGACAGGAGGGTGGGGGCCAACCGAGCCTCCTCCAGGAGTGAATTCCAGGTTAACTGGGGGTGCCTTCAGACGTTACGAGATCACGGTGAACCACGGTGAATACACACCTGTGGTCACCGTGTCTCGAACGTCTCTTTGCGGCGCGCCAGATGTTGGCCACGGTGAATCCCCACATGGGGTCCGTTTGAACCACGCTTCCCGGGCTAGCCGGGGGAAGGTCCCGGGAAGCGTGGTCAAATGGATCCCGGGCCGTGGCCAACGAAAAGTCACGTATGGCCGTGGCACATTCGGCCGGACGCGGTGGCCGCATTGGCCCCACTGCCCGCCCGTCTCCTCGGAGGGCGGGCGGCAGGTTGCGTGGAGGGGGCGGGGCCGTGCGGCCGCACGTTGCGCCACGCGGCCCCGGCCCCTCCCACTTTCCCCGCCGGGATCCCCCCGGCACGTCTGTTGTGCCGTTACGGGGTGACCCCGGCGGGGAACGAAGCCGGTGGTTCCGGTACGGGGCCAAAGGGCCCCGTATCATCTGAAATCACCCTGGGTTATCCTGAATAGTGTTTCCGAGACCTGCTTCCCAGCACTGACCTGGTTCCTTCTTCTTGGGTTTTGGTCCCATTAGCAGGGACACTGAGAGCAGCCCAGATTGTTTCTGGCATGGGTATATATATACAGTCAATTGAGATGATAAAAGGTGCTTATACAACTCTCATTTAAAAAAATTATTATTATCATCAATGATTGTCATTATTTTGGTAGGAGTCCCAACAATGGTCCCAGCCTCTATTGTAGTAGGCACTGTCCAAACATAGAACAGAAACATAGGGTCATTTCAGACATTACGTCACCATGGTTAATCATGGTGAATCCCCCTGTGGTGATTGTGGCGGCGTAACGTCTGTTGGGCAGAAAAGAGATTTCCACCAGATTTTCACCCCCGGCGGGAATCTCTTTGACTACAGTGTTTTCAGACATGCCGGGGCGCCCATTGGCCCTGGCATGGAATCGCATATTGATTCCCCTCCGGAATCAGAATGGCCCATCAACAGACCTGCCATCTGATTCCGGAGGGGGATCGGGGGAGGGGGTGGGGCTGCACGGTGCAACGTGCGGCCGCACAACCCCGCCCCTTCATGCTCCCGAGACTGCTTGCCCTCTGGGAGATCAGCGGGCGTAGTGGCCAATGAGGTCACAGCACCTGCATGACCCCTTGGGGTATTGGCCACGGCCCGCAATCTTCAGTGGGCACGGATGCCGATTACGGGTTGTAGTCCGGGAGCAGACATGATGTTACTATGGTGAACCACGGTGAATGCCACAGTGGTTGATCCTGGTAACGTAATGTCTGTTGGGCTGAAAAGTGATTCCCGCCGGGGGTGAACCCCCGGCGGGAATCGCTTTGATCACACTTTCGGAGCTCCGGCTGCCCGGACCTCCAAAAGCGTGGTCAAAGCGATTCCCACCAGCAATGAACATCTGGCATGAATCACTTTTTGGCTCAACAGATGTTATGTTACCATGGTCAATCATAGGGGGATTCACTGTGACTGACTGTGGTAACATCACGTCTGTTACCGCCCCATGGCCTGGAATCGGCAGATGGTACCATCGCTGAATCCGGGCCGTGGCCAATTCCCTGGGGGGTGGGAGGTCGGTGGAGCGTGGGGAGGTGGGGCTGTGCAGCCACACGTTGCACCACACAGCCCCACCCCCTCCCCCAATCCCCCTCCGGAATCAGTCGGCACATCTGTTGACAGGCCGGCCGGATTCCGAAGGGGGAATAAAAGGTGATTCCATGCCAGGGCCAAAGGTTGGCCCATCACGTCTGAAATCACCCATGATCTCTGCCCCAGAGACCATACAATCTAAACATGTGATGAGAGACCACACAAGGCTTATGGGGCCTGGGCTCCATATATCTGGAAAAAAACAAACCCTCTCCTGTCATGCTTGCGGTCAGCTGGGATCGCTCTCTTGCGGGTACTTCTTGCCAATTAGGGGTATGTAATTTTTTGTTTTTTTTAATTACTAAAATGAATGAAGCCCCATTTGTTATATAAATTAATATATGACAATGAATGTCAAAGGTAATGACAACGGACAAAAACAACACAAATAGTGTCTGTTTCTGTTATAAGAATAAAAATTAGAATTAAAAAAAAAAATCAGTATGCATGCGTAAAATGGCCGCTGGAGCCATTTTGTAAATGCATACCCTTTTCCAAAATGGCGCCAATGCATCTAGTACCATTTTGGGAAAGGGTGTGCCTACACAGATGACTTTGGTGGCCATTTTGAGCATGCACAGTGACTTTTTAAAAATTTTAATTTAAAAAAAATCATTGTGCATGAACAAATGGTCCCCGGGGCCATGCTGCACAGGCGCCATTTTGGAAAATGTCGTGCGTGCATAGAACGGTCTGTTGGCCAATTTTCACATGCGCAGTGATTTTTTAAAAATTATTTTTAAAACTTACCTTTAATAAAATTAAATAAAAAAAAAAATTGGGGGAAAATGAAGACGAATGGTTTTGTTTAAGAAAACGAAGGGACTTTTGTAAACAAAGGTTTAAAAGATAAATAAATGAAAAAAAGTGATGTGCCTCGTGCTCATCCTTATTGCCGATCATGTCTATACAATGAGGGTGCGTGGAGGTTGTGGTGTTGGTTGCTGCCCAAGTGTTGTGGAACTCCCTTCCTCCTTCTGCCAGACCCCGACCCTGAACATTTTCTGGAGGCGATGAAAAACATTTTGTTTGGACCAAGCATTTGGCAGGTGGGGCTAGGGGTAGGATGAGGGGTTTTGAGGGTTGGGGGTGGGTTTTGAAAGGGATTTTAATGGATTTTTTGTGTTCTCTTACACTGTAAGCCTTAGGGAAAGGGCAGTGTATCAAATTTAAATAAATAAATACATGAAAAAAATCTATGGCAGGTGGAAGAGTCTAAGAGAATGTTGTGAGTGAAACAAGTGTTCAGCATGGCAGGTCGTGATCTCAGCAGGCTGGCTTCCTAACCCGTTTCAAGTTCTCCAGAGTAAAGCTGAAACAGGAACTGCATTTTTGGATACCATGTCGGGTTGTTACCAGTGATTACCAATTGGATGCTCAAATACTCCCCAAATTGGTAACTTCTGTTACCGACTTACTGATTTTTTTCTGGTTACTAATTGAAAAATCAAGGTGGAAAACCAAAAAATTGGGAAGGGAAAAAAAAAAAACAACCACAACCAGGACGAGAAGTCAAGTCAATATTCCATGACCTGAAGTCAACAGTTTGGGACATCCTGGGACACTGGGTCCCTAAATCAGGCCCCCCTAATTGGGTACTGATTATTATCCAAAATTTAGGGATTGATTTGGGTACCAGATGGGATACCAGGTTTTTCAGGTACTTGTTTCAACTCTACTTCAGAGGTATCCTGGCAAAAGGACTCGGAGGATGATAATGTGGCTTTGCTGATGGAGATTTTCCCCGTGTATAAAATGGTCATGGGAGAAAGTGTGTCCATGTTCATCTGCCATTTGAAGAAGTGGTTGATCGAAGCTGGTAGAGCAAAGGAAGGAGTTAATTTCATGGTCCCTATCAGAGAGAGGAGACCAGCTAGGGCTTTAAAACTACAGACAGACTCCATCTGACCCTTTGGTGTGTTTCTCCTCCCAAGGTAGGGGAGTGCTATTTTATTATCTGCAGGCTGCAAAGGAGGAGCTAGGTCCTTTGGCCCAGATTAAGCAAGTGGGAAAGAAAGCAGCCAGCACCTGACTGGCACCCTGACTCTCATCTCTCTCATATACACACCCCGGCATGCTTCCATTCTCTGTGTCCGACTGAGGGTTTTTAAAGACACTACAGCTTTGTGTGTTGGCTCTGTTTTCACTGGAGTTGAAATGGGTAACAAATATTGTACTTGTAGCTAATACACAAAAACTTTGGGTCACCTATTGGGTATCTGATGGGTAGAAGAATAACAAGATGGGTACCCAACTATCCAAAAATAATGAGCATTGCCATTACCAAATCACCGACTTTCCATTTTTACCGTTTATTTTTTTACTTTTTTACAGATTCATTACAACTTGCCATGTTACCATTGTAGTGTCTTTCTGTCATGGAAAAATCAAGAGATAAATAGAAATAGACCGAGAAATGGTAAGCTGGTAATTGATAAAATGGTGCAAAATGGTAATTTGGTATGGAAAGCTAGTAATTTGCTAACAGTAAAATGGAAATGGTAACGGTAATTTAGGGATGGTAATGCCACCTTGAGCTTTGTGGGAAGGGCAGGGTATAAATTCAAAAATAAATTTAGTACCCAGTCTGCCCCAAATGATTTGGGTATGGTCCGGTTGTGGGGGAGGTGACAGCGGTGCCCTTGTCGTGGACGGACCATTACCTCCTTCAGGCCGGTCTTTTAGCGCGCCCCCTCCAGAAGGGGAAGGGACCAGTTAGGATGGTCCGCCCTCGGAGGCTGATGGAACCCCAGCGGTTCCAGGAGGTCCTGAGGGAGCTTACCCTGGATGTGGACGGTCATTCTGTGGATGAGCTGGTCCAGCATTGGAACATCTTGCTGGAGGAGGCCATTGACAGGGTGGCTCCGAGGCGCCTTCTGCCTCGGTCTCGTCACCGCAGGACCCCTTGGTTTACTGAGGGGCTGCGGTGTATGAAGCGTGTGGGCAGGAGGCTAGAGCGACGCTGGCGTCGGACTCGGTCTGTCTCCGATCGTCTTCTCCATAGGGCCCATTTGCGGTCCTATGTGGAGGCTGTGAGGACGGCGAGGAAGGAATTCCTCGCCGTCCTCATAGCGTCTGCGAAGTCGCGTCCAGCGGAGCTGTTTCGGGTGGTGCGGGGGCTGGTGAGTCCGGCCTCCCTCCGCCTGGATGGGGACTTGTCCCGGGCCCGCTGTGAGGAGTTTGTCATCTACTTCGCAGACAAGATCGCTCGGATTCAGGCCGATTTCGACGCTGGGTTGATAGCAGTAGGGGAAGAGCGCGGGGGGGCGGAGGGTCCGTCTGGTCCATCTTTATGGGGTGAGTTTCAGGAAGTGACGCCAGCCGATGTGGTGGATGTCCTGGGGTCTGTGAGGGCCACGTGTTGTCAACTAGATCCATGCCCGTCCTGGTTAATAAAAGCTTCCGGGGAGACGTTGGGGACGGTGCTGGCGAGGGTGGTGAATGCGTCCCTTCGGCAGGGGAGGTTGTCGCCTTGCTTAAAAGAGGCTGTGGTGCGCCCCCTGCTGAAAAAACCATCGTTGGACGTAGACGCGCTCGCCAGCTACCGACCTGTCTCTAACCTTCCCTTTTTAGGGAAGGTTATTGAGCGGGCAGTGGCGCTCCAGCTCCAGGGTCATCTAGATAATATCGGGCTCCTTGACCCTTTTCAATCTGGGTTCCGCCCCGGCTATGGCACCGAGACGGCGTTGGTGGCCTTGGTGGACGACCTCCGCCGGGAGATGGATGCGGGATGTTCGACATTTCTCATCCTGCTCGATCTCTCGGCCGCTTTTGACACCGTGGACCATGGGCTGCTGTTGAGACGACTGCGTGACCGGGGGGGTCTGGACGGGACTGTTCTTGAATGGTTCCGTTCATTCCTCTCGGGGAGGAGCCAGCGGGTGGTGTTGGGGGAGGAAACATCGAGCCCCCGCGCCTTACCGTGTGGCGTTCCGCAGGGATCGATCTTGTCTCCATTATTATTTAACATCTATATGCAGCCCTTGGGGGAGGTCGTGAGAGGGTTCGGGGTGCGATGTCACCAGTATGCTGATGATACTCAGCTGTACCTCTCGTTTTCTACCGACCCAGACCCTGCTGTCTCGGTGCTATCCCAATGTTTGGAGGCCGTGGCGGATTGGATGCGGCGGAGCAGACTGAAGCTCAACCCAGATAAGACGGAGGTGATGGTGGTGGGGAGGGCGAAGGGGGTGGTGGCCCCCCTGATTGGGGGGGTTTGCCCCCCTGTAGCTCAGCAGGTCCGGAGTCTGGGGGTCATATTGGACGCAGACCTGCGGCTGGAGCGGCAGGTGGAGGCAGTCGCTAAGGCTGCCTTCCGCCAGCTTTATCTGGTACGTAGGCTGCGTCCGTATGTCTCTGGCCCGGACCTGGCCTCCCTCATCCATGCCTTCGTCACCTCGCGGCTCGACTACTGTAACGCGCTCTACGTGGGGCTTCCCTTGTTCTTGGCCCGGAGGCTGCAGCTGGTGCAGAATGCGGCGGCCCGTCTTCTTACGGGGACGGGTCGCCGGGAGCACATTACACCGGTGCTCCGAGCGCTGCACTGGCTGCCGATAGTGTGCCGGGCCAAGTTCAAGGTCCTAGTGATGATCTATAAAGCCCTATACGGCCTTGGCCCCTCTTACCTTAGGGACCGCCTCGCCCTTCGCGCCCCGGAACGGCTCCTGCGGTCTGCCGGGGGTGCCCTCCTGGAGGTCCCCCGTGTTAAGCGGGGGGCCACGATGAAGCGGGCATTCTCGGTGGTAGGGCCGCGGCTGTGGAACTCCCTTCCGGAGGAAGCTCGCCTGGCCCCAAGCCTTTTGACATTTCGGCGGAACTGTAAGACCTGGCTGTTTGCCCAGGCCTTTGGGGGGGGGGGGGGGGTGAGTTTTAATCCCCCACTTATATATTTATTTATGCACACTGCCCTGTTTTATTGATGTATTTTATATTGTATTTTAAATGTTTTAAACTATTTTTATTGTTGTTAACCGCCCCGAGCTGCTTCGCAGGATGGGGCGGTATAAAAATCTACGAAATAAAATGAATAAATAAATTTCAACAAGTGTACCCATTTTGCAGATATCTCTTTAGCTCTACTTTTGACTTTTCGAGTGTCACGGAAAGATGCACATTACCCAGCTAAGATGTTCCAGAGGTAATATGCTCTAAGGCAGGGTTGGGCTGCACAAATTCTTGACTGCTACCCTCAAGCTCCTATACTGGATTTGGTCAATGGGCATGAGTTGGACAGTCCAGTTCTAAAGGATCAATAAGGAACATTCCATTCTCTTATTCTTTGTAAAAAAAACAATTTGTAAAAGTTCCACATGGAATCCATTTTATTCTGACTGTAGATTCCTTATTGGGTGGAACAGGCTCAGTTGGGAAGACATTTTTCTCTTGATTTTGAAGCTTTTGCTCTGGTACACTCGTGGATGTTTTCTTAACCATAAGCAACAGGACAGGGAAGCAGAGTTTGAGGAAAGAGATCTTTTGTGAAGTGCGATGTCCAATCATTTTTGAAGCTATAACATTTGAGTGGAAATATTAATAACCTTTACTAGTATTCCCAGGACCATACAGTGACATCAGACTAGGTTCTCTGTGAAGCCTGATCCTTCTTCCTACAAGTTCCACTTATCATACTCCAATATAGAATGTTTTTGTTGTTTTGTTTTGTTTTGTTTTTAAGTAAACGAAAGAGTGAGTGAAACTTTAATAACATCATTCCATGTTCTATTTTGTTGCTGTCATCTGTCCTTGAAGTTAATGCAATGACATTACCCTGACAAAGAAAAAGCAATGACACAGACACAGGGGAATACTTTTTGAAGTCTGGATGAATCCCAGTTGAGGAGGAAACCGAAGGTCATGATTCACCCACAACAACTCACCCGTTCTCCAAAGAAACTGAGCACTCAAGAACAATTTCACTGAAGATATGGCTGTCAGCCATCAAGGCAATGGAAGGAATTTGAAGGGGAAAATTGATGTGTTTGCTCCACAGATTCTTAAGATGGAAGGTTCAGATGAACTTCTGGAAGACAGCTTAATAACTGAGCCGTCAACATCAACATGGAATGTTTAAAATCTGAATTGTAGAGTATCCGCTATCTCAAGGACTTTAATAAGGGGAAATGCGTTGCTTCCCAGGAGAGCTGAAAAAAATAGCACAGAAAATTAAAGTGTTAAAAACCCTGCTGCCTGCCTCATCCTTTTGTCCTCTGCTTCATTCTGCTCTTGGACTGTGTCATCCTTCCAAACTATCATTTACTCTGCCTCTTTATGCAGATGTGTTAAATGGACCAATCCGCTGAGGGTAATGCTTGTGCACGGCAAGTTACCTTCACAACCTGATCGCTTTCCATGAAATATTCCCATGTTGTTATCCTGGTTAAACTCACATTTGGGGAAGATTGTATATTTGCATCATGTAGAAAGAAAAGGTCAGGTTTTTTTAAAGTGTTTGCCTCCCAAAAATTACAGCTAGAACTGAAATGGGTATCATTTGGGGTATCCAAACCAGTACCTGAATACCATTTGAGTACCTGAAATTCCAAACTACTGGCAGCCAGTATACCAAGATGTTGAAATTACCCTAAGCCCTAAAATAATACTCAACAATACTCCTCCGCTCTGGCCTTCCCCGCTCTCACCTTTCTTCCCTTATCTCTGTTCAAAACTCCGCTGCCAGGATCATCCACCTAGCCCATTGCTTTGACCATGTGCAGCCTCTCCTCTTCTCTCTCCACTGGCTCCCTCTTCCTGAGCGTATTCTGTACAAGCTCCTCGTTTTCACCTACAAAAGCCCTTCACAACCTCGCTCCCCCCTACCTCTCTGCCCTGATCTCCCTCCGAACCCCTGTTCGAGCACTCTGCTCCTCTTCCATCCCCTCCCTCCCCCTCCCCCGCCTCCCCCGTTCCCCCAGCTGCCTTTGTTCCTTCTCCCTCACTGCCCCGCATGCCTGGAACTCCCTCCCTGCCCTCATCCGCCTTGCCCCCACCCTCCATACCTTCAAGTCCCTCCTCAAGTCTCACCTCTTCCGCTTTGCCCTTCCTAACTCCTGCTAACCATCTGACCCAGGATTATCCCCCACCATTTACTGTAACCAAGCCAAAAACGTGCACCTGAGTTCCCGCATCCTCATGAACGTTGCATCCCTTGTCTCTCCCTCTGTTCCCCCTTCCCTGTCTCCCCTCCCCCTGTCTTTAGATTGTAAACTCTCGGGCAGGGACCTTAACTATCTTATTCTTTGTAAAGTGCCAGGTACATCGCTGGTGCTATATAAATGCTTATAATAATAATAATTAATAATAATAATAATAATATAATTAATATAATATAATGCCAGATTGAATACCAGTTCAGGTACCAAAAATTACCCAAACTATTTGGTTTGATTTAGATACTGGAAATTCAATGACTATACCGGTTTTTGCTGGTACATGTTTCAGCTCTAATCATGGCTAGAATTTCAGAAAAGCTAGGCTCCTATTTATGCAACAAAATTGTGTGGGTTTTTTAAAAATCCACATACTAAAAAAACCCCCACACCCCCTGCAATTCTATATTAAAAAAAGAAAAGATTGAATGGTTGAGCTGTAAACTGGGAACGGCAAGAAAACATGCACATGCGGAGAAAAGTGCTCCATATGTTCTCGAATACCTAGGCCCAACTGGGTGCCACTTTAATGACTATCAAAATGCTCCCTGTTGTTCCTAGGTTCTGGGAACATATGGTATGTTTCCCCCTTTAACTGCGAATTTCCTTGCTTCTGACAGTCGGTGTCTGAACCATAATGTATTTTAATGTAGTGTTTGTCTGTCGGAATGGAGTCCAAAGTTGTTCTTATTGAGGGGATTCTAATGGAAGACACAGATGTCGATTATCTTATTCCTCTCAATATTTTCTGCAAAAACCTATATGTATTTTTTTTAAAAAAACAAAAAACAATAAACCACAGCGATCGTTTAAGTTTCCTCTGAGAGTCTAAAAAAATGATTTCACTCTGCTCCAAAGTTAGCATGGATGATAAATGACTATTTAGTTGCCAATATAACACAATATTTCAATTTCCTGCCTTCACAGAGGTATTCCAAAGGTTGTATGGAGTTCAGGCGCACAGTATGGGTTGTCCAGTATGCTATGATCTCTTGCTGCTAAAAGTTTAACCAAAACCTTTTCAATTAACTAAACACATTCCTGGAGAAAGTCAGCTCACTGAACTGCTAGACAAAGAGATCTTTTGGGGACGCTTGACTCGCAGACACACACAACTAAGGTTGGGGACCTCAATGGAACTACTCTCCGGAGTAAATCATTTCTGGATTGCGGTCCAAATTACAATATGTCTCTTCAAGAGCTTAAACAAATATTGGGGGGGAAATGGGCATATCTGTTGGATTTCTGGTATCTGAATAAACTTGAAAATACCAGGTACACCTGATGTCCTGCATTATTAGCCTCCATTCCCAAATATCAACTTCTGCTCCCAATTTTTCTGTTTTCTATCCTAATTTTTGGAATGGTAACCGGAAAATCGGTTACTTGGTAATGGAAATTACCATTTGTTGGGGTATCCAGGTACCTGATCAGTGATTGGGAGTAGTCCATCAAAGGCCTGACACAATCCTAGAAAATGGGCGTACTACCCACGGGTACCAAATTAGGTACCTGTTTTAGCTCTAGTCCCTTCCATATTTTGTTATTCGTTCAGTCGTCACTTCGGTAATTTGATGCTTTATATTGTATTCTACTTAGAACTTTTGATGATTTGCTCCTGCATTATGATTGCTAGTGTAATCTAGTGGACAAAGTGTTGGATATGGGACAGGGTTCCAATCCTGTTTTAGCCATAAACCTACTGGGAGGCTTTGATCAAATCAGTGCCCATTCTCATCTGTAAAATTGGACTAGTGATGAGAAATGAAGTGAAAATTCATGCAAGAAAATAAAACGGACAAATTTGTGTTATCCAAATGGAAACCAATGATGTAGATAATAACTGGCATGGTTTGTGTTTCAGTACATATTCATGTTGAGTATTTTGGTTATTTATTTATTTCAATTCTATTTGTGCACATACATAACCGTTGAAACGGAAGTCAGTGAAATCAATGAATAACCAAACCAAAATAAATGGAATAATGAAAAAAAGTAAGTGAAACGGAATACAGATAAACAGATATGCAAAGATCTGTTTCATTTGCAGATATTAGTAGGATATTCGGAGAACTATCGGAAAAGGTGAATCATATCCTCAAATACAAAATCTGCTCCTCAGCTCCAAATTAATATTGACCGACATCAGAGGGTGATTTCAGAAGTGACGTGGTGAATGTCCACCACAGTCAACCTCAGTCAAACACGGGGGGTGGGGTGAAAGCGCCGTGCATGTCTGTTTGCTCGCATCCAGATGTTCACCACAGTCAAATGGTGAAGCTAACCACGCTTCGTGAGCTCGGGGTGGGAGGAGGTCCAGAAGTGTGGTGAATGGTCACCACGGCAGGGGTGAATGAAAAGTAACTTCTGAACGGAAACCTGGAGCTGCGGTGGAAGGAATTGACCCCAGCCGCGGTGCATTCTGGGGCTCGAACCGCGGTCCGCGTCTCCACCGCATGTCTGTTGTGTTCCCCCGGCCCATGTTCTCTCTGATTGCCCCCGGGCGGTGGTCATGATCCTGTCACTTCTGTTGGGGCCGCACGTGTCACCACAGCCCGCGGTGAATCCATTCACACCGGGGTGGGATTCACTGTGGTGAATTGGAACGTGTCACTTCTGAAATCACCCAGAGTTGCTGCAAGGGTGAGCTAGGTGTGGTTTGTAAAGCACTTTGAACACTGAGGGTATTTTCACATGTGAGAGTGCACTGTGCTGTCATGCTTTGATATTGCCAGGGACCCGAGTTGACTGCACCAAAAAATCTTAAATTCTGCAACCAGTGAAGCCAAATTCTGCAAATTCCCCGTGAGCATTAATATTTGCATAATTAACTTTATTTGCATAACTGTACATGCTGGGAAGCAAATGTGCAATTGGTTTGACCTAGAATCACAACTTTGCTAATCAAACACAACTCAAATCCTCTGGAATTTCAGCACCTCCCTCACACAAACATAGAGCCTTCAGACCCCCACCAACAATTAATCTCGCAGGGGCCTATTTACCCTCGGGTCATGGTCAGGATTGGCTGGTTCTGCAAGGATTCTGAGAGGATTGGCTGATTCTGCAAAAATCACTGCAAATTGCAGCAACGCAGACAACTCGGGTCCCTGGATATTGCCCAGGGTGAGGGCAGGATCTTTTTCTTTTCTTTTCTTTGCTATTTTATGACTGAAACCCTGATTATAACATTTGTGGTCTAATCAATATTGTTGGAGATTTGTATAGTTACATTGGAATTCTGTAATCTATGTATATATTTGTAATCCTATAGAGAATATAACTGGGCTCATGAGCATCGTTAACTGTATGTGTTATATGTAAATATCAATAGAAATATTCTTGTTCTTGGACTGATAACATTGTAGTGTCATATATATATATATATATATATATAAAACACAAATCATCTCCCAACCTGCCATCATGGTCCCAAAAAACAAAGTGAACTAGAGGAATGAAGGAAACGAATATAGGAAACTATCAAAGTGACAAACAAAGAAAGCAAACACTAAAACAAATGTTGCAAATGAATCGTTTTGGATCAGACCTCCAAATTTGCTTAACACAAAGCTATATAGGTCAAATCAGATGAATGATTCGTGAAATGATTCATTTCAGGACTAATACAAACGAGACAATCCCTAACGCAGCTAGGAGATTCCTAAAGCAGCTAGGAGACACCTGTATGTAACTCTGCTCTTTTGTACCAGTGGATATCCACTGAAGTGTTAGGGAATGGTTTTGGAATGTGACCCTGGATTTGTGCCGAGGAGATGCTACCTGGAAAAATATGGAAGAGTCAACACCACAAGGCCACAGCTTAAAGCCTAAAGAACCAGTGGCATAGAACCAATCCACTTTGGCCAAGGCATCAAGTGAGATTACTCATACAGATATCATGTAGGTAATTTTCACTTCAACAACAATTTTGACTCTGGGAAGTGTAGGCACCAAAGGAAAACATTGGAGTGGGAACGGCCTGCTTCTCGGTGCTGTATTTCTTGACACCGACACTGGAGTATTATTTGAGTACTAAGCTCAGCTCCTGATTACCTATTCTCATAGTTCATTGGTTTAGCCTGCAGGGAATTTAGTCCCAAATACCTCAATTTGAATATTTACCAACAAAGCAAAATATGCAGCTGAATTTGCAGAGCAGAGTAGCTGGTGATCAGCACTGTCAGTAAAACTGCATAGAGCGGCCCTTTGCTGTTCAAATCCTTTGTTTCTCCTCTAGCAATCAGTGTGATACTCTGTAGGATAGCAGTCAGCAGGGGCAGGAATCCCATTAAGTTCAATGGGACTTATTTCTATGCTGTTCATGGGGATGATAGCCCCACAGAAGAGTCACACTCATGATTAGGATTAAAGTAGTAGGCCTCAGTCAAAAACAGGGCCCTGTTACACGGGTTTGGTCATGTTTCTCCTGCCTGAACCATCCGAACGTGATCCGAACTGACCGAACTGTTTGGTCATTTCAGAGTTCGGAATCGGGTTCGGTTAGGTGGGTTCGGGTTCGGTCGTCCGAACAGGCTGAGTTTGGGCCGAACTTCAAACTTCCGAACCGCGTTTGCCCATCCCTAGTTTCTGTGCAAACACAAAAGAGACTGTCCTTGCCCCACAGAGCTTAACATTACCCCAAAAGGGGTAAACAACACATTGAATATACCATACCCGAATAAAAAATGCTACTTCGGGTAATAACTGGCATCCATTTACACTCCATTGGGAGTTGATTTTGATTACTGGATTTTGGAAAGGTTTATTTATTTATTTATTTATTTAATTCCATTTATACGCCGGCCCCTATGCCTACAGCATCTCGGGACGACTTCCAACATAAAATAAACAATTTATCACAATATATTAAAAATATAAAAATCTACACAAATATTTAAAACAATTTAAAAATACCCCATACAAAAATGTTGCCCACCCTCCCCTCCCCATCTCTGAAGCCCTGGGAGAACAGCAGGCCCGACAGAAGTCCAGCAGACTTGGGGCCAGTCGTGCTTCCTCCGGGAGGGAGTTCCACAGCCAGGGCCCAGTCACTGAGAATGCCCTCTCCATTGTAGCCCCCCACTTTACACGGGGGACTTCCAAGAAGGTGCCCCAGGTGGAGTCCGTCCTGAGTCACGGAGGGTGAGGCGGTCCCTGAGGTATTCAGATCCAAGACCGTACAGGGCCTTATAGATCAATGTCAACACCTTGAACCTGGCTCGGCAGGTTGCAGGCAGCCAGTGCAGAGCACGGAGCACCGGCGTTATGTGCTCTCATTGGCCCATCCCTGTTAGGAGATGGGCCACCGCATTCTACGCTAGCTTCAATCTCTGGTCCAGCATCAAGGGAAGTCCCACGTAGAGTGCTTTACAGTAGTCCAGCCTCGAGGTGATGAAGGCATGGATCAAAGTGGCCAGGTCAGGTCTGGAGATATACGGGCGCAGCCGCCACACCAGATACAGCTGGCGGAAAGCCTCCTTCACCACCACATCCACCTGCTGATCTAGACGGAGACCCGCTTCCAATAATCCCCCCAGATTCGGAACCTGCTGAGACATGGAGGGGCGCACCCTCTCCACAAGAGAGGGCACCACCTCCCCCGCCCGGCCCACCACCATCACCTCCATCTTATCGGGATTGAGCTTCAGTCTGCTCTGACATAACCAACTCGCCACGGCCTCTAAACACTGAGACAGCCCGGAGATGGCAGGGCCTGGGTCGACTGAAAAAGAGAGGTAAAGCTGGGTATCATCAGCGTATTGGTGGCAACGCACACCAAGCCCTCTCACGATCTCCCCCAAAGGCTGCATATATACATTAAATAATAAAGGACACGAGATTGAACCTTGCAGAACGCCACAGTCCAGGACCCGGGGACTAGATGTTTCTGCTCCCAAGACAACCCGCTGGGTCCTCCCCAAGAGGAATGACTGGAACCAACCAAGGGTGGTCCCATCCAGACCCCCTAGGTCATGCAACCATTTCAACAGCAGTCCATGGCTCACTGTATCAAATGCGGCTGAGAGATCTAGGAGGACCAGTAATGTCGAACATCCTGAGTCCATCTCCCAGCGGAGATCATCTACCAAGGCCACCAACGCCATCTCCGTACCATGGCCGGGCCGAAACCCTGATTGAAAAGTGTCAAGAAAACCGATGCTGTCCAGGTGATCCTGGAGCTGCAGGGCCACTGCCCGTTCAATAACCTTCCCTAAAAAGGTTGAAGGAACCCGGTATGTTTAGCCCAGCAAAGGGAAGATTAAAGGGAGGCATGACAGCGGTTTTCAAATATTTAAAGAGAAAAATTGGCAAGCTGGAAAGGAACTGTTCATCATTCCTACAGAGGGCAAGACTAGGAGTAATGGGCATAAGTTACAGGAAGGTATATTTTGGGTTAAATATCAGGAGGAAGACTTCCTAGCAGTCAGAGTTGAGCAACAATGGAAGAAGCTGCCTAGGGGAAGTTGCAGGCTATCCAGTGATGGAGGTTTTCAAAAAGAAGCTGTATGGTCATCTGTTGGGGATGCTGTAGTTGTGCTCATCCTGCACCCAAGCAGGGGGTTGGAGTAGATGATAATAGCGATCACTTCCAATTTTATGATTCTATTTTGGGTTTATTATTATTATTATTTTTAATTGTGCAGGGGGGAAGGGTTCCGTTTGGTTATTTTGATGCACCAGTCATTTCTGTATTTTGAGAATGTCATTTTGGCAATATTGGCATAGAATTATAAAGCTAGAACGGATCTTGAGAGTCACCTAGTCCTGAGGCAGAATGTCAACATCCCTGAGAGAAAACCCAAACCCTGAAAAATATACCTGAAGATTTGTTATTTTCCATTACCAAGTAACCAGTTTTCTAGTGACCAATCAAAAATTTAGGATAGAAAACAGAAAAATTGGGTCCGGAGGTTGAAATTTTCTCTTTTGGAAAACTTTCCATAATGGACCATCTACGCTCTCCCTAGTTAACTCTCCTTAGCAATATTGTACATGCGCAGAGTAAAACCAGACATGGAAAAAGCCCGCTGTGGCCTGTTTGGGCCCAGACCTCACTTGTACATCTGTGCAGACGCTGCCAGAAGTTGGTCTGGGATTGCCCTGGGCTGTATCGCTGGCTAGCCCGGGTGGGCTGTGACTTCAGGAAACCTCCGAGGTGACAGCCCGGTCTAAGGTCCACTTGGGCCACAGCGAGCTACCACATATGTTCCCGGGCCAGGTCCGCCATGGCTTCCCATCATGGCAGGAGTGGGGTGCTGGGTGTAATGTGGGGCCAGCCAGTTGCATGTTCATGTTTCTCCCCATTCTCCCTAGTGGCTTGGCTGCAGTCACATTTGTTTGGCACTCTAACATAGCCCAGACTGTGTCCACTGCGACTTTCCTACCCAGGCCACGTCGCCTCTGTCATGTCTTTGTACCCATATTGGTCAAAAATGACAATTGAAATACCAGTTGGTTTGAAAAACTGACACAATTGACAGTGACAGCTCCCCCTGAAGGATATTTGGGGCAGTGCCCCCCAACGCACTGCAGGGGCCACCGCCGCGGCATTAAACTGTTTAAAAAACAACCCCCCCGCGCCGCTTATGACAGCTACAGCAGCTGCTGAGCTGCTGCAGAGGCTGCTGTAGTTGTCACTGAACTTGTTCTCCCTTCGGGGACCCACCCACTCCGCTGGGAGAGGGAGTGGGTCCCTAAAGGGACAAAAAGGCTGAGCTGCTCAGCCACCCAAACAGCGTTTTCCTATGGAAAACGCGATTTGGGTGGCAGAACTCCTCCGTCCACAGCACGGAGGAGTTTGGGGTTATAAGGGGACAGCGGAGACAGAGGGGGGAAGGAAGTCTCGCACAAAGGGGACCCCCCAACCCGGAAGCCTCCTCACCAGCATTAGACACCCCCGACCATCTCGGGGATATAGTGGATATAGTGGTTCACTGTAGTTGACTGTAATCTCGTAACGTCAACTGTTTTTTTGATTCTATTTTAATGTCTTTGAATTATTTTATTTTTTTTGTGAGCCCCCCTTAGCCTTTGCGGAAGGGCGGGGTAAAATAAATAAATAAAATAATAAATAAAAACCAAGGCAGACAGGGCAGTTGCCACTGTACTGGGATAGGTGACTTAAAGGAAACATTGTCATGGAAGCCTCAGGTGAGGTCCCAATTAGAGCTGGATTGGGAACGGCTGTTCTGAAGCCATCAGTAAATTCTTCCTGACATTTCGGGGATGCTGACAAACGTTTGTCAACATTTCCACGTTCCATACTGTTGTTGCACTTTCACTGAAATTGAACATTTATTTATTAATGTTTTTATTTTAAAAATATATTACCCCGCCCGTCCTGCCACAGGTAGCTCAGGGCGGCTTACAATCAATGCCAATGGAAACCTTCCAGCACTTTCTGTCACTTTCCGGTGTCCATTTGCCATATACGGTTCAAAGGCAGTAGATAAAGACTACAGTAGCAGATGCGCTAAAAGTACCAAATGAAGTACCTTACAAAGGCCTTTGTGAATGGAAAAATGAAATCAGCGAGAGACCAGTACTTTTTTGAGTCACATGGAAGGCAGAGACCGGAAACAGAATTTGTGACAATCAATTCACCTCCAGTCCCAGTGCTGCTGCTCATTCCATTCTATTCCATTCCATTTTTAATTTATGTCCTGCACTCTCCCATTACAATGGCTTGAGGTGGCGTACAACATAATATATAGCAATACATAATGTGCACAATGCACCAATTAACACAAAAACATCATCATTAGCAATACAACCCTCTAAATTAATCCGTTTAACATAAGAATTCTACCCAACCCCCAATACATGTACAAAAAAATATCCCCATCAATCTTTTCACATTACACTCTCCCAACATCAGAACCAACCATACCTACTTTCTATCTCCACCCTGCTGCCACCGGGGGGAAAGCCTCCATCTACCCTCCTGCTTTCACCAGGAGCGAGAGTCCTCTCATCTGCTACAAATACATATCCCTCCCCTTCCCACCAAATACTGACAACACCAGCTCCGTCTGCCAGCCCCAACCACCGGCCCCAACTGCCAGTCCCAGCTGAAGGGCACAGCCAAAGGGAAGTCCCCTTTGGACGTGCCCCTTTGGCATGGACCCCCCTGCACGGCTGGTGGTCGCTCCTTGTATTTGAGGGAGTGACCCAGAAGCCGGCCTCCTCAAGCCCCGCCTCCTTCCTGGGAGTGGGAAGGCCGACCTTCTGCCCCAGGTGTCAGATGGAAAGGAGCGTCCCCCAGCCCATTGGTGCCCCAAGTCCCAGAAGGGAGGCACAAAAGACCCTCTCCAAGAAGGGGGGGGGCAATGACATGTGCCCCCGGCTGTAAATTCCACTGGGGGGGGAGGCAGATGAAACATGTCCCCAGCCACGGCCTCCAGAGGGGGACCATAATGTCATAACCCACCCCCCTGAGTCTCCAAGGGGGAGCGGGTTGGCTATCAACCCCCAAGTCCATCTCCAGCTCTAGCCCCCAGCACAGCATACTCCCACGGGGTCCACTGCCACTGGCCCCATCAGCACAACCCCTCTTACCGCTACTGTCACTGCTTTCATCCTCCCCCCATGCCGGAGCGAAGGCTTTTGATGTTGCTGCCGCCTGGAATCCACTGGTCGCTCCCTGTATTTGAGGGAGCAACCCGGAAGCCGGCCTCCTCAATACCCGCCCCCTTCCTGGGGGTGGAAAAGCTGACCTTTTCCCCCAGCTGTCAGATGGAAAGGAGCGTCCCCCAGCCCACTGGTGCCCCAAGTCTCGGAAGGGAGGCACAAAAGACCCCCAGTCATTGGGCTTCTGGGGTTCTGCCACTCGTCCTTGATGTCCTGAGGTGAACGGCGATAACACTGCTGAGGCCCCTGGGGTAGATGATTTCTGTAGGGTGAGCTGCTTGCCCCCAGGCTCTAGTGACACCCCCACCTGTCCCAATAGCCTGACCTCCTATGTCCCCACCATGGGTTTGGGCTCCACCAATCCTAAGGCCAGTCCTGTTAGCTTCTATGCCAAACTGCCTTTCCGAAAGCTGACCTGCTTCTTGCAGGAAGAACCTGTTAGTTAACTAAATCAACAAAACAGAGCCCAATCCCAAACAGGACAGGCCTCCCCTCTGATGTCGGAGAAGATTTTCCATCTTCTACGGGGAAAACATCTTTTTGTTGGCGGCATTCAGTTACAGCTCTCCATGAAGGGGGACAAGACCTCTCTGGGAAGCTTCGGATGCCTCCTTTCTCTGGCCTTCCTCTCTTGCTAAAGGGATATTATTCTGAGGGGCCTGTCCAGTGGCCTGTGTACACTCCTGGCAGGCACTGCCCGCAGACCAGAACGTGCATGCTCAGGTGCACACGCGTGGCGCACGCGCAGCACAGTCACCCATGGCTGTGCTGTACGCATGGCATGCATGCATCCGTGAATATGCATGTTCCGTCCATTGCTGTGTGCCGTGCGTGAGGGTCGGTGTACGTGGGCCACTGGATTGTCCCCTGAGTGTTTATGTTAAAGCGCGTAAACCTTTGCCGTTACGGCGTAACGGCAAAGGTCCCAAGGTGGTTTTTACACGCACGGAGGACTCGCTTCAAGGAAACGCAGCACTCTTTGGACGGGATCGTAGCAACTGTTCAGCAGTGCATAGCAACCTTGCGGCATCGCCTTGGCTAATTGCTTCCTTGCTGGCCAAGCAGTTGGTTCAAACAATGGCTCCTAAGTCCAAGTAGAATTTAATTGGCAAGCCAAGAAGTGTAGCCATTTGCCGTGATGTCTCCCTTCTGTTGCTGTCCCCATCTTACCTTACAAGGGGTTGTTCCTTTTATTCCAATAATGTGGAGGTGGACTTAAGAGGCCAGTTCGACAGCGGCAGAGCTGCAGTATACAGTAATGATTTTCAGGACCCTTCCACACCCAAGGCCTCTCTCTGCCAGCTGCTACAATGCTTTCCCCACCATCTTTTTATTCCCTAGAAGCTGGGCTTGAGCAGGGCTTGAGCAGGGCACGTGTCTTTTCAAAGGCAGGAATAGCCACAGAAATTGGCCATATGGCAACAGCTGGAGAGACTTTTGAACTTGCCCCTTTAACGCATGCGGAAATCAATATGGGCCAAAGACAGAGCCTGTATGAAGATAAATCGTCTTTTCTCTGCTAGAATTTGCATGAGGCACAATAATGAGGTACGACCGGTTCTAATTTGTCTACAATGGGACAGGAAGGGGGAGGGGAAAAAAGGAGTTTGGCAGAAAAGACACTGCAGGCCAGACACAAGCGAATGTTCCTAGAGCTCCGTTTCCTGAGCAATAACGCCGATATTTTGTCCTACAAGGGACTGTGCTGAAATAAGGACTAAAAATCCATCTCTTGGAGCAGCGTGCTGTATCTTTAAGGGGTGAGTGAGCATGTAGTGCAGTAATCTCAGTCCTCTTTTGTATTAAATAAAGCCAGAGGCAGCTACTTGGAAGTTTAAATGCATTTGGCCTATGTCAGGACAACTGGCTTTTTAAGCATGGTTTCTTTAGGCCAAGAAGGCTGTCACCCAATCAGCATGTATATATGCGTCCTCCTTAGATAACATTTCATCCTACACAGTCAAATTTGGTAGAGGAACAAATGACTCAAAGATAATTAGAAACGTAAACATTTCATAACAGTAGATGCACCCAGAGGGGAGAGAACCCTATTTGTCCCCGCACAGGAAATAAGGCACTTTTCAAATAAACACACAGACACATAGATTTGGGTGAACTGGCCGCAACTGTTTATTAAATGACCAGCCAACGATAAACCTGTTAAAGAACAAAACCATTATAACCCAATCACCCTAACAATGAGAACGGTGGATCCCTTACCCCCTTTCGTTCTTATTGCCAATTAGAATTCGTCAGAATTGTCCCTGAGCCAATCGATGAGACCACTAATTTGGGTGAGTCCTAAGGGGAGTGAGGTACACCCTGACTGTTAGACCTGGCCATAATGACCCTCACTCCCCGCGTTCAGTACCATGTGTTGTTCCCGGATTGGAGTTACCAGTCCAATCCATTCACCATTAGACCACCTTAGCCATACCTAGGGAAGACTTGACACCTGGCACCACATCGGGACCGCTCAGATCCTACCATGTGGTACCTTAGGCCAGTCTCCCTCTACCGGGATAGCAGCGGGGAGCCCCCCTTCCTCACCTGCTTCCCGGATCCAATTTTGGTTGGCCTACCACCCTACACATACCAGATGTTCCCATAGCCACCAAGGCCGTTTTCTGGTCCTTTCCAAGGTTTTCTTCCTTCATGGTACTGAACACCGCCACCAAGGTCGGCAATAATTATTGCCGAACGACCCCCGCACTCACCCAAACAATTACCCACTTAGGCCAGGCTTTTTAGTAGAACCTCCCGGATTTTTTTCAAATATAGATCCATACCTTGATCTGAAAGGTGCACCCCATCAGCCCAGTACAACTCGGGCCTGGTCCAAGTTATATCGCTGTGGACCAACCATATTCCCCCAGACTCTTCTACCACTTTTCTAATCTCATTGTTAACACGTTTGCGTGATCGATCCACCGCTCTCGCACTGTTCGCACCCGGCCACTTGATTCTTTGTAGAAGCGCCGTGAATACCAACAGTGTCCTCGGGAACATTTCCCTAATTCGCAGCCAATCCTGCCGGACCATTATCGATAAGTCCAGACCCGATCCCCTAGTGAGATCATTCTCCCCCACATGGAACAATATAACCCGAGGGGGGGAACGCCCTGTCCAGCCCAAGAACATGGGCAGCACCTGGGGCCACAACATGCCCCTCTTCCCCATCCATGCCACCTCAGCATGAGGGGCCAACCCCAACTGGGTCCCTAACCCCAAGATCCCTGCCCTCCTTTTAGCCCAAACAACGAAACTGTGGCCTACCATCCAGACGACCCTTCTGTCTTGGCCACGTTGCCAACCTGAAACATAAAGAAGGTAACCATTGTCACTACTGCTCGTAGTGTTTCCCTATTTCCTTTGTAGGGGGCGTACGTATGACTTGTACGCTCTTGACTTCCATCGGCCTACTGCCTTGATGTCCTCTACTGCCAGTCCCGCGGCTGCCGCTGAGGATGCAGCCCCTATTCGGAAGGAATGGGAACAGAACCGTCCCGATACCCCCAACCTCGCCAGGCATTGCCTCATGACTGCCACAAACTGGTAGCGTGAAAGCGGCACACCTGAACGGTGTACCAACAACGGCCCCACAATTTGAGGTCTCACTGCTAGGAATGCCCCTAAACACTGGACCGGGCAGATCCGTGGCTCGAGTGATCTGGAGAGCACCACCTTGGCCCCCTTCTTCCTCTGATCAGTCTTCGAAACCCGAATACAGAGTTCCACCCTATCTATTCCCATAGACACATCGCCCGATTGCAGGGCCCTACCCGACTGATCTGTACGTGAGCCCGCCACCAGCTCGCCCACCCTCAATGCACCGAAAAAGGCAATGACAAAGGCCGCTTGAAACAGTTTTACCTCGAACTCTTCCGTACAAATCGCCCGGAGATCACCCACTATATCAGCCAACAACTTGGGGGACATCGGCACCCGTGTGTCCACCCTGTCGCAGCCTTGCCGCTTCCAGGACTCGAGCATAGCCCGTAGGACTGGGGAGCCCGGCAGTTCTGAATTCCCTACCATCTTTGACAAGAAAGATAGGGCCGACCACTTCCCTGCAATCGTGCCAGGCGCCAAGCCCTTCTTCCGAAGCGCCAGTCCAAACTGCACCACCTGAGGCAGAGGGACTGGAAAAACTATTGACCAGCCTTTGCTCCTCGCAAAAACACTGAACTCCCTCAACGCCCGTTCGTACTGTTGCCACGTGGCCGGCGAGACCGCCCCCTTTACAGCTTCTATAACCTCTATAATCCAAGGCTCCAGAGCTCCTGAGGAACGTATTCCTGTTTCTCCCTGGCCTGAGGGGCGAGTTCCCGAAAACGTTGTATCTGGAAACGAGAAAGGGCGTCAGCAATCTCGTTTTCTGCCCCTGGCACATGCTTTGCGCAGAAAACTATGTTGTGCCTCAAGCACCACAAAACGAAAAACCTCACCAGGCGCATAACCCTCTCTGACTTTGATGACAAACTGTTCACGATGTGCACCACAGCTAAATTGTCACACCAAAATAGCACCTTCCTATTCCTGAATTGCTCCACCCATAAATAGACCGCCACCACTATTGGAAATAGTTCCAAGAATGTTAGGTCCTTTAACATCCCCGCGGTACCCCAGCGGGTTGGCCACTGTTCTGCACACCACCTCCCGCGGAAATAAATTCCCAGACCCGCTGACCCCGCCGCATCAGAGTGCACCTGCAACTCGGCGTTTACTCGAAGCACCTCCCTCCACATACTGACCCCGTTGTGGGCTCGGAGGAATTCTACCCACACCTTTAAATCCTCCCTCATCTCCCTGGTGACCCTGATATGATGATGCGGCAAGGAAACACGGGCCGTTTTTTTATAAAGGCGGGACAAAAACGCCCTGCCCGGCGCCACCACCCGACAGGCGAAATTTAGCTTACCTAATAGGGATTGCAACGCCCGCAGCGTCACCTTGCTAGCCCCCATGCAGGCCGCGATGTCACTACGAAGTACCCTCAACTTGTCCTCAGGCAACCGGGAACACTGCGAGATCGAGTCCAATTCTATCCCTAAATATGTCAAGACCGGGGCAGGACCCTCAGTCTTTTCTTCCGCCAATGGCACCCCTACTAACTCCGCTACCTGCCGGAAGGTCGTCAATAGTTCAGCACACTCTGCTGACCCCGCTCTCCCGATAAATAAGTAATCGTCGAGATAATGAGAAATTAACCTAGTCCCAGCCCTTCGTTTGACAATCCATTCCAGCGCAGAGCTGAATTTCTCAAAAACGGCACATGAGATAGAGCATCCCATAGGCATCGCTTTATCATAGTAAAATTGGCCCTGGAATGCGAACCCCAACAATTCAAAATCCTTGGGGTGCACAGGCAAAAGCCGGAAGGCGGATTTCACATCGCTCTTCGCCATCAGAGCCCCTTTTCCAGATTCACGGACCAACTCTACCGCTTGATCAAAAGAAGCGTAGTGGACCGTACAAAGCTCCGCTGGAATGAAATCATTCACCGAAGATCCCCGGGGGTGCGAAAGGTGATGTATCAACCTGTACTCCCCCGGGGCCTTTTTAGGCACTATTCCTAACGGTGATACCCTCAAGTTATCCACTGGCAATGAATCAAATGGGCCCGCAATCCGGCCCTCAGCCAATTCCTTTTTTATTTTTTTCTCGACGACCCTTTCCATGCCCTTAACTGATCGCAGGTTCTGCGCCATCCAGTGCTCACGCACACCCTCAAATGGAATCTCAAAACCGTATTTAAAACCTTCAACTATATAACACGTTAACTCAGGGTCGGGATAATCCCGCAACAATTGCTCTAATACCCACCACCTAACTGGGGTTGGTGCCCTTCCCTGGGCCAGCCTGCGCCCCCCCGTTTCCTTTTCCAAACCCAGGTTGGAAACCCCGCTTCCCTCTTTGATTCGACCCCCGTCGACGCTGACAATTGGTGGAGGGGTGGGACCCTCCGCATTGCAAACACGCATGCCGGAATCTGCAAAAGGAACGAAAACACTTCCCTTCGTTGAAATCCCAACATGCGAGCGATTGCTGCCCCTTCTTCGTTTGCTCCCCCCGAAAGCCATCCACTGGCTGACCATCGCCCTTAATGATGATATGGCCGCTGTCGGCGCGCACTACTTCCTTCCCCTGTACACACTCTAACCATAGGTCGTGGTCCTTTACGTCCCAGCGCACCCCGGGTGTGATTGCCGCGTTCTGACGAAATGATTCGTCATACCGCAGCCAACCAAAACCGTCCTTCGTAAGGTATGCCCGCCGCACTATGTCGAAATATTTCCACAGCGCGACTGCCCTCTCTGGGAATGCCTGCATTACCACGCCGGCGTAGACGATGAAGGCAGATTCCCAGTTGGCCCAGTTTCTATCGATCCTGCGCCTCTTTGCCCTTTCCAACTCCTTTGCCTCGGGCCGCGCATTCGGATCCGGAATTGGGTCACAAAAAAGGATCCCGAAGAGATCAATATAATCTCCCTTCCAAATCTTCTCCCTCACTGATTGCAGGAGATGCACCCCCAAAGGCGCCGATACCCGGGCGTACCCCCCCTGTAACGGGGAAGCCTCCTGTGCAACCCCACTGGTTGCTGCTAACCCTTGACTAGCTACGCTAGCCAGTTGTGCTGTCTGCACCATTGTTGGCCCCGGTTGCGGGGCCTGTCCCCCGGTGTCTGATGCCTGGCTAACCGACCCGTGTGGACGCCACACATTGTCCACCCACACGAGACGGTTGGGATCCTGTTGTATGGGTAGTTGCCCCGAAGATACCCCAGACCAACTCGCCCCTGGCTGCCCAGCTATTGCCGTCCCTGGGGTTTCGGCTGGTCCCCTGCCTGTCACCCCCATCCCTGCTATTGTTGCCCCGGGGGGTCCCGCCATACTCCCGCCTGGACCCCCGGTGCTATCGCCTTCTATCAGGCCCGGTCCTTGATGCTCCCGCATACCCGCACCATCCATAGGTGGCTCGGCTCCCTGGGCACACACAGGGGACGGGACAAACTCACCAACACTGCTACTTGCTGCAGCCGCAGCCCCGACATCCTGCAGCTCCATGCGCCTTGATGATAGGGCCGCCTCAGCGCGAGGGCCCCTGCCTTCCTCGAGCAGCTGAGTAATCCGTGTCATCTGCTGCTCCATCCTATTCACTTTTTCTGCCAGTGCCTCGACTGCTGGCCCTCCGAATTCATGTCTCACCCTGTCGTGGGACTGCAAGGACACCTCCTGTAAGTTATGGCTCTGCCTTCCCCCAGACAGACCCCTGACCCGGCCTGGGTCCAGAATGCCTGAAGCCTCCAGCCGGGTCATCATGCTGTCCCACCCCGTCATTCTGGCTTCCATGGCCTGCAAAAAGGCCTGGCCGTGCCCCTGCTGAAGCCACGCCTCGGGTGGCTGCTGCCCACCTTGGGCCCCCAACATCTCGCCGCCCCTCCCCCCTGGCACTAACACTGAGTCCCTTGTTGGGGGTGCTGCACCCATACTGGGGAGAGGCCCGCCTGGTTGCACGTGCCCAGGCTGCCCTCCTCCCGCCCCAGGCCCCGCCGCCACAGGTGGAAATGCGGGCCCTGGAGGAGCCCCCTCTCCTATCTCTCCTCCATCTGTTGCCAGGGGGGGGGGCTGAACAGCTGCCCCCCTCTTTTGCCCCCTCTTTCCTTGAGGCCTTGCAGCCACCTGTCCCTTCTTGGTTCTGCCCATTCCCAGGTCAGACCCAGAAGGCTTCGCGTACTGGAGAGGGGGGGGGGGAAAAGGGGCGGTGGCAAGGGCCTAACTCTAACACACCCCAACGATTGGCACCAATGCCCCAAGTGGGGGGGGATTTAGATGGAATGGGGGGGGGAGGGATATCGCGTCCCCAGCCCCACAGCTGATTCGCCTTGGAAACACCGGAGGTGAAGGATGGGGGGGGGGTCCCCTGCACCCCACCCGGTGCTCGCCCACAGTACCAACCGGCCTTGCACAAAGAAAAAAGGGGGGGGGTGATGAGAGTCCTCTCCCCCTTCCACCCGATCCCCCTGTGCCCCCGGCCGAAAAAACCCTCCGCTTTTTTTCAATCCCCCCCTTTGGCTCGCAACGCCCGGTACTCCCTTGCTAGCTGATCCCGGCCGCCCGCACAGCTCCGCGCCGCTCCCTAAAGGCCTCCCAGCCTCTCGCAGCCCCCGACGAGCGTCCTGCTTCTGGCGCTGCTTGCGGCCGAATGCCGCGGCTCGCGCGCCTCCCCAATCACGTGGCTCCCCTGAGCCAATCAGCGCGGCGCATTTTCGCGCCTCTTTCCCTTTGCATGCTGCAACGGGCTCTCTGCAGCATGCAAGGGATCGCCCTGCCGGAGCAGTCTCGGGCGGCTTCCCGCCCCCGCACGTGTGCCGTTATTCCCCTGATGGGGCGGGCACAAATCTGTCCCCGCTGCGCACAAGGCGGCAGCGGGGTCCATTGTAGTAAAAAAGCTCCATTGACTTACCTTGAGTCACCTTACCTTGACTTACCTTGACTTACCTTACCACAATATAAACCAGGCTTTATTAGTTTGGGTACATGGAGCTGTTTGCTTAGTTTTTTTTTGTTAAGATGCAATTGGGGACACAGTTCTGTGCTGGAAATGTAGCTAAAGAAGCGAAACCTCTTGTTTTCCTTCTCCCATTTTCAGGAGGGCGAATCCATTATTATTTAGTGTCCGCAACAGAGTTGAAACGAGTACCCAAGAAAATGGGATCACTTGTTGAATATACTCCACCTGAACTGAAAAAAGTAGATTGGCTAATAACTGATATCTATTTACATGTGGTAGGGTGTTTATTTCTGTTATTTCAAGTTTCTTTCCCCCCCTCGCCATGGTTTTACGTTTGATTATTTTGGAAATTTCAGTCATTTCAATATTTTAGTTATGTAATTTCACCAACCTTAGAACTTCTAGATTGGAAGCCCTTCGGGGCAGGAACTTTTCTCTATCATGGTTTCGGTGCCAGGTGCATTGCTATATAAATAATAATTAATAATAATAATAATAATAATTATGTAGCAGGGCAGCTTGTTGCCGAACTTGCTCCAAGCGGCTTAGAGCCACTAGAAAAGTGGATTGGCCCCTTTAAGAGGGCTGGTATTAGGCTGCTTTCACACCTTCCAAAATGGGCTATTATAATAACTGGAGATAATAGAGTATTATAATTGCTGGAGTTTTTTAATGTGTGAATGCACTATTCCCCTTTTTATGCTGGAAGATTTGGAGTCATTGTGAAAGGCTGCTTTCACACCTTACAAAATGGAATATTATAATAACTTGAGATAATACTGGGTATTATAATTACACAATTTTTGTGATGTGTGAATGCACTCTTCCCCTTTTATGCTGCGAAATCTTGGGTCATTGTAAGAGCTACCAAATGTGGCTTTTACCGTGACCCGAGATCTTGCAGCATAAAAGGGGAATAGAGCATTCACACCTTACAAAACTCCAGCAATTATAATACCCAGTATTATCTCCAGTTATTATAATAGTGCCTGAGGGCTGGAACTAAGTGAATCAAGTAAATTCTAATTAAAATGGCCACCTCCCATGATGATCCAAAGGTTCTATGCGCTGTCAGGACCAGTAAGAACTGTGGTGAGGGAAACCCTGGGGTAGAACCTTGTGACAAATGATTAATGTGCAATGGCTGAAGATGATGTAACCAGAATGACAGAACCCCTGAAATCGCCAACGGGGAAATTGAAATGAAATATCCAAAAAAGAGCTTCAGTTGACCTGTTGTTGGATTTTATTCAGGCACTCATGGAACTAACCGAAAAAACGAATAATACCACCACCCAATAAACCTGCCACCTGTTTTAGCTCTAGTTTATAATATAATTGGGTCTACATGTCCCTCGTTCCCATTGGAGCAGATGCTTGTCAAATATCATGACATGGTCTTTGCCCCAAAGAGCTTGCAACGTCTCAACTTCATGAATGGATTCCTATATCTCCTTCTGTTGCCCCTCCTCTTTCTCGCCCCTCCCTTGTCTCTCCCAGAGTGTAAACCTGCTGGGGCAGGGATCTGTCTGTAATTGATAATTGTAAAGTGCCTGGTAAATTGCTGGTGCTATATAAATACTGAATAAATAGACAATCCAGGGGGAAAAAAAGCAAGCATCATTAGGGAGCAAATGTGGCCTTCTGACTCGCACATGCAGCTTCCAATGGGAAGACCTAGGTTTATGAACGTTTAGCATGGTCATAAACAGGGACCCTTGTTCACTGTCTTTTCCCCACTGGAAACAATGGGGCTGTGGTGAGCATGCATCTCTAGTCACCGGTCCAGTGGTTGATCTCAAGTGAGTCATTATCTTTGTGCCTCAGTTTCCCATCTATAAAATGGGGTTAATATGAGCAGGGTCGACCTTAAGATTTGCGGGGCCCAGGGCAAAGATAAAATGCGGGGACCTTGATGGCTCCTCCTCCTTGGAGGCAACCTCTGCGGGGCCATGAAGGGGGTCATGTTTGGGGGCCCCACTGAGAGGGAGTGGTGCCCCCCACAACCTGTCCTGGTGAAAATTGAGGCCACTACAGGGCCCTCAGAAAGAGTGGGGCTCAGGGCAACCCCCCCCCCCCGGTTGCCCATTGGTAAGGCTGGCCGTGAATACAAGTGCTCTATCTACCTCATAGAGCAGTTGAGAGAAATAATGACATAATTACCATAAAATGCTGATTGGTGGGGAACCGCAGGCCCAGGGGCCAAGTGTGGCCTGGGGCTATTTTTTATGCGGCTCCTTTCCAGTTCCTGGATTGGGCTCCTGGATTCAGTTCCTGCCTCCAACCACTGAAAAACAAAACAAAACTGAACTCGGGGTAAGGGAGTCAAGATGAGGCCATGCTCACAAGGATAGGGCCGTAAAGGAATGCACGATCGGCAATAAGGCACGTATTTTCTCATCTAAACCATGCCCCCGGCATTTATACCGGGTGCACGATTTTTTGGCACAAGCGCACATCGGTCATCTAAAAGCGGTTTAACAGAGAAGAAGGAAAGGTTGTGAGCGGAAACAGAGGCCAAAAGGTGAGGTCAAAGGCCATAGAGCAGCTCAGCGGCAGACACACAATTAGAATCTATAGGTCCTTAGAGCCCCTGGTACTGGGATGTAGCCATGTGTGCCCTACCGCCTCCCAGTTTTCACGTTCAACTTAATGACCTTCCTACAACTCCAAACAAATTTCTATTGTTCTTGCCTTAGCAGCAACAGAGAACAATGCTAAATTATTCTTCCCTTATTAGCGATGAAGACAAAGTAGTTCAGATGGCCTTTTTCATTGAATTAACGTCCGTTGGTGAGAATATGCAAGCTTTCAGGCCCTTCCTCTGAATTTGCACTCTCTCACCGACAGAAGATGGTTCAATAGAAGTGATCATCTGAACTATTTTGTCTCCGTCTCTTATGTTTGGGACAGACAGGGAAACCATGCTTTCTCTAGACTGCAATGCAATTTTAGATATTACCCATGGGCAAATTAGCTACCCACTTTAGCTCTACCCTTGATCATTATTATCTTTCATTGTTAGGTATTTCAGTTCAGTTGGCTTTCTTCAGAAGCTTCCCAAATTGTTTATTTGTGTGCACCAGGAGAGGATATCCCAGGCAACAGTGGGGCATGGTGGGCAAGTCAAGTTTAATGTCAATGTGCTTTTCAGAATTTCTGCCCGTTGTGTCCTGAATACACAAGTAAAACAACACAACAGACTAGAGCTCAATGACACAGAGCAATGTCATTTTTTGCAAAATGTTCAAAATTGCTTCATAGAGGAGGAAGGGGTAAATTGGGGAGATTGGTGGGGTGGGGACTTTGGGGAATTGGAGGGTAGGGTAAGGGTTGGGATTTTTAATTTTAAAAAAAAGTGATGTTGGTTTTAATGTATTTTATTTTTTATCGTGTTGTTAGCCGCCCCGAGATGCCATGGGCATGAGGGGGGCGGCATAAAAATGCCATGAAATAAATAAATAAAATAAATTTCAAAAGTACGTGTGAGGTTTTCAAAGCTTTCACAGAACCTTTGCTTCTGCTGATTTCTAAATCTCTATGTAAGCTTGTTGACACTAGATGGGGGTGGTGATTAAACAACAGCATCAAAATGTCAGAGCTGTCCATGACAAAATGAAATTTGACAATGCTGACATTTAGCATAGGATTTTAAAAAAAAATCAGAATATTGACTAAAATATTAGTCAGTATTAATCCAACTTTGGAAACCAATAATTTCATTGAAAATTTCTTTCAATGAATAGTTTCAAATGGGCTGTAATACAGATTTTCTTTCTTTCTCTTTTTTTGTAGTCTTTGACGAGTACCCACAAAAGGGATATACCAGTCAGAATTAGAGAACCCAATGCAACCCAGCAAGATCATTTACTGACCAGAACCCTATCGGTACCTGACGGGATATCTGATTTACTAAATTTCTGTTTTCAGCTACCAAATTTCTGGTTTCTATTACTGTTTTTCTGTTTCTGACCTATCCCGAGGTTAGAAAATGGTCAGGAGCATTTATAAACAAGTGAAAAACAAGTGAAACGGTAAGATAGAGTTGGTGAGTAAAATGGAAAATTGGTTTTTAAACAAAGTGAAACGGTAATTCAGAATCAATTGGTAATCTGGAGGTTGGTTGGCAAAAGTGGAAAATTGGTAACTCAGTTACAGTAATACTGGGTATTTTCAGGTAATCAGATGCTCAACTTGCTAACTGGGCACTGATCGGGCACATGACAGGCACTGATCGACTGGCCCCGAGTCTGCTGGCCTTCCGCCAGGCCTGTAAGACCTGGCTGTTCATCCAGGCCTTCGGGGAAGGGAGTGGGTCGGTGTGGGGGAGACGGGTAGTGGGTGGGGGAGTCGGGTTGGGTTAGGGAGGGTTTGAGTCTGGGTTATTTTAATCTGAGGGTTTTAGGTTGTTTTAATTTATTTTAGTTATGTGTTTTAAAATGTTGTTGGCCGCCCCGAGATGCTTGTAGAAGGAGGGGTCGACATATCAATTTTAATAATAAATAAATAAAACAAATAAATAATAAACAATTAAAACTTTGGATATTTCCCATGGGTAGCAAATTAACTACCCAGTTCAGCTCTGTCCTTGACTGTCACGGGTGGGGGAAGGGGGAAGAGACAAGAGAGGAAGGGGGTCCTTCACGCCAGTCACACACACTCGGGAATGCTCTGTCTATGGGAACGCTAGGAAAAATGCCCATCAGGATAGTATGTGGGTCCTTCCACGTGCTGCTGCACCAGGAAGTTAGACCCCTATCATCAGAGGGCACAGAGCTATAAACGGGGGAGGGAATACAATGCACTCAACACATACACCGGGGGGAACGGGAGGTCTTGTGTGGGGGTGCAAGGGTTACACGGGGACAGGGCCCAAGGCAGGAAACCGGGTAGGGGGACTCTCACACTGCAAGGGGGAAGGGAAGTAGGGAGTCCAGGGAGGGAAGGGGGAATCAAATGCCTGCAGGCTCAAACACTCCCACACGCTCTCGTAGGGAAAGGTTAAGGCCAGGTACACACTGCAAGCAAATGGAAGGCAACTCAGGACTATAACCAGGCAGGGGAGGGGAAGGGAGTAGGAGCAGGGTCAAGGCAGACAGGGAGTACAACAAGCAAAACAACAAGTCAATGCAATCGCTTAGCTTCAGGCAGGGGCCAGTCTCTCCGAACACACAGTTCTGTTCACCGGCGCTGCATCTCTTGCAGCACCGGCAGATAATGTACAGGCCCTGCCCTCTGAGCTTGCCCGGAGGCATGCTGAGCGCCGCAGAGGGGGGCATGGTTCTGCTGTGCTGGGGGCAGGCTCAGAAGGGCTCATGCTGCTGGTGCCTGTGTCAGGGTTTGCTGTGGCGTCTGAAGGTGGGGGCGGCTCCGTACCCTGTGAGATGGTGTGGCTGTCGGCGTGGGGGGCATGGCTTGGTGCTGGCAGGCGCGTTCTGGGATGGCGGAGGCTGACATCCAGTGGAGGCTGACATCCAGCCTCCTTGATGTCCCCCCCCCACAGGCACCAGCCAGGTCCTGGTTTCTCTGGATGCCGGCAATGGAAAAGGCGGAGAAGCCGTGGTGCCTGAACATTAGTTGCGGGCTCCCAGGAGCACTCATCTGGGCCAAATCCTTGACAGTCGATGAGATAATGTAGCTGACCCTGGTGTAGCTTGGCGTCCAGGATGATCCGAACCTTGTAGTCAGGTCCAAGGCTGACTGATTGTTGTTCGACGTCTTCACCAAGGGCGTATGGGGAATCAGGCAGGGTGACGGGTTTGAGGAGAGAAACATGAAACGTAGGATGGATACGTAGATGGGGAGGAAGCTGTAAGATATACCTGATGGCGTTTACTTGGCGGAGGATGGGAAAAGATCAGAAGTACTTTTGATCAAGTTTGGGTGAGGAAAGTTTGGAGGGGTAGTGCCGGCGGTCGACCCAGACCAAGTCTCTGGGTTTCAGTTGCGGTGCCGACCGGCGGTGCTGGTCGGCGTACCTTTTGTAATGCTGCCGGGTCACCTGCTTGAGGATGATAGGCTGTTGAGGGTTTCAGTTGTACATGTAGGGCCTTGAAGAGGGCTGTCCAAAAGTGTGAGACAAATTGTTTCCCATGGTCGCTAATGATTTTGTCTGGCCATCTTTGAAGTTTGACTACATGCTGCAGGAATAAGAGTGCCGTACATGGTGCTGTGGGGAGGCCCTTGCAAGCGACAAAATGAGCCATTTTTGTAAAATAGTCTGCAATAACGAAAACGGCGTCATAGCCCTGAGAGGGGGGTAATTCTACTATGAAGTCAAGGCCCACTCTCCGCCAGAGGCTGGAAGGAGTAGTGGTGAGGTGGAGAAGACCTAGCGGGACTTGCCTTGGTATTTTAGCGTGAGCACATATAGCACAGGCTTTGATGTAGTGCTGAACATCAGAGGACATAGTCGGCCATCAAAAATGTCGATGGAGGAGTTTGAGGGTTAGGTCCGTGCCAGGATGGCAGGCCAATGGTGCATCATGGTGGGCCCACAAAATGTGGGGACGACACGAAGGGGCACCATGATCCGGTGGGCCTTTTTAATGAGACCCTCTTCAGTTGTGTAAGTAAGTAAGGTCCTCAGTGGGTTGTAGTTCCTGTGAAGAGGCTTGTAGCAGATGGTCTAGGGGGACTATGGTGGCTGTGAATACCTTAGCCTCCAAAATGGGACCACGGGACGCAGGTCCCTGTCCTTTCCTTCTTGATACAGTGACAGCACATCTGCGAGGATGTTCATTTTTCCTGGGCGGTATTGTATGGAAAAATTAAAACGGGCAAAAAATAATGCCCAGCGGGCATGTCGGGGATTTGTGATTTGAGCTGTCTGCAGAAATGCCAATTTTTTGTGGTCTGTAGTGACAGTGATAGGATATTGGGCTCCCTCTAAGTAATGGCACCATGTTTCAAAGGTGGCCTTGATTGCGAGGAGTTCGCTGTCAAAAATAGTGTAGTTCCTTTTGGCAGGTGACAGTTGACGTGAGTAGTATGTGCAGGGAAGTGGCTTCTTGTCGGTGGTTTGTTGGAGGAGAACCGCTCCGAGGGCTACACTGGATGCATCTGCTTCAACAATAAATGGTTTATGAAAATCAGGATGCTGAAGAAGGTTTTTTTTGCATAAATGCCCCCTTGAGGAATTGGAAGCCATACTCTTGCTCTGGGCCCCAGGTATAGGGGTGGTTCTTCTTCAGGAGTTGGGTCAGCGGGTTCGTAACCTTTGCATAGCGGGGTACATACTGACGATAATAATTCACGCTGCCGAGGAAACGTTGAAGGGCCTTGACTGTCTTGGGGGTCGGCCACTGCTGAATGGCGAGGAGCTTCTTTTGATCCATCTGAACCCCATTTGGGGTAACGACAAAACCCAAGAATGCTACAGAGGTGCAGTGAAAGGCGCACTTCTCCTGCTTACAGTAGAGTTTGTGTGTGCATTTCTGCAGGCGCGTTGAGTGTCACAGAGGGGGGCATGGTCCCGCTGTGCTTGGGGGTGGGCTCGGAAGGGCTCACGCTGCTGGTGCCTGCGTTGGGGTTTGCCGCGGCATCTGAAGGTGGGGGCGGCTCCTTGCCCTGTGACATGGTGCGGCTGTCGGCACGGGGGGCATGGCTTGGTGCCGGCAGGTGCGTTCTGGGGTGGCAGAGGCTGACATTGACCATTAATTTCACCAGATCAAGTCAAGTTGACGTGGAAGTAACATCAATATATATTTAAAATATTGTCATCTTGCACACGCACATGCTCACGCACATGCACACGCACACGCATGGCTACCCAGCCCTGCCCAAGATCCACTTCCTCGCAATCCAGGCAGAGAAGGTGGATCATGCAATTACTCAATAAACTTGGTCAGCTATGGAGCTTCTAAGGAAGTCCACCTGCAGGCAACATAGAAGTGAATGAATGAATAATTATTTTACCATCAGCCCTATTAGCATGCTTCAGTAATGCCTCTCGTGAGAAGCACTTTAACACCAATCCTTTGTGATACCTCGGTTTCTTGAACTATGGTCACTTTTTTCCTATGATCAAGGTAATGTTGCCACAAGTCTCCTTGCCTCCATCACATCTTTGTAAATGTGTGTGTTGTTCGAAGTACATACCTCGTTACCAGAACGTTGACGAGCTAAATTTCGACTAAGGGTGACGCACATAATCACTGAGTGGTATGAAACAAAGGAAGAGTTAAACATTCCAAGCTGATGCTGACAGCGCTAAATGCTGCTTGAGACCTCGATTAACATTGCAGAATATCATAAATCAGACTGTCCTTTGATCGCTTCCATTTGATTTTGTCTCCCTGAAACGTCTAGGATTCTACAAGGCTGGAATCTTTGACGAAACCTACAACCACCTGCGGCAGAGGGCTGGGTGACTCCTGGAGTAGTACCCTACAATTGCTAGTGAATGTTGCCCAAGTATCATTAGCCCCTGACAACTTCTTTGATTCTACGGTGGAGTAATTGCAATGCCACCAAGTCGTCTTCATCCAGACATGTCAAAGTATCTCACAAAGAAAGTAGCTATTGTTAATTCTGTGTTTATAGATGTGTAGACTGAAGCACAAAGGGAGGAAACATCACATGTTGCTTAATGTTACTCAGCAGACTGGTAGAAGAGCTTGGAATAGAGAACGCAAGTCTCTTAAAACATGAACAAACATTTCTGTAGCATATTAAATGTTCAAAGTGCTTTACAACCCTTCTCTAATTCACCCTCACAACAGCCCTGTGAGGCAGATCATTGTTATTCCCATTTTATGCTCTGGGAAAGTGAGGCTGAGAGAGAGTGACTTGTCCAAGGCAACCCCATGAGTTCATGGCTAAAACAGGACTCGAACCCCCCCCAGTTTTCTAGATTCAAGTGTAGTACCTTCTCCGCTAGTTGAGCTGAAAGAGGTAATTGACTTATTACCCCGTGGGCAATGCTCACATTTTCAAGTACCATATCGGCTCCCCAACAGGCTGCCACCCGAGTCCTGATTGGACACCCGATTCCTTGGGAAATCGGTAATTGTTGTAACTGATTTTCCAGTTACCAATTGGTATATCTGTAAATTGGTATGGAAAAATAGCAAAAAACGGGATGGAAAGAAACTCAAGAAGTTGGGATGGAAACTTAAAAACCCAATACTGGAATTCCATATTCCAGGGCTAGAAGTCAGACTATTGGGACAATGGATGACCCATCAGGCACTAATCCAGTATCAGTTAGTACCCAAAGGTGGTGGATTGGGTCAAGTGCTGACAATTCAATGAGTTTAACCCATTTTTGTGGGTACTTGATTCTGCTGTATTCCCTAAGCAATTCCAATTTTAAACATGCTGTATTGCCATCACAACTGAGTTGTTGGTCTCAGTTCATTCGTTTCCTATGCCCTGGCTGTATGGACCTGTTCACCGGTGACCGCTTCACAGTAAACGGGCAGAAATTACTGGTCTGCACACTCCTTCGCTGAGGGCATGATCCAGAGTCTCTAGAAGTCAATGGAAGAATTCCCATTGGATTCAATGGACTTTAGTCCATCCTTTGATTTCTTGAATAGTTTTGTTTTCCCTGTGCCAGCATTTCATTCTTCCCTCTTCAGCTCCCTAACCTTACATCCAGAAGCATCCAAACGGATCTCCTATAACTCTCCCAACAGTCATTTTCCTCCCTACCCTGTCAATTCTGTCCAGTAGGTCTGAAAAAGATTCAACAAATACCCACAAAAATGAGTAAACATGTCAAATTTTTGGTACGCAACCTTCCACCTTCGGGTACTAATTGGTACCTTATTAGTTCCCGATGGGTCACCTGATTTCCAGATTTTCTGACTTCAAGTCCCAGAATACCGAGTTCCTTCACCAATGTTTCAAGTTTCTGTCCCACTATTCTGAGTTATCATCCAGGTTTTCACTATTTCCCCCATACTGATTTATTGATCAGTAATGGGTAAATTGGTAAAACTGTAATGATAATTATTGAATTTTGGGGTAATTGGGTACCCAATTGGGAATCCAGCAGCCTATCGATACTCAAAATGATACCCAAAACACACCCCGGAATTACCTTCGGGTGATAAATCTGGGACCTGTTAGCTTTCTCCTAACTTTACAAAGAAACTATTTACAGTGGTTTGTTTCATCTTTCTTTAAATAGCCATATGCAAGTCAACATAGATCGAATTGAGAAAAGTCAGTCATTTTAAAAAAAAAAGATGTTGACATTTCAGAATTGCCAATGATATTTGTACAGAAATCTGGGTATTGTAAAGAAATAAAATAAAATAAAATAGAACAGTTTCATTTTGACATTGCCAAGCATGCTGAAAATGAAATGTTGGAAAACATCTGAGCAAAACTGCAGCATTTTTGACACTGTGAAATTTTGTGGGAGGGGGATAAAAAAAACCTTTGCAAAACAAAACAAGCAAAAAAACCCCAAAAAACCCCAACAACCCTGCAACTTCCTAAGCAAAATTTTTAATTTTCTTTTCCATTTTGACAAAAATAAATTCACAGCAGCACTTTGGGTCTAGCTAAACTGTCTTCAGAGTTCTATGGCTGTCTTTGTAATGGTATGGGCCAGAGTGTGAAACAGTTGTGTGGGAAAAGCACCTAAATACCTTTGAAACAGATGCATGGCTGAGCCTTGGGATGAATGAATTACAGACGCTGAATTCATTTCACCTGCTGTTTTAGTGAACTTGTCTGTAAGACGCTGGCAGTGCGTCTGATTGTAATCCAGGAGGCTCAAAACTGGCCTTGTAAAACTCACTTGGACCCTCATTATGAACGGCCCAATTAATTAATTTAATAGAAATGTTTGCATGCATGCAGTTTGCAAACTGGAGCTACGAGGGCCATCGTGTGAGGAATGACAGCAGGCACCCAAAAAAACTGTACTCCTGATAGTTCTCAAGCATTTGCTGAGACATCCATGCAACTATATTTATCTTGAAGTGGCAAGAAGTGGCCAACAAAATCATTTTATAAAAGTCCGTGTTCTGAGTTTGCCTGTCGGAAAATGGAATTCAGCTAGAGGAAATAGATTTTCTGTTTAATTCCCGCTGGCAAGAATCTGTTTGCAAAAATGATTATTTCTCTTTTAAACATTGTGGGTGGACAAAAATCAGAATCGGAATGAGCATTAGAAGCAAAATTGAAAAGCCACTTCAGTAATTTCTGCCACTAACAGGATGATTAGGGTTTTTCTTTTCTTTTCTTTTCTTTCTCTCACCGTTTTGTGTGAATAAGATAATCATGGACATAAAAAATAAAAATCTTTATACAAATGAGATCTAAAATCAAACCCTGCCAAAACTTCTGTGGTTTAGTCTCATAACTCTGATTCATCAGCACGATGTAGTTCTCAAACTGTTCATGGGCAAGACCAATTACCTGCTTTGGGAAGAAAGAAAACGCATAAAATGGAGGGAAATCTTTATTTAATTAGCCCCAGTGTAAAGGTTCCTTGTATTCCTTTGCAGTTACAGAGCTATAAGAGAATAGGGAGTACCTGAAGGGCAAGTCCTACTGGGATTAATTCAGTCCAGACACTTACCAGTATGTTCATTAAACTCTGGCTGGATTTCACACAGGTGGGGAAGGTTAGGAGTCAACAGATAGAGAATGGGGCCAATTGTGTTAGGTATAAAACTCCATCTGTTTCCTAAGCAAAAAAAGGAAACAAAATCGGTACGTCTTGACAGATCTCATCCAGCAGCTAAAAACCACCTTTACTTTTCTTGCTCCGTTTCCAAGCTCCGAAACAGAGCAGCGAAGGCGTAGAGAACGTAGGGTCATAAATCAGGGAGGTGCTGAAAAGAAGGTAAACTATCAAGTGGGTTTTCTGGCTTGTGAGACAGAAGGCAAAGAAGGGATTCATTTATTTTTGTTAAAAAAAAGACAATTGTTGGCCCACAGTGAGCAGTTCAAATGGGGCTTATTTCCTAGAACTTTTCAACAGGAGAATTGAATTGCTTCAAAGCAATTGGTATTTGTCAGTGCACGCAAAGTCCTTCTTTTCCCCCACCAGACACACTTTTCGACAGGAGTCCCCACAGGGTCGCCGTGAGCACATTACACCAGTGCTCCGTTCTCTGCACTGGCTGCCTATAGCGTACCGAGCCAAGTTCAAGGTGCTAGTATTGGTATACAAAGCCCTATACGGTCTCAGCCCCTCATATCAGGGACTGCCTCACCTTTTGTGACTCAGGACGGACCCTCCGGTCCACTGGGGGCGCCTATTGGAGGTCCCCAGTGTAAGGTGGGGGGCCACCATGGAGAGGGTGTTCTCGGTGGTCGGGCCACGGTTGTGGAACTCCTTTCCAAAGGAAGCCCACCTGGCCCCGGGTCTGCTCGCCTTTTGGCCGGCATGCAAGACTTGGCTGTTCGCCCAGGCCTTTGGAGGGAGGGGTAAATGGGGGAGATTGGCAGGGTGGGGAATTTGGGGGAATTGGAGGGTAGGGTTAGGGTTGGGGGGGTTTAAATTTTTTAAAAGTGATGTTGGTTTTTAATGTATTTTATTGTTTTACCGCCCCGAGATGCCTTTGGGCATGAGGGGGCGGCATAGAAGTGGTAATAAATAAATAAATAAATAAATATCTGAAAGACTGCCAGACCCGGCCCTAGCCATCGGCCGGGAGTGCCTCGGTGTGGGGACCATCTGTTAGTCTTGTTCATACAACAAGAGCTTGCAGGGGGGCGTTCTCAGGAGCTGCCCCCAATTCTATGGAACTCCCTTCCCCTGGAGGTTCACTTGAGCCTGAGTGAACGTCTTCCGGAGGCAGTGTAAGACTTCTTTGTTTCTAAAGGCGTTTGGTAAGTGAGGGTAGGGGCAGGGTTAGGGACTGGGTGGGAAGTTTAGAGGGGAAGGTGAGGTTGGAGTGGGTGGGGTTTTTTTATTTTGTTTTTTAAAAATGTATTTTAAGGTTTTTAAAATTGTATCACATTTTTATTATTGTAAGCCACCCCGAGCCTTTGGGAAAGGGCAGGGTGTAAGTGTAAATAAATTAAATTAAATATTTATTAGTATCATCAAATGTGTACCTGCGGGGAATGTCCGCATTTTGGGGCACTCTATCGGGCACCCAACGGACTCCCTGGGGACCAATCGGGTGCCTGATGCCCCAAAATGCTTACCCGGAGAGACTGACAAGCCCCGAGACTGAAACAGCTACCTAATTTGGCACCTGCAGGTAATACCCATATTTTGAGTACTGTGTTGGGCGTTCAGTGCACTAGCTCCCCCCAAAATTGGTAATTTCCAGTACTGATTTACCAATTTTCTGGTTACCGGTCGGTAAATCAAGACTTCAGTCCCCCTTTGTCTTTTCTAGTCCAACTAGACTTTCAAATCCCACCTCTTCCGTTATTGAAGGGCGGCACCCATGGCGGTGCCATCCCAGGGGCACCTGCCATTAGGTGGGTGTGCTACTTTATAGGAGTTGCCATGTTGGAGTCCTTCTTCCCTCAGTCTGGGGCATTCAGCGTTGTGCCTACACTGAGCACTATTCCTCCTGAAGCAAATGCCCAGTAACTCCTTGATGTTACTCATAGTCCTTTGGAATTGGGGGTGGGGTGGGTGGGGGCAGAACAATGGCAAATCAAGTTCTTAGTTGAAATCCAAAATAACTTTGGGTGAAATCTTGCCCTTTAAAGTCAATGGGAGTTTTGCTATGGACTTCAGTGGGTTCAGAATCGAAGTCTTTGTTAGCAGAGATAAGGATTAGCTTGGTTTAATATTTTCCATTGTAGAACCAAGTAAAAACTCAATCAATTACTTGCTTTGCAACTGCCAAGTCCTCCATTACTTATTATAGACAACCTCTCTCATAACAGTGAATTTCCATTAGAGGATATCAAACAGTCAGTGTCCCCCAATTTAGGGACCTGTCCTGCTGAAGTCCACAGCTATGCTGAAAGGAGTGGAGGATGCAGAGCTGAAACAGGTACATAATATTGTACCTGCAGGTAATGCCCACGTTATTGAGTACCGTGATGGGTATTTGACTGGTTACCCAATCACTTGGATACCTGAAAAATGCTACTGATCGGAAAAATGGGACTCAACCCTCCCCCCAAAAAACAACCAGGACTGGAAGTCAATATTCTGGAACGTTCCAGGACACCGGATACTCAAAGTGAGTCATAGTTGGGTACTGATTTGTACCCAATATTTATTTTTTTTAGTCGATTTGGGTACTGCAAATTCATTGGCTGTACCTATTTATGCAAGAACTTGTTTCCACTCTAGTATTTGTGAATAATAGTCATATTCTCAGATAGCACTTTGACTATCTAAAGGAACATTTGTGCCAAAATAAATATTTGTATATTAGTTAAAACTCTTATTTTCGGTTTTCTCTTTTTTTGTCTTGTTTTGGGTAAGGGAGGTTAGCTTGTTCAGTCATTTCTTGCTTGGTCATTTTGAAGGAGTTAGTTTTAGATAGAACAACTCTTTTCTATGTGCAGGAGGATGGACTACATAACCCATTGAATCGTACTGGTTAGGAGGCATTGGGGGAAAGTTAAGTGTGGGCTATTTATTATTATTTATTTATTTTATTATAAATTCTTATTACCCCGTCCAATCCTGCCATAGGTAGCCTTGGCAGCTTACAATATCAAAGTAAAAACACAAACACAAAAACATTCACAGCAATTATAAAACAATTAGTCCCAAGGCAAAATCCTCCCCCCATCCCAACCTCCCATCCACATTAATCACACCCCTCACCCTTCTCCCTCACCAAATGCCTGCTGAAACAGCCAGGTCTTATATTTCTTTCGAAAGGAGGGAAGATCGGGGGCCAAGCTGACAAACAATTCATTAGGGATGGGCGAACGCGGTTTGAATGTTCGGAGTTTGGACCGAACTCGGTCTGTTCGCACGTCCGAACCGAATCCTCGAATGACCGAACAGTTTGGTCATGTTCGGACGAGTTTGGATGAGTTCGGAGACAGGAAAAACGTCTTTCCAGGGCTGAAAAATAGGTTTCGGTTTTGATTCTGTTTCGGTTTCGCTATTTTTGAATGTTTGGCCAAATTAGGCCATACCGAACTCGGCGAAACCAAACCATTGAACCCGAACTCGGGTTTCAAACCCAACGCCCGAACATCCGAACCACGTTCTGTTCGCCCATCCCTACAATTCATGCTGTGGTTGGCTCAGAAATGTGGAAACAACAAACCCCTCGGCAATGCAGTAAGTGCCGCAGTACATGGTAAATGGTAAGGGGAAGGTCGGTAAATTGGGATGGTATCTCATGGTATTGTGAGAATTGAGAAATTGCCTGGGATCGGGGAAATGGTTGGGAAATTGATCCTGGTTCCTGATATGGCAACATTTCTCACGCGCAGCAGTTTAGCTGCTCATTTCAGAACTTGTGTTAATGGGTGTTTTCAGACGTTACGGGGCCGTTTGGCCCCATACCGAAAACAACCCTTTAATTCCCCGCTGGGGTCACCCCGTCACGCCATATCAGATGTGCCGGGGGGATCCCGGCAGGGAATCTGGGAGGGGGCGGGGCCGCGCGGC
>QEPC01011901.1:23157728-23175088 GCA_003113815.1 Sphenodon punctatus | reverse complement strand
TTAAATTTTTTTTAATTCCCAGGCTCGGTACGGTAGTGGTGGGGAGGTGCTTCCCAGTGCCTCTTCCACCAGTCCAGGCCTTTGGAGGGAGGGGTAAATGGGGGAGATTGGCAGGGTGGGGAATTTGGGGGAATTGGAGGGTAGGGTTAGGGTTGGGGGGGGTTTAAATTTTTTAAAAGTGATGTTGGTTTTTAATGTATTTTATTATTTTACCGCCCCGAGATGCCTTTGGGCATGAGGGGGCGGCATAGAAGTGGTAATAAATAAATAAATAAATATCTGAAAGACTGCCAGACCCGGCCCTAGCCATCAGCCGGGAGTGCCTCGGTGTGGGGACCATCTGTTAGTCTTGTTCATACAACAAGAGCTTGCAGGGGGGCGTTCTCAGGAGCTGCCCCCAATTCTATGGAACTCCCTTCCCCTGGAGGTTCACTTGAGCCTGAGTGAACGTCTTCCGGAGGCAGTGTAAGACTTCTTTGTTTCTAAAGGCGTTTGGTAAGTGAGGGTAGGGGCAGGGTTAGGGACTGGGTGGGAAGTTTAGAGGGGAAGGTGAGGTTGGAGTGGGTGGGGTTTTTTTATTTTGTTTTTTAAAAATGTATTTTAAGGTTTTTAAAATTGTATCACATTTTTATTATTGTAAGCCACCCCGAGCCTTTGGGAAAGGGCAGGGTGTAAGTGTAAATAAATTAAATTAAATATTTATTAGTATCATCAAATGTGTACCTGCGGGGAATGTCCGCATTTTGGGGCACTCTATCGGGCACCCAACGGACTCCCTGGGGACCAATCGGGTGCCTGATGCCCCAAAATGCTTACCCGGAGAGACTGACAAGCCCCGAGACTGAAACAGCTACCTAATTTGGCACCTGCAGGTAATACCCATATTTTGAGTACTGTGCTGGGCGTTCAGTGCACTAGCTCCCCCCAAAATTGGTAATTTCCAGTACCGATTTACCAATTTTCTGGTTACCGGTCGGTAAATCAAGACTTCAGTCCCCCTTTGTCTTTTCTAGTCCAACTAGACTTTCAAATCCCACCTCTTCCACTATTGAAGGGTGGCACCCATGGCGGTGCCATCCCAGGGGCACCTGCCATTAGGTGGGTGTGCTACTTTATAGGAGTTGCCATGTTGGAGTCCTTCTTCCCTCAGTCTGGGGCATTCAGCGTAGTGCCTACACTGAGCACTATTCCTCCTGAAGCAAATGCCCAGTAACTCCTTGATGTTACTCATAGTCCTTTGGAATTGGGGGTGGGGTGGGTGGGGGCAGAACAATGGCAAATCAAGTTCTTAGTTGAAATCCAAAATAACTTTGGGTGAAATCTTGCCCTTTAAAGTCAATGGGAGTTTTGCTATGGACTTCAGTGGGTTCAGAATCGAAGTCTTTGTTAGCAGAGATAAGGATTAGCTTGGTTTAATATTTTCCATTGTAGAACCAAGTAAAAACTCAATCAATTACTTGCTTTGCAACTGCCAAGTCCTCCATTACTTATTATAGACAACCTCTCTCATAACAGTGAATTTCCATTAGAGGATATCAAACAGTCAGTGTCCCCCAATTTAGGGACCTGTCCTGCTGAAGTCCACAGCTATGCTGAAAGGAGTGGAGGATGCAGAGCTGAAACAGGTACATAATATTGTACCTGCAGGTAATGCCCACGTTATTGAGTACCGTGATGGGTATTTGACTGGTTACCCAATCACTTGGATACCTGAAAAATGCTACTGATCGGAAAAATGGGACTCAACCCTCCCCCCAAAAAACAACCAGGACTGGAAGTCAATATTCTGGAACGTTCCAGGACACCGGATACTCAAAGTGAGTCATAGTTGGGTACTGATTTGTACCCAATATTTATTTTTTTTAGTCGATTTGGGTACTGCAAATTCATTGGCTGTACCTATTTATGCAAGAACTTGTTTCCACTCTAGTATTTGTGAATAATAGTCATATTCTCAGATAGCACTTTGACTATCTAAAGGAACATTTGTGCCAAAATAAATATTTGTATATTAGTTAAAACTCTTATTTTCGGTTTTCTCTTTTTTTGTCTTGTTTTGGGTAAGGGAGGTTAGCTTGTTCAGTCATTTCTTGCTTGGTCATTTTGAAGGAGTTAGTTTTAGATAGAACAACTCTTTTCTATGTGCAGGAGGATGGACTACATAACCCATTGAATCGTACTGGTTAGGAGGCATTGGGGGAAAGTTAAGTGTGGGCTATTTATTATTATTTATTTATTTTATTATAAATTCTTATTACCCCGTCCAATCCTGCCATAGGTAGCCTTGGCAGCTTACAATATCAAAGTAAAAACACAAACACAAAAACATTCACAGCAATTATAAAACAATTAGTACCAAGGCAAAATCCTCCCCCCATCCCAACCTCCCATCCACATTAATCACACCCCTCACCCTTCTCCCTCACCAAATGCCTGCTGAAACAGCCAGGTCTTATATTTCTTTCGAAAGGAGGGAAGATCGGGGGCCAAGCTGACAAACAATTCATTAGGGATGGGCGAACGCGGTTTGAATGTTCGGAGTTTGGACCGAACTCGGTCTGTTCGCACGTCCGAACCGAATCCTCGAATGACCGAACAGTTTGGTCATGTTCGGACGAGTTTGGATGAGTTCGGAGACAGGAAAAACGTCTTTCCAGGGCTGAAAAATAGGTTTCGGTTTTGATTCTGTTTCGGTTTCGCTATTTTTGAATGTTTGGCCAAATTTGGCCATACCGAACTCGGCGAAACCAAACCATTGAACCCGAACTCGGGTTTCAAACCCAACGCCCGAACATCCGAACCACGTTCTGTTCGCCCATCCCTACAATTCATGCTGTGGTTGGCTCAGAAATGTGGAAACAACAAACCCCTCGGCAATGCAGTAAGTGCCGCAGTACATGGTAAATGGTAAGGGGAAGGTCGGTAAATTGGGATGGTATCTCATGGTATTGTGAGAATTGAGAAATTGCCTGGGATCGGGGAAATGGTTGGGAAATTGATCCTGGTTCCTGATATGGCAACATTTCTCACGCGCAGCAGTTTAGCTGCTCATTTCAGAACTTGTGTTAATGGGTGTTTTCAGACGTTACGGGGCCGTTTGGCCCCATACCGAAAACAACCCTTTAATTCCCCGCTGGGGTCACCCCGTCACGCCATATCAGATGTGCCGGGGGGATCCCGGCAGGGAATCTGGGAGGGGGCGGGGCCGCGCGGCGCAACGTGCGGCCGCACAGCCACGCCCCCTCCACACACCCCGCTGCGCACCCTCCAAAGAGACGAGCGGGCGGCGGGGCCACTGCGGCCGCCGCATCGGGCCGGATATGCCATGGCCCGGGATCCCACCGGGGATCCCGGGCCGTGGCAACCGGCCAGACATTACTTTTTTTTTGTCCCCGCTGGGGATCTTTTTGACCACGCTTCCCGGGACATTCCCCCGGATAGCCCGGGAAGCGTGGTTCAAATTGACCCCATGCGGGTATTGACCGTGGCAAACATCTGGCGGCCGCCAAACAGACGTTCGAGCCACAGTGACCACAGGTGGGTATTCACCGTGGTTCACTGTGATCTCGTAACGTCTGAAAATACCCAAAATTTATTGCATAACGGGATCTTAAAACAAACATTTACCTGCTACTCCATGCTCCGATCACAGAGGGTAAACAAGCCATGGGAGGAATTGGGGCAGTGCATTTTAAACCCTTTGCTCAGCACTGACATCTGTCAGCTCTGTGTTGCTGGTGATGGGACAGATTTGGATGGGGCTATTTCTGGGTTAATATTATTTTTTCTGAAGGTTTAAAAACAGCAGGTTGTAAATTCCAAATGAAATGGCTGTTTGGGAGAAGAGTAATCCAACCAGCCCATGATGGGGCAGATTTTAATTTAGCAGAGTCTTTAACATGGAGGAGGGTGCAGCAGGGGTGCGTGTGTGTCTGTATTTAGCTGGGTTTTGTAGCTGGCTTCTTTTTCCTGTATATGGAAACTTTCAGTTGCAAAAGTCTAATTTTAGGTGCAAGTGAAATCAAAGATAAAATGATAGGCCTGAAAGCTGGGCGGGGTTTGAGAGGAGTACGTACTGCTGTCAGGCCAAGAATGAAGAGGGGAGTTTTCCAGATCAGGGAGGAAAACATAACCGGCTCTGAACCAGAAGTCAGATCGTCTGACCCAGGAACCAAATGTGGCCAACAGCTAGTTTTTATGTGCCCCCCACAAGCACTGAAAAAACTGAGTGTGGGATAAGGGAGAAGAGAGGAGGGCATGCATACAAGGAGAAGGGACAGATCCATGACACAATCCCATGATCTGTACCCTCCTCTTCCTGAGTGCAACCATTAAGCTCGCTTCCTCCCCCCCCCCGCCCCACCACATCTACACAAGTCCTCAGAGCTGTACTGAGTTTTAAAGTGACCCCCCCCTTGTAGAGAAAGAGTTCCCCAGCCCTGCTCTAAACTTTTCTGTGACATCTCCAATTCTAGAATCAGCGAAGGCCCACTTCTACCATGAGTCAACAGCAGACCCCGATTTGCTTAATCAGAAACCAGCTGGAATAGATACCAATGGGCTATGCTGCAAATTAGAATTGGTGGAGTCATAGAATCATAGGGTACAATCCAACACCCCATATTAAATAGGGATGGGCAAACGTGGTTCGGATGTTCGGAGTTCGGACCGAACTTGGTCTGTTCGGACTTCCGAACCGAATGTCCGAAACGAACTTTTGAACGACCGAACAGTTCAGTCGTGTTCGGACGAGTTTGGGCGAGTTTGGAGGCAGGAAATATGTCCGTCCAGGGCCGAAAATTAGGTTTCGGTTTTGGGTTCATTTCGGTTTCAGTTTCGCTATTTTTGAATGTTCGGCCAAGTTCGGCCAAACCAAATTCAGCTGAACTGAACCATCGAACCCGAACTCGGGTTTCGAACCGAACGACCGAACATCTGAACCACGTTCTGTTCACCCATCCCTAATATTAAACTGTGTTTACGTCAGGCGCAGTTAACTTAGGTCACTTTCAGACATTGCCCCTCCCAATATATTCTGACTGGGGGGGGATGCGCAGCCAGGATATGCGCGGGGATCAGCAGGAAATTGAGCTCTACATCCCTGCGTGTCTCTGCTGGCAAAGCCGCACGTAAGGGGAGGGGCCCTTTCAGACCAGCTGATCCCTGCGCATATCCTGGCTGCGCATCCCCTCCCCTGCAGTCAGAATATGCTGGGGGAGGGATGTCTGAAAGTGGCCTTTCTTCAGTGCACATTTGCATATGTTCCCCTTCTCCCTCCCCTGCCCGCACAGCAAGCTGCTTGGCGCAACAGGGCACCTCCTCTATCCACCAGGCTGCGGAGTGTGTGGGCTCAGTGTGTGTGTGTGTGTGTGTGTGTGTGTGAGTGAGTGATATTGGCAGGGGTGCCCCATTGCGCTGAGCGGCTTGCTGCGTGGGGGGCATGCGTGAGTAAATGTGCGCCCACCGCCTGGTCAAGCATTACACCAGCGGGCTGCATATGCGGCCTGTTGGATTGCACCCATCGAGTTGAAAGTCCCCCCACCCCCAAAGCATGTCTTGTCTGACCTCTTGCTTTGATGGAGGAAATTTCCAGCCACAACATCTCTGACAGGCAGCTGTCCAGCCTCTGTTTGAAAATCTCGACCAAGAGAGAGCCTGCCACCTCCCGAAGCAACAGGGACCTCATACCTCAGGGACCGCCTCTCCCTCCGCGCCCCAGAGCGGCTCCTTCGGTCTGCCGGGGATGCCTTCCTGGAGGTCCCCTGTGTTAAGCGGGGGGCCACAATGGAGAGTACATTCTCGGTGGCCGGGCCGCGTCTTTGGAATTCTCTCCCGGCCCCAAGCTTCCTAGCATTTCGGCGGGCTTGTAAAACCTGGCTGTTTTCCCAGGCCTTTGGGGAGGGTGGATTAGGGTTTTTATTCTCCTGCCCTTATTTTTTTATTTTTCTTTATCCCTGGATGTTTTAATTGTGATGTTTTTATGAAGAAATGTTTTATACGTTTTAAGTGTACGTCGCCCCGGGATGCCGTAGGCATATGGGGCAACTCATAAATGTAATAAATAAATCAATAAATAAATATAACAGCTCCTGCTGTTAGGAAGGTCTTCATGCTATTTTACCAAAATCTACGTTCTCTTAATTTGGGCCTATTGTTCTAGAGAACTGTTCCTTGTCACCTTCTTTGTGGCAGACCTTTAAATATCTGAAGGCAGTTATCACATCATCCCTCAATCTTCTTTTCTTTAGGCTAAATATTGCCTGTACCTTCAAGTTTTTTTTTTTCATTGCTCAACCTGGGATTAGATTCAAGGGGGTGGCAGGGGGGCGGGAGGCAGGGGGGAAATGTTTCCGGTAGGAGTGCACACTCGAAAATGTGAAAGCCCAGGAAAAGGCTGACATTGGTTATTTTCAGGTTGGAAATGGAAGTCCGATAAAACCAGGATAGTTTATTTGGCTTTTGTTAATTATTTTACTTTTGTGTTTTGTTCTGGTCATCCATGTACTTCTTGTACTAGGGTGCGGTTGCCTGGGGGCGCATCCTTGTAGGACCAACCCTACAGAGTCTCAAATCGCTTCATGGGGATTTCGCTCTCAGTCCACTTGCTTCTGGAAATTAGCTCAATTTCTCTTTCTTTATCTAAAGACTGGACGCTTTGGAGCTTGATAGGCCTTGAGAGACAGAGAGCGAGTGCCTAGGTTGGAGACTGAATGGTGGAGAATTGTAGCTAACTGTGTAAAGTGGTGGTGGTGTTTAATTTATATAGCGCCAGCAGTGTACTTGGTACTGTAAAATCAATAGTTAGACAGGTCCCTGCCCCAAAGGGCCATGCTTAATTTATAAAAAATGAATTGCCAGGGCCCAAACCTGCCTCTCAAGCCATGCTCCCTGCCCCAGAACTTGACGGAGCAGAGAAATGAACCCTGGTTTAATTTGATCACTAGACTAACCTGCCTCTCTACAGCGGAATACAAAACAGGAGCTCTTGTGATTGAATCTAGATGACAGTCAGCAAGGGGATGGGGGCACAGAACTCTTTAAAGCCAAAGAAACCAGGCAGGATTTTTCTGGATTTCATTTCTAACCCTGAAATGGCCAAATATCGGCCTTTCCCTGGCCTGTCACATTTCTTGGTGCGCTCTTCTAGTGGGAATATTGCCCGGGGCTCAGTTCCCCTTGAATTGAATGCGCGGCTGAACCCTGGCAAGCCCCTCCACAAATTAAGTCCTGCCCAAGGGGCTTACAATCTAAGAGACAAGGGAGGGGGAGATGGGAGAGATGAACATCGGGAGAGACAAGACTACATTCATGAGGTCGAGAAGTTGCAGGTGCTTCACTTAATTGCAGGCTTTATCTAAATAAACTTAACTCGTTGCTTTGCACTGTACAATATCGCTAAAATCCGGCCTTGCCTTACCGTTGCCCCTGCAAAAACCCTAGTCCATGCTCTAGTCCTCTCTCACCTCGACTACTGTAACTTGTTCCTGACTGGTCTCCCCTGCTCTGACCTGGCCCCCCTCATCTCCGTTCCAACGCTCGGCTGCCAAAATCATCCACCTTGCCTGTCACTTTGACCACATTCAGTCCCTTCTCTCCACCCTATGGGAACACATTCAGCACAAGCTCCTGGTCTTCACCTTCAAGACTCTTTCATGGCCTTGCTCCCCGTATCTCTCTGCTCTTGTATCCCGCTATCCTGCCCGGGAGCTTTGCTCCTCCTCTGCCCCCACCTTCGCCTGCTTGCAGACCTGCCCCCACCCCCCAGCTCCTCTAAACATTTGTGCCCCATCTCTCTTGCTGCCCCCCAATGCCTGGAGCTCCCTCCATGGATACGTTTGCTCTGCTCCCGCCCTCCCAACTTTCAAATCCCTCCTGAAATCCCACCTCTTCCCTAGTTTGTCATGAGTGAAACTGCGTCCTTTCCCCCCTCCCTCAGACTCTAGTTCTCTGCAATTAAGTGAAGCCCGTGCACCTGCAACCTCTCAACCTCATGAATGCAGTCTTGTCTCTCCCTCCCCTGTCTCTTAGATTGCAAGCCCTTTGGGGGTAGGGAGGGACCTGTCTCTAACTATGGATTGTGCAGTGCCAGGTACATTGCTAGTGCTATATAAATAAATAATAAATAATACATTTACACAATTTAGCTACACTTCTCCACCATTTAGTCTCCAGCCAGGCACTCACCCTCTGACTCTCAAGGTCAATCTAGCTCCAATGCTTTCAGTCTTTGGGCTGCTGGCTTATCCACCTTCACCCCCTCTGAGTCAGGCAGTACCCTTTGAGCCTTCCCAAGCCTTCCCACCCAGGCAACCCCTCTGGGGGAGGCTTGGTTATGGAAGCAGAGCTCAACTCCAGCTCCTGCTTCACTAGCAGTCTCCTGAGCACCGAGCTCTCTGCCTCAGGCTTTATCCTCTTGATTAGACCTTTGGCATGCTTGGATCATCTCACTCTTACTGAGCACGTTCAGGGACTAAGGCTGCTTTTACACGAGTGGTGGGATGCAGCGTGTTGAAGGACGTGCTGCCTGTAAAACCCCCTGGGGTGCGTTAAGACACACTAGAAGTAGCCGGCCACCATAGCTTGCACAGTCTTTTTGAAGGCACATTTGGGAAACCCCCAATATCGCGATCCAATCTCCTGAGAAAACAGCAATTACGTAAGATCTAGACAGGCTGCGTGCCCATGTTGATCTCTCATGTTTGTTTTGCAGCGGATGGCTTCACTCTGAGAAATGGCTGGTTGGACGGGCAGGGGTTGCTTCTCTTCCCCCATCCTCTCCAGCCTGCAGCCTTGCAACTAACCTGGCTGGCCAGTGGTGGAGAGGCTCCAGCAGCACAACCTGAGCCAGCTTGGGGTGGGCGCCTTCCTCTGCAGGCATGGCCTGACGACACGACATCCTTTCCAAGGCTCTGCCAGGAGAGCTGCTTCTAACTGGGATTTTCTAGTTTGGACACGAGAATGGGTACTGTATATTGGTCATATACTAATTTCCATTGCTACCCAAAGGGCTACCCAAATATTCAGATATTTTAGGTAATAAATTAATGTCCGTCTGTCCGACTTCTGTTTTATAGTAGCTTTAGCAACAGTTCCAGCCTGTCATTTCCCAAGAAAGTCATTGTCTTGGCCATACATTATGGTCAAATAGGAATGGCTGGGCTGGATCGGACACATTGGGTGAAAACAGACATGCACCGTAACTCTGCTTTAACACTGCTTTAGCATCGCTTTAATATTTCCTATGCATGTTGCAGGACTGCGTAGGGCATCAATACACCCCTGCAACATGCATAAGAAATGTTAAAGCGGAGTTGCTTGCTTGCTTGTCTGTTTTCTTACTGTCCATCTAGCCCAGTAACCTGCCCCCACCAAGGGTCAGCAGTCTACTGCTGAAATGAGTATGCAGAAAAACAAGTCTACCTGTCAAAATGATGCAGACAAAGTACAGGGTTTGCTGTGTTTGGTCCCAAATAGAGGCGATAGAGACAAAGTAGTAAAGTGATCTTTTTTATTCGACCAACTCCAGTTGGGGGAGGTAGGCAAGCTTTCCGACTTTCCAGGGTCTTTCATCAGGCAGGTCTGGGGTTACAAAACAAAGAAACAAAGCTGAAACAGAGGTATATGTGCATCGACTTGGTAACATTGGGTACCAATTGGTATCCAATGATTACCCAATGGGCTACCAGAGTTACGGATTTAGCGTTTTTATACTGATTTTTTTCTGACTTCCCCAATTTTTTCCAAGTTCTGGTACTGACTTACCATTTGTTGATGGGTAAATTAGTAATTTGATAATGGTAATACTTGGTGTTTTCGGGTAATTGGGTGCCCAGTTCAGTACTTGGATACCAATCAGGCACCTGACAGGCTACTAAAAAATGTGGATATTTTTTGTGTGTGTGTGTGAGTATGCTACCTGTCTTAGCTCTGTGCTTCATAGGAGTTGCATGACCACACCCAAGAGAGAGGTGGAATTATCTGTGCCCACATGATGATCTTGCCCTAAGCCTCAAAGAACGGTTTTAGTCTGGCAGAATCTTTCCCCCCTCATATATGTCCAACCTCTCTTTGAATATCAATGAGTGTGTTTACACACAGATTTCTCTTGCATGTTTGATGTTCCATCCTGAACTTTCTGTGTGTCTAAATCACTCACCCAGATCTTAAACATCTGGCTCTTTGAACTTCTGCATAGAACTTCACGCAGAAGTTTTGTGTGTAAAAAGTTCTCCTGGTAAACTGCTTTGCTCCAGGCAGTTGTGGTCACTTGGTTTCCATGGCAGTCCCCCACGTCTACAGCTGCGGCTACTTTAGGCTGCCTCAGGGCTGTGTGTGTGTGTGTGTGTGTGTGTGTGTGAAGAATGCATCCAGGAACTGGCTCATGGCAATGAGTGTGTGTGAAGATTTTTTTAAAAAAATAAAATTCTTGCTATCCCACCCTTCCTGCCACAGGCAGCTCGGGGCCACTCAAAATCAACAAAAAAAAATAACAATTACTAAAAACAAGACATAAAAAAAGGAGGACAATAAAATTACCCATGCTAACCCACTCCCCATCACCCCTCTCCCCTGACAAATGCCTGGCGGAACAGCCAGGTCATACAACTTCTTCAAAATGAGGGGGGATCTGGGGCCAACCGGGGCTCAACCGGGATGGAGTTCCACAGCCGCAGTGCCCTCACCGGTGTCGCCCCCTGGCGGAGTCGGGGGACCTCGAGCTGGGCACCCCTGGACGACCACAGGGGTCGATCCAGAAACAATGGGGTTTGGTGGTCCCACAAATAGGTAGGGCCTAGGCCATTTAGGTCTTTATAGGCCAAGATCAACACCTTGAATCAGGCCTGGAAATCTACCGGCAGCCAGTTCAGAGAACGAAGCACTGGTGTAATATGCTCCTAGCGACCCATATCCACCAGGAGACAGGCCGCCGCGTTGTGCACCAGCTGCAATTTCTGAGCCATCACCATGGGTAGCCCCATGTAGGCCGCGTTACAGTAGTCCCGCCTAGAGGTAATAAAAGCATGGATGATGGTAAAAGCTCAGAGTCCAAAACATACGGCCGAAGTCATCGCACCAGATGTAATTGGCGAAAAGCACCCCTTGTCACAGCCTCCACCTGGACATCCAGTACTTGCATCCGGAACTTACTTGTGGACTTGTAAACCCAGAAGATTGAAAGACCAGCACTTTAAGGTGTGTGTAAAAATGCCCATTGAATTCCTGGCACCAACCACCTTCTGTGAAAGTGAGTTCTGCAGTTCAATTACCCATTTGACCACTGCAGCTCGTGTGGAAAAAAAAAAAAAAGGTTATTTCCTTTGACCACTTTTGAACTGGCCACCTTTGTTTCATTGATTGTCCTCTTGATCTTTTGATACAGGGCTCACAGTTTCTGTAGATCCAGGGGCAGGAGAACTTCCAACCTGGGGACTAAACCTGGCCTGTGACTGTATTTCATTTGGCCCCTTTCCATATTTTTCACACTTATTCTAAGACCCTTCTGGGAAAAACTGATGTGCAGTCGGTGGGACCGCACCTGGGGTTGTCCCGGGGTGGAAAATCATGGGCAACATGGCCCAGGTCAAGTCGGGGTACTGAACTGAGGTGCCCATGGTTGGGGAGTTGTCCCGCCACCTGCAGACCCCAGGTGCGGCTGCGAGTGCAACAAACGTGTGGGTGGCCGACCGACTGTCCGGCCCCACCCACTCCCACCACAACGGGCAGCCATGGCGGCCAATGAGGCACAGCCATGGCAGCTGGCCATGGTGACCCCTGGCTCAGGGCAGGTATGCTGTGTGGGAACAGACATGCTAGCCCCTGTGACTGCTTCGGCCCGGTTGGGCAGGCTGTAACCAGGACTGTGACCTCAGAGATTTGCTGAGGTCACAATCTGACCCACAGTCAGGTGGGTCCTGGGCTACAGCGCATCGAATTGGGTCACAGTGGGCCAAAATCGCATGTTTTTACCCTTCATCACTTTATCACAATATCCCACTTCAACATTTTTATATGTGCATAGCATTTATATCATATTATTTGATATAAATAATTAGCAGGGTTTTCCAGTTCCAACCAGTAGAAATAACCCTGGTATTAATTAAATATACTTAATGGATATTCTATAGAGTAAAGGTCCAAAGTTAACAGTATATAATATCCAGCAGCAGAACGTGTGTGTATGGAAATGTATCAATACTGAAAGCCCCTGCTGAGTCAAGCCATAGCAAAGCATTTCTAGCCGACATACTTCTGGGATTGCTAATGATTAATTAGTGTGTATCATAATGTAAAGCAAATGTCACCCTAGCTACCTGGGGTTGCTGTCATTTGCCAGCGGAACTATTCCAGTCTATCAGCATCTGCAAAACGAAAAGTCCATCGTTGGCTGCCATCTTGTGGGTGCTGATGTGAATTTCATCCTGTGGTGAGCCTTCCCCCGCAATATCTCAGCTGTGTATGTTGACAAGGCGCTTTGCAGAATCTGGTTTGTTGATTCACCAAGACAAAAAATAATTCCCCTTCTGCAAGAATTGATTGAGAAGGGGAGGTGAGAAACTATGACAACGTGTGTGTGTGCGTGTGTGTGTGTGTGTGTGTGTGTGTGTGTGTGTGCAGGGAAAACGATAGAAGCTTAAATCACGACCCCTTATAATTAACTTGAGTTAAAACTTTATTATAGTAAGGTTGATCCAATCTATATTATTTGGTTATAAATAAACAACAAATATGACCTTTCATATTCATGAAGATAATTTACATATTAATGTCCCCAAACAAATATTTAAATTTGCCTCTGTTGCCGTTGCAAAATTTGTGTTTTTTTGTTTTCACTTTCTTTGTTTAGGTATTTTGGTTACTCCGTTATTTTGTCTCTAGTATTCCATTCATTTCAGCAATGCCATTTGATTCGTTTAAAATTTTTTTTGAATGCAAATGTGATTGGTCAAAAATGCAGACAACACATTCACGCTCAAATTAAATTCCAAAAAATCCTGTCATGCAGTACTGTTGAACTAACGGAAACACCAACGGAATCAAAATACCAAACAGAAAATTACTGAAAGGAAGATTCACAACTGCCAATGAACTGGGAAGGAATCCCATTTTGTTCCTGCTCAGCTAAAATTGATTTGAATATGTTCAGTTTGTCAAATTTGATATTATCTTCAAATAGTTGTTTTGAGCCTAGTTGTAAAACCACATTTATTGAAACAAAAAGAGCTACTTAATTGTTATTACCCCGCTTGTTGCTTGGTTCCCGTTTCCTTGGTATTATAGCCCAAGATGTTTTTGAGCTTGTTGGCTTGGAAAATTCTTGGCATTTTGTCTTGATTACGATGCATTAGGAGGCTGCCTTCCATCTACATTGCTTTGCTTCTGCAGCTCTATGTGTCGATGATTTCACATCCTTTTTTATAACTTAAATTCCTTTCAATGAAAACTACAAGTTCTAGTATGAGCAGTATTGTTTTGGTTTTGGTTTTCCTTGGCGGTGATTTTGGGATATAATGTAGTTTATCCATGGTGGGCAGAATTTAATTCCCAGTCATGCGCCATGATATGCAATAGTGAATCTTTTGGCTGGCAAGTAGCTTGTTAAATGGGATGTGGTGTGGGTGGATGGACATTCATCTGCAACTCATTATAGGATAGGTCCAAAGATATTCTTCACTGAAACGCTGATGGAAGGTCCAATGTTTCAGAAAATGCATTAGAACTAAATCTAAGAAAAGACCTCATATTGTAAGTCGTTAAGATACTTGCTGGATTTTATACATCACATATGCGCATTGTACCCAACAGTAGAGCTCAGCATTCTTTTATAAAAACAAACACAAAATCATGCAAAATTGTAACTAATTATAATTGCAACTTCTCAACCTCACGGAGGTATCCTTGTCTTTGCCGATGTTCACCTCTCCCTTGTCTTCTCCTCTTGTCTTTCTTAGCTTGTAAGTCCCCTGGGGTTAGGGTCATGTGTATAACCATTGATTGTACAGTGCCAGGTACAATGCGGTCACTATATAAATAAAATAATGTAAATAATAATAATTAATAATAAGTTAAATATTTTTTACCGTGAAGTTTTTAATTCTTAATTATTATTTGTTTAAAAAAATGACCATGAGAATGTATTGACGACAAAGATAAATTACAATCTAGTTCCCCAGTGTATTGAAAATGCTAATTTGTATCACTTTTTGTGGTTAAAATGATTACCATTCTTGTCCAAAATGCACAATTCATAATGGCTGTGATATACAAATCGTTTATGCAGGAGAAGTGGTTTGTTGGTCACAATTGGTTCTAACCTTTAAAGCCCTTAATGATCTGGACCCTGCTTATCTGAAAGATCGCCTCACCTCCCGGGTTCCTGGGTGGTCCCTGCGGTCATCCGGGAGTGCCCTCCTTCAGGTTCTGCGTTTTCGGCGGGTCTGTACAAGCAGGAGGGCATTCTTGGGGGCTTTGGAATGCCCTCCCAGTGGGGATCCGCCTCGGCCTGAACCTCTTTGCCTTCTGGAGTAGTTATAAGACATAGAGTTTGGTGGGTGGGAGGGGTTAGGTGTTTGGGTGGGTTTTTAATAAAAACCATGAATATTAATATACTTTAATTGTATTTATACTGTATTTATTGTGGATTTATACACTGTATATTTTTTATTTAGTATGTATTTTAATTTTTTTCTTCTTTTCGTGAGCTACCTCGCGTCACCTTCGGGTGAGAGGGGCAGGATAGAAATGGTAGAAATAAATGAATAAATTGGGAGTGCAATAGTATGACAGCATACTCATGTGATTAAAAAGATAGTAAAAAAAATTACAAATGCATTTTTCTAAAACGTGTCACAAGATAACATTTACCTAGACAGTGATATGCAGCTGTAGCTCTGCTTCCATCCTGAAATGCAAAGATTGACTAGTCAACTTTTTTTGTTCTGGAAAATTGAAGAAGTGTACCTGACTTCCTCAATAAATTACATTCAACCATATTTTTACATCCTTTTTAAGTAGAGCAGGATCTTGTCTAGACGACAACTTTAAAAGTAGTTATAATTTATGTAAGCATCATCTTTCATCACGCCATATTGCGGAGTGGCTGTAATCTAAATGTGAGTGGTGTGTCCTTATCTGATTTGAGTAGTTTTGTCAATTAATTTCCAGTCTATGATAGCCTACTTTAAAAGGGCCCGTTTGAAATATGGAATTTGAAAAGAAAATGGATAGATCCTGTTCAAAGTTACATCAGTCTACTGTAAATTCAGGCTTTTACTCCCGGTTTCCAGATCAAAATCTAAAGTGTCTGGAAATGATAACGTAAACATTGAAACATCTATTCTTAGCCGCTCGAGGGGTGTAGTTAGCTTGGGATGGGCCCAGGGACAAGAAATGTTCATGGGCCCCCTTTTTTCCTGCCGGTGGTGAAGCTGCTGACCAGCCTAGAGGTTTTGGGCTACTGGTGCTGGGGACTTACTTGCTTTCTGCAGAATCTGCGGCGTGCTGCTGCTGGCCTGCTGCAAGTCCCATCCATCTTCTGGGCTGGCGGTGAGCTGGTCCCTTGCTGCCCCAGCCCACCCGACCAGTCCTGGAGGCCGGGAACTGGTCAGGCGGGTCGAGGCAGCCTGGGCCGGCTTGAATTGAGAAGCACCGAAGCAGGAAAGTGCCTGGTGGTGGTTCCTTACTGTGTGGAGCCGCCGCCGGGCACCTTCCCACTCGGGCTGGGCCTCCCTCAAGCCAGTGCTGCCTGGGAGTGGTGGGGGAGACTCCTCCTCACAACGCAGCATCGGAGGGGGCGAGCCGAGCTGCGAGGCTTATGCGTGTGAACCGGCTTGACGCAGACTGCTGCATGGGGCCCCTCCCACACCCTGTCCGTGGTTGCGACATTGTGTCAGATACAACGTTGCAACTTCAGGCAGGGAGGGGGGCCACACAGCAGCCAGAAGGGCCCCCAGCCAGCTCAGGTGGCAATTTTTTAAAAAGTGGGGGAATGGTGGCTTAGCTACCTTGGATATTGGGCCCCCAGCCAGTACAGGGCCCAGGATGAATGTCCCTGTTTGTCGAATGGTAGCTACGCCCCTGAGCCACTCCCCCTCCCAGAGGCCTCCCTGCCTTGACCTAGCCACACCCCTCCTGTCCGTCTCCAGCCCTTGTCCCACCTACCAGCTTCATGCTGTGGTTCTTATGCCAGGCATTTGGTTGTGAGCTGCCCCGAGCAGCTGGAGGCAGGATGGTGGAGGGGTATTTTATTTATTCATTTATTTATTTATTTATTTATTTAAAATGTATATCCTGCCCCTCCTGCCACCAGGGCAGCCCGGGGAGGTGAACAACACTCAAAAAACAAGGCTAGTTAGATTTAGGTTTAGATTTATTAAGCACAGCTTTCGCCTTATGCAAAAAACAAAACAAAAAACCAGTAACAAACAAACAACAAATCAAACAAAAACAATTTAAAAATACAATCTGTGGGGAACCCCCATCCCCCACTCCTACCCCTCGCCAAAAGCCTGACGGAACAGCCAGGTCTTACATAGACGCCAAAACAGCAGGAGAGTGGGAGCCAACCGAGCCTCCTCCGGGAGCGAATTCCACAGCACAGGGGTGGCTACCGAAAAAGATCTAACATCGGTGGCCGCCCGCCTTGCGTGGGGAACCTCCAAAAAGGCTCCCACGGATGATTTCAAGGGTCGCACGGGCACATGGGGAGTGAGGCGGTCCCACAGATAGGCAGTACCCAGGCCGTGAAGGGCTTTAAAGGTTAAAATCAGAACCTTGAACCTAGCCCGGTGCTTTATAGGCAGCCAGTGCAGAGCCTGGAGCACTGGTGTCATGTGCTCCCTGTGACACGTCCCCATAAGGAGATGGGCTGCAGCATTCTGCACCAGCTGCAGCCTCCGGACTAGCCTCTCAGAAAGCCACACATAGAGCGCATTGCAGTAAACCAGCCTTGAGGTGATGAAGGCATGGATGACAGTGGCGAGGTCAGAGTCTGAGAGATACGGCCGAAGCCACCGGACAAGATGTAACTGTCAAAATGCACTCCCTGCCACGGCCACAACCTGAGATTCCAGGCTGAGCCGTGAATCAAGGAGCACACCCAGACCCCGCACTTGAGAGACCATGGGAGGACGAACCCCCCCAACAAGAGGAGATTCAACCACCCCCAGGTCCCCAAAGCCCTCGTTCACCAACATCACCTCCATCTTGTCAGGATTTAATTGAAGATGGCTTGACCTCATCCAAGCCCCCACAGCTGACAGGCACTGGGAAAATAAGGAGACTGCATGGCCTGGGTCGATGGAAAAGGAGAGGTAGAGCTGAGTGTCATCAGCATACTGATGACACTGCATGCCCTGAAACCC
>QEPC01011901.1:23102857-23153083 GCA_003113815.1 Sphenodon punctatus | reverse complement strand
CTACACTAAATCTAACTGCTATTAACTATTCTAAATGCTATGAACTAAATGGATTATCTAATAAGTACACCGGCCTACTCCTACAAACACTAAAACTAAATCACTAACGCTATCTCTCACTAAGCTAACTCCTACAACTGTCTATCTGTGTGTGTGTGTGTGTGTGTGTGTGTGTGTGTGTATGTATACTATATATATATAGGATGGAGGGAATCACAAACAACACAAGGTTTCAGTTTAAGGTTTAAGTTTCATTTCAGTACAAAACTGAAATGAAACTTAAAGCAATCTAATAATCCTACTCCAAATGAAAAAAACAGGGGAAGGGAAGGGAATCTGGGATGGAATATATGGGAGAGGGAAAGGATTCAATGGAGGGGAGGAGGGAGGAAGAAAAATTGAACACAGGGAGAGGTAAAAACAAAAAATAACCACTAAATCTATCTAAGCTAAGCTAAATAAAAGAACGAGAATATGCGGGTGGATGGGTGAAATGAGAGGGGGATTGCAATGGATTGGGGAGCTAGGAAATGCTGGGAGAGGGAGCCTTCTGAAACGCCTGCTGTTCAGGAACAGTGACTAGCTCAGAAGGTGTTGGGAAGGGGGGAGGCAATCAGTTTTGTTTCTTGCAAGTCTCTCCACCCCTGGTGCCTGGAAGTCTGCTCCTCAGCTGACTACCCCTCCCTGTCACGTTTGACCTTCCAGTGACCCTTTATTGCCATCCGAACTCACCTGAGCGCGATCCGAACTGACTGAACTGTTCGGTCATTTCGACGTTCAGAATTGAGTTTGGTTCGGTCAGTTCGGGTTCGGTCATCCGAACAGGCCGAGTTTGGGCCGAACTCCAAACTTCCGAACCGCATTCGCCCATCCCTACTGATTATTCTGTTTGAGGAGTAGTGATATTAGAATGACAGAGACATAGAACCTTTTTGTCAATGGAAGACGTGGGAAACCTTTTCCCTCCCAGGGGTCATGTTGAACATTAGTATATTCTCCAAGGTCCACACAGTTGTTGGAGACAAGTGTGCTTAAGAGGTGCACTTGGGAAGCGAAGGCCCCAGATCATTGAAGATGAGGGTTCAGATCATGGATCATCTGTCCTCTGCAACGGTGAAATGAATACCTCAGTACCCGGATCAAACAAAATATTTTGGATACTTTGCAGTATCTCAACTGATTTTCGACCAGTTACCCAAAATACCAATTTTGTCCCGGATTTGGGAATTTTATGGGTATTATTTGGTTTTGGGGGGCAATTTCAGGCACTTGAAAAAACAGTAACTGCATTTTTTAAAAGTACTCAGTGTTGGTATATGCAACATCCACAAGTTAATGCCTGCTGTATTAAGAACAGTGATTGACTATAGAGCCACCAGATGGCGCTGCTAAGTTTATGTGTGCATGGAAAGGAGATGGGGTTTTACAGTTGAATTCCTTTGTGTAACCACTCCTTCTTCCCCTCTCTCTCTTTGTCTCAGTCTCCATTTTGTCTTATTACTAGCTAGATGTAACTAAGGATCTGTGTCTGAGAAAGCTTAAGTAAAGTTCTGTTTTTAAACCTTCAGCTGCATTTGTCCTTACTGATTGCGAATCAGTTATACTCTGCAACACTCAAATGGTATTCAGGTACTATTTGAATACTTGAAATGAAGGATTGCTGCTAAAAATGTGTGGGTTAACATTCCTATGTTACACACCTCGTGCCTGATTTGCTTTCTGGAAATTTTCCCAGAGGCAAATCAGGTGCATTTTGTAACGTGGAGAAGTACCCTCTATGGGTGTTAACAAACGTGATGCTGGTCTGGTTTGCCTGCTCTGGATTGCCTTGGCCAATGCTGAACCCTGCGCATATGTTCCATGCCTGCCAGATGTGACCCCGGTTCAAACCCCGGCAGGGTTGGTGGCCGGGCCAGAAGCATGGTGCATTGGTCACTAATTGGGTACTACTTAGTACCTGATGTTACCGGGTTGGGTTGAGTATCACAATTTTGATAGATATACCCATTTTTGCAGTTAAGCTCTGCTCTGGATAGGTCCTGGGGCCACAGCCTTGTCCCAAACCTCCAAGATTTCTGACTGGCTGCCTGCCCGCATGTAAAACTGGTTGGCAACAACAAGAACTGGGTGGAACATCAGCCTCTTCCTCCTTGCTTCTGAAGCCTTGTTCCTGACCCCTATCTTTCTTGCTTACTGTGAAGCCCAGCCTGGTTTCTGATACAGTTGTTCCCTGTAGGGGTATGCAATTCATTTTCCTTATTTTAATTACTAAAATGAACAAAGCCTCGTTTGTTTTTATTAGTCGTTAAAATATGAACATGGCTGACAAAGGTAATGAAAATGAATGAAAATGAACAAAATATGTCTGTTCTCATCATAAAAATATATATATTTTAAAAACTGTGCATGTACAAAATAGCCATCAGGGCTGTTCTGCGCATGCATGCCCTTTTGAAAAATGACACTGGCAGCATTGGCTTCATTTTGGAAAAAGCAGCCAGCCCGTTCAAAAGAGCAGCAGGCGGTGGCCATTTTGCACATAAGCAGACCGGCTGTCTTTTTCCAAAATGGCGCTGATGCGCCGGGTGCCATTTTGGAAAAGGGCTGCACCTGTGTAGAATGATCCAGTGGTCATTTTTGCATGGGAAGTGTTGTTTTTTTAAAATGTAAAACACCAGATGACAATGGGTAATTTCAGATGTTACGAGATCACAGTCAACCACAGTGAACCACACTCAACCCTGCGGTGGGGCCAAAGAGCCCTGAACATCTGATCGGCATTCGTCAGATATTCACCACAGACAATCACCAGTAGAGGACAAAGTAAACCACCCTTCTGGAGGTCGGGACCAGATCGGGTAATTTCAGACGTTACACGCTCCTGGGTCACCACAATGGATTTCCAACTGTGGCGAGCCAGCTAACCTCCTCCCCCCAACTCCCATGGTCCAGGACAGCCCCGAATAGATGTGATGGGAGTGGGACCATGGCAGGGAAACGGACAGCCAGACCACAGCCCGGGCAGCGCATCAGACGTTATGCCAATTCCAGGCTGTGGTCAGAACACCCAGAAGACACCGGGAAGGGGTGGGCGGCAGACATGGCCGCCTGAGGGCAAAGGAAGTCAAAAGCGACTAAAGGGAACACCCACATGGGAAGGGAGGGGGAGGAGGGAGAAGAGCGACCGAGGCGGTGCACAGAACAGGCACAGGGAAACTGAGGAGATGGTGGAACACACAACACAAACACACGCCCAGGCACAAACACACCCAAATGGGAAAGGAAGGAAGGGGGGGGGAGCACACCGGGACGACCAACACACACAGCACAACGGACAAGGAAGGGGGACCCCAGGACACGGAAGCGGCGGGGACAGGCCTGGGGACAGAGCAGGACACGGGGAATGACAACCAGAACTCCACCAACAGCACGGTCAGCAAGGGCCACCCAACAGCAACATAGGCAGCCCAAGGCACAGGGGTTCCCCCAGGGACAGAGCAATGTCACAGGGGGAGGGCAAACATGTAGGGAATGGCACCGGAGTGGTCAGAGGCAGGTCCAGGAGGACGGCAGGGATCCCCCGCGCTGGTGCAAAGACACAGATGGGCATGGAGTTGAGTTGGAAAAGATGCGCTGAACAGGCGACCGCCCCCGCCGGAGGTCACCGGGAGGCGCTGTCTGGGGGCCCCAGACCCACACAGTCATAGAGGTACCCGGGTGTGTGTGTGTGTCCAGGCCATGGGCACAGGCAAGTGGGCAGCTAGACAAGGGACGACAACACCACCCAGAGAGCCGGTAGCTGGCTTGGAGAGCAGGACAGGAGGGGTTGGCCATGGAGGGTAACACTACAGGCAGTGAAGGCCAGGGGTTGCCCGAGGAAGGGGGCCCAGAGACACGGGCAAGGGCCATGGAACCCATGGAACCAGCTGGAAGAGCAGAGAGCCTGGGCCAGCATGGAGCAAGCGGAAAGTGACCCAAGGCGGCATGGGGGAGGAGGGAGCAAATGGTGTGGCTGGCATCCAGGGCTCCAAAGACACAGGGGGCCTCACAGCCAGCTGCAGAGGGTCACTGCTGGGCCCGGGGTGGGGTGGCCCACCAGATATATGTAATGGGGCCACTGAAGCATGCCCTGATGGTAACCCAGTGCAGACATGTGGTGGGCGACGAGGTAGTAGGCCTCAAATGGATCCTGCACAGTGAGCCCCACCTGAACATCAGCATGGAACCACACACCAGCCAACGCAGCCAGCTCTGCTCCGGTGGGCTCCGACAAGCCATAGTCAGCAGCAGGGAGCCATGGAAGGTGCCTAAGCTCCAACTGGTGGTGATACACCACCCCACATGACCGCTGGTACCCACGGGCCCCATGGACACAGCCAAAGAAGGAAACAGCCAGGGAAGGGTCCCCCTCCGCCAGACAGGTCATGTAGGCTGCCAGGCTGANAGCATGCCCTGATGGTAACCCAGTGCAGACATGTGGTGGGCGACGAGGTAGTAGGCCTCAAATGGATCCTGCACAGTGAGCCCCACCTGAACATCTGCTGGTACCCACGGGCCCCATGGACACAGCCAAAGAAGGAAACAGCCAGGGAAGGGTCCCCCTCCGCCAGACAGGTCATGTAGGCTGCCAGGCTGAACACCGAGAGGGCTGACACGGTCTCTGCGATGGACCACCCCACAGGCAAGCACCACATCTCCAGAATGCGCACATCGGGAAAGGGATGGAGCCTCAGTTCCTCCGTATAAAGCTGGCCCTCACGAGTGCTGGCCTCATATCCAAAGTAGCAAAGGTCAGAGCTCATACTCACATAGGTACCTGAGAGGGTATCTGGGCAACTCAGGAGAAGTTGCATGGCCTGGGAATGCCACAGGTCACACAGGGCCATGGTCTTGTGGAAGGTCCAGCTATGGGGGGCGCCATGGTCCAGCAAGCAGTGGGTACTAACAGCAAGGGAAGAAGGCCCCCTAGTCCCAGGTGGGATGGGAAGGGAAGCTGGGGAGCTCCAAGGGCACGCGATAAGGCCACAGGCTGCAACATGGGATGGCTAATGAGCGAGACGTGGGGTGCGGACCCAACACAGCTGCAGGTACCGAGCGCACAGACAGTACAGTCAACACTGATAGCAGGGAGGTGATGACAACAGGCAAGCAGCTGCGGACCGCACTCCCAGGCACATGAGGGCCCATGGCATGCACCCCCATGCCAGGAGTGCAGGTGCACTCAGGGGGCCCACCCAACAGCCGCGCACCAGCCGCCTAGCCACCGCCGGGGTGGCCGGGCACGGCGGTGAGCACAGGTGCTCAGGGGCACCCCGCACAGGTGCAAGGGTGGGGCAAGGAGCTGGGGCAGTACCGGCCCTTGAGCTATAGCAGTGTGCGCTGGACCACATCAGGGACACGGTCTGCCATGGATGTGGGATGGAGGGGCGCCTGTGGGATGCACCTGGCCAGCTTGCACAGCGTGGTTCTAGGTGCACACGGACCTCATGCGCATCTCCATGGATACAATCCACCTGGCTGCCCGCATACGGGTGTGCATGGCTGAAAGCACTGCAGCTGCCCGGCATGCCCTGGTCAGGCTTAGGGCCTTACGGGTGTCAGGAACATACCAACGGGCCCTCCGCCATGCCCAAGAGTGGCCAGTGGTGTTCCGCGAGACCACTGGCTGACAACTGTGGAGGAGGGAGGCCATGGGTCATTACATTTTGCAGTTTCCAGGTGGGAATTGCTTTGACCACCCTTCCGGAGATGGTCCAGTCCCGACCTCTGGAAGCGTGGTTGGCTTTGTCCCCTACTGGTGATTGTCTGTGGTGAACATCTGGCGAACGCCGATCAAGCGTTCAGGGCTCTTTGGCCCCGCCACGGGGTTGAGTGTGGTTCACCGTGGTTGACTGTGATCTCGTAATGTCTGAAATTACCTACCATCTCTGGAAGGGTGGTCAAAGCAATTCCCATCAGGAAACCGCAAAAAGTAACGACTGAATGGCAACCACCAGCCGGAAGCAAACAAGATGATCCCCAGCCGGGGCAAAAGCACGCAGCGTCCCTGCCAGACAATGAGAAACACACAGACCGGGGAGGGAGATTTAAAGGGCAGACAGCAGTAGGGAAACATGGCGGGATGGAGCAAGGCGGAAGGGAGAGGAGAGTGGCGGTTGAGCGAGCAATTGAGTAGTAGTAGTAGGAGGTGGAGGTGGTGGCGGAGGAGCAGCAGCAGCTGGGGCAGGCCGCCCCAGAGGGGACAACTGGCCAGGAGATGGAGGCACCCTGGAAATGGGTAAGGAGAGCGAGGGGGGGCGCCTGGTGGGAGGGGGAAAGAGAGGCAGGCCACGGGATCCAGGCAACTAACACCCCCTGTTATGACCCACAGACCCAGAAATGGGCCCGGGTGCCAGAGCTCTCAGAGGAACAGGCAGAGGACAAGCAGAGGAGGAGCAGGAGGAGCTGGAGGGCACACGTGGGAGACAGCCATACCATCGAGGTGGGCGATGGGGGTACAAAGAGACACAGGACTTTATACGGATCTGGGGGTCCCTGGAGCACCAGGTGGAACTAGCGGTAAACATGCAGAACGAGCATGTCTACAATGCGATAGTGTGGGACATGGAGGCGGTGGGACACCACAGGACAGTGGCCCAATGCCTCTCCAAGGTGAAGGAGCATAAGAAAGGGATACAAGGGGATAAAGGACAATAACCGGCGGTCCGGACACGGAGAATGGACTGCCCTCTACTATGATGCCCTGGACTGCATCCTACACATGAAAGGCTTCATTGTCGCCCAAAGGCTCAGGAGGAGCACTGTGGTCCAGGGCAGGGAATGGGTCGACGTTACCCCCACCCCTGGCAGCCCTGCAAGAAGGCACCAGTTCTGGGGGCCCAGCCCCCCAAGAGGAACACCCTGGGACCTCGGGGAGCAGCAGGTCCCCCTCGCATACCAGCACAGGGAGCCCACACCTGCAGTCCAACTCAGGAGGATCCGAGGCTGGCACACTGGTCACCCTCAGCCAGTGGATGCAGGGGAACCACAGCCACACCAAGGGGCCAGCCTCGGAGGGCTCTGAGACCAACAGTGAGGGTAGGCAAGCGGGTCGGAGGGGTAATGGATCATAGAGGATGGGCCCCACCTCCCCCTCCACTGACCCAGCCGCCAGCATGCCCGCAGGGTCCGCACATCCGCCTCCCAGTCCCACCAGGCCTCTGGAGACAGCAGCCACCCGGGGGGGGTCCCTTTGGCACCGGGGCCACCCCCACCCCAACCCCGCCAGCTGTTCTGGACACAGAAGCCTCCCAGAACATGGACAGCAGGGATGAGGGGAGCTTCCAGAGATCCATGCTGCCTGCAGGGTGGTCAAGGGGACAGGCCAGGAAGCTCCAGGGGAGGAAGGGGGAGGAGGTGGTAAGGAGGGGGCAAGGTGATGGGGGGAGTAAGGAGGGGGCACGTGGGCACTACCAGCACAATAAATGCACAGGTGGAAACAATCTCTAACTTTATTGAGCATCTCTGTACAGTGGTTGGGGCCAGTGGGATACCTGCGGGCGCAGGCCAGGTACAGGAGGTGGCCACCAAGGGGGGGCAGAGCCCTCAGGTGGCGGCATCACTGGAAACCCGCCTTGCCATGCAGCCTGGATCCGCTTGGCATAGCAGTACTCCCTCAGTTTGTTGGCGTTCATGTAGAGCGGCACGGGCCCAGGTCGGCGCCAGGGCACGGGGAACTCGAGGGCTGCCCCATCGGTTTCGCACACATTGTGCAGCACACAGCAGGCACCAATCATGGGGGCCGAGTCTCTACCGTGTAGTCCAGTCGGGTTGCTAGGCACCTTCAGCACTGCTTGAGAGCACTGAAGGCTCTCTTGACCATGGTCCTGGAGGCACAGAGGCAGGCATTGTAGAGCACCTCCACGGGGTTCCTGGCGACCGGGTACGCCTTCATGAGCCATCGGAGGAGGGGATAGGCCGGGTCCCCCAGGATGCAGGAGGGCATCAGTACCCCCTCGATCCTGGTCATCCCCATATCTGCGAAGTCCCCCTGGTACATCCGGGCATAGATGGGTGAGATGGTCAGGATCCTACCATCGTGGCTGCGGCCGGAGTAGCTGGTGAAGATGTCTATGAACCAGCCCTGGTGGTCCACTATGTCCTGGAGCTGCAGGGAATGGTACCCGTGTTGGTTGATGTATACCCCGGTCTCCCCATTGGAGGGGTGTAGGATCTCTATGTAGGTGCTGTCCACAGTGCCCAGGCAGTTGGGGAAGCCACCAGCTGCGAAGCTGGTCATCACGGACTCCTGGTTCATGAGCTGGATCACGCTGTCCAGGAACATGCCCTTCATGGCCTCGCAGAAGCCCCTCAAGATACCGGTGATGGTGCTCACCCCAACACCGAAGTGCTGGGACACGGACCAGCAGGAATCAGGTGTTGCCAGGGCCCAGACTGCTATAGCCACATGCTGGACAATGGGAATAGGAGCACGTATGGGTGTGTGTTACTGCTCCAGCCAGGGTGTCAACAGCTCTGCAAGTTGCAGGAGGCAGCGCCTGTCCATCCTGAAGTGCGCCCTCCAGGTGGTTTCATCCCAACAGGCCAGGGTCCCGGTCCACCACGCCTGTGCCAGCTCAATGACCCAGATCCGATGTTCACTGGGCATAGCGAGCGTAGCTGCGTGTCCCATGGTCTCCCTCCTCCAGTGTTGTCAGTCGGCAGCCTCACAGAGCGCTGCTGGCCACTCTCGGATGTGGCAGAGGGTCCGTTGGTATGTCCTGGACACACGCAGGGCCCTGAGTCTGGCCAGGGAGAGCCTGCGCCCATGGTGGGCACGCCGGGAAGCTGCAGTGTTCTAGGCCATGCACACCCGTATGCGGGCATCCAGGTGGATTGCATCCAAGGAGATGTGCATGAGGTCTGTGTGCACCCGGAACCACTTGCGCAGATGGCCAGGTGAATCCCACAGGCATCCCTCTGTCCCGCATCCATGGTGGACTGTGTCCCTGGTGCGGTCCAGCATACCCCTCTCTTGCCCGAGGGCCGGTCCCACCCCGGCTCCTTGCCCCGCCTTTGCACCTGTGTGGGGCGCCCCGGAGCACCTGTGCTCGCCCCCATGACCGGCTGCCCCGGCTGTGGTAAGACGACTGGTGTGCGGCTGTTGGGTGGGCCCCCCTAAGCGCACCTGCACTCCCGGTACAGGGGTGCGTGCCCTGGGTCTGCATACGCCTGGACGTGCAGTCCGCAGCTGCTTGCCTGTTGTCATCACTGCCCTGCTATCAGTGTTGACTGTACTGTCCATGCGCTTGATTCTTGCAGCTGTTCTGGGTCTGCACCCCACGCCTCGCTCGTTAGCCGTCCGATGTTGCAGCCTGTGGGCTTATCGCATGTCCTTGGTGCTCCCCTGCTTCCCTCCTCATCCCACCTGGGCATTTGGGGCCCCTCTTTCCTTGCTGTTAGTACCCACGGCTTGCTGGACCATGGCCGGCAGTGCTTCCCCAGGGCTCCCGTGCCCCACAATGCCTGGCGCCCCCCCATAGCTGGACCTTTCACAACACCATTGCCCTGTGTGACCTGTGGCATTCCCAAGCTGTTCAACTGCTCCTGAGCTGCCCAGATAACCTCTCAGGTGCCTATGCGAGTATAAGCTTTGGCCTTTGCTACTTTGGCTATGAGGCCAGCCGGTTGCATGTGGAAGTGCGGGGGCTCCATGACCATCCCTTTCCTGATGGGCGCATTCCGAAGATGCGGTGCTTGCGTGTGGGGTGGTCCGTGGCGGAGACCGTGTCAGTCCTCTCGGTGTGCAATCTGGCTGCCTTCATGATCTGTCTGGCAGAGGGGGGCCCTGCTTTGGCTGTTTCCTTCTTTGGCTGCATCTGCGGGGCCCATGGGTACCAGCACTCGCATGGGGCGGCGTATCACCACCTGTTGGAGCTTGGGAAACTTCCATGGCCCCCTGCTGCTGACTGTGGTTTGTCACAGCCCACTGGAGCGGAGCTGGTGGCGCTGGCTGGTGTTTGGTCCTGTGCTGATGTTCAGGTGGGGTTTGCCATGCAGGGCCACCCTGCTCTGGATCCCTTCGTGACCCCCTGCAGCTGGCTGTGAGGCCCCTGGTGTCTTTGGAGCCCTAGATGCCAGCCACACCATGTATTCCCGTCTCCACCCTGCTGCCTTGGGTCGCTTTCCGCTCGTTCCATGCTGTACCGGGCTCGCTGTTGTTCTGGCTGGTTCCATGGGTTCCATTGCCCTTGCCCGTGTCTCTTGGCCCCCTCCGTGGGCACCCCCTGGCCTTCACTGCCTGTGGTGTTACTCTCCGTGGCCGGCCCCTCCTGTGGCTGTGTCCTGCTCTCTGAGCCAGCTACTGGCTCTCTGGGTGGTGTTATCGTCCCTTGTCTGCCTGCCTGCTCACCTGTGCCCATGGGCCATACCCCCCCCCGGGTGCTTCTATGACTGTGTGGGTCTGGGGCCCCTGGACTGCACCTCCTGGTGTCCTCCGGCAGGGGGGAGAGGGGGTTGCCTGTGCAGCGCAATGGTTCCAGCTCGCCTCCATCCCCGTCTGCGCCTTTTCACCAGCGCGAGGGATCCCTGCCTGCCTCCTGGACCTGCCTCAGACCACTCCGGTGCTGTTCCCTCCTTGTTTGCCCTCCCCCTGTGACATTGCTCTGTCCCTGCGGGGACCCCTGTGCCACCTGTGTTGCTGTTGGGTGGCCCTTGCTGACCGTGCTGTTGGTGGAGTTCTGGTTGTCATTCCCCATGTCCTGCTCTGTTCCCGGGCCCGTCCCCTCCGCTTCCGTGTCCTGAGGCTCCCCCCCCTTGTCCGTTGTGCTGTGTGTGTTGGCCATCCTGGTGTGCTCCCCCCCCCTTCCTTCCTTTCCCATTCGGGTGTGTTTGCGCCCGGGCGTGCGTTTGTGTTGGGTCCTCCACCATGTTCCCAGTTTCCCTGTGCCTGTTCTGTGCGCCGCCTCGGCCGCTCTTCTCCCCCCTCCCCCTCCCTTCCCATTTCCCTTTTGTGGGCTTTTCCTTTAGGCGCTTTTGGCTTCCTTTGCCCTTGGTTGGCCATGTCTGCCTCCCGCCTGCCCCAGGTGTCTTCTGGGTGTTCTGATCATGGCCCGGAATCCATGTAACATCTGTTGTGCTGCCCTGGGCCATGGTCCGACTGTCAGTTTCCCTGCCATGGCCCTGCTCCCGACACCTGTGTTCGTGGCTGTCCTGGACCACTGGAGGGGGTTCGCCGGCTCGCCACACTTGAGAGTCCTGTGGTGACCCAGGAGCGCATAACGTCTGAAATTACCCAATGATAGGGACTGTTTACGAAACTCTCTGAAAACGAAGGGGGGGGGGGGGTTGTAAATGAAAACAGAAATTAATGATATGCCTTAGTTTCCTGCTCTTTGAACCAACTCTGATCTTTTCATGGACGCTGTCCTTAATCTTATCATCTATTTGAAATTTGACCCCAACCCTGCCCTGATCTGGTCCTGATCCTGCCCTACCTATATCCCAGGCCCTGTTTACCCAACACCCACAACATAAGCACTGAGTCACTCTTCCCCTAGAAACGGCCGCTTCACTATCTCAGAGTTCATCACCTCTGTTGTCAGTGCAGCTCTGCGATGTAGGTCAATGAGATTCAAATCCAGGCAGCGATGCCCCAAGTGCTTACCGTCCAAAACAGCATCAGCAACATGTTTATTTCCCTGTCCAAGGATTAGGTGTTAAATGTGAGGAACTGTGGCAGCGAGCTCTGAATAATGTATGAAGTTTGGAATCCCAGAGTATTGTGTGGTGTCATGAAAATACTGCTGTGCACCAAACAGTCTTCATCTGGGGGCCAGTGGATGTTGGCTAATGCCCTTGACCTCAGGGAAAATTAACCCTCTGCGGTAAATGGTGATGGTGCTTTCATGCCACCCCTTAATCTTCATTTGACTAGTCTAAACATACCCTGTTCGTTCAACCTTTCTTCATAAGACTTGCTTTCCAGACTCTTAATCATTTTTGTCACCCTCTTTAGGGCCTGCTCTAATTTGTCATGTAGGTCCTTTTTACACGGGGATGGGTGTGCGCTGTGGTGGGGTGTGTGACCATTACACGGGCACACACACACCTCCATGCACAAAGAAACAATCGTTGTTGGTTGCTCCGTGCGTGACCTATGGGTGGAGCGGGCACACATCCCCACCCACCAGCCGCGGTAGTCACATGGGTGGCCCACACAGCGGATCTGTGGGAATGTGGGGGGGAACGCATCTCATGTGAAAAGTGCCATAGATTCAGATTCTTCCAGTCAAGGGGAAAACCCTCTCAAAAAATATTTTTGCCTCCCTTGCTCGCGCACTCTGGATTCTTTTTCAGCCCACGCCTGGAGCTTCTCCCCCCACACGTTCTCCAACCACTTCGAGCTCCATCTGTGTCTGGATCAGATGGACCCAGTGCGCACTCAGTCCATGTGGCACCCCCTGCACACACACCATAGAGTTTCAGGCTAGAGCGTCCACAGTGCTATGGCGTTGCCCAGTAGGAATGGGTGAACGCGGTTCGGAAGTTCGGTGTTCAGCCCGAACTCGGTCTGTTCAGACAACCGAACTCGAACCGACCGAACTGAACTTGATTTCGAACTCCAAAATGATCGAACAGTTCGGTCAGTTCGGATCGAGTTCAGATGAGTTCAGGAGGCAAAAACGTGTCACTGGAAGGCAAAACGTGACAGGGAGGGGGCGTCAGCTGAGGAGCAGACTTCCAGGCACCAGGGGTGGAGAGGCTTGGAGTAGCAGCCAGCCTGCCCAATCACCATCCCTTTTCGCCTCAGACCACTGGCTTCGCAGTCTGCCATGGACTAGACTGCACGGAGCCAATGTGGCTTGCGGTGAGATGGGTGCAGCAAGTAAGACAATTCACTGGCCTCCCCCCTTCCCAACACCTTCTAAGCTAGTCACTGTTCCTGAACAACAGGCGTTTCAGAAGGCTCCCTCTCTCCCAGCAGTTTTTGTTCCTTCCTATTCCTAATCCATTGCCATCCTCCTCCTATTTCACCCATCCAACCCATTTACCTCCATATTATCATTTATTTAGATTATATTAGACACACACACTCTCACCCAAACAAGCTCCGCATGCACTCGAATTTCTTGTTTCCGGCACGATCACGGGCTCTTGTGATACCTTTTTCCGAACGCGACCGAATGGAACGACCAAGCCCGAACTCAGCGACTGAGCCAAACGACCAAACCGAACGACCGAACCAGACCGAACCGAATGACCGAACCAGAACCGCGATCTGTTCTCACATCCCTATTGCCCAGGGCAATTGATGGCTGGAAGCGGAGCAGCAGCATAGGTCCACACACATCAGCCAGACTACTGCTCCACGTTGGGCCGGTGCCCTGAGTTTATCTGCCCTGCTCCATCACCGGCGCTCTGGGAGGTTCTGCCTTTCCTGCTGGTTTTGCCATTTTCTGTTATTTTTTGCAAGCTGTCTGGGGCTGTTGCGGGGCAGATCCCAAGTACCATTTGTGCCCTGAATGCAGGTGGAGATGAAAACTTGCTGCCTCTAAAGGCACCTCGCCAGATGTGCAGGGGGAGCAGGTTGTGCCTAATCTGGGACAGCCGATGGTCTGGGATGTTCCAAAGTACTGCTGGCAGGGCTGCCCCGGAGCGGGCACAGTCTGCTCCCCCTGCACATCTGGCAGAGCGCTGTTAGACGGATGGGCCAGCCGGAGGTCAAGCAGGTTGGTGTGGCCAACACTGGGGCAACTCATCCATCTAAAACCACCCTCTCTCAACCTGGGGTCCACATGGCTGAGGGCGTTTTTACACAGACAGTCCACACTAACTGAGTCTAGTGCGGACTAGTTTGTCCATTTGAACTCTGTCAACGGCGCTTATTAGTGTGGACTAAGAGATAAGTACGGTTCTTATAAAACCCCAACCACTTGTTTTTTTTATAAGAACTGTAGTTAAAGTAGACCGCACTAATGTCTTTGTTTGGTAGGTTACAATTATTTTCTGAGTCATTAGTCCACACTACATTGTCCATCTAAAAGACATCACTATGTTAGCGCGGATTAACAAACACCGTACTTATTTCAAACTAGCACACGTTACGTTGGCTGTCTGAAAATGTTGTTGGTGAGAAATAATGAGGAGGAGAACTACTAAATTCAGTGACCGCACTAGATGATGGAGCAATCACCGCCAAAACAGGTCCCTTCAAGATGAAGAGTAAATTGCTTGTTAGTAACATTTTGGCAGAATTGCCAACCCAGCTCCATAACTCCCGCCTCCTTCCAAATCTAACTACAATAATGATCATCCGCTCTTTGACTGCAACTGGTCTCTCTCAGAGCCTCTGCCATCACATCTTCCCATTCTGATCATTCATGACTTCCTTCTCAACATTCCCCTCGGGCTCAGACTCTAATTAGTCAGACAAAGCCAGGGATAAAAAGTCAACCCATCCCTGTGTTCCTCCTCCAGGCCTTTTCTACCAAATGCTCGAGGACCTTCTCAAAACGATGCGTCTTCCCACTCCATGAGTCTGGCTTCTTACCATTTGCACCACTTCTTGTCATCTTGGATAAACGCTGGATTCACTCCTTTCCCCACAAACTATCTAGATAGTTCCTCACCCATCCTTTCAGAGAAGATGCATTCCCCAGTTTTCTACCTTTCTCAAGACCCCTCCTAAGCACTGTCACCCCCACGTCCAATCAATGTGAATTAAACAACTACTGTTCCCTTCCCAACCCCAAAGATGCCTGTCATTTGGGGTGACTATAGAAAACCCTGCCTAAAAACACAAAACCTGCCACACTAGGTCATGCAGTGAGATCCATTTCCTGAATAGCATAGAAATGGCCCAAGTGCGGCCCACGGCTAGTTTTTATTTGGTCCCTTTCCAGTTCCTGGATCTGGCCCCTGGATCCACTTCCTCCCCTCAAGCTCTAAAAAAATGAGCTCAGGGGAAGGGAGCAGAGATGAGGGCCTGTGTACAAGGGCAGGGGACAGATCCATGGCACAGACATCATGACTAGGGCTAAACGAAAAGCCCTTTTGTTTTCATGAGATATCTCATGAGCTTTCACGCTGGAGTCTGAGATCTTGGCCCCAATATGAAATCCTGTGAGAGATCTCATTAAAAAAAAACCAACTTCTTCCCCCCAAATGACTGCAGTTGAGGGAAATGGCCACTAGGCCATTCAGCTCATTCACAGCCCTTTTCCAAAATGGCACCGGTAGTGCCACTGCCATTTTGGAAAAGGGTAGCTGATCGGCACATGCGCAAAATCGCTGCCGTGCTGCCCTTTTCCAAAATGGTGGTGATGCTGCCAGCTCCATTTTGAAAAAGGGCTGCACGTGTGCAGAATGGCTCTGGCCGCCATTTTGTACATGCACTCCCCTCCCCCCCCCCCCATTTCTTGGTGAGACGCTGCTGGTTCTTGGCTCGTTCTGAGCTGCCAGAATGAACCGAGAACCATGATTCTGACTGAGAAACACGAGAGTCACTAGAACGAGTTTCAGCCCTTCTCTTCCTCAACACGCATTTTAGGTTCTCCCACCTCCAACTTCGATGTGACGCTCGGAGCTTGTACTAATTTTTAAACTGCCCCCTGGGGGGAAAAGGTCCCTACCTTTGGGAGAGTGCAAATGTGATGGATTTATTTATTTGTTTACATGAATATTCTTATCTGCTCTACTCAATGGCTATCTTTCAACTACTTGAGGAGAGGACCAGGAAGTCCAAAATCTAGATTACAATGTTGGTCATGAGGGCTAATTTCTTCCCTGGGTTATGGATGAGGATGCAATCAAAACTTAAACTTGAGTAGATAATGCTAGGCATATAAATGCATCTGTAAGAAATGAAGAGCCAAGAAAAGATTACATTAGCAATGAATATCTTGCTCTTTAGAAATATGGGAAAGTGCATAAATTCATGGGTTGGAATGAGAAATTGTCTCCCTTGACTCCATTGTGTTATAATGAGGACTTTCCACATATGTTAAAAATGGAGCCTTTTAGAGCCCAGCAACACAAAGGGATAATTTCTATTAAAGATTTGTTTAAAGCTGGACATTTTAAATCGTTCGACCAATTTGCAGAAGATTTTAATATTCCCGGAGCTCAATCTCCCCTCTCTTTCCTTCGGATAAGACATGCTATTCTTTGTGAATTAAAGAAAGGTATAGAAATGCAAATGTCACAGATTGAAAAATTGTTGTACAAAGAGACTGCCTCACTAAATTGATTTCAAGGCTATATGGGACATGGTTGGTATCTTTAGACAAAGGGGAATTGGAAGTTAAAGAGAAAAAAGAGAGAGATTTAGGTAAAGAACGTAATACAGACAAATGGGAACAGACACTTAGTTTAATAAAAATGGATTTTTCTGGAAGTGAGACATCAGGTTTTTTTAAATTTAATTACATGCAATGCAGAGAACATATTTATATCCCATTAAGTTGCACCAAAAATAGGAAGAGATTTGACAGCATTATAATAACTGCGAGATACCACAGGAGAGAAGGAATGCATTCACAGGGCTAGGAATTATGCCAAGATCAAGTGCTTTCAGACAAGGGTGATGCAGGTTGTTTCACAACGTCTGACATACATATTGAGATCTCCAGTTATGTTTGGATGTAACTAGGAAGCCTTTCTGACCATCCCCAATTAGGGTGGCCATATATGCAATTTTTTAGAAGGCACTTATGGGAAATACAGGTTGTGTCAGGGCCTGGGCCTTGAACCCTTGCTCCAGGGGTTCCTGGAGTGGTGGATGGACCCGTAGTGACACTGAAAGTCCAGCCCCTCCCCTCAAGAAGCCTCCCTACCCTGGCCACGCCCCTCTTGTCCAAGCCCAGCCCCTACCACACCTCCCAGCTTCCTGATTGGGTGCCTGCCTCCGTCCACAAGAAACTGAGCGTATCATCTGACCTGGTCCCCTTTTTCCTAGCTGTGTGTGTCTGATTCGGTGCCTGATTCCTGTGATGACTTATTCCCCTCAGTCTGTTTCCTTGCCTTGACCTGTTTGCTCTGACCCTTGTACCCCAGCCCTGTCTCACCCCTCCAGGCCCATTCCCTGAATTTGCTGCACAAACCTCTGGCAATAGGTCCTTACACCAGGGGAGCACAGCCAGAGGGCTGTGGTAAGTGGGGTTGGGAGGAAGCTTCCGGAAGCCCTGAGGGCAGGTGTCTGTGATCCAGAAATAGACTCTGTACTATTTATTTATTTATTTAATTTATACCCCGCCCCTCATGAACACAGCTTGGGGCGGCTTCCATCAATAAAATCAATATAAAACAGTTTAACATATAAAAATACATCTCAAATATTAAAAATATTAAGAATATTAAGAACAGGGCCCGGGATACAAAAAATCAATAGGGCAGGGAAGATAAAAATCCACTAAACCCTCCCCCCCCCCCCTTCCCAAAGGCCTGGACGAACAGCCAGGTTTTGCATTGTAATCAAAATATCAAAAGGCTTGGGGATAGACGAGCTTCCTCTGGTAGGGAGTTCCAGAGACGCGGCCTGGCCACCGAGAATGCCCTCTCCATTGTGGCCCCCCGCTTAACATGGGGGACCTCCAAGAAGGCACCCCCGGCAGACCGAAGGGTCTGCTCCGGTTCCCTGCTCGGATGTAGGACATGGAAGAGGGATCTAGGGGTTTCAGTCATGATCCCAGTGAGCAAAATACGTCCCTTTTTGTGAGATGAAGACTAGGGCTGTAGCGGAATGTCACAGCGGTAGCTATTTCTGCCGGAAACAGTGTTTCCGCAATTAGTGGTACGGCGTGGCAGAGGCTTTCATTCCGCTAGTTTCATTCCGCTACTTCCGCAGTTCCGCTAATTTCATTCCGCTACTTCCACAGGCTTCGCAAAATAGAGGAAACTTGATATTTTTGCTACTTCCGCCATTCTGCCACTGTCACAAAATAGCGGAACAGAGGTTTTCTGACAGTTTCCGCAATTTTTCCGCAATACAGCAATTTGCAGAATGCCGGCGGAATTAGCGGAATGTCCGCAGAAAAGCCGTGGTGTGACGTGGGCAATTCCGAAATGGCGGAATGGAATCGCGGCGCAGTAACAGCTACTGCCGCATCAGCCCTAATGAAGACAATTGTATGCAGGGTGGTAGTGGTGGGGTGGCAGTCTGTGAGTGCCTACTCTGGCAGACAGTGTACTGGACTCTGCACAGGAAGAACTGAGTTCAAATTCTGCCTTCCCTGGAGAGTTTTGATCAAATTAACTTCTCTCAGCTTGGGCAAGTCACCAGGAATCCTGGTGAAATGTTCAGGTACGTGTTAGTTTTGCACGTCTCAATTTCTGTTTCTAATTTGATGCTTTTTAATTTTTGGTCTAGCAGTTTGAGCATCTTTCAAGTCTCATGGGATGTTGAACCTGCCACCAGCTGTTGAGTTCCCAATTCACAATTAGGGGTGGGACTCTGAGTAGAATTCCAGTTTCATTTTTTTCAGTGTTGGCTCTTTTTTAATTTCAGATCTTGTTTTGGTTTTGAAGTTTTGGTTTCCCCCCACCCCCCATTGAAGTCAGTGAGAACAAACCACATTATTTTGGGATGATTTCAGTTCTATCCGAAACCTATTTTCCCACCCCTATTCACAATGACCTTTCAAGTAGGCTATAAAGGCAGAGAAACGCCACACGCATGCTGAGAGGAATCATCAGAAGATAGAACCCCAGAAGGGCAATCAATGCATAGACCACTTGGATCTCATTGTGTACTGACCTATTTGTACATCACTCGGAGGGTGTTATTACACAAACACACACCTAGCTTAAACCGGCTACATGTGGGCTACTGATGTGCTCTGCATAGTGGGCCCAAATGCTGTTGAGTATTCCGAGAGGGGTAAGGCCCTGCACGCAGCTGTTGTGATATGGAGATGACCATTGCATGCTCTCTGTTGTCACCTCAGCCCCACAAATCTACCTGGGGACAGGGTTGGGGCGAGTAGCAGCAACAGGCCCAAAGCCCGATCGTGTACCCCTGACCCAGGTAAGTGTGGGGCTGGAAGGGCCAAGTGGTGATGGTGGAAGGTCGTAGAAAGCAGTGATGGCAGTAGGTCCTCGGGAGCAGTGAGCTGACAATCCTGGGACCTTCTGCCCCCACCACTGCTGCTTCTACCCAGAACCTGCCAAACCACCACAGTTGGAGACACACAATGGTTGCAGTCAGACAAGCCGGGTAGGATCAACCCCACACATGCCCATGGTGGGCAATCGCAGCCACCACAAATTTGGGGCAGTGTGGAGAGCAGGAAAGACGGTCCGTCCCCCTGTGGGGAAGCCGGGTGGGCCGTTGGAAGACCAGCGGTTTAAAGCAGGCAATAAATAGGGGACTTCAAATATAGTCTTTCTAATGAATTAATCAGCATGTTTAAAGGATAATAAGCACGAGTAAGTAACTGGATCATTCATCTCCCATCTATTGTCCACTGGGAAACTGCATTTAGGAAATTAAATCCAAATTCTTATTCAATTCACTTATTTTATGAATTCATGTGCATTGTTTAAATCTATCGCTGGGAGTGCATGCTTTTCCTCTGCTGTCTGTCTCCATTAATAAAGCCTTGGCTCTAATAAAAATTAGGGGATGGAGGAAATAAATGCTAATTACGTATTCTTCCACTAGCATGCAAAGATCCTCATTAAAACCAGTGATCCATGTTCTGTTGTTTATATAAATGTCTTCAATCCTTGCCTTTGCATTCAGAGTATCCATTTCCCCCCCTTGTGCAAGCACAATCAAGTCTTGATGGCACTCATTCTCCTTATACCAGAGGAAGGGCCTTTATATTGGAAGAGAGAGGAGAAATCAAAGACATTGGTTGGAAAAGACACAAATATACACCAAAAAAAGCCCTGTTCAGCTTCTGTATTTGGAACACAAAAAATGTCCTGCAATTTTCAGGTAGGTGTTACTTTTGGACTTCTCAATTTCTTTTTCTAATTTGATGATTTTAATTCTTGGTTTAGCAGTTTGAGCTTCTTTCAAGTCTCATGGTATGTTGCACTGGCCACTGGGGAGATTAGCCAAGAACTGGAACAAATACCTGCAAAAACAGGCATGCCCATCAAATTCTGGTACCTCTTATCTCAGGGACCGCCTCACCTTCCGTGACTCAGGACGAACCCTCCAATCCACTGGGGGCGCCCATCTGGAGGTCCCCCGTGTAAGGCGGGGGGCCACCATGGAGAGGGTGTTCTCGATGATCGGGCCACAGTCGTGGAACTCCTTACCGAAGGAAGCCCGCCTGGTCCCAGGTCTGCTCATCTTTTGGCAGGCATGCAAGACTTGGCTGTTCACCCAGGCCTTTGGAGAGGAGGGGGGAGGGAGGGGTAAATGGGGGAGATTGGTGGGTGGGGGAATTGGAGGGTAGGGTTAGGGTTGGGGGAGTTTAAATTATTTTAAAATTGATGTTGGTTTTAATGTATTTTATTGTTTTATTTTATTGTTAGCCGCTCCGAGATGCCATGGGCATGAGGGGGGCGGCATAGAAATGTTAAGAAATAAATAAATAAATATAAATCGACCTGACCATATCGGGTACCAATTAGCACTGATTGTGGCCCAGTTTGGATACCCAATGCCCCAGAATGTCAACTTCCATTACTGATTTATTGACTTCTGAAAACTAATTATTGATTTTCTGACATGGAAAATTGACTTTTGATAATGGAAAATTGAATTCCGGTCCTGATTTTTTAAAATTTTCATTCCAATTTTTTTGTTTGTTTCGGAACCAGAATACCAACTGGTAATCAGAAAATAAAAAAATCGGTACAAGAAGTCACTAATTTTTGGGGGGCTTTCCAGTCAACCGATTGGTACCTGGGTAACCCATTGGGTACGTGAGTCGGCATCTGGAAATGCAGGTATTGCCCACAGGTACTAAATTAAGCCTCAGATAATAGAAAAATTCACTGCATTCACTATTGGGGTAAAATAGACCCCAATTAAGTCACAATTGGAAAAAAAAAATGTGATTGATTTGAAAATTTCTTCAGTTTAATATAAAACATTTATATTTTATCAAGAGTTATTGTTTGTGGTACAGAAAAAAATATTAACACAAAAAGTTATTGGGGTCAATAGTACGCCAACATCCCCCAAATTGCAGTACTGCTTGTTAAATTGACTGGGGGTTGAATTGAATGTTTGGGGTGAATATGACCCCCAGTACCTTAGGTGTGTAGTGCTTTGGGGCCCAATTTACCCCCAACTTCGTCTGAGGGTTAAGTAACAGTTTCTGTGGTAATTTAGCCTAATAATGGTGATCTATTTATTTTATTTTATTTTATCCAACATTTATACCTCGCCTCTCCTGCTTATGCAGTTCGAAGTGGCTTACAAAGTTAAAACAAAATAAAATAAAATTATAACAACAATAAAAGCCACAACATATAAAATACATACTACAATTAAAAGGGATGGACCCCGCCTACACCTGTGGCTCTTCTTACTCCACCCCTAGGTAACACCAGAAAGGGGAGCTGCCCTGTGGGCGGTGGCCACTGAAGGACGCCGCCAAAGGACGAAAAGTCATTGGCAGGTCGTTTGCAGGTGGAGGTGGCGATCATTCATCATCTGTACTCTGCAAAGCGGCCCCAGCACAGCCATAGCCGCCTGGAGTGTGCCCTCGCCTCCCCCTACCTGACTGGGAGCAGGGGGGTGAAGACATTGGGGGGGGGCTTTGTTATATTTGTTATGTGGGGAATTGTGAGTGGGGAGGTAAAATTTGGGTAGTGGGTTTGGATGGCTTGGGGTTGGTTGTGGTGTGGGGGGCTAGCAAGGGGGGTTGGAAGTGTGGTGTTGGGGTGGTTTTTTGGGTGGTGGTGGTGGGATTGGTGGCCTCCCTCTGGTGGCAGGAGAGGGAGGTGCGGGGAAGGTGTGGAGGGGAGCCCCTGGTGTGAACGGTGGCGACCCTCCAGGGGGGAGGGTTGCCCGCCGGTGGCAGAGGCAGGCAGGGATGGGTTCCTCTCGCTGACCTGTCGGGGCAGCCTATGGAGGGTGGGTGTCTAACGGGGTTCTCTGAGGATGGGAGGGCTTCCGCAGCCATCAAGGTCATTACAGGTTGGGGAGATATGGTCCAAAGGGGAGGTGTATTCCATCAGTGATGAGGGAGTGGTGCCTTGAGCCTGTTCCCCTCTCAACCCCCCATGCGGGTTGGTTGTGGGTTGAGGCTCAGGAGACCCCAGGCCTTGGTTTGGTGCTGCTGAACCCAGGGTTGGTTGTCAATAAATCATCTACCATCCGGGAGTTAATCCCGGAGTGGGATACCGACCTTGTGTGTGTTACAGAGACCTGGCTGGACAATGAATCAGGCCCTATTCTGAACGACCTTGTTCCAGCTGGGTTCTACGTGCAGCATCAGCCTCGGCTGGAGGTGTGTGTGTGTGTTTTTGTGTGTGTGTGTGTGTGTGTGTGTGTGTGTGTGTGCGGTGTAGCNTGTGTGTGTGTGTGTGTGTGTGTGTGTGTGTGTGCGGTGTAGCCAATTGTTATCAAGGATGCATTGTCTTTTACGAGGTATCCGGTGCAGGCTCCACCAGGTGTTGAGTGTCTCCATCTTGTGTTGGATTTGGCCAAGGACAGATTAGGGGTGCTGCTGATGTACCATGCACCCAATTGCCTGGTGGCATCCCTACATGCTCTGCTGTTCTGGTGACAGACGTGATCCTCCGGACCCCTAGATTAGTGGTCCTGGGAAATTTTAACATCCGCACTCATGCCGCTCTTGGAGGAGCAAGGCATGAGTTCATGGCCTCCATGACAACCATGGGTCTGCCGAAGTCATCTGTGGCCCTACACATGAGGAGGGACATACACTGGATTTGGTTTTCTGCACTGGCCTTGAGGGGTGTGTTTGTCTGTCAGTAGGAGTTAGGGGGGTGGAGCCTTTGTCATGGTCTGACCATTACCTCCTTAAGGTTACATTACATCCTGGTGCATGTCAGCCCTGAACAGGGTGCAGGACATATTAGATCGGTCCGCCCCTGGAGACTTTTGGACCCAGATCGGTTACAGAATGCTCTTGGGGAGTTTCCCCTGGACCTTGACACCCGCTTTGTCGATGATCTTGTAGCCTTCTGGAACACCTTGTTGGCCGAGACCATTGACAGAGTGGCTCCCAGGCGTCTGCTGCCCTCCCGAGTCTCCCGCAGGTCTCCTTGGTTTATTGAGGGCCTGCCATGTTTGAAGCTGGAGAATGGGTGGTTAGAATGATGGTGGCGATCGCAGCATAAGAGCAGTTTAAAGGCCTATGCTGTGGCGGTGCAGACAGCAAAGAAGCAGTTCTTTGCTGCCCTCATTGCATCTGCAAAGTCACATCCAGCAGAGCTTTTCCGGGTGGTGAAAGGCTTGGTCAGTCCTGCCTGCCTCCATCTGGACCTGGTGCAATCCAGTGACCACTGTGATCAGTTTATCGAGTACTTTGTAGATAAGATTGCTCGCATCCGCCACAATTTTGGTACCACAGTTATTGCACAGGATAATCTTGGGATTATGGATGCCCCGTCCTGTCCTGTTTTGTGGGATCAGTTTCAGACGGTGTCGCCTGCCGATGTGGAGTCCTTGTTTGGATCTGTTCATGCCACTACTTGTGAACAAGATCCATGCCCATCTTGGTTGGTGAAGTCCAGCCAGGAGACATTATGACCGCTGCTGGCTGGGGTGGTCAGTGCCTCCCTCTGGGAAGGCAGGGTGCCTGATTACCTGAAACAGGCTGTGATTATGCCCCTGCTCAGGAAACCATCTCTTGATGCTGCTGCTCCTGTCAGTTATCAGCCGGTCTCTAACCTTCCCTTTTTAGGGAAGGTTATTGAAAGGGCTGTGGCATGGCAGCTCCAGGATATCTGGACCGCACCAGTTTCCTTGACCCCTCTCAGTCTGGTTTTCCACCTGGTTATGGTATGGAGACTGCATTGGTGGCCTTGGTCGATGATCTCCGTCTGGCATTGGATCAGGGTCATCAGACCCCGTTGGTCCTGCTAGACCTTTTGACTGTATTCGACACTGTCGACCATGAGGTGTTGGTGACCCACCTACAGGACTGTGCCAGGATTGGTGGGACTGTCTTGGACTGGTTTCATTCATTCCTGGCTGGGAGAACTCACCGGGTGGTCTTGGGGGAGTGTACGTCTTCCCCCCGGGACCTCACGTGTGGAGTCCCGCAGGGTGCCATTCTGTCCCCCCTCTTGTTTAACATCTATATGCAGCCATTAGGGGAGATCGTGAGAGGGTTTCAGGGCATGCAGTGTCATCAGTATGCTGATGACACTCAGCTCTACCTCTCTATTTCTACCAACCCAGGTCACGTAGTCTCCTTATTTTCCCAGTGCCTGTCAGCTGTGGGGGCTTGGATGAGGTTGCGCCATCTGCAATTGAATTCTGACAAGACTGGAGGTGATGTTGGTGGGAGAGGGCTTGGAGGGGCCTGGGTGTGGTTGAATCCCCTCTTATTGGGGGGGTTCGCCCTCCCATGGTGTCTCAAGTGCGGAGTCTGGGTGTGCGCCTCGATTCACGGTTCAGCTTGGAATCTCAGGTTGTGGCTGTGGCAGGGAGTGCATTTCCACAGTTACATCTTGTCCAGCGGCTTCAGCCATATCTCTGACTCTGACCTCGCCACTGTCCATGCCTTCATCATCTTGAGGCTGGATTACTGCAATGCACTCTACGTGGGGCTGCCCAAGAAGCTGGTCCGGAGGCTGCAGCTGGTGCAGAATGCCGTGGTCCATCTCCTGACGAGTGGACTGCAGGAAGCACATGACACCAGTGCTCCAGACTCTGCACTGGCTGCCTATAAAGCACCGGGCCAGGTTCAAGGTGCTGGTTTTAACCTTTAAAGCCCTTCACAGCCTGGGCCCTACTTATCTGCGGGACCGCCTCACTCCCCATGTGCCTGTGAGACCTTTGAGATTGTCCATGGGAACCTTTTGGGAGGTTCCCCAGGTGAGGCAGGTGGCCACCAATGTTAGATCTTTTTTGGTGGCTGCCCCCGTGCTGTGGAATTTGCCCTCTGAGGAGGCTCGGTTGGCCCCCACTCTCCTGTTATTTTGACGTTTATGTAAGACCTGGCTGTTCTGCCAGACCTTTGGTGAGGGGTAGGGGTTGGGTGGGTGGAGTTGAGGGGGAGGGAGTTTTCTTTCCCTGCATAATGTGGGATTTTTAACTGTATGAAATGTTTTATTGTTTTAATGTTTTTTATATTTGGGGCAGGATAAAATTTTTATATAGATAAATAAATAAATAAATAAATAAATAATGTATTTATTTAATTTATTTCATTAAATTTATTGGCCGCCCCCTCATGCCTATGGCATCTTGGGGTGGCTTACAATATCCTGAAAACACAATAATAAAACCCACAACAATGTATAAAACATCACTAAAACCCACTAAAACCCATACTGCACCCCCCAACCCCTCCCTCCCCTCCGAAAGCCTGGACAAACAGCCAAGTCTTCAACATCGTCGAAAGGCCAACAGGCCTGGGGCCAGGTGAGCCTCCTCCGGGAGGGAGTTCCATAAACGTGGCCCAGCCACCAAGAACACCCTCTCCATTGTGGCCCCCCATTTTACATGAGGGACCTCCAGAAAGGTACCCCCGGTGGACCCAAGGGATCGCTCTGAGGCGCGGAGGGCGAGGCGGTCCCCGAGATATGAGGGGCCCAGACTGTGCAGGGCTTCATAGATCAATACTAACACCTTGAATCTGGCTCAGTACGCTATAGGCAGCCAGTGCAGAGCGCGGAGCACCGGTGTTATGCGCTCACACCGACCAGTTCCCATAAGGAGACGGGCCGCCACATTCTGCATTAGCTGCAGCCTCCAAACCAGAAACAAGGGAAGGCCCATGTAGAGCGCATTGCAGTAGTCTAGCCTCGAGGTGATGAAGGCACGGATGAGAGTGGCCAGGTCGGGCCTGAAGATGTATGGCCGAAGCCCCCGTACCAGATACAGCTGGCGAAAGGCAACTTTACCTATCGCCTCCACCTGCCGATCCAGACGGAGGCCCAAATCCAAAACCACCCCCAGACTCCGAACCTGAAGAGCAACAGGCGGGCGAACCCCCCCTATCAGAGGGGCCAGCACCTCCCTCGTCCTTCCCACCACCATCACCTCCATCTTATCGGGACTGAGCTTCAGTCTGCTCTGCTACATCCAATCTGCCACAGCCTCCAAACATTGGGAAAGTAATGAGACAGCAGGACCTGGGTCGGTTGAAAACGAGAGGTACAGCTGAGTATCATCAGCATATTGGTGACATCGCACCCCGAACCCTCTCACGACCTCTCCCAAGGGCTGCATATACACATTAAATAATTGTGGAGACAGAATAGAACCCTTCGGAATGCCGCAGGTCAAAACCCAGGGGCTAGATGTTTCATCCCCCAGCACCACCTGAGAGGAATGAGCGGAACCCTCCAAGGACCGTCCCGCCCAGACCCCCCAGATCTTGCAGCTGTCTCAACATCAGTCCATGGTATCAAAAGCGTCTGAGAGATCTAGCAGGATCAAAAAGGTGGAACATCCTGCATCCATCTCCCAGTGGAGATCACTCACCACGGCCACCAACGCCGTCTCAGTACCATAGCCGGGGTGGAACCCAGATTGAAATGGGTCAAGGAAACCGATACTGTCCAGATGCACCTGGAGCTGCCGAGCCACTGCTCGTTCAATAACCTTCCCTAAAAAGGGAAGATTAGGGACAGGACGGTAACTGGCAAGTGTGTCCACATTCAAAGATGGCTTCTTCAGCAGGGAGCACAGCACAGCCTCCTTTCCCTGCCCTATCACAGTAGATGTCCCCACCATCCCTATAAATGTCTAAAGATTAGGGCTGAAACAAATTTTCGAGCCCCTCAAGAATCTCAGTAAGTTCTTGATGAGATTCTTTGGCTTGAGCATATCATGAGAATCGGCATTCTTTCCACCATTATCGCGAGATTCTCAAATGCCCCCCCAATGGTCTGCACATGAACAAAATGGCTGCCGAGGTTGCCTCTGTGTAAAATGGCTGTGGCAGCCATTTTGTTCATAAACTGAGCGTTGCAAAGAAGGCCTCTAAACTCTGACTTCTAGGCACGAGCCAATCTCTATCTTTACAAAGGTAAGCAAGAAACCCCATGTAACTTGAGTCAGATTTAAAAAACAAACAACAACAACAACATTTGGTCCCCGGCAATTGTGACTGGATCATCTTTCTTCGTATCTAGATCTCAGCTTGCCAGTAAACCGGCACCAAATTTCATTTTTCTTTATTTTTTCCTTTTGGAGGTCAGTCTCAGCTTTGGGTGCTAAACTCATTTGAAAATCTCACCCATCTTGAGACGAGGAGTGTGCGTTTTGGGGTTTTCATGAATCTTGTGAGATTTTTGAGTAAACCTTAAAAAAACAAACCTGTTCTGTTCATGGAAAAATGGCTGCTGTGGGCGGTGCAGAACATTTTTTTGTTTAGGTTGTGTAGAATTTCACGAGAGTCTCAAAAACACCGCTGAGAACGTGCGAGATCTCGCCGGGGTGTGTGAGAAAATATCACCCATTTTCATGAGAATGTGACCGCATTCTTGTTTCGGCCCTAGAGATGGTGCTGGAAAGGTTTCTCTGGTTCTATCTGCAAAATCACCTTCCGCACCTCAGGGTGACCCCTGCGGTCTGCCGGGGGCGCCTTCCTGGAGGTCCCCCGTGTTAAACAGGGGGCCACAATGGAGAGGGCATTCTTGGTGGCCGGGCCGCGACTTTGGAACTCCCTCCCGGAGGAAGCTCGCCTGGCCCCGGGTCTGATGGTGTTTTGCCGAGCCTGTAAGACCTGGCTGTTCGCCCAGGCCTTCGGAGGAGAGGGTGGGAATTTGGGGGTGGGGGGTATTTTAAAATCATTTATATTTGATGATGTTTTATGTGGTTTATTATTGTTTTATTTGATGTAAGCCGCCCCGGGATGCCGTAGGCATGAGGGGACGGCCAATAAATATAAATAAATAAATAAATAAATTTTAAAAATGCCTCACACGATGCTGAAGTTAAAAAGGGCCATCTACCTGTAAAAAAAAAAACCTCCTGAATAATAACAATCATAATAAATAATAAAAATGCATACTCTAAATTCTTCAACTTGGTCTGGGAAGCTAATTTTTAGGTAAACGATTAGCTGAACCAGAGATGCGTACTGATGTATTCTCTTTTGGTTTTCCCAGTAAGAAAACAATTTGGTTTTGTCACTTAATTTTTGCAAATACCATTAAAAGTAACACCCCAACTAATGTTATATCAGACCCAATTACCCTAGTGCAATGCTTCTCTATCCCCACCCCCTTCATGCTGTGGCATTTCCTTTCCCCTCCAAACACTCTTTCACTCAGTCTAGCAATTAACTGCTTGAACGGTATAATAAGGAAGCAATTAAGAGGTGACAGAGAAAAATTAACACTCCATTTCACATTAAAGGCCAACTGAGTATCCTTGCCATTGTGAGTTAAACGTGTCTTTGAAAACCTGTAGTTTGGATGTATTTGCCTTTTGAATAAGAAGCCAGCTCCTTGGGTTTTATTTTTTTTTTGTCTAGCGTCCCAATCTGAAGATGGATGATAACTAATTGGGTGCTGTCTGCTTAAACAGGCTGTATTTAATTGCAGTTTGCTCTCCTGTAAGTGTCAAGGAAAACAAAATCTTTGTAGTGTGTAGGCACAATGTATTCAGCCTGAGTTTGAATATGTAGGCCATTTAGACCGGCAAATAAAGCAATGTACTTCATGCAACGTTGCCATGGCAGGCTGTATTTGCATAATAAATAAGAGCTATCATGAGACTTTCTTTATGAAGTTCTCAGTTGTGTTGTCAGCTGTAAAGGGCTCCGATAAATTAGCCAATATTGAGGAAGTAAGAGAGTGTGTTTTGCTTGCAAATGCAACCCCCCCCACTTACTGGAAAGAATGCATAATTCTGCCGGAGCTGGATTGCAATTGGGCCGCACACTCGGTCTCCTGAATAACATTCAGAGATAACATTGAAGAGGCTGGCCCAACAATCAAACTGTGCTTTTTAGGAAGGAGGCTGGAAAGCTAATGTGAAATTGGCCTTCTGTGTCTCAGTGTCATTGGGCATTTTTACACACACCTTAAATTGCTGGTCTTTCAATCTTCTGGGTTTACAAGTTCACAAGTAAGTTCTGGATGCATTCTTCACACACACACTGCCCTGAGTCAGTCCCTGGATGCATTCTTCATACACACACTGCCCTGAGGCAGTTCCTGGATGCATTCTTCATACACACACTGCCCTGAGGCAGTCCCTGGATGCATTCTTCATACACACACTGCCCTGAGGCAGTCCCTGGATGCATTCTTCATACACACACTGCCCTGAGGCAGTCCCTGGATGCATTCTTCATACACACACTGCCCTGAGGCAGTTCCTGGATGCATTCTTCATACACACACTGCCCTGAGGCAGTCCCTGGATGCATTCTTCATACACACACTGCCCTGAGGCAGTCCCTGGATGCATTCTTCATACACACACTGCCCTGAGGCAGTCCCTGGATGCATTCTTCATACACACACTGCCCTGAGGCAGTTCCTGGATGCATTCTTCATACACACACTGCCCTGAGGCAGTCCCTGGATGCATTCTTCATACACACACTGCCCTGAGGCAGTCCCTGGATGCATTCTTCATACACACACTGCCCTGAGGCAGTCCCTGGATGCATTCTTCATACACACACTGCCCTGAGGCAGTTCCTGGATGCATTCTTCATACACACACTGTCCTGAGGCAGTTCCTGGATGCATTCTTCACACATGCACTGCCCTGAGGCAGTTCCTGGATGCATTCTTCACACGAACGCTGGCCTGAGGCAGCCTAAAGCAGCCGCAGCTGTAGACGCGAGGGGCTGCCATGGAAACCAAGTGACCACAGCTGCCTGGAGCAAAGCAGTTTACCAAGAGAAATTTTTACACACAAAAGTTCTGGGAGAAATCCTATGCAGAAGTTCAAAGAGCCAGATGTTTTAAAGATCTAGGTGAGTGATTTAGACACACAGAAAGTTCAGGATGTAACAGCAAACATGCAGGAGGAATGTGTATGTTAAAACACCCATTGTGAAGCTGTCCCAATTACGGGATCGTTAAGGTCAAGGGAGTGGTGTCTCCAGGTTTGGGGGCAGGGCTTGCCCAGGGAGGTAGCACTGCATCAACTCCCAGCATCCCTCCACCTGTGGAGCACAAGCAACTTGAACAGGATGGGAGTTTTACGTGTGGGCAGAGATGAGGCCAACCCTCTGCCCCCACCAACTCTGAAAGCTTCTTTTTTGGTTCGTCCTTTAAAAGCAGCCTGAGCACCACTAAGGAATTTTCAGAGTGGGAGGGGCAGTGTGGTGACCCCTCTCCTTCTGAAAATTTCCTAGTTGCACTCTCGTCAATTGCAAAGGGTCTCCTCAGAGTCTGGACTCAATGGATCCCCCTCGCTCCCTGGTAGCTACGCCTCTGTTGTGCCTAGGCTGAAAGAGAAAATCCACCTGGTTCTGTCTTCGATTGGAATGGGATGTTTTGTTCCGTACAAACGCAGTTGGACTGAATGATTGGTCCTATCATCATTCCAATTTACAATCAGACTGAACAAAATTTTCAAAGGCAAAACTGACCCTTAGGAATGGGGGTCTTTAAGGCTGAAACAAGAAGTCAATAGCTTCTCGCGAGGAATTGAGAAACCCTAGTGAGAACTTGGTATGTTCTCGCTAGGGGTTTGAGATTCTCGTAAGAATCTCTGTAACATTAACCCCCCTTAAAACACTCTGAGTATGTGCAAAATAGCCACAGCGACCATTCTCATGCATGGTCCTCTTCCAAGATGCGGTGGGCCGTGTTGGTGCCATTTTGTGAAAGAGCAGGTGTTTTGCACATGCTCAGAAATGACTGCCCTTTCCCAAAATGGCACTGATGCAGCCCATGCCATTTTGGAAAATGACTGCACATGCACAGAATGGATGTGGTGGCCATTTTGCACATGCTCAGAGCATTTTAAGGGAATTTTAAGGTTAGCAAGAATCTCATGGGAAAGGGCTGAGAATCGGCCAATTCTTGGTTTGTTCCAGTTCTTGGGAATCTGGTCAAGAAGCCAGTTCATGGTAAGTTTCTCGAGAAACGCTAGATCTCATTTCAGTCCTAGTCTCAATGCCAATAATGTACCTACTAGAGGTGAAATGAGTTCCCACAAAAACTGGTATAGCTGTCGAATTTCCAGTACTCACATCGAACTGAAAATTTTGGGTACTTTTTTGGTACTCAAACTGGGTCCAGTAGTTACCTGAAGTACTAAAATGTCAAAATTCCGACAAGCTAGTATACTGAAATACCAGTTTTGTCCTGATTTTCATCTCCCCCACCCCCTAGATTTTGCAAATTTTCAGGCAGGGGGACAGGGCGGGGGTAATTTCAGGTATTCAAAAAACTGGTAACCAACATTTTGGTTTTTTGAGTACTCTATTGGTTTCAGGTACAGATTCAGATGCAAGAAATGACACCCTAAAATATGGGTATTGCCTGTAGATACCAAATCAGGTACTTGTTTCAGCTGTAATGCCTATGCCGGTTTGAACAATCTCTTCTTGAGCAATTAAGGCTGTGTTCTTATAAGCAGTTAATTTTGACGTAGTTGCGGCTTCTTTGGCTTTTCTCCTGAAGCATTCACACAAACAGAGCACTAAACTGCTGTTATTCGGGAGTAGAAAGAGAGTGGTTTTCCTGAAAAATCTGGAGTGTCCGTGTCAGACACTTTGGTTTGTATTTCAAAGTAACCGTTCATGTGAACACATATCAGCATGAAGGGGACAACCATGGTTCAATGGTCATTACATCTCAGTGACAGGGCAGGTTACCGCAATTCTGTTTGTCTGAACGCTACCAAAGTGGAGTCGTTATGTCACTTTAATTAAATTTAGAAGTTGCTTTGGTTTGCGTTGTTTATCTGAGCATTACTAATGTGGAGTAGGTATTCTAGGCCTGAAATGAGAAATCACGGTAACCGCTGCTTTCATTGGAAGCAGGGCCTTCACCGATATTCACTTGATGTGGACACTTAGTGGTATTCCTGATGTTTTCACTGTTTTCTGTTATTTCTCACAAGTTGAACAGGGCTGCCACAGGCCAGTCTCCAGCCCCATGTGTGCCCCGTCCGCACCCCCTGGGGCTGTGGAGATGAAAGTTTGCTGGGGAAGTGCTGGAAATTGTCATAAATGGTGTTGTAAAACAGCTGTAAATGCACCGTACAATTCCTAGAAAGTGATGGAAAAAAAAGTCCTAGAAAGTGACAAAAAGTGATGATAAATCTCAGAAAATGATGATGATTATTATTTTTTTGGGTAGAAATGTGTAATCACTAGAAACTGAGAAAGGGTACTCTCATAGGTGATGGAGCCACTGTCAATCCATAGGGATGGCTACCCTGAGCCGGGTCAGCTCTAGCAGCAGGAATAGACATCCCCATGGCATGCCCCAGTGGGTGGGGAGGGGTTGGCGCTGTGGCAGTGGACAGGCAACCATGGCTGCCAATAACAGGAACCATAGCTGGTTTCCATGACAACCCCTGACTCTGGGCCTGGCAAGCTCACAAAAAGACACACCTGCCTGGTTTGCCAAGCTCAGGGCCAGCTGGCCAGCTCATGGGGCCAGAATGTGGGACCGTTTTGTTCCGGGCCCATGTTTCTGACCGAGCTGCCACCCCCGCCGGGGTTTGAACTGGGCCCAAATCTGGAGAACCCAGATCAAACGGGCAGGGAATGATGCTGGCCCAAGCAGGTCAAGCACCCAAAGTACTGACAATCACTTGCAAGAACGCTCCAAAGTTCGGTATTTTCCTTCGGTACGGGAACACTTGTTCTTGCCTCAGCCCTACGCGTCAATTAAATTAAATGTAGAAGATACTTTGGTTTACACTGTTCATCTGAATACTCTTGATTAGGGCTGTAGCGGAATATCGCAGTGGTAGCTATTTCCGGCGGAAACAGTGTTTCCGCAATTAGTGGAACGGCATGACAGAGGCTTTCATTCCGCGGTTTAATTCCGCGGTTCCGCTTATTTAATTCCGCTACTTAGTGGAATCGTGGAAACATGACATTTTCGCTATTTCCGCAATTCCGCCAGCGCCACAAAATAGCGGAATAGCAGTTTCCCGCAATTTCCGCAATTTTTCCGCAATTCCGCGATTTGCAGAATTCTGGCAGAATTAGCGGAATATCCGCAGAAATGTCACGGTGTGGCGCGGGCAATTCCGAAATGGCGGAATGGAATCGCGGCGCGGTAAAAGCTGCTGCCGCATCAGCCCTACTCTTGATGTGGATTATTACATTGATTTGAGGAAATTGAAGTAGTTACTCTGTTTGACCTCAGACCATATTCCGATGAACAAAGACAGCGGCGGCGAACCTTTTCCCTCCCAGGGGCCACTTTTAAAACTTACACAAACTCCGAGGGCCACACAGAAGTTGGGGTGGGAGGTACTTAAGGAATGTACTCAAAGAAAGGAGGGCCCAGATCGTGGATTTGTGCCATGGAACTGTCTCCTTTCCTTGTTTGCATGCCCTCCCCTCTGCTCCCTTCCCTGGAGCTCAGTTTTTCCGTGACTGGAGGTAAGAACTAGATTCAAGGGCCAGTTCCTGGAAGTAGAAAGGGGCCACATAAAAACTTGCTGGGAACTACGTTTGGCCCCCAGGCCTGAGGTTCCCCACCCCTGGCCTAAGAGAAAACAGAGGTTTATAACACAGAGTCCAGGTGGATTTTATTTTATTTTATTAAAAATCAGAATAATTCTCTTTTTGAGACACCACCTGGATATTTGATGGCATGCTAACTTTGCAATCTGTCTTTGTTTATATCCATTTTTACCATCAATAGCTACACTCTGCTACGTGATCGCCAAGAAACCTGCTCTCTGTGTGTGTGTGTGTGTGTGTGTGTGTGTGTGCTTGCCGATCTTAGCCAGTGGAAGAATAGTTTATCATCTGTATTCTCTGGTCCCTGCTTCTAAATAAAAAGGAAATCTCTCTTTATTGAAGCAGGCCAGGAGCTAATACAACAGCACAGCATGTGCCAGTTCACACTGCATCATGTGACATGGAACTACTTAATACAATCTGACTTCAGGTGTCACTGAAATTGTGCCCTCTCTCCCAACGCAGACATAACACTTGCTTTCACAAGTGAGTAATTATCCTTGCCGCTTGATACCGCTTTGTTATTTTCAGGTCATGATGGAAAACAGGTAATTTTTAGCGAGTTTACCTGGCAAAGAAATATCAGGATGGGAAATGTGGGATGGCAGGGCAATGTGAGCAAAATAAATGATTGCGTCGGTGAAAGGATGCTTGTAGTTTAGGTGTTATAAACAGCTTGAACTGACACGGGGGAAACTAAGCGAGGAAATCCTAGCTGCTGCAGCAGGCAATCCTCCTCACTCGTTGAGGTCAATGGGAACCAAGCCATCGGCTGCAACAAGGACAGGTTGACGGCCCTCTTAGTCTTGCGAGAAAAGAGCTACGAAGGGGTCATTTTTAAAGAGGAGGAGAAGAAAATGAAGGAGAGTATGTGAAATATTCCCAAAGTCTGGTAGCTGTGCTCATTTCCTAAATATTATTTCTATAGCATTTTCGACATTTGACAGAGGCCCACGGTGACTCACTTTGGACTAGACCTCACCTGCACATCTGTACAGGTGCCACCAGATGTTGGCCTGGGATTGCCCCGGATTGTGTCGGTGGTTAGCCCTGGAAAACCTCCGAGGTCACAGTCTGGGCGAAGACCCGCACGGGCCATAATGGGCTGCAATCAGCTATTCTATTTGTTCCCAGGCTGCCAACTCAGCTTGTGTCAGGACTCAGGGGCACTATGGTTGTCCACCATGGCTGGCCATCATGGTGGGCGGTTGGGACCCTGGGTGCAGCTCATTCCACGCTTCTCCCTGCCCTCCCTGGTGTCCCGCTGCAGTCATGTTTGTTCGGTGACCCGACCCAACCTGGACTGTGTCCACCACCATTTTCCTTCCCGGGTCGGGCTGGTCTGCCGCCATGCTGCTGTCACGTGTGTTTTTTACCCAGTGACTTGCCAAATGCCATCCAGTGAGTCCATGCCTAAGATGGGATTTGAACCCTCTTCACCTTGTATGTTAGACTATTGCACTGGTTCTCAATTAACCCCACAGACATGACTGTCATATCAGTGATAAAAGACATCCTGGGGATAGCGGTTGGAGATTAAGTACAATTCCCTATCCCCTGTCTCTCCCCCTCCCCCCCTCATTTCAGGGAAAACACCCTCAGTTTTTACAATAGCAAAAATTACATCTTATCTGTATCCCATTCCCTGTGAAGACCCCAATTTCATTGTTATCTCTCCTCAGGTCTGGTTCTCATTTACGCTTAGACCTTGAAAGCTTTAAAGGGGTGAAAATAGATAGACAGGCTCCCTATTAGTGACTGAACAAGTATTTGGTGTAAATATACTTACTGTTGAATTTGGCTGATTCAAACACAGAGAGAGAGAGATTTGTTCCACTCTTTTCAGACATGTGCACTAGATATTTTGGTTCATGAGGTTTGATTTATTTTTAGTTGTCAATTCAATTTATTGGGATATTAGCTTATGCCAATAGCGTGCCGAGCCAGGTTCAAGGTATTGGTATTGATCTACAAAGTCCTTCACGGTCTGGTCCCCTCGTACCTCAGGGACCACCTCGCCTCCATGCCCCAGAGCGACTCCTTCGGTCTGCCAGGGTTGCCTTCTTGGAGTTCCCCCATATTAAGCGGGGGTTACAATGGAGAAGGCATTCTCGGTGGCCGGACCGCGTCTTTGGAATTCCCTTCCAGAGGAAGCTCGCCTGACCCCAAGCCTTTTGACATTCTGGCGGGCTTGTAAAACCTGACTGTTCACCCAGGCCTTTGGGGGGGAGGGTGGGTTAGGGTTTTAACTCTTCCCTACCTTTTATTTTTATTTACTTTTCCCAAACCTGTTTTGGTTTTTGTTGTGTTGTTTTTAAAATGTTATTTTTACGATTTAAAAAAATTATATTGTACATCACCCTGGGATGTCGTTGGCATGGGGGAGGGGGGGCGACTAATAAATAAATAAATAAATAAATAAATAAATAAAATTATCCAAGACAAATAAATAACTGTACATGAATATATACATAAATGGAAAATGTATATACAAAATGTAAGTCGAGATGCAAAGTTACAGGTTTACCATAAATGTACATCTCTGCTTGCAAGGCAAAAGCTGCTAGGCGAGACGAAAAAGTCTCATCTGTTTGCTGGAGGATCCAAACTAACTTCTCGTAGTTAGAGAGGTTAGCAAGATAGTTGCGTAGAGCCAAATCAATAGGGATGGACGAACAGAACGTGGTTCGGATGTTCGGTCGTTCGCTTTGAAACTCGAGTTCGGGTTTGATGGTTCGGTTCAGCTGGATTCGTTTTGGCCGAACTTGGCCGAACAGTAAAAAATAGTGCTATCGAAAAAGAAACGGAAACGAAACAGAAACCTAATTTTTGGCCCTGAAAAGACGTTTTTACCGCCCCCGAACTCATCCGAACATGACTGGACTGTTCGGTCATTCGAGAGTTCAGTTCAGACGTTCAGTTTGGACGTTCGGTTCGGTTTGGATGTTCGGAGTTCGGACTGTTCGGACGTTCGGTTCGGACGTCCGAACAGACCGAGTTCAGTCCGAACTCCGAACATCCAAACCGCGTTCGCCCATCCCTAAAAATCAGTTGCTTCCTATGTTGTTATATAAAGGGCACACGGGGACATAATGGACCATATCCTCAAGTGCCTCCTTACAACAGGGACATTTTCTCTCGTTTTGGAGAATTCCAATTTGCATCCCCCAATGAGGGATGCAAATGCTCTTGGCATTTGTTCAAGCCTCAACCTGGTTAACGCTATATACAGTAGCTTTTAAAGAACTAGGAACAGGTATTTCTCCAATCCCTCTCCACCTTCCCACAAAATATACAAGGGGGCTATCTGGGAAGAACAAACTGATGCCAATTCATTTTGGTGAGCAATATTCCTGATCCTTTGACACATCTGGAATTTATCACCTTGTGAAAGTAGTCTCCTATCATCTGAGACATATTATCCAAGTCCCATCCGTTTAAGAGAGTTCATCACAAAACATAGCCAAGGTGATTTACTAGAAGGGGCTTGTGCGTAGTCTTCTAAGAGACATGTTTTAGGAAATCTGAGAGGAGAATAGGACAATATTTTGAGCCAAAAGAATAATTGTCTAATCTGTATTTTCACAGAGAGAGCTTCCTGTCCTATTTCTAATCTCAGGAAAGCCGAGGGGGAAGATTTGGTTAATTAGGCTTATTCGGTTAATTAGGTTTGTTTGATATGTTGCACACTCACACTAGTGCATAGCACAATAGCATACCAGTGCATTGTGCAATTGCACAACATTGTACCAGCACATTGTGCAGTAGTGTGCTAGTCCACAGTGCAATAGTGCAATGGCATACTAGTGAATGGTGCAATAGCACAATATTGTACTAGTGCATCACACAATAGTCCATTAGCTTACTAGTGCATGGTACAATTGTTCAATACTACTTCATCATGCAATAATGCAGTAGTGCACCACTGTATTGTAGAATAATGCAATAGGCGACTAGTGCATTGTGCAATCGTGCAACAGTGTTCTAGTGCATAGTGCAAAAGTACAATAGTGTACTAGTGCATTGCGTAATAGTTCGGCACTGTACTAAGATGTTGTGCAATAGTGTATTGGTTCATGGTACAATAACACAATAGTGTACTAGTGCATTGTGTAATAGTACCAAAATATCTGCTTTTGATGCAAATACTATTTCAATATTCAGATGCTTATCTGAATATCCAAACAATATCCATGGATTAAAAATTGCTTAGTCCTTTCTCTTCTACCATCTATGTTTAATCCAGACATAATCGTTTTTGGATATAATCTTTAGGAGTGAATAGCAGTGAACGGCTCACTCTATTATGACTTGTTGGACACTTCTCGGAAGCAGCCGAGAATGGCCCCTGTCAGAGACAGGATGCTGAGCTCATTGGCCCATTATGACACTTCTGACGTTCTGATGTTCTTTCCTGCTGCCAAATGACCTCAGCTTAGACAGCAAACTGCTTGGGACAGGTGAACCAGTGCTATGCATTCCAAAGCTAACACTGGAGGAAAGGATAAGATTGACTTAAAAAGTGAATTTTGTAACAACAATAAACGGGAGGTTCCTCTGCTTTGCCCCCTTTTTTTGATTAAGCTTTTAGAGCAGAGGCTCCCTTGTGGGCTCTCACTATCTGTGGAAGGGTTGCCATCCCAATTGATATTTCATATACTTTTCATGGTTTTATCTCCATGTGGGCCACTAGGACTGTATTAGAGCAGGGACAGCCAAGGTCATGATCTACCGGCAGATCATCACAACCTTGTCTACACTGACCACAGGGAGCAGACTTTCGGAGATCGTCTCTTGGGGAAGAGAGCAAGAGCAGTGCCCCAGGGAGTGTCCTTGGGGAGAGGAGGGGCTAGGAAACGAACTCCAGGGAGACAAGGAAAGCTCTCTCTAAAGAGGAGTGCTCCTTTCCACGCTGGAGACTAGGCTACCAGAGCCTGGTAGATCACCTGAGATTGAGGTCTGGATCCAGTGAATTGCATGCACAGAGCCACCCCTGCATTAGAGTTTCAAAATATCAGAAAGCCCACCTCTTTCCATGCTCTATGACAGCCCTTGTGGTTGTCCGGGAACGCCCTCTTGCAGGTACCACCGGCCAATTTTGTCCGCACAACAAGGGCCCACAGAGAGGTGTTCTCAGTTGCCACCCCCGTACTTTGGTGGTCCATCGGAGCCCGAGCGTGAGCATATTCCGGAAGTTGTGTAAAACTTTTTTGTCTGGCAGAACTTTTGGCAGGTGGGGAGAATTTTTAGGGTTTTTTATTGTATTGTTTTATATTTTTATTATTGTCTGATCTGCTTTTGTACACCACCCTGAGCCTTGGAGAAAGGGTGGGATATACATTTTAATACATAAATAAAATAAAAAGACAAAACAAACACCAAAACCAATGCTTCAGAGTTCCCTCTTTCCACTGTTTTACTAGAAGTCATGAGGGCTGCAGACTTTCAGGAGTTTTCTTCCTTTTTCTGTAAGGAAGCTGAGTTTATTGCATAAAATCATGACTCCAGAACCTTGGAATTCAAGAAAAAAAACAAAAACCCACTCATGATAAAAGTACGAAAAATTGAATTTGAAATTTTGTTTCCTGATTTCAGCTCTCGACACCACTTCCTTGCCTGGTGTTTTGTGTTTGAAATCCAGAGTTCTGTCTGAAGCAGCCTTAGCATCTGAAGCAGCAGCAACATCTTGTGGATACAGTAAGAAACGGGAGTAAAATGCAAATAGAAAGACATTATTTTAACAACTGTTCTAGGGACAGGATGGTATTTCTATTGGATTCATCTCCCAGGATTCATCTAAATGACCATGATGCTTTATTTTTTTTAAAAACAACAGGTTTCTGACCTAGGGATGAATGACAAAATGTCTCCAAGTTCTGATTCTGTCAGAATAAGGTTCAGTTCAGTCCGAGTCCCAGTCGGGCTGAGTGAAATACACTGAAGACCATTTTGCACGTGTGCAAGATGTTCCAGACAGAATTCCAACTGAAATAATATTTCCATCAGAAATTTTCTGATTGAAAAATGAATAAGCCATTCCAATTTTGCAGAAAAGTCCATGAAATCAGAATGGTTTATTCAAACCAGCCTCAGTTTAACTTTTGACTTGTCTCAGTAGGCCTTTCTGAATATTTTGGTTGCCCTATGCTTTCACTGTATTCGTGTGCATGTTTGTTCACATGAATGGCCATGTGACAAACCTAGGTCTGCTGCAGCAGAAAGAAATTGGAGCAGTACACCCATGAACAGCTAAATCGAATTAGTAAGTCCTTTACTTGCTTGTTTACATGCCAAACGATGGTATTCAGGATTAGAAGTTGAATGATGTAATCTGGAATAATGAGAACATGCTCCTCTTTGCTTTCTAAATGGAACTATCTTATAATGTGAACCCTTTCTGTGCTTGATTGGCGAACATGGCATACAGATCATTCCCATGTTGAAGTGCACAGTTTCTCTAGGGCTGAGATGAGAGCAAATGTTCCCGATCCGCAGGGGCAATACCGAACTTCGTTGGTACTTCACCAGTCTCCAGTGATTCCGTGTTTCCACCAATGTCAATACCGGTGCCTGTGATTTTTCATCGTTTCCCATCTTTGACACTTCCCGTCATCTGAGTCACTTTTTGTCACTTTCTGGGACTTTTATGACAGTTTTACAGCACTTTAATGGCACATTTATGGCAATCTGAGCACTTCCCTGGCACTTAGTCGACACATTTGCATATCCACAGCCCCTGGAGGTGCATGCAGGGCGCACATGGTGCTTGGGATTAGTCCTATCGCAGAGCTGTTCAATTTGTGAAAATTAACAGACGGCAAAAACAGCGGAAAAGTGGGTTAGTTTCTGTCTCATACAAATGACCTCTTTCTGATGGAAACAGCATTCACCACAATTTGTCGTTTCAGGCCCAAGTGACTCTCCTACCTGCATCTAGATGTAACTATAAGGTGCCGAGACTTCCCTAAATGCTGTGCTTGCATTGCAATCCATGCTGGGATAGGTTTCATCCGGTGCTATTCCATGACATCACTGCAAGGGGCTGATTGTGATGGGTATAAATCCTAGGCGTCCACTCCCTTGGCGTTGTCACCGCAGGCCCCCATGGTATGTGGAAGGTCTGCGCCAGTTGAAGCAGGAAGTAGGGGTGTGCATGTTGTTTTTGTTACTACAATAACGATAATGAAAATTGTCATTTTCATTATCATTATTGCGATAATGAAAATGACAAATAATAACAAAAATAGAAATGAAAATGACATTTTGTTTTTGAAATAAAGGGAAAACACTGAAAAACGTATTTCTGGAAATAACTTTTTTTCTTATTCAATTCTAATGAAACATGGGGAGGTTTCACCTCCAGTGGAGGGCACTATGTGTACCAATCTTCAAGATGATTAGATAAAGGAAACCGATTTTAGAGGCAATTGAATGTTGTGATTTTAAGAAAAGCTCCATTATTATTATTATTATTATTATTATAAACATTTATATAGCGCCAGTCGTGTGACCTGGTGCTGTACAGAACATAGAATTAGACGCAGTCCCTGCCTGTGGCTTACAATCTAAAAGACAAAGGGGGGGGGAGACAGGGAGAGGGGACAGTGGGAGACACAGGGGAGAAGACTTTATCTTCCATCCAATTTGCATAAAACCTGTGAATATTATGTCCCTCCACAAGATGAACACACCTGCCAATTTTCAGAAAGATTGGATAAAGGATCCTGATGTTATAAGACAGTAACTTGAAAATACATTTCCAGCTGTAACATTTTTATATTCCATTCTGTTTACACGTTATTTGGCAGGAATGTATCACTTACCATCCCTGTCATCTCTGCCCAACTACAGGACAATTTGAGAAAGGGAACCAGTTTTATAAGCAATTGAAGTTGTTCCTTTGAAGACCATTATTCAGATAAATAGCAGCACATGCAGTGCCAGTCAGTGGCAGGCACCTGGCATGGCAGGGGGAAGAAGGCTGTAGGAGTTAGGATGTGGAGCAACCCAAAAGACTGACAGACACATTCACTGGCCAATTACTGCATGCTTCCATCTTTACAGGACCAATCAGTAGTGACTTCGAGGCAGACATCGGAGGCGGCCCTCAGGCGGGCATAGAAGGGACATAACTGGGAGTTTGGGGATATCATCCCACCAATCAGAAGACATAGTTTAAACATCCAGGCTGGCCAATTATCATCACAGTCACATTCTGCAGCACGGTGACAGAGGACATAAGAGAATCTCTATTGGCTCTTTCCTAAACAGATGCTTCTAATTTCCGAGTAACAAGTGTGGGAGAGATGTTGGTATGGTCACAGCACAGAATGAGGATATTTGGTTGACATTTCTGCTGGCCAACTGGCATCACAAACCAATCTTATGCCACAGTGACACGTAAGAGAATCCCTGGCATAGGCTCCTTGTCTGCATATGCTGTGCAGGCACATAAAACTGGGACCCTTTATCACATCTTTCTGATATTTGGCAGGGATGATGATTTAAGTGAGATATAAAGCCCTGCCAGATTTCATGTATACTGGTTGGACTACAAAGATGTTACAGTTAGACGTACAATTATAAGTTAATTGCTTCTACCACCAGGACCCTTTATCCAATCCTTCTGAAAGTTGGCAGAGAGAGTACAAATAGGAAGGGGTGTAAACATGCCAAGTTTCATCTACATTAAATGTGAGACACAAAAGGTACAGCTAAGAATGTATATGAAGATTTTTGTAAAATAATGAAGTTCAACTGCTTATAAAAATGGAGTCCTTTATCCAGTCTTTTTGGAATTTCAATTTGGTACACTTAATGCCTTCCACTAGAGGCACAAGCCCTCCACGTTTCAGCCAAATATAATGAAAACAAAAACGTTACAGCTGAAAATGTATTTTCCGTTGAAACCAATGGAAAACAAAAGCAAAAACGAAAACAAACACTTGATATTTATGAAAACGAAAACAACAGATTTAAATAACGAAAACAAAAATGACATGGGCCCTGGGTGCACACCTCTAGGAGGAAGGGTGGCAGTTGGAGCAACGGTGGCATTGGTCTCGTACTGAAGTTGACAGAATGCGGCATAAATCCAGTTTATGGGTCTATGCCATGACTGTTAGGGCAGCAAAAAAGAATTTTTTTGCTACCCTGATTGCATTTGTGAAGTATTGTCCAGTGGAGATTCTCTGGGTGTTGAGGGGGCTGGTCAGTCCTGCCTCCCTATGCCCGGAACTGGAATCTTCCAGTGCCCGCTATGACATGTTTGTTGAATACTTCGCAGATAAAATCGCTTGGATTCACCATGACTTCAACTCTGCACTTATGACAATAGGAGAACCAGAGGTTATGGAGGCCCTGCCTTGTCCGATTTTGTGGGATCTGTTTCAATGGGTGATGCCCGCCATTGAGGAGGATCTTCTGGGGGTGTTAGAGCCACTTTTTGTGAACTTGACGCATGCCCGTCTGGCTTGCTTAAGGCCAGCCGGGAGACATTGGGGCAGTTGCTGGAGGGTGTAATCAATGCCTCCCTTTGGGAGGGCAGGTTGCTGGACGGCTTCAAGGACTGGAGGCAGTGGTGTGACCCCTGCTCAAAAAACCATCACTTGACGTTGACTCCCCTTCCAGTTATCTGCCTGTCTCTAACCTTCCCTGTTTAGGGAAGGGTATTGAGTGGGTTGAGGCTTATCAGTTGCAGAAGCATCTGGGCTGCACCCATTTTCTTGATCTCTTGCAGTCTGGCTTTCATCCAGGTTATGGAACTGAGACTGCATTAGTGGCTTTGGTCGACGAACTCCACCGGGAGTTGGATCAGGGTCGGTCGACCCTGTTAATCCTATTAGATCTGTCGGCTGCATTTGATACCGTTGACAATGGATGTTGGTGACTCGTCTGTGGGACTATGCCTGGGTAAGCGGAACTGTTCTTGAAAGGTTCTGCTCTTTTCTGGCTGGGAGAACCCAGCGGGTGGTGCTTGGGAATTGTTCTTCATTTCCCCGGGACCTCTTGTGTGGAGTCCCGCAAGGTTCCATTCTTTCCCCTCTCCTGTTCAACGTGTATATGCAGCTGCTGAGTGAGGTTGTGAGATGGTTTGGGGTGCGGTGTCATCAGTATGCTGATGCTGATCAGTATGCTGATGACACCCATCTCTACCTCTCCTTTTCATCTGACCCAGACCTGGCAGTCTCGGTGCTTACCCGATGTCTGGTGGCTGTGGGGGAGTGGATGAGGACAAGCCAACTGAAGCGGAATCCTGACAAGACTGAGGTGATGCTGGTGGAGAGGTCAGTGTGTGTGATGCCCCCCATAATTGATGGGGTTCATCCCCTGCTAGTCTCCCAGGTTCGGAGTCTGGGAGTGCTAACTGATTCCCAGCTCTGCCAGGATCTTCAGGTGGCAGCTGTAGCGAGGAGTGCCTTTCGCCAGTAACATCTGGTGTGCCGGCTTCGGCCATATGTCTCGAACACCGACCTGGCCATCATCATCCATGCCTTCATCACCTCAAGACAGGACCACTGTAACACGCTCTACGTGGGGCTACTCTTGGTGGCAGTCCAGAGACTGCAACTAGTGCATAATGCGGCACCTTACGGGGACGGGTCCCTATGAGCCCATTACACCAGTGCTCTCTGCTCTTCACTAGTTGCCTATAGTTTTCAGGGCCAGACTCAAGGTGTTGGTACTTACCTAAAAAGACCTATACGGTCTAGGTCCTGCCTATCTGTGGGATCGCCTCACTCTCTGTTTTCTGGATTGACCCCTACGATCTGCCGGGGGCACCCTTCTTGAGGTCCCCCAGGTGGTCTGGTGGGCCACAATGGAGAGGGCATTCTCAGTAGCTGCACCTAGGCTGTGGAACTCCCATCCGGTGGAGGCATGGGTGTCCCTGGACCTCACCTCATTTCAATGTCAGTGCAAGACCTGATTGTTTCGCCGGGCTTTTGGTGAGGGAGATGGGTAGGATGGGTGGGGTGTGCAGTAGGATTTTAATGTTACCCCTCTTTTGATTTGTTTTATGGATTTTATATGTTGTTTATGGTTTTTAGTGATATTTTAAATTATGTTGTAAGCTGCCTCAAGCTGCATGTGCAAGAGAGGTGGGGTAAAATTTATGTAAATAAATAAATAAATAAATAAATTGGTTTTAAAGTCTGGTGTGAACGATATCAAAGGGAGTTTAGAGAAAGTAGGGTTTGTCATGTTGGTCCCAAATATAGGTAATAGAGACAAAGTAGTAAAGTGATATCTTTTCTAGACAAGCTTTCGGACCTCATCGAGTCCTTCCTCAGGCAGGTCTGGGGTTACAAAATGAAGAAACAAAGTCACTCTTCCCTTTCCTCTGAGTTCAATGCTCACATACACACATACGTCTGCTTTGGCTTTGTGTCTTCATTTTGTAACCATGGACCTGTCTGACGAAGAACCCTTTGAGGTCCGAATGCTTGCCTACCTCCACCCACTGCAGTTGGTCTAATAAAAGATTACTGTACTACTTTGTCTCTATTACCAAAGGGAGTTTGTAAGACTAGAAAAGTGAATTTGGCTTGCAAATTGTTTCACTGGAATTCTTATCAGATTTTCGACAGCCCTTTTATTTTCGCAGAACAGTTCAAACCAACCCTACAGTTGGGGCTGTAGGGCCATGTTGGAAATGGGTAGATAAATGCCTTAAGCCACCCTTTATAGAGCGTTGTGACATCACAATGCTGTCTGGGATGGGAACACCTGGACATATTGGCCATGGGCTCAGAAAACCTCAGCTGCATCAGGGTCGTTCTCAGGTTAGGCTCATTGAGGGCTGAAACGAGAATCAATTGGATTCTCACAGGAGAATTGAGAAACGTTAGCGAGATCTCATCGGGATCTGGCTAACGTTTCAAGATTCTGATGAGATTCTTGCTAACAACAACAACTGTGCATGAGCCAAATGGCCAGCGGGCCATTCTGCGCATGTGCAGGCTTCTCCCAAAGGGGCGGCCTTTCTGCACATGTTCAAAATGGCTGCCATGCATACACGGAATGGCGGCCCATTTCCAATATAGCAGTGGTTTTTATATATATATTGGTGAGGGAGATGGGTAGGATGGGTGGGGTGTGCCATAGGATTTTAATGTTACTGCTTTCCATTTTAAGAAAGGGTTGCGCATGCACAGAATGGCCGTGGGCGCCATTTTGCACATGGGCAGTTCTTTTTCTTTTCTTTTTTTTAAATGGAGAAAAAAAATCTTGATGGAAAATTGTTAAGGTCAGGGCTTTTCTCAACTTATTTTTTTTCCCCTTGATTCTTGTCAAGAAGCTTGGTTCCTGTACCGATTTGCCACTTAAGCAATCAGCACCAGTTGGTAAATCGGTCCATCAGTAATGGTAATACCTGGCATTTTGGGGTAATCGGGTGCATATGACTGGTACTTGGCTAGCCCATTGGGCACCCAAGATGGTACTTGAAACTGCAGGTATTATCCGCGGGTAGTAAATGAGATACCTGTTTCAGATTTTCTTCTGCGGTTGCCATCAAGATAACCATGGTGAGCCTTGGGGTGGCTTGGGTCACTGGTTGTACCCCCAAATTGCACCGCACTCTTGTTGCTCTTGCTGTCTATCAGAGCCTCCTGGTCCTTGTTGCTGATCCACTAATAGGCCTGATGGCAAATACATTTTGTTCAAGGTGCCAAAATCATGATGGCCAGTTTTCACGCCCATCAGAGGGGGAGTGATAAGCAATTAAGTCCCTGCTCCTTTGTAGTTGTTTCAGCCTCTGGGTTTCTACGGTCTGAATCCCACGATGTTTACATTGCTACCCGGTAGGGCATTGTTGTCGTTGCCGTCTCACAGCTGGGGGAAGCAGCAACAGCTGATAGCAACAACTGACAACCAATTAAGTTTCTCACTTCCAGATTTATTGAATTGCCCCTCCTTGACATCGCTGCATTTACGAAGCCACCGCTGTTGTTTTTCTCCTTCCTTTCCTGCAGCACTAATAAGAAACGCAGCTGGGAAGCAGTAACCAATTAAATTATTACTTTTAAAATGCACCGCATTTGCTAATTTGACTTTTTCCTGCATCTGTTCTGTGTCAGTTGCATCACACTGTTCTTTTCTCTTCCCCTCTCTCAGCACAGGTGGTACATTGTGACAAATGAAAATGAGCACATCTAGACCCCATGGCATTGAATGATGTGCCTTCTCACGTGTATTACTCTTAGGTCGGTCCCTCTGCTACAAAACTTGGAGTGGATAGTCCCTCTGCTACAAAACTTGGAGTGGATATGGGCCTCATTCTAAACTGGTGTACACTGGGGGAGCTTCATTTAAGCAACCAGCTGAGGATCTGTCCCTCAGTCCCTCTTATCAAGTCTCTTCAGCATCCCCATGTCAGACACAGTGTTTAATTTGACAGGGTACTTACAGGTGTCCAGGAAAACAAAACCACCTACTTAAAAACAAAATCAGACTACGTAAATCCTTTGGTTGTAAACTTGTGGGAAGGTAGCAGTTGGGTTGACATGATTTCTAAACTGCTCTACCATGATTAAAGCTGAAGTAAGTAGAGACTATTATCTGATATCCAGTTGGATTTTACGGCATCTGCTGTTATCTAATATCTGGCCAGGTAGCAAATGATATCCAGTTATCTGGTTAACCGTATTAGTCATAGGACTGTGCATGCCATTTTCGTTATCAGTAACGAAAATGAAATTGTCATTTCCATTATTGTTATATCAATAACGACAATGAAATTGCCATTTTCATTATCTTTATTGCAATAACGAAAACTACAATAAATAATAATGAAATCAATAACGATAACTAAAGTTGTTATTGATTTGGTTATTGCCTAGGAGCCTGGCAGGTGTTTTTTGGAGGGAAATGTGGCAAGGGGAGGAGGGAGCAGACATCTCGGAGCCAGAAACAGTGTTGAACTCTTCAACTGGGCCTGTGATGGGAGGGGAAGAACCTGATGGATGTAATTGCTGGCCAATGAGCAGCGCATGAAGGTCCCAGGCAGTTGAATGGCCCCCTATGATTGCTCAATGCCTCCTGCCTCCCAGAACCAATCAGGGGAGCTCTGGGGGAGGGCACTACAACCCTTTATACTGCAGGGCTGGGTTGCTTGACTCTGGTTCTGTGTTAGCTATTGCTCTGTCAGGGTGCATTTGCAGAATCTGCTGGTGCCTGCACTAAAACTCCTTCCATATATATTCCTACCACCTTACCTTTCTAATCCTTATTCCTTACTCTTACAGATTTTCCCTTTTCCCTTCCCCTTTCTGTCTCCTCCATCCATATATTATATAGATATTAGTTGTGTGTATATATATACAGATTAGATATTTATATACAAGTCTGTTTTATTATGTATATATTAGGATTATAGAATAGAAATATTTTGTATTATACATAGGTTAGGTTTAGCTTAGATTCTGTGTGTGTGTGTGTGTATGTGTGTGTGTGTGTGTGTATATTATATAAATAAAACTAGATATTATGTGTATACCAATACCGATACCAAAAACAAAATCTTTGTTTGAAATCGGTACAGATACCGATAACAACAATAAATAAAACCAACATTTCGTTATTAACAAAAATGAAAATGACATTTTTATAATGAAAACGATAACGAAAAATGACATGGGGCCCTGTGCACACTCCTAATTAGGCGTTTATTGTGATACCGTGTAGTACTGTTTTTACAAAACTGCCATTTACCTATGATTCCCCCCTCCGTTCTTCCCTCCAGATCGGGTTGTAGAAAAGTAATGGTAACATCTGATTATGCAATAATGCAGTAATACGGTGATGTGGTAAACAATACCACAGTAAATGGTAATTTGGCTTTGAGCAATGCGGACATATTGAGTAATCTGATTTGGCGGTTAATCTCTGTAGTAGCCAGATAGTTACTGAATAACCACAAAACTAACCAAAATACTGGAAGTTAACCAAGGTTAAAAAATTGCTATCTACTTTGGCACTAAGCATGATAGTCCAATTAGTCCCCCATCTACAGACTGCTTCCTACTGTCCCCCCCCCGATACTTAAAGCATCAACAGACATCACATTTTCAAGCCATAACCACATGGTGACTCTCAGTTCTATGGACTTACCATAGATCAATTGTTTGTGTGAAAACTTTCACTCTGTAGGTTATCACTTTTGTGGTAGTCACCCTTGAAAATTTCAGGAGAACTCTATTAAGGATTTTGACATGTTGTTTCTTTTGTTTTGGAATATTGGTTAATTCTGTTTTGGTTTGTAGCAGGGGGTCTTCCCAGTGCCACATGGGGATGCTGGGGTCTCACTCACCCAGCTACGCCTTTTCAGCCCTGGCCTCGGTTGAATACCCCTTTGAGGAAGGGGGTACCCTCCTGTAGGACCCAACACAAGAAAAGTCCAGAGGGTATTAGTCAATAGTCTTTATTGACTCAGTGTCCAAAATCACTGGGACTACCGGCTAAGTCGCCTCCACCCTGCAGACCCAGGTCAGTCTCTTAGAGGCTTAGGAGCAACACAATATCAACCCCAAAGTCCATCAACCCAGGCCTCAAAACCCCCAGACTCTGCCCAAACCTTCCCCAGGCACGAGGCTCCCTCCTGGGCACAGCCTCTCCTCAGTACTTGGTTCTCCTCTTCAGCACCCTGGAGAGCATAGAGTGGGAAGGCCTTGTCAGCAGTGGCAGTGGGCCCTCCAGGGCGGCAGGGGCAATGCCCTGCTTCGTCCCCAGGGCTCCCCCGGCTGGCGGCGGCACTTAAAAAAAAAAAAACACCAAAAAAAAGGCAGCGTCCAGCGCATCGGCATCGCGCTGAATGTGTGGAGCCACCTTGAAGAACCTTGTTTAGCAAGGTAGAGACCTTCTGAAGGTCTCTGCCTCACTAAACAAGATTCTTTGAGGTGGCTCCACACATTCTCCCCCTCCCCCCCAAGGGTCAAAAGGGAGATGTTCTCCCTTTATGGAGACATTCTCCCTTTATGCGGAGTGGGCAGCTAGAAGAGCCATCCACTCTGCATTGCAGGAGCCAGGCAGGGGGAAAGTTCATACGGGGGCACCCAATAGAGGCACCCCCGGTATAAAATAAGAGCTGCGCAGGGGGCTGGGAGCTGCTGACATGCACGCAGCTCTTAGCCTCCCCGAGTCCCTTCCTCCCTCCCTGCTGGATTCCAGTAGGGAGGGAGGCTAAGAGCCTCCCCGAGTCCCCCCTGGATGCAGGTGATGGTGCTGAGGACCCGGCCGCACCAACCACCATGTGGTAAATAAATTGCGGGGCCCAGGGTGGGGGTGGGAGGAGTGCGGGCACATGGGGGGAGGTGGGAGCCAGGGCTCCTGGGTTCCCTGGGAGGGGAGTGGGGGGCTAGTGGGTTAGAGAAGGGGGATGCTCCAGGGAACCCAGGAGTCCTGGCTCCCACCAGGATGATGTGGGTGGGAACCAGGACTCCTGGGTTCCCTGGGAGAGGAGTGGGGGGCTAGTGGTTTAGAGCAGGGGGGGCTGAGAACCAGGGCTCCTGGGTTC
>QEPC01011901.1:23081267-23102634 GCA_003113815.1 Sphenodon punctatus | reverse complement strand
GATCTGGCTGGGAGCCAGGACTCCTGGGTTCACTGGGAGGGGAGTGGGGGCTAGTGGGTTAGATCAGGGGGTGCTGGGAGACAGGGCTCCTGGGTTCTCGGGGAGGGGAGTGGGGACTAGTGGGTTAGTGCAGCGGGGACTGTGTGTGGTAAAAAGGAGGTTTGGAAATCCTGAGAGAGATGTCACTGCAAGTCATGCGATTTCAGTTGTGTTCAAAATGCTGGAAATGGGATGTGCATGGTAAAATTGGACTCAGGCTGTGACTGGGCTGCTTTACAAGGATGGGTCCGTGTGTTTTGGGTTTATAAATTATTTATTTTAAGCTTGATGTGCATGTAGACTGTGTTTTCTTCCATCCAATGTTAACCCTGGGAACTCCTTGCTGCTGCTGGTGCCTACCATCCCCCTGGCTCCACCTACCGTCCCCCTGGCTCCTCCCCTAGGCCTGCCGGTCTTAGTGCCCCAGTGCCCCTCCAACATCAAAACCCACCAGCCGCCCCTGCTTGTCAGGGAGATGTGGTCCCTTCAGCTCCCAGGCAAAGACTGCCTTCCTCTCTGCCTTGCCTCCTCTTATATCCAGAAGAGTGGGCATGGCCAGACTTCTTCTTCAGCCTTAAAGGGCCAGTATCCTGCCCATTCTGACTCAGGGTGTCCCAGCCTGTTCCCTTCACAGGCTGGTCCCAAGCTATGGGGCAGCCTCTGTCACACCCCTATGCATGCTCAGCCCTTTGGCTGGCCCATGTAGCCCCCTTCTTAAAGGAACAGCAGCCTCTCAGGACTGCTGCCTGCTACACAGTTATTCCAGGATGTTGATATTGATGCTTTGATTTGTTCTGGTCATATTTAGCACTATGGCACATGTTATCAAACATCAAAATACAAAAACTGAAATGTTAGGAGTGTGCAATTCATTTTCATTTTTTAAAATGAATGAATCCCTGTTCATTTTAATAATTCAAATACAATGATGGATGAATAAGCACATGATTATAGTTTGCTTTCATCCGTTTTGTTTTAGCGTAAAATGGCCACTGGGGCCATTTTGCTCATGCGCACCCTTTCCGAATATGGTGCCTGCAGCATCACTGCCATTTTGGGAAATGATGCACATGTACCCACATGCAAAGTGGTTTTTTGAGGGGTTTTTTTTTCATTTAAAAAATAATTTTAAAAAATCACTGTGCGTGCACAAGATGGCTACCGTACCATTGTGAGCATACACAGCCCTTGCCTAAAACGATGCCAGCAGCATCAGTGCCATTTTGGGAAAGGGTTTTGCATGTGCAGAATGGTCCGGTGGACATTTTGTGCATACGAAGTGTTGTTTTTTTGTTTGTTTTTAAAATTTAAAATAAAATAAACAACAACAAAAAACACACCTAAAAACAGTAGGGTCATTTATGAAACCCCACCAAAACAAAGAGTTGTTTTGTAAATGAAAACAAAAACTAAAATGAAAGTGGTATCAGGGCATTCCACACACCCCTATGAAATATAACCCCCCCAATAAATTAATATTCAAATATTGTTTCAGCAATTAATATTCTATTGGTTAACTGGTGGACTAGCCAAAGAGACGCATAATATTATTGAATATAGAACTCTATATTCATTTCAACTCTACTTATCACACTCATTGCAAACAAACAAAGAAACTCAACAACGTTTACTTGGTTTCTAATTTGACTTTGCCCAGCTGTATCTTGCTTGCAGCCATTGATTCTCGGGGACTGCTTGAGAATTTGATGGGCAGACTCAAGCTTGGACGCTTCACCAAATCGGTTCTTTCAACTGTGTGCAGTCGTGCCTCTTGAGTGACTTTCTGCATCTTTCTGCCTGACATGCATCCTAGCTAGAATAATTCATATGTGGCTGCAGAGACTGGATCAAGTTTTCCCTTCAGTTTATTCTCCCTGGATCTCCTCCTTCTCTCTTGGTGCTAAACCACCAAGTATTATTAGTCCCAGAGGCACGGAACCTGGTTAAGTCTCAATCCAATCCTGTGGCCAGGATTGGGCCATTGCTCCTTTTTTATGTGGCAACCAGCTGTTATCAGCTTTGTTGCAATCCATGGCAACTTCAAAGCAATGACAGAAATGTATGGGAAAGCATACCATCGAAAAGCACGGAAAATAGGCATATGAATGACAATGGAGAGAAAATGAAAGTCATTGGCAGATAAGAACTACTACCTTCCACAAAATGCTGTAGAGACAGAGAAAGAGAGAGAGAGACTATTTCACAAAAGCAAATTCCCCAGAGGAACAAACATATTGTGCCAGTTGGGTGACAGTGAGTGATGGCTCTTTCACGGACTGTGGTATGACAACTGCATCTTCCCTGAAAATCAAAGGAAAACTCAGGCGTGAGAAATGAAGGTTTGATCACATCTCTCCGGGTCTGCGTCTCTTCACCTGGGAAGCCCCCATCTCCAACTCATAGACTCATGTGGAGTTCTGGAGAGCAAATTAAAATGAAAAAATTAGTTTTGGGCCCCCTAGTAGGGCACTCCACGTCCACTCCAGTGTGTGTATGCACTGTGTACAGGGGCGTTGCTAGGTGGGAATGGACCCTGGGGCAGAAGACGGAATGGGCCCCCTACTTGGGCACTCCACTCCAGTGTTGTATGCACTCTACATTCATAATGGGTCCCGGGCACCTTTTATAGCTACACCCCCATCGGACAGGCCCTTTCAAGGACTCTCCCCTTTGTATCTGCATCGTACTAGCTCAGTCCCCTTAAAATATAGGCTGAGCTCCTTGCCTCTTAAGTTGTTGCAATGAAAGGATAGATATTCCCTAGTCTTGATTTATGGCACAAATTCGTTAATCCTTAAAATACATCCTTCTTAGTGATTCATTTTCTTAAATGTGTAGGCCGCTACCCTAGTTTATGTTGGTATGGCTTGTTGCCACCCACTCATTCCCAACAGGTGATTTGATCTAAACGGATGGAATCATCCTTCCAAAATTGTCTTCTAAAGGTGGGGACATCCTTTTTTACCTTCCCTGCTACTGAAGTTTCCCCTCTCGTTCTGCTCCTCTTCTGGAGCGTCTGATATTGCCCTGTGCCTGAGATGGGATTTCAGTCTACACCAGACATGACATGGGTAGCTCTTATTTCCTACCTGTGGGTAATACCTGCAATTTTGAGTATCCTATCAGGTGTCCAATGGAGAACTCAAGAACTAATTGGGCACTTAATTACCAGAAAATATTGGGTAATACCATTACCAATTCAACAATTTTCCATTTACTGATTGTTAAATTGGAACCGAAATCAGAACAGAAAGACTATGAAACAGGTCAGAAAATCGGTACTGGCATTTTAAGAGTCAGTATGAGAAGTCAGAAAATTGGGAGAGAAATCAGTACACCAGGTAAGCCCATTAGGCACTAATTGGGTAATTATTAGTACATGATGTTACCAGGTCAGGTCAAGTACCATAACAGTGATGATTATACCGATTTTTGTGGGTGCAATTTCAGCTCTATTGTAGATGGACCATGGATCAGATCTAATACAACCATGGATCAGGTCAATGCTACGAGCATTGCAATGGCTGGCTATTGTCTTTTGGACCCAATTCAAGGTTCTGTTTTTGACCTTTAAAGACCATCACATCTTGGGCCCTACTTACCTGAAAGATTGCCTCACCCCCTGGGATTTGTGGCGGCCTCTGCGGTCATCTGGGGGTGCCCTCCTGGAGGTCCTGTGTTATTGGCGGGTTTGGAATGACAGACGGGCATTCATGGCAGTCGCACCATTGCCGTGGAATGCCCTCCAGGTGGATGTTCACCTCAACCTGAATCTCTTGACTTTCCGGCAAAACTGTAAGACCTGGCTCTTCCATTAGGCGTTTGGTGGGTGGAGGGAGAGGGTGGGTTGGGTTATGTGGGATCCAGAAGGTTGGATTTTTTTTCTCAGATCAGGATTAGTTTTATATTGCTGCTTGGGATTTTATGATTGTTGTATTTATGCATATTTATATTTATATATTTTTTATACTGTATTGCTGTTTTTACTGTATTTGTGTTTGCCGCCCGAAGTCGCCTGTGTGCAAGGGGGGCAGTGTATAAATTGAGGAAAATAAATAAGGTAAAATATGGTTAGGGCTTAAACAAGAATAATTTTTTTTCCCCATGAGAATCTCCTAAGAATCAAGAGCCTCTAGGGAGACCTCAGGAAAATCTTATTCACATGTACAGCCCTTTTCCAAAATGGCGCTGGCTGCATCATCTCCATTCTGGAAATGAGAATCTGGTCTGCCCATTAGTGCAAAATGGCCACAAAATGGCCATGCAGAATGGCTGCCCATTTCCAAAATGGTAGCAGCGCTGCCAGCACTATTTTGGAAAAGAGCGGCACGGGCACAGAACCGCCCTAGCAGCCATTTTGCGCATGCATAGTTCTTTGTTTTTTCGTTGTTCCCTCCAACACATACTTTTCTCGAGTTCTTCGGAGTGAATGCAGCCAAAACGCTGCTGGTTCTTGGCTTGTTCTCATTTGTCAGAACAAGCCGAGAACCATGATTCTCAATGAGAATCAAGAGAAAGTCGAGGTCAAGTTTCAGCCATAAATATGGACAGTTCTTAAGTTTGTATTCGGTTCTTAAGCCTTTGTGAAGAATACTTCTATTTCAGTGATCTAAAGTGGAATGCTACCCAGTTCTGCCCACACTTGAAGAAACTGGTCGTGGCAAGTTACTTTCCCAAGTTGACACTTTCCTTGACTGTAATTTTATTTCATTGACTCGTCTTTCTATGGTTATGCAATGAGCAACATGTAGATCAGAGCAGCCCCTCAAAGTGAAATACGCCAGGATCACGTGAGCCGACATTTGTTTACAGCTGTTTTCTTGTCATTAGTTTTAATTTCAACAGCTACCCACTTAGGCTTCTCTCCCGCTCCCCCCCCCCGGCACCCCCAGCTCAGGTATTTTGTGCTTTTATTGTGATTGTCAGTTCTGTTCTGCTTGAAAGGGTTCGGTGTATGTTGCCATGGTTACAGGTGTCAGAATTGGAAATAAATGAAGTGGGTATCAAGCAATCGACGTGGCTTCTGATGAAGGCGGCTTAGCAATGAAATGTTAGCTATTACTTTGGCGGATTTCATGTTATTTGCCAATAAATCTGTTTTAATAGAATATTTAAATGCTCGCTTGAATATAGATGACATCCAAGTGGAAAATAGGTATAACTGGATTTAAAGTAAATGAACGGTGTTCGTTTTATTTTTTTACACAAAAAATAATTTTGGGCTGTGTACCTTTTGGGATGGTCTGCAACTAAATGAATGGAGCCACCTGCGCATGTATGCTTTCCTGAGCAAATAGTATCAGCAATTTCATTCTCTCTCTCCTAACTGCCGCAGCATGGCTACATTGGGAGGGCTGAAGCGGATACCTAATTTAATACTCACAGGTAATACTTGCATGTTAGGTACCATGCTGGGTACCCAGTGGGTTACTCGATCACCAACCAGGTACCGGAGTACCCAAAATATTGGTAATTTCCATTACCGATTTTCTGGTTACCAATTGGAATGGAACACTGAAAAATCAGGAAGAAAAACTGAAAAATCGGGATGGAAAGCTGAAAAATTAGAAACCGGAAGTCAATATTCTGGGACTGGATGTTGATATGCCAGGACATTTCAGTACACTGGGGACCTGAATTGGGCACTACTGGGGTACCTAGTAATACCAAAAAAATTCCAGGTTGATTCAGGTACCAGAATTCTTACGGGTATGCCTGCATTTGCAGGTACTCATTTGAGCTGTAGTTCCATTACTTCCTTTTACTTCTCTTAAATGCCCAAAGAGATGGGACGGAACTTTCCAGAACTGACTCGTGCCTGGGAATAACATCCTGGAGCAGTGGTTATCAAACATTTTTGATGAGAGGTGGCCAGACATATAAGCACATCCAATCTACTTTCTCCTGGTGTCAAGAGCAAGGTCTTACCAGGCCCCCAGCCAAGATCCCTTCTGTTAGCTCCCCATTCCAGGCCAATTCTTTGAATGGGCAATCAGAGAAAAAGATGAGATCCAATATGGACTAGCTAAAAGTGGAAGTCCTCTGCAGCTGATGTCCTTTTAGGAGTAAAAATAGCCAACTGCTCAGCTACGATCCCTGTTCTTGAAAATTCCCATAGGTCATTCCGAAGGTTTTATGCTACCAAAGCACATCATTAGCTTAAATTAAAATCAGTGCAAGCAAGGTAGTTGGCTTAGATGGTCCGGAGGTCCTTTCCAATTCCTTAATTCTATTATTCTAGCTCTTAACCTTTCTTAGGAAGCCTTCCCTGTGTGTTCACAAGTTGGTTTGCTCCTCAAAGGAGAGTCCTTGTAGCTTAGCTACCTATACTATTGCTGTTCCTTCCTTATCTTACACTTGGATGGCATGATTAGAGTTCAAGTGGGTAGTGTTTATTATTTGCATGTATTATTCACATTTTTGGGTAGTCATCCAAGTACCCAAATAATATCGGTGACTGAAACGGGTACTCGCATAATTGCTTTTTGGATATTCCATTTTGGAGGGTTTGGGGTTTTTTTTTGGGGGGGGGGGTTTGGTTATTTTGGTGGTTTGGAACAAGATAAAAAAAACAATTGAGACCTATAAAAACTGAATCAGGTCACTATGAACAACAAAGAAAGAGGGTCCGAAACAACAATTGATGTCTCATCTGTATAGTACACAAAAGGAAATTTCTATACGTTGTATAAGATATATGAAATTGTGGAATAATTTAATGCAAAAAAGAAGTGAATAGACATACGTATTCCAAATATCAAAAAACAGCAAAGTCTCAAAATTCAAATGCATGTGTAGAGAACAGGCCATTCAGTCTTCATTCATCAAATCATTAAATATAGTCAATGCATTTCAACAACTCTTCATCTGGGCTTTCTCTTAAATATCACTAAAACAAGCACATATACTAGAAAGATAGAAAAAGGTTTGAAAACCTCCAATTCCTTGATGACAAACATTAAAAATAATAATAATAAAAAAAGCGTATATGGCCTGTATTTTATGGCCCATGCATTTACGGCCCTTTTCAAACAGACCTTCCCTCCCTCATGTTTGCAGGTGGGGGTGTCTAGGGATGGGCGAACAGATCGTGGTTCGGGTTCGGCCGTTCAGTTCGGTGTGGTTTGATTCGCCCATTTGGTTTGGCTGTTCGGTTCCGTCGCCACGTTCAGGTTCAACCATTCAGTTCAGTCATGTTCAGTTCAGTTCGGGTGTTCAGTAGGGATGGGCAAACAGATCACGGTTCAGGTTCGGCCATTTGGTTAGGTCATGTTTGGTTCGGGCGTTCAGAAAAAGGCTCTCTGTGCAAGAAATGATGGCCCCAGAACCATGATGGTGGGTCCTGGGGCTAGAGTAGCAGCTTCTGGATATTGACCACAGCCCTCCCTGCCAGTAACTTGGCCCCAGAACACTGACAGCGGGTCCTGGGGCTGGAGTGGCTGTTTCTTGATACGGTGGGGTTGGGAGTAGGCGAGCGAGAGCGGGGACCAGGTGTTGCCCAGCTCAGCTGACAGCTTGGTACCGGAGGGGCAAAGAACCTAGAGAGAGGCCCGAGCAGGGCTACAAAGGACACCAGCCACCGGAGGTGCAGTGTTGGGAGTAGGCGAGTGAGAGCAGGGACCAGGTGTTGCCCAGCTCACCTGACAGCTTGGTACCGGAGGGGGTGGAGAGCCTAGAGAGAGGCCCGAGCAGGGCTACAAAGGACACCAGCCACCGGAGGTGCAGTGTTGGGAGTAGGCGAGCGAGACCGGGGTCCAGGTGTTGCCCAGTTCACCTGACAGCTTGGTACCAGAGGAGCGGAGAATCTAGAGAGAGGCCCGAGTGGGGCTACAAAGGACGCCAACCGCCGGAGGCCACGCCAACCGTGCGCGCCCGGGCAGCACGCCTAAGGGCTGCACGCACAAGGGCGTGCCCTTGTGCGTGCGGCCTTAGGCGCTAGTGGGACGCAATGGCTTGTCGCTTTCTTTCTTGGAGAGAGAGGTTCAAACACACCAAGGTACGTGTTGCCCTTTGAAATAGCCCTATAGTCCTGATGGAGAAAAAATGGCTCCGGGTGCCTTCGCCGTTTGCAACCAATGCAGATATACCTGCACCCAAAATCAGAGAGACCCTAGTATTCCGAATTTCAGTACCTGGGCAGTTCCTGCTGTGTGCTCAGGCAAGAGGGGCAGACCAGCAGGAGGCCTGGCAATCTTGGTAATAGGGATGGGTGAACACGGTTCGGAAGTTCGGAGTTCAGACCGAACTCGGTCTGTTCGGTCAACTGAACCGAACTTCCGAACTGGACTCGAATTTAATACCGAACCGAATTTCCGAACTCCATTCTGTTCGCCCATCCCTAGTGGCAACACACACCAAAAAAACCTGGTTTTGAATGGCTGAACTTGGTTCGGAAGTTAGGAATTTGACCGAAATTGGTCTGTTCGGTCGACCGAACTGAACTTCTGAACCAAACTCGAATTTCAAACCGAACCGAACTCAACCGAATTTCCGAACTCAAATTTTAAACCGAACCGAACCGAATTTCCGAACTCCGTTCTGTCCGCCCATCCCTACTTGGTAAACAATTATTGCGACTTTGGTGTAACCTTTGCCCACAAGAAATGATAATATGATTGCGGTTAAAATCTGTAAAGGCCCCCACCCTGCTCTCATTTTAGTTAACGTGTACTTGCCTCCCCTTATGGATTTGCATGCGAGGTATTATTTCTGGCTAACCTTTGGGATGCTGTTCATCTCTGGGTGGTGGACCACCCAAGGGCCCCGATAATTTTTTGGGGTGATTTTAATGCCTGGACGGGGAATCAAGACCTTACATGGGCTGAAGCAATAGGAGCCCTTCTTTTGGCCCCCTAGACATTCTAGGGATCCAGTGCTAAATGCAAATGGGTTACAACTTCTATTATTTTTATTTAAATATAATTATAGGCTCCTAAATGGAAGTTTCATGTCAGATGCCAGTGGGGAATTTATTTTTGTTTAATCCCAGCGTTCAAGCACTCCAGATTATATAGCAGGTCCAATTAGTTTTCTACCCAGAGTAGTGGATTCTATGGTGGTCCCATTTGGTCCAAGTGACCATTTTCCCTTGGTGGTTGCTGTTGACCTGGGAGAGAGGACACTCAAGCTGCTCAGGTAGAAATCCCCTTAGAGGATTTGGAGCTTATTAAGATAAGAGCCATTAAGTGGGGAAACTCGACTGGAAGCCGAGCTAGAAATCTTTTCGCCTCTACCACGATGGAGCAAAGGAAGGTCTCATTTTGTCAGACTGATGCCCCAGTATTCATTAAATACTATCAAAAGCTACTGGGGTATATTGGAGATGGTCTTTCTTCAGCTAACAGAACTACAACCGGGAAAAATCAAAACCCCTGGTTTGATGGTGAATGTAGGCAGTTGAGGGCACAATATAGGAAGTTGTCCAGATCCGTAATAGAACAAGGATCAGCTACTCTAAGAATAAAGTATGTTGCTACTCAAACTAAATACAGGACAGCTCTACGGAGAAAGCAGCAGGAGTACCGTTTAACCCAGTGGGACAAACTGGAGAGGGCTATTGCAGAAAGGGATGGTGTATCCTTCTGGGCTGTAGTAAATGCGGGTTCCGGGGGAAATCTTCTCCTGAAGACCCCCCAGTAGGTAGTGCTGATTGGAGGGCCTATTTTTTAGGAATTTTCAACCAATACCCAGAGGCAAATAGCCCCCTACTGCCTTTCGATGCCAGTATTCAAAGGATAGTGGTAACTGAGGTGGAGGTGGAGGAATTACTGGGTTCCCTCCCATTAAAAAAGGCAGCTGGGGAAGATGGCATCCCCACCGACTTGCTACGCACCCATAGGGACTGGTGGACTCCTGTTCTTGCTTGGCTATTTAATCACATCATTGAAACCGGTGACATCCCTTCAGGTTGGAACACAAGTATTATATTCCCTATTTATAAGAAGGGGGATAAATCGGACCCAGCGAATTATAGGCCCATCAGTTTGATAGATGTAGTGGCCAAGGTGTTCGCGAGGTGTTTGATGAGAAGACTAGAGCACTGGGCAGAGGAGAACTCGCTTCTCGCTGAGGAGGAGGCCGGTTTTAGGCCTGCAAGGCCTGTTTTGGATCACTGCTTTGTTCTTGACTATATTGTGGCTAAATATGTTTACTTGAAGAAAGGAGCGAAATACGCCCTTTCTGTGGATCTAAAAGCTGCGTTTGACAGCATAGATAGAGCTATTCTATGGCGGAAATTACTGGACTACAATATCGATCCCCAGTTGTTTCATCTGATCCGCCTTCTATATACAAATACCACACTCAGGATCCGGGTAAATGCCCAGGGGGATACGACGGGACCTATCTCCGCAACAAATGGCGTTAAGCAGGGGTGCGTTCTGGCCCCCCTGCTATTTTCTCTATTCATTAATGATATAGTGGGCAAGCTCGCTGGGAAGGAGGGTCATCCTCCACAAGTTAGCAGGCGCCCGGTCTCCATCCTCTTGTATGCAGATGACGTGACCATCCCTTCAACAACAAGGGTGGGGATGAGGCGCCAATTCGCTAAAGTTAGTGTGTATTGCAAGGAAACCCATTTGGTCCTAAATAGGGACAAGACCAAGGTTATGGTCTTTTCAAAAAGGGCCAAGAAATATGTTTGGAAAATGGGCACCCACAGCATAGACCAGGTAACCTCATTCAGGTACTTGGGGATTTGGTACAGGAAGAACGGTAGCTGGAAGAGCCATCTGGCGGCAGCAAACCTGAAAGGTGCCCAAACGGTGGCAGGATTACTCAAATTTTGGAGCTTCAAGGGTGGTAAGAAAATGAAGCCCTTGCTTAAATTACTTGAGGGAAAATTGATCCCTCAGCTCCTATTTGGCGCAGAAATCTGGGGCTTGGGCTGCCTAAACCTTTTGGAGCCACTCCAAAATAAGATCTTGAGGCTAGGGCTAGGTGTGCCTTGTGGCACCCCAATTGTTCTGATGAGGGGCAGAGTGTGGGATCGTCCCCCTTGAGGACAGGATAAGGCTGGCCCACCTGGGATATTGGTTAAGGATTTGAAATATGCCAGCCGATCGTCTTCCCACCATCTGCTTGCGGGAACAAGAGAACCTTTTGGCCACTTACAGATGGCTCAATTCTATAGAACAAAACCTTGCAAATCTGGGCTTCTCCAGACTAAATTTTCAAATTAACACCTTAGCCCTGGCTAAATCTCAAATAGGCTGCAGGATCAGGGATTCCAGATTGCAGAATGATAGTGCTGGAATCTGTGAGCAACACATTGCTCCTTGGTACCCGCTAGTTAAGCGGAGGGTAGGCGACGAGGAATATCTAACACATATAAAGAAGGGCTATGACGCTGGTGAGGTTAAATATGATGCCCACCACGGTAGTTGAGGGTAGATACAGGGGTATCCTGCCTGAGCTGAGATTCAGTTACTGCGTCCAAACTGAAGAGCTTCCGCATTACCTATTGCATTGCCCTAAGACAACCGAGATTCGGAGAAAGTTTTTTGGCTCTTGGTTTGAAGGCAGGGACCACTGGGACCAGCAAAGACGAGTCCAATATATCCTCGCCAATCAGAATAAGGCAGTTGCGTGGTGGGGCCGCTGTGGGGATTTTCCAACTGGAACAATTTAGGAAGCAACAGCTGGAATCCCGCTAGTCCATCACTGACCTGACATATCCTTGCACTTTATTCTATTTTATTTTATCTTAATGCAATTGTTATAAATACAGATCCAGGGGGTCTGCACTGTGCAAGGGTCAAGTGTGCCGCCAAGTGTGCCGCCCAGGAAGGGCAAGGTATTTACTGCCTCCCCCAAGGGATCAGCATACTACTGATAAAAGAGGATGATCAGGAATCTGTGTGTCCTGATCTGCCATTAACTATGCTTACCATTTGAGCTATTTTCCCAATATGTTGCCCAATCATGGGAAGGGCAAGGCAAGTGAGGATTGTGAAGACAATTAATATTCTATTGTACTTCCTGACCTTCATTTTGTTTGTTTATACATTTGCTGTATTTTATTATTGTTTGTTTGTGCATTTTAGTTTTTATATTGTTGTTATGGCCAATGGCTAAACAAATAAATTGAAATATAAGATACGGTGGAACAATAGCGCCTCTGTGCGAGGAATGATGGACCCAGACCCATGACGGTCTAGAGTGGCTAGACCATGGGGCTAGAGTGGCAGCTTCTAGATACATATTGGCCACAGCCCTCCCTGTCTGTAACTTGGCCCCAGAACCCCGACGGCAGGTCCTAGGGCTGGAGTGACTGTTTCTTGATATGGTGGAATGACAGCGCCTCTGTGCGAGGAATGATGGCCCCAGACCTATGACGTTGGGTCCTGGGGCTAGAGTGGCAGCTTCTAGATAGATATTGGCCACAGCCCTCCCTGCCTGTAACTTGGCCCCAGAACCCTGATGGCGGGTCCTAGGGCTGGAGTGGCTGTTTCTTGATATGGTGGAATGACAGCGCCTCTGTGCGAGGAATGATGGACCCAGACCCATGACGGTCTAGAGTGGCTAGACCATGGGGCTAGAGTGGCAGCTTCTAGATAGATATTGGCCACAGCCCTCCCTGCCTGTAACTTGGCCCCAGAACCCTGATGGAGGGTCCTGGGGCTGGAGTGACTGTTTCTTTTTTAATATATATCTGTCTCTACACTAAATCTAACTGCTATTAACTATTCTAAAACCTATTGAACTAAATGGAATATCCTAATAATAATAATAACAACAATAATAATAATAATAATGTTTTATTCGCATAGTCATATGGCCATGCAATCATCATCATCTTACATCATAACAATCATCAAAAATATATAACTTCAATTCAATTTATCATTAAACAATTAACAATTTAAAACAATTTAGGGGTGGTGGGAATAGTACACTTACATATCGAACCATAATGCCAATTTGAAGGCTTCAGCCCCCCATTTTACCCAAACGGCCACCACTCACTTATCCCACAAAAATCAGATGAAACATCAAACATGGGATTCACATTTCTCACCCCCCATTCCACAAGGGTTAGCTACACTGTCAAAAGGCACCTCCCAAGCTCCTACAATCCCCACTTTTCCTTATTTCTTTTGATCCAATAAACCCTGGTCAAAAAATTTGCCACACACTTAGAAATCCTAATATCCTTGTCCTGCAGAAGGGCTGCTTTGGTTTAGTTCGATTCGGTCAGTTCATGTTCGTGTTCGTGTTCATGTTCGGTCATCCGAACAGGCCGAGTTCGGCCTGAACTCCGAACTTCCGAACCGCGTTCGCCCATCCCTAGGGGTGTCTCTTTGAATGCTTCAGTGGGTGCGGGGGGGGGTATGGGTGGGCATCCATGTGAATGCCGCGACTGGTGGCTGGATGTGTGTGCGCGCTCCCGCGGTCCACCCACCTCCACCCATCACCCATGCACAGAGCAACAGACATCAGCACCAGATGTTTTGTGCATGGAGATGGGTGGTGGTCTGTGGGAATGCACCCCTATGCACCGCCCACTCATCCCATTGTCCACTCATCCCCCCACGCACCCGCACCCATTTGAAAAGGGCGTATATTTTGAGACTGTGGGTGTTTTCAAATGTGATGCCACCAGAGGTGGACACGCTTTAATCCACGTGGCCACCGGCAGTGCCGTCACCTTTGATCCCACCTGCCAGGTGTTACCGCAGGTGGGATCAAGGGAGGCCCTCCCCAGACCATGGCAGGATTTAGACTGTGCTGTGAACTGGGCTCCCTGCCAAGTCACACGCGGGCTAAGCCCTGCCATGGTCTGGGGAAGTCATCCCCAGACCGGGGTAGAGTGGGCCGTCACATGTGATTGCCCGCTCTACCTAACTCCGGTCTGGGGCTGGTGCTTTTCCAGGTGGGCATGCTGGCCTCATAGGTCACTGAACCTGCCCATCAAGGAGGAGGGTGGTACATGCTCAGCAGTGCAGGGGGCAGGGCTGTGCGTACCATGTCCACACGTCGCCCTACCCTCTCCCATCCCCTTCCCCAATCTGAGCTGCTAGCATGTCTGTTAGGCAGCCAGGCTGGATGCTGCCCAGAGGTGAGGGCCCTCACCCCACACAGGATCAAAGCATGGCAGTGCATGGCGCCATCACGTATAAAAACACCCTTTGATGTATTTTGATATTTGGAATATGTATATGTTCACTTTTTTTCCCCATTAAATTATTCCACAATTTTGTGCATCTTATCAAATAGGCCTTGTTAGGCTAAGATAGGACACTAAGAAAATGGACAGCTGCCTTTGGAAAGGCAAGCATTTCCTCCATGGAAAAAACGTTGACCAGGATGAGAACCTTCAACCTTGAACTCTGGATCTCAGTCACAATTTGTCCACAATATTATAACGGGATGTCAGTTTGTTGTTTGCAGGCTGCACGCACTGTTTACCTACAGCACCCCACTCCCTGTAATGTCTCACCTTCATGGATGCATTCTTGTCTTTTTATTCCCTTCCCCCTTGTCTAAATTGTAAGCCCCTTCGGCTAATGACCTGTCACTAATCAATAAACAGCACCAGGCGCTTTGGTGCTATATTAATTTTAAATAGTACAAATTGGGGCTCTGATGAAGGTGGTTTATTATTACCCAACCTGGATATAAGGCAGATGGGAATGAGTAGTGGGAGAGAAGGGTGGTTGCCGTGTTGGTTCCAAATGTAAGAGATGGAGACACAGTAGTTCAGGTGATTTTTTTTTTTTACTGGACCAACTTCTGTTGATAAAAGTATGTAAGCTTTTGGTTCCACGCAGGACTAGAGGTGAAAGAAGTACCTGCAAAAATGGGTAACCTGACAAATTTCTGTTTCCTGAATTGACCTGATAACATTGGGTATTTTCAGATGTTACGAGATCACGCTCAACCACAGTCAATTCCCTGTGGTGGGGAATGCCCTGGTAATGTCTGTTGGGGAACTAGATGTTCCCCACCAGATGTTAACCATGCTCAATCCCTGCCAGGAATCTCATTCACCACGCGATCGGCTGGACAGCGGGGCCAGCACCGATCACGTGGTGAATGAGATTCCCGGCGGGAATGAAGGGGCCCGTCATGTCTGGACGGTGATCACGGCCCGGAATCCCCGGCGAACTTCCGGGCCGTGGTCATTTCGGGCGGGTGCTGTGGCCGCATTGGCCGCGGCGCCCGCCCATCTCCCCAGAGGGCAGGCGGTGGGGGAGCGTGGGAGGGGGTGGGGGTATGTGGCCGCATGTTGCGCCGTGCGGCCCCGCCCCCTCCCCGATTCCCCACCGGGATCCCCCGTCACGTCTATTGGCTGTGCCGGAGTGATCCCAGCAGGGAATCTAAGGGTTGTTTCCATGACGGGGCAAACGCCGCCCCGTCACGTCTGAAAATACCCATAGGGCACTGATCAATACCTGATTGCGACCTGATTCAGGTACCCAATATACTGGAATGTTGCTTTCTGGTACTGATTTTTCGACTACCATACTGATTTATCAACTTCCAACACCTATCTTTTGGTTTTCCGTCCCAGAAGATCGACGTCCAGTCCTGAAAACTCAACTTCTGGTCCCGATTATTTTATTTTTCTTACTTCTGGTCCCAATATTTTGGTTTTCCAACCCAATTTTTCTGTTTTGCTATCCCAATATACCAATCGGTAATCAGAAAATTTTAAAATTGGTATTGGAATTACAGATTTTTCAGGTATTTGGTTCCCCAGTCGGTACAAGGGTAGCCCATTGTGTAGCTGATATGTTCTTGCAAATGTGGGTGTTACTAAATTAAGGACCCTTATGTAAAAATCAAAGTTATAAATTTGCTCTGCATTTTCTCAGGCTAAAGTTTAGACTTTTTACATGTTTGAAGATGGCCCCCATGTGGCTTGAAAACTTGTGTAACCTCGTCAACCAAAATTAGAGTAATAAGAGATATTATTTTAAGACTCTCAAGGGACAAGTAAAGCTTCCATAAAAGTAAGTCTTCCTAATTTTCTGTGATTTTACAATATGAATACAGAGGCACACTGGTTAAAAGGATGCCCCATAAAACTCTGCTCTTGCCAGACATTATAGTAGCTGTATTTCCCTGTTTAATCAATGCCGTTCAATCTGTTTTGCTTTCCATCAAAGTGGCTATTGCTTCCTACGTGTAAGTATTTGTAGAAATGTAAATTCATTCACCTGAAGGAATGGGAAAATGACTGGCTCAATCCCTGAGTGGCTTTTTCTAAGTTCTCATTTTTTATTCATACCGTCACATTTGCTTTACATTAAGAGAATGGAATTATTGCTAAAAAAGGCAACAGTGACCACTAGTGGCAGAAGATACTTTTACAAGAAACAAATAACCAGGCTCATGTAAAGGTACAATTAATTGGTCTAATATAAATTTGTATTATTTTGTAGCTACTCAACACACTTGTAAATTGAAGGGTCGGGAGTGGGGACTGATGTTTGACCTTGACATTTAACAAAAAGCTGACCCAGCCTGAGAAAAGTTAATAATTGTTGGATTTGGAGACAATCCTGCACAAATCTCATTCTCCATTTCCTTTTTTCCCTTTTTCTTATTTACAGGGCTGAAACTCGATTCTCCATTCCTCAGGTTTCTCCACAAGAATCACAATTCTCGACTTGTTCTTGCAAATGAGAATGAGATGAGAATTGGCTGGATTTTTGCCGAGGAACACCAGAATCTCGAAAAAAATAATATGAGGGAGGGAAAGAGGAAGAAGGCATGCAGTCCCCTCCCCAGCTCTCTTACCTTGTCTGATGCTGTCAGTTCATGGGACAGAGCCCAAGACTATAGAGTCTCTGTGGGGATTTGCTGAGAAAGGCCGAAAGAGAATTATCAGGAATGGGAGGGGGGAGAAGAAGAGGGAGGGGGCAAACTCAGCAGACATCTTCAGCATCCTATTGGCTAGCAGGACTCAGCAGTCAATAGAATGCTGAAAAGCTATTCTGAGCTCGCCTCTTCCCTTCAGCTTTCTCCCCTCCCATCTGGAAAGGGAGGGCTCCAGACAAGGTAAGAGAGCTGGAGAGGGGATAGTGTGGCTTCTCCCCCCGCCCCCCAGGGATGGGTGAACATGATTCGGATGTTCGGAGTTTGGACCGAACTCGGTCTGTTCGGCTGTCCGAATCAAACGTCCGAACCAAACTTTTGAGCGACCGAACAGTTCGGTTGTGTTTGGACGAGTTTGGAGGCAGGAAAACCATCTTTCCAGGGCCGAAAAATTAGGTTTTGGTTTCAGTTTCATTTTGGTTTCAGTTTCCGTTTCACTATTTTTGCCTGTTCAGCCAAGTTCGGCCAAACCAAACTCGACTGAACCGAACCATTGAACCCAAACTCGGGTTTTGAACCGAACGACTGAACAGCCGAACCGTGTTCTGTTTGCCCATCCCTACCCCCCCCCCCCTTAAATTTAATCTGAGGTGGAACAGCAGAAACAAATGCTCCTTCTGTTCCATGATTTTGCTGCCACCCAATAGACATCAGGTGGCAGAATAAATGGGAGAAACCAGAAAACCTCACTTCTGAAATTGGCCGGGACTTGAGAGCTCCTGGCGGCAAGGTAAAACTGCACTGGTGAAACTGACCAGGGACCTTTGACTGCAAGAAAAAACCCCAAACCCAGCCCTCTTTGTTGAAACTCAGCAGCTGCCAGCAGTAAAAGAAAAAGAAACAAAACACGGGTAAAACTGACTGGCTCTGACTGCGAGGCAAAAAATTTACCTGGTGAGGGCAATCCTCTGCATTGGTGAAACTGACAAGCACAAAGCCCTTACTCAGGCTCGCCGGGTGTTAAAACTGACACTCCTGGTGAAGAAAGTTATTCCATGGTGTGGTTTCCTCAACTCTGCAGACCCGCTGAAACTTTCCCTAGATTTGTTCCGTGGTGTGGGGTTTGTTCGTTTATTTATTTACAAAGCACAAGCAATGAGCCTGGCACCGTACAGTCATAATTAGAGACAGGTCCCTGCCCCACGGGACTTGCAATCTAGAGAATACAAGCATGAGGGGGACCTAGGGAGAGACAGGGAGACATTCATGAAAGTGAGGAGTCACATGGGGCACGTACTTAGCTTAGTTATGTGGAGAAGGGATGCAGAGTGAAAGGACAGAAGCAGTGATCAGACTGGGGGAGTGAATAGCTAGGGAAGGTTTGGCAGAAAAGGTGAGTTTTGAGGAGGGATTTGAAGGGGGTGTGTGGATGGTGGTGTTGGTGTTGTAGTATTAAAAATAATGATTAGCCTTTCAGCTTCCTGACCGGCTGCCAGGCAGGATATAAGTCTGGCTAGCAGGAAGCGTAGACTGAGTGGAACTTGCGATTCCTTGCCCTGCTCTGATGCCAGCCTGCCCGCCTTGAACCCTGTGCCCTGGTCTTACCCTGCCCTGAATCCTATGTCTTGCCCTGAATGTGAATCACAACCTTGGTTTTCTCCTCCTGTACCTGTCCTCCTGACTGTCTACTCTCCTACTACCAATCATTTCTAAAGTGCTACTAGTTGTACACAACACTGCACACATACACAAAACATAAAAGACAGTCCCTGCTCCAAGAAGCTTACAGTCTAAATACTGATAAGACATGGATACAGACAGTTAAAACCAAGGCAATCAATGAATTGTGGACTACAGGGTACAGTTTATTCAGTAATTGATTTATTCCAACTGAGATCATGATTCATGATTGGGCTCATGATTTAAAGGCCACCTCAAGGAGGTGGGCCTTAGAGATGGGCAAACAAAACGGAGTTCGGAAATTCGGTTCGGTTTGGTTTGAAATTTGAGTTCAGAAATTCGGTTCGGTTTGAAATTCGAGTTCAGATCGGAAGTTCAGTTCGGTCGACTGAACAGACCAAGTTCGGTCGAATTCCAAACTTCCAAACCAAGTTCGGCCATTCCAAACCAGTTTTTTTGGTGTGTGTTGCCACTAGGGATGGGCGAACAGAACGGAGTTCAGAAATTCGGTTCAGTTCGGTTCGGTTCGAAATTTGAGTTCAGTTCGGAAGTTCGGTTTGGTCAACCGAACAGACCAAGTTTAGTCCGAACTCTGAACCGTGTTCGCCCATCCCTAGTGGGCCTTAGACAGAACTTGAATATGGACAGAGAGGGGACCCAGCGCACCGCCTCATGAAGAATGTTCCAGGTATATGGTGCAGTGTGGGGAAAGGCACAGAGCTGGGAGTTGGCAATGGAGGAGAAGGGCACGAATAAGAGCATCTTGCCCAAGGAACAGAGGTCCCAAGAAAGGGTGTAGGGGGAGATAAGGGAGGAGAGGTACAGAGGGGCTTCAGAGTGAAGACACTTATAGGTAAGTAGAAGCTTGAACTATATATAAATAAAAGAGGAGGAGGAGGAGGAGGGCTGCCCAAGTTTCATGATTTTCATCCCTTGGCCCTCATTCTGAGAGTACTCCTGACGGCGAGTCCACCCATGCTCCGGATTAATGGTGGCTTAGCATTTTCACTGCTCCATTGGGCCCTGAATCCTTCTGAATACCACCCCCCACCCAACCACTTCTGCAATGCTTTCTGGGAAATGGGAACAGTATTTGCAGGAGCTCAGTTGTATTCATGAGTCGCCTGAATGTCTCGGTGTTGCCCCCAATGGTCACCTCCGTGTCTTTGTTGAAGTGTTTCAAGTTTAGTGTGAAGAGGTGTCTTTAAAAAGAAAAAAGACAGAGTGGGAGAGACAGGCATGAAGGAGAGAGAGAGAGAGAGCTTTCTCTACCAAATAGGGCATGGTTATTGTGTCCAGTGATTTCTGCAATGTGCAGCTGAAATACAGATGAAGGCATAAATTTAAAAAAATAAATAGAAAAATTAAAAATTAAAGCAGCCTGTTTGCTACTAGCTCAACAGCTGGTAAATAGTTGTTCCAGGAAGATATAAATATTTAAGCTTAATCACTTCAAGCTGGGTGGATGTATAGAGAATGCAAAATTGGGACTGTATTCAATAGTATTATTATTTGAAAACAAATACTGCAAATTAAAATCTGGAACCGGAATTTAATTTAATACAGAATGCTTTTTAATCTGCACTGCTATCTCTCGCTGCTTAGCCCCTTGTGATGAGGAGATACTGGGCTACATGTAGACTATAGTTCTAACAAATATGTAAAGGTAAAGGTTAAACATGTATGTAATGTGAAAGCTGAGAACTGGAAACTCGCTTCATGCAATGGAGAACTGCTAAGTTCATGACCCTGAGTGATTTGTGTAACCAGAAAAGGTCTAAACACCTCTTCAGACTAGCCATAGACCATTGAGTTGCAAATGGATTTCTTCCGGTGGACGTAACTGAAGGCACAGAGTCACCTGGTGGGAAAATCAAACAAAGGACCCTGGAAAGGTAATTAAGGGGAAAGACAAGACAAAAAAGAGATCTGGGTTGGCAGAGATCAGCTTGTTGAGCTTCATCTGCATCATCACATCTTAGCAGCCCGAGAAGGACTGCACCAAAGGAATGATGAAATAAGGACTCTTGGAAGCTCTTAGACTGGTATCCAGCTAAGCTTTCCATCGCTGGCTGTGACATGAACTGAAATACCCTTGGAGCCACGGGCGGTGAGCCCTCTAGGGTGGCAAGGGCAATGCCCCACCTGGCCCACCCAGGATTCCCCCAGCCGGTGGGAAAAAACAAACAAAACCCAAACAAAAGTAGTCGCATCGGAATCGTGGTGATTGTGTGGAGCCACCACGAAGAACCTTGTTTAGAGAGGCAGAAACCTTCTGAAGGTTTCTGTCTCTCTAAACAAAGTTCCTTGAGGTGGCTCCGCACATTCTCACCGGTTGTGTGTGCGCGTGCACACACAACCAGTGACCCCCCCCCCCGAAGGCTTCCTAAGGAAGCCTTTAGAGTCAAAAGGGAAGTGTTCTCTCTTTATGCGGAGTGAATGGTTAGAAGCGCCGTCCACTCCACATAAAGGGACCCTGCAATGGAACAGTGCCGCAGGGGGCACTCTTTCATTGCAGGGGCCAGGCAGGGGAAAAGTTCATACGGGGGTGCCCAATAGAGGCACCCCCGGTATGAACTAAGAGCTGTGCATGCGTCAGCAGCTCCCAGCCCCCTGCACAGGCTGGGACCCAGTCCCTTCCTCCCTCCCTGCTGGATTCTCAGGGAGGCTAACAGCTGGATGAAGAATCTCCCTCCCCCCGGAGGCAGGCGGCAGCGCTGAGGATGAGGAGAAGTCAGGACCTGGCCCCACCATGGTTGGTAAGTAAATTGCTGGGCCCAGGGTGGGGGGAGTGCTGGCACATGGGGGGAAGAGGGAGCAGGGGGGTACATGGGGGAGGGGACAGTGAAGACACATGGGGGAGGGGGAGCAGGGGGAGGTACAT
>QEPC01011901.1:23039167-23071923 GCA_003113815.1 Sphenodon punctatus | reverse complement strand
CCCCCTCCTCCTCCCCCCTCCTCCTCCCCCCTCTCTCCTCACATCCTTCCCTCCTGCCTCTCTCGAGGAAATCTCCGCTCTGCTCTGGCCAAAATCACCAATGATCTACTTGCTACTAAATCTAAGCGCCACTACTCCATTCTTGTCTTTCTCGATCTCTCTGCTGCCTTTGACACTGTCGACCATTCGCTCCTATTGGACTCGCTTCACTCTTTGGGCTTCCGTGGCTCTGTCCTTGACTGGTTCTCCTTCTACCTCTCTGACCGCTCCTTTAAAGTCTCTCTCCCTGGGTCAACCTCCTCCTCCCTCCCCCTTTTGGTTGGGGTCCCCCAAGGCTCTGTCCTCTTCTTTATTTGCACCCTGTCCCTTGGCAAAATTATTGCTTCCCATGAATTCCAATATCATCTCTACGCTGATGACACCCAACTCTATCTTTCTACCCCCTCTCTCTCCTCTTCTGTCCACTCACGCCTCGTCGACTGCCTCTCTGATATCTCCGCCTGGATGTCCCGATGTCAACTCAAGCTCAACATGGCCAAGACCGAACTCCTCATTTTTCCTCCCTCCGGGTTCGGACTGGTGGGAAGGACTCCTCCGCGATGTAGCACCAGGGGGGCCGAGCCAAGCTGTGAGGCTTGTGTATGAGACCTGGCCTGACGCAGACTGCTGAATGGGGACCCTCCCTTCCCATGGTTGCCACATTGTATCAGACACAATATTGCAACCATGGGCAGGAACGGGGAGGGGGCCTATGCAGCAGCCGGAAGGCCCCCAGCCAGTTCAGGTGGCAATTTAAAAAAGAAAAAAGGAGGGGAAATGGGTGGCTTAGCTACCTTGGATATTGGGCCCCCAGCCAGTACAAATGTCCCTGTTTGTCCAGTGGTAGCTATGCCCCTGAGCGCTGTCTCTGTGCTATAACCCGGGCGAAAGCCAGACTGTATGGGATCAAGAAAATGGATGCTTTCCAGATGTGCCTGCAGCTGATGGACCAATACCCGTTCGATAACTTTCCCTAAAAAGGTTAGAGAAAGGCCAATAACTCAGCAGGGCACCAACGTCAAGCACCCACCCCTCCCAAAAGGAGGCGTTGATCATCTCCACCTGGAACTGGATTCATCCAAGGCCCACTGTGACATGTTTTTAGCATACTCCCTGGTGGTCTTCGCCAACCAGGATGGACATGGATTTAATTCACAAGATGTGGCCCATGCATACCCCAGCACATCTGTTGCCTTGGCATGTGTCACCGAATGAAATTCACCCCACAATTCCTGACCAGACAGGGAATTCCTAACCTCTGGCTCTGCCACTGCTTCTGAAATGGTAGAGTTGAAGTCGTGCTCAATGCGATCAACTTTATCCACGAAGTACGCTAAAAACGTGTCACAGCAGGCATTGGATGAATCTGGTTCCAGTCCGAGACAGGCTGGATTGATGAGACCTCTCACCAGCCAGAGCAGCTCTGCTGGCTGGGACTGAGCAGATGCTATAAGGGCAGCAAAGAACCATTTCTTTGCTGCCTGCAAAGTCGTGGAATAGGTCCTCAAAAATACTCTATGCTGCAACCGATTGTAATGAGCATGAGTACAGCACCGCCATTGCTCCAACCACCTCCCTTCATGCTTTAACCACTCTAGGTCCTCTGTGATCCATGAAGAATTCCAATTATTACATGATGCTACTGAATCATGTTGAGCACCATGATTTTGACAGGTCTACCCACTTTTGTTTCAACTCTAATTGTAAATTAGCTCGGTCTAGAACTGAAATGGTTACCTGCTTTGCTACCCTGGGTACACACCGGCATCTTCAGGTACCGTTTCGGTTATCCAAATTGGTACCCAAATACTGTTCAAATACTTGAAAAACTGGAATGCTAACAACTGGTATACCAAAATATCAACAACTGGTATACTGAAGTACTAGATTTTCCAGAAAGATACTGAAACCCAGGACAAATCTGGGATTCTGGTATACTAGTGGTTGGGATTTTGGTATACTGGCGGTCGGTATTTTGGTATACCCATTGTTGGTATTTCAATCTTTCAGGGACCCAATTAAAAAACAGTTCAAGTACTGAAAAGTAACCCCAAAATTTGGTTTTATTTATTTATTTATTTTATTTATTTTATCAAATTTATATCCCGCCCCTCCTGAAAACAGCTCGGGGCGGCCAACAATCTCAATATATATATTGTATATATAAAAAATACAATTATAAAACATTTTAAAAATACTGATAAAATTATAACAATTAAAACCGGGGTAACACTAAAATAGTCAATACAATAAATAAGAGTGGAGGGAGATAAAACCCCTACCCCCCGTCCCCAAAGGCCTGGGCGAACAGCCAGGTTCTGCAAATTCGCCGGAATGTTAAAAGGTTTGGGGCCAGGTGAGCTTCCTCCGGGAGGGAATTCCAAAGGCACGGCACGGCCACTGAGAATGCCCTCTCCATTGTGGCCCACCACTTAACACGGGAGACCTCCAAGAAGGCACCCCCAGCAGACCGAAGGAGCTGCTCCGGGGCGTGGAGGGTGAGGCGGTCCCTGAGGTACAAGGGGCCCAGACCGTGAAGGGCCTTATAGATCAACACCAACACCTTGAACCTGGCTCGGCACGCTATTGGCAGCCAGTGCAGGGTGTGCTCCTGACGGCCTGTCCCTGACAGGAACCAGGCCGCCGCATTCTGCACTAGCTGCAGCCTCCGAACCAGGAACAAGGGAAGCCCCACGTAGAGTGTGTTGCAGTAGTCCAGCCTCAAGGTGACGAAGGCATGGATGAGGGAGGCTAGGCCCGGGCCAGAGACGTATGGACACAGGCTGCAGCCTCCACACCAGATATAACTGGTGCAAAGCGGCCTTTGCCACTACCTCCACCTGTCGCTCCAGGCAGAGATCTGTGTCCAATATCACCCCCAGACTCCGAACCTGCTGAGCTTTAGGAGGGTGAACCCCCCCAATCAGGGGGGCCGACACCTCCCTCGTTCTCCCCACCACCATCACCTCCATCTTATCGGGGTTGAGCTTCAGTCTGCTCTGCCGCATCCAATCCGCCACGGCCTCCAAACACCAGGATAGCACCGAGACAGCAGGATCTTGGTCCGCTGAAAAAGAGAGGTACAGCTGAGTATCATCAGCATATTGGTGACATCGCATCCCGAGCCCTCTCACGACCTCCCCCAAGGGCTGCATATACACATTAAATAACAATGGAGACAGAATGGAACCCTGCGGAACGCCACAGGATAAAGCGCGGGGGCAAGATGTTTCAGCTCCCAGCACCACCTGCTGGCTTCTCCCCGAGAGGAATAAGCGGAACCATCCAAGAACAGTCCCATCCAGACCCCCCAGGTCTCATAGCCGTCTCAACAGCAGCCCATGGTCCACGGTGTCAAAAGCGGCCGAGAGATCTAGCAGGATGAGAAATGTCGAACATCCTGCATCCATCTCCCGGCGGAGATCGTCTACCAAGGCCACCAGTGCCATAGCCGGGGCGGAACCCAGATTGAAAGGGTCTAGGAAACCGGTTTTATGGGTGTACTTGTTTCAGCGCTAGCTCCGTCCTAGCAATTCCCCCCAAAAGCTGATTGGATTTCAATTTCAAAATTTAAAAGGTGATTGTTAGAACAGGTTAAATTAGACACCTACAACTCCATTTTAATATTTCATTTTCTTTCCAGTGTCGAGTGACAGTGGGCTTGCTATGTTGATCCCAAATGTAAGAGATGGGAAAAAAAATTGTTCCAGTGATTTATTTATTTTGAATTGGACCAACTTTACTTGGTGAGAGTATGCAAGCTTTCAGCCCCCACAACTGGTCCGAGAAAAAGGATTCTCTGAACTACTTTGTCTCTATAGTCTTAGAGTCTGTCTTAACATATTCCACAATGGCTGGCATTTCAGCTGTGTGACAGTAGGTGGCAGTATCGATCCACATTTCAAGTGGAGCAAAATTAATTCTGCCTTGGATGCTTAAGTAATTTAACACTCTCCAATGACACATTTTGACCATTCAGCTCTCGTTCGCCTTTCCATATGTCTTATTTTTAAATCTTTCATTTGGGCTTTCCAGGGTGCAGAATTTTGTCCTTTATTTACCTTTTTGAAACTTATTGAGAGTGTATTACCTGGTAGTATGACCATTACAGAGTTACTGATTTACTATCAGGGGAGCTGGGGTGTGGGTGGCTTTCGCAGTAAGTCTACCTCCTTAGGGACAGAGCCCCAGCTGGGTCAAGCTTGTGATGGGTGTTCTTGCAGGATTGGGTTGGCTGTGAGGAGTTGTTGCAGGATTCAATGTGCAAAGTTTAAGTCCCCAAAGAATCGGGTCAGTGATGAGGAGATGATGCCAGATTGAGACCACGGTGGTAAGTTCCCACAGGATCAGGTTAGCAATGAGGAGTCAGTGCTTGATCAGAACCATGGAGGTAAGTTCCCATAGAATCAGGTTAACAGCAATGCCAGGATCGACCATGAACTCTGTACAGGTGTGGGGATCGTTGGCGGAGACGGTACTGGGTGTAGTCGAGTCTAAGGCGAGGAAAACTTAAATCCTCCCATATTTGGATTGCACATTTATTCCCAGATGCTCCTACTGTCCTACACATCGTTTCTCCTACAGTTGAAATGAGTATCCACAAAAAGGGTATACCCATCAAAATGTAGGGTATACATTGGGTACTAATTGGTACCTGATTAACTTTCAGTGGTTAACGTACTGATTTACCATTTTAACCTTGATTTTCTGACTTCCAATACTATTTTCCGGATTTCTAGTACCGTGGTTGTTTTTTTGGTTGTTTTTTTTAAATGTTCTGTCTTGTTTCTCGTATTGATTTACTATTTTACTTATTAGTAAGATGGAAAAACAGCAATTCACACATGGTAATACCTGGCATTCTCAGGTCATTGAGTGCCTCACTTGGTACTTGGGTACCAACTGGGCACACACAACCGAGTACTGGAAAATGTGAGTCGGATCTGTCAGTAGCCGGTGCTACCCATTTAAGCTCTAATTGCTCCTATGTCGTACCCAGCACCCAACCAGGTGACTTCTGAGCTCCTCACGTTTGCTCTGCTCCATTTCCCTCGTGACCAGAGAATGATATATGGAGATTTTTATTGCAGCTGACTGGAAAGTCTTGCGAGTTTTCCCTCCACCTCTTCCCTACCTTGAACTGTCTCTCTCAATACACAGGTCTCCTTTCTCAGCCTTCAGAGCAAATCACCCTGATCCATCTCGCCCAAAGGCCGGCCAAATTGCCCACCAGCATCTCAACGAGAGAGGCTCTTTTTAAAGCAATTCCTCCGTTCCAAGGAAATGAAATAGATAGTGAGTGAAAAATGATCTTGCTGTTGGAGAAACTTTATGTAACTAGAATATCTGTCTCCATTAGAGCCAGGGTGAATATCCTAAAACTCATCCACTCAGTCCAAGGGAAGGACTATTTTTAGACGCCCATTAATCCAAACAGACACTGGCTTCAAGTATTAATTTATTTGTAAAGGATGTTCTTCCCTTTTACCATCTCCTGACTCCAAAGAGTTCAGATCTGTCCCTACCACCTCAAAACAGCAACAACAACAAAAACCAGGTTCAGAGTGGTCTGTTTTTAGGCGGCAGAGGGGCCTTCATCGTGAAAACACTTAGAGTCAGATATGAGGTCCCACTGAATCTAAGCTTTGTATCTGTCTGTAAGCATTTGCAGGCTTTTCCCAGGCGTATAACAAGATGTGGGGGTTGGGGTTGGGGAGCTCTTCTCAGCAGCGAGCTTCCCCATTCGCAGGCACATGAGCCAGTCAGATTTCCCAATGCTGAAAGTGGCAGGAGCTGCACCTTTTTTGTTCTGTGGGGGAGGGGGGGGGACGTGAGACTTGAACCCGCACTGCTGGCAACACTAAAACAGTGGCTGACTCTGAGTGTTTTTAGACAAGTGCCTCCCCCCCCCATCCATCACCCATGTTGCAGGGCTGCATTGATGACCTTTGCAGCCCTGCAACGTGCATTATGAGTGGGTGAGGAGTGGCTTGTCTAAAAACACCCTCTGTAGGGGCCACTGCCTCTTCCCTATCCCACCACCTTCATATTCTCTGCTGAGGTCATATTGGCCTTAATGGGTCCCTGGCCCATTTATAAACCCTAAGAAGCGGGATTGTCTGCCTCGAATTGAAGATTGTGCAGCAGGTTCTTAAAACCCTCGGTGTCTCAGACCTTTGCTCTTGTTGAGATTAGCTCCTGCAGCTGCATCCCGTTGCCTTTCTGGGCTCCGATACCATCGGCTGTGTCGGGATTCTGCCATCGTGCTGTAAGCTGGCAGGAGATCGGACCTTTGCTGTGGCATGTGTAACTCGGAGATGTTTGTCTTAGTTCCTCCCTAGATCAAGAGAAAGTTTTGGAACCAGAGTAGGCAGGCTTTCATAAAGGGCAATCTACTGTAGATCAGATCTATGTTCTATGTTATTTAATAGACAACTATGTATGCCAACAGAAGAGATCTTATTTATATATGTGCTTTATAGATCTCCGTGCTGCTTTCGATTCAGCGGATAGGGAAAGACTCTGGTACAAGTTAAGTCTAACTTCTTTAGACCCTCGCCTCTTCTTTTTGATGACCAAGCTACACAATAGGAATACGTTACAAGTACGAGATGCCTCTTCTCAACCTTTGACAAAAGGAATTCCTGTCAATAGAGGGGTGAGACGGGGCTGCATTTTAGCACCTGCTCTATTTAATGTTTATCTGAATAATGGGGTAGCTTATATGGGAGGAGAAGATTTACATGCCCCAAAGCTTGGCGACAGGAAAATTCCTATACTGCTATATGCAGACGATACTGTATTGCTCTCCCAGACCCAAGTTGGTCTGAGGAGAAGCTTACAGAGATTCAATGAATTCTGTATGCAAGAAAAGCTGGCAATTAATTTTTCTAAAACAAAGGTGATGATTGCAGGTATGTGTAATAATGGTAAGACTCATCGATGGGTAATTGAAAATAACCTGATAGAGCAAGTGGGGGAATTTAAATATTTGGGAGTTCTTCTCTTGGCCAATGGAAGATGGAGGAAACACCTAGACCTCACTATGGAGCAGGCTCGTAGGACAGTGGTTGTCCTTCAAAATTTTTATTTAAGGCAAGGGGGCAAACAAGTGTTGCCTGCCTTGCGCTTACCTTCTGCCAAAGTCATTAATCGGTTTTTATATGCTGTGCCAATCTGGGGAGTGGATTATTTAGATGTGTGGGTAATAGGTTTTATTGTTTGGCCATTGGCCGTAACAAAATTCATAAAAAAAAAGAAAAGAAAAGCTATTGTACAAAATATATATTACAACTTTCAAAAACACAAAATCAAATTGAGTCACAATTATATACATGTGCAAGGTTTGTGATTCGGCTTACCCTTCACGGGGGGCATGGTGCCAACACTTATCTCCTGATAGAACGACCCTCAAATGAAATCACAAATTAATATCCACTTATCCAGGCAAGGGAGAACAGCAGAATTAGGCTCAAACATGAGCCTCTACTACCTGGATAACACATTATTAATCAAAGAAAGTCATATCCAAACAAACAAAAACCCAGGGCCTAGAGCCTCCCTCAGGCATCGGCAGGAAAATTACCTATCAGGGCACAGGGGAAGCACCGACCTTTGCCTATAAAGAACCCTACAAAAGTAGAATGCTTCTACCGCTCTGGAGCGGGGAGAGTCAGAACCGTCCAGTAAATGACATAATAAAAGGTCTTTGCTTCCACTTGTTAAGTTAACATAAGATTCAATCTCTCTCTCGTAAAAGACTAAACATTGGACATTCCAAGAGCATGTGTTTAGGGGTCTCCACAGTTGCCAAGTCACAATGGGGGCATAATCTCTTCTCTCTTGGAAGATTCCTATATCTACCCTTCAACAGTGTGGAAGGAAAAGCACCACAACGCATCAAAGCCAAGGCCTTTCTGTGGGGCCATCTTTGCTACAAGCTAATATATTGGGGAGGGTGGAGGCTGGGAGTAGGGAGGACATAGTCCGAAGCAATCCTCTGGGCAGACAGAGCAGCAAGCTCCCTTTGCTGTTCCTGATCATTCTTAATCAAGGCAACTGCCCCTTTATAACCTAATGGAAGCAAAAGATCTTTTGAAAATCCAAGTTTGGATACTTCCAATTCCACCTTCTCATACCAGTGGCTGTTTAAGTTGTCGAAGCAATGAATGACAAAAGAGACGATGAGGTGGGAGAAACAGCCACCACTCTTAGCCAAAATTTGAGAAGGATTATTTAGATAAAATGGAATCAGTACAAAACAGTTTTCTGAAGTCTATCCTAGGAGTTCCTAAAAGTACACCTCAAGCTACTCTCAGAGCCGAAACCCTTAGAGCTATGGTTAGACCTACGGCATTAATATTAATAATTAAATATTGGTTAAGAGTTATTTTATTTCCATCAGATTCTTCTGTACTGATTAAACTGATTCAGAACAGCAAAACTATAACTGTTGAGGCAGAGCTGTGCAAATTAGATTTTTCCAGAGATTGTTTGCTGCACTTAGGGGGGCCTCAGAGATAATAAAAAGGAGGGTCCTACACCAGGACCTCCAGAGCGGAGACTCAGGCCTGAAATTGCAAAGGGTTGCTATTGATTTTCAAGCTATTAACCCGCCGTCACTGACTGCAAGTTATTTATGTCATTGGAAGGATTTTCACATAAGGCAGGTGTTTACTTTGATGTTGCGTTTATCGATCTGCCCTTTTAGAAGGGAGGTATAATGATATACCTAGAGAAGATACAATATGCCCATTGTGTAATACTTTGGAAACTGAAAATCCAAAGCATATTTTCTTTTCGTGTCCTGTTTATATCAATTTGCGAAAGAAATATTTAAAGTCATTTAGAATCAATCTACAAGGCTTGCATTGTGATAAGGTCTTACGAAAAATGCTGAGCCCATTAGACTCGCAATGTTCAAGAGCCTCAGCTAAGTTCTGTCTGGATGCAATGTCTCTTAGGCAAAAACTGACGGATAAGTAGTGTTTTTAAAATCCTTTATATTACATAATATGATAGGTTATTTAATCATTTTTTATGTTTTTTATTTTAATTATTTTATTGTGCTTTGTTTTAATTTAATTTGTGCTGAGAAATATTTCATATTCTTGGGATTTTCTGTATTTATTAATTTCGGGAATACGGTTTACTGTGGTTTTATTTAATTTACTTGATTTTATTATAACCAATGGTTAACACAAAGAAAGTTCTATCTATCTATCTATCTATCTATCTATCTATCTACTCCCTCCTCAGCTGTAAAAAACCCCAAATTCTTGAAGACTTTTTTTTCTAAAAAAATCTCCAGGTGCTTTTTTTGGGGGGAAATCTGCTGTTGGATTTCCCTCCCCTTCCCTTTTATGAACTGTATTTTATTGAAGTGTTTGGTGAAGTGCTCTGAATGCCACCTAGTGGTGATGTAGATGCACTGTATACATACAATTGTTGCTGTTATTTATTATTATTTTCCACTTTGGTTCCAACCCCTCTTCTGGTGAGTCTTGCTTCAAGCTGCTTCGCCTGCTCTCGTGACCTTCATAATCAACCCTAATTCTAGCGTGCGTTCCAATCCTTGGCTGCCTTTATATTCAACGGAAAGGAGTGAGTGAAGCCATTGTATAAGTCACGCATGTTTCCTCGTGTTTGATACGTTGCAATACTTAGACTCAATGGCTGCCTTTGCAGTGTCCATGGGCTAATTGGGCTCCTGCCTGCCGCTCACACTGGAAGCTCTCCTTGCATAATGGAATTATGGGAGTTGTAGTCCATGCAGGAGAGCGGTCGAGTCTGCCCCCAAACCTGCAGCTAAACAGCTCGTTCTTCATTGCTCCTCCCCCCTGCCCCGTTGGGTGCTTTGGGAGGGCACAAAGACAGGGATGCAGCAAGGAACAAGCTTCAAGCGACGTGGAGTGGCGGATTCAGAGCAGGCGGGGAGGAATCGGAGCAGACAGACCAGAAATGGCTGTGAACACGCCACCCGATGTCTTTAGACACAACGTGAGCCACGTGCAGAGGAAAAACACTCACTTGCTACGTGCATGTCAAAGGCTGTGTATAGGCAGCCTTTGGGGGAGGTTGTTAGGGAGTTTGGCGTCAATATGCTGATGACGCCCAGCTCTCTCTCTCTCTCATCCAACTCCGGCCCGGCAGTCTCGGTGCTTACCCGGTGTTTGATGGCTCTGGGGGATTGGATGAGGGCGAGCCGCCTGAGGTTAAATCCCGACAAGACGGAGGTGATGGTTGTGGGGAATGGTTGCCCCCATCATTGATGGGGTCTGTCCTGCCCTGGTATCTCAGGTTCGGAGTCTGGGGGTGCTCCTGGACCAGCAACTCTGCCTGAATGTCCAGGTGGCGGCTGTGGTGAAGGGGGCATTTTGCCAATTACATTTAGTGCGTTGGCTTTGGCCATATGTCTCGGACTTGGATCTGGCCACAATTGTCCATGCTTTTATTACCTTGAGACTGGACTACTGTAATGCACTCTACATGGGGCTACCCTTGGTGCTGGTTCGGAGACTGCAGCTGGTGCAGAATGTGGCGGCTCGTCTCCTAACGGGGACAGGCTGATGTGAGCACATTACACTGGTGCTTCGCTCTTTGCACTGGCTGCCGATAGTCTTCCGGTCCCAATTCAAGGTGTTGGTGTTGACCTTTAAAGCCTTAAATGGCCTCGGCCCCGCCTACCTGCAGGACCGCCTCACCCATAGGCTCCTGAATCGGCCCCTGCGGTTGGCCAGGGGCGCCCTCCTCGAGGTTCCCTGGGTTTCTCGGGTGTCGACCTTGTGGATGGTGTTCTCTGTGGTCGCGCCGCGGCTGTGGAACTCCCTCCCACCGGACGTCTGCCTGACCACCGACCTCCCCTCTTTCTGTAGACAATGTAAGACCTGGCTGTTCCGCCATGCCTTTCCCGAGGGAGATGGGCTGGGTAAGTTGAGTTTGAGGGGGGGGTTAGGGGGTAATTTGTTTGACTGTGGGTTTTTTAATTGTATTATTGTTGTTTTTTACTCTGTTTTAATATGTTGTTAGCCACCTTGAGATGCTTTTAGCAGGAGAGGGTGGCACAAACATTTATTAATAATAATAATAATAATAATAATAATAATAAATAATACTCTTTGACTACATGCATGGATTGATCTCTGGCTGTTGCTGGTATATCTAACTTGTCTCCTCTCCTGACCCTGGTGTCACACTGGCTGGGTCTGATTCGGTAAACACTTATGAGCTTTAGGGGTCTGATAGTGCCTGCCATTTTTTGAAAATAGGAGCAATAACGAAAAAAATATAGCAACTTCATTCAGGGTCTTCAAGGACAGAGAATCTCCAGTCCCTGAAGCCTTTGTTATACCCGTCCCTTAGAGGGGAATAGACAAGGGGCTGATTTACCACTCTTAAGGATATAAGGAGCTGCCTAAATGAGTCAGACCAACAGTACATCTTAGCCCAGTATTTCTACAACCTGACACGGCAGCAGGGTTTCAAATCCGGCTCTCCAGGGTCTCTGGCAGAGGCCTCACCCAGGCGTGCTACCAGAGATCTTGAATCAGAGATACCGGGTAGGGATGGGCGAAGGTGGTTCGGAAGTTCGGAATTCGGACTGGACTTGACCAGTTTGGTCGACCGAACTGAACTTCCAAACCGAACCGAATTTCCGAACTTGGTTCTGTTCGCCCATCCCTAATGCTGGGGATTGAACTTGGAATCTTATACACGTAAAGCATGCACTCTACCACCCAAGCCACAGCCCACTTGTGAAACAAAGAGTACAATGTTATAAGAATAATCTGATTTACCAGTCTGGTGTGTCCTCACAGCTTTCTCAGGTAAAACCTCAGCACATGTGCTCAGCCCCACCCATCCTTGCCTCAGGGCAGAGCCTGCCAAGGCTCAGTGCTACGGGGGGACAGGGTGCTGTGAGAAGGGGGGGAGGAGCAGGCTGCCCGCACATTTGTTTTTAGCTTCCCATCCTACCAGGGGCTCGTTGGTTTCAGGTGCATTAGTTTGGTGTCCCTCCCTGACATGGCCTGTGTCGGTCCACGTCTCTGTTTTTACCCGATGTCCTCAAAACCATTGTAAAAGCATTTGTCTGTGATGTTCTTAGCTAAGGATCTCCTGCTTGGAACAGGGAGTTGGACTAACGGCCCCTTGATGTCCCTTGCAGCCCTGAAATTCGATGATCCTATGACTGCATGTGCAGAATTTGTATAGGCTTATGTGATGAGTATATCACTTCCCGAAAGATCCACCTCCAGGAGGACAACCCTCCACCATGAAAATCAATGGGAGGTTTTCATTTAACTTTCATGGTGGAAGATTGCCCCATCCATAAAGAAATCCTATCTAATGGCCACTGTTGATTGCACTGGGAAGGCCTAGATCCCAGAGGTAGCACTCATAGACCTTTAGTTACACCAGCCGGTCCTTAAATGCTGGTTTTTCTAGTCTTCCTTATTTTGGAGTGGGTGGTTAGGTGGATGAGAGAGCTAGGTGGTGCAGGAAAAGACTGAAAATGGGGGGGAAACAGAATACAAAGAAACCCAAAAGCTAGTGTTTTGTTTTTGCATTCCATGTATCACAGTAGGAAAGCTGTACAGTTGCATTCTTGCCACTGGGTGATGCCGTGGAACGTTATAAATAGCAGTAACTGTCAGGCCCTCTCCTGCTGGATCACAAGATGGAGGCTCATGCACTTCCAGAACAGTGGTTCCATCGGAGACGCAGAACCCAAAGCAAAGTGTGGTCCGGTAAAAGTCTGACACTCCATTCCATTCCTACAGCCTTGTGGCAGAAGAGGAATAATCATACTAAATAAGAACGAAAACACGCTGGTGTTTGCAGTAAAACCTTGCCAAATTACTTAGCTTTACCGAGATTGTGTGTGGGATACCTCATGTTTATTATGGACAGGCTGTATTCAGTTGCTTGCAGGGAGGAGGTAGGGCAGGGTAGTATATTAGTAGTGCTGAAATACGTTCCTCTGAAAACTTCGGAATTCACTGGGGGTTCCATTCCACGGTTCAGAATTTTCGAATTCCGAAGATCCGAGTACCAAGGTCAGGCCCCGGAAATCTTCTGAAACCTCAGTCGAATGCTAGTGCCATTACACATGTGTCTGGAGTGACCCAGACGGTTGACACTAGCGTCTCTGAGCTAGGAAATGAAACTTAGTGCCATATTTGGTAGGAGGGGGGTATGGGAAGGGACAATTGAGTGATGGACAAGCCACAGGACAGGTTTTGATTGGCTGGCAGGAGTAAAATAAAAGTGGCTGTACAACCATTTCCCATTCTCTCTAGTGAATTTGGCTGTCTGCTACACTGCTGATCTGTAAGTAATCATCGGGGTGTGGTGTGGGGAGTGCCTGGCCTGGCAATAGGGGCAATGCTGGGATGGGGGTTACTTGTTTCCATCCACCATGCCATGATTTTTTAAATATATAAGTGGGTGCCACACTTTGCTGTGGTTTTTGTGTGCACTGTGACTGACCACTGAGCAGGGGCATAGGGGAGATATACTTTCTTTCTGGTTAAAATAATATGGTGCATGGGGAGGGGGCTTTCCTTGCATAGGTGGGCACTTGGCAGGCACAATGGAGGGAGGGTGTGTGTGTGTGTGTGTGTGTGTGAGAGAGAGAGAGAATGTCTGGTTTCTTTCTTGTATATGTGTTATGTCTGCTGGGTTGGCTTTTTTTGGCTTTGTGCACACATTTGTTGCACTTTTGTGGGTTTGTCTTCTTATCTTGAGCAATTTGTTCTATCCTTGCCAGCCTGATTTTCTGGGCCCTGCTTGGTTAGCATAATGATTTTAGTGTGGGTGCACTCACTGCTAAAGGTGGGCCACAGCATGCTGTAGCTATGCTACATCTGGCTTTGGGGGGATTTCTGCATGCAGTTGCACTTTTGTGGGTTTGTCTTCTTGAGTGATTATCCCAAGCAGAGTTCTGAGTTTCGAGGATTTTTGAGGTCCAGAATTATGAATTCTGGGTCCTCAGAAAACAAGTTTGGGACAAATATCTAGTCCGAGTACTCAGAACTTTGGAACTCGATCCGAGTACCTGGATGGCTTATTTTGTGCAGCCTTTGAAATTAGTTCTATGCGTGGTTTTTCCTTTGTAAACTCCCCCTTGGTCCTTTGTATTAGACATGGGGAAGGGTTTTTAATTAGCAATATGCACTTCTGAATGTAGGTCTTAAGAAAATCTTCCTTGTGAGCTGAGTCTACCTCAGGAAAGCAGGAGGTTTAAGGGGCTCACTATGTTTAGCTTCTGTAAAGAAGGTTAGGGCGGGACTTGACTACAGTGTAGAGGAAGCTTCTTGGGAAGAAAGAATTGAATATTGAATATTTCACCAGAAGAAGGCGGAACAAGTTCCTGGAGCTGGTAGTTAAAGCTGGAGGTATTGAAAGGAGAAATAAGAGTCGTGTTTTAACAGAGAAAGTGATTAACCGTTGAAACAGACTACCCCAAAAGTGGGGGAGGGGCAAAGAATTCCACTATTAGAATTCTTCAAATCAAGACTAGAGGCTTTTAGAAAATACTTGGTTTTGTTTGGTTTTTGGCTAATATAGGTGTGTTTGATTTGGGAGTGACTTGAAGAACAGTAATGGCTAATGTTATTTACAAAGTCAGACTAAGTGCACTCCAGGCAATTTTATAATCCCCGATTCCATCCACCATGGTAATGTGCATAGCAGCATTTTAGATAATGTGCAAATTTACCCCTCCCATTGGTCTTCAATGGTTTTCCTTTTTCTACATGACTCAGATTTTGACTTGTCCACAATAAGGTAGCCAGAACCAGTTTCAGAAATCCTTCTGAGTTTTTAGTAGGATTTTGCTGAAAGTTTCCCAGGATTGGATCGTTTTTAGAGGGGTGTGATTTGTTTAATTTTTTTTTAAATTTCTAAAATGAATGACGTCCCGTTAGTTTTATTAATTAAAATACAAAAATGACAGGCCATGGTAACAAAAATGGATGCAAATGAAGAAAAAGCAACAATTTTTGTCACAAGAATAAAAAATACCCCCCTCCCCATGCATGCACAATATGGCTGCCAGGGTCATTCTGAGCATGTGCACCCTTTCCCAAAATGGCGCTGGCAGCGCTGGTGCCATTTTGGAAAAGGGCAACTGCTTTGTGCAGGTGCAGTGGCCATTTTGCACCTGCGGAGACTGACTGTCCTGTCCCAAAATGGCGCCAATGCCGCCAGAGCCATTTTGGAGATGGACTTTGCGTGTGTAGTGATTTATTTTATTTTACAAAATATAAAAATAAATTAAAAACAACAAAAAAACGGACAAAGTTTTTGACTACAACCCCTCCCCCCCTCAAAAATGAAGGATATTTTTGTAAACAAAACCAAAAATGAATGGCGGGTCTCCTACACACCCTGGATAGTTTTTGGGTTTAGCTTCCAGCCTTGCCAAATATTTTTTAATTTATTTTTTTAATTCTAGCAATGTCTAAATCCAGAAGCATGCAGAGAAGTTATTCTATACCAGGAAGGGAGATCAGATGTGAAAATACCAACCAAAATCCACCACTTGTGCTCTTGTTGTGGTGGGGACATTTTAAAATGAACGACTCACTCCTCCTTTGTGTGAAGCAGTGAAAATAAACCTGGTCAGATACCAAAGGGCAGATATAGATCAGTGAGAAACAAACCACTCTTAATCAAAGGAATATCTAGATCCTGTGGGTTTTGACTAAAAATAAATATACAGGAGCAGAACAAGACAATGTTTAGAAACCACAAGAATCTAGCGGTTCCAATTCCCATCTTAACCAGAGAGTGACTGGAAAGGGAAAAATCAGTCCAATTAAGATTTACAGTGTGTTTGTCTAGTTTATCATTTTTTTGAAAGACAGTGTAGAGGAAGCTTCTTGGGAAGAAAGAATTGGATATTGAATATCCTGCATGGGGCGCATCCCATGCGCATACACGTCCGTGCAACCAACGCGCATCTCCATAGAGATTGCATCGTGCCATGCAGGACCCATGCGGATCCCACGCGAATCCTGCTTGACTGCAGCCAATATTCACATAGAAACTTTGACAGTTAGAGTCAGAGCTAGACATACCGTCTTCACCACAAAAGCAGCACATTCACCCTTGTACAAAGCCAAAATGTTAATTTCCTGCCCTAATCTTGATTTCATGTCCTGATTTCCCATCAAGTACCTGGAAGGAGTGAATCTGAATTTTTACCCATTCTGATCGGAATCAGGCATTTTGTCCATTCTGATGAGAAACCTTCTTCTTCTTCTTCTTCTTCTTCTTCTTATTCACCAATGCGGCTAATGTTTACCTACTGCTAGGTGGGAAACCTCTTCTGTCTTGTAGACAACTTAGAAAATTATCACAAGTTTCTTGAGCTTGATAGAAATAGGGCATGGGGATGCTTAAGGGGTGTGTTCTGGATGGGGGGAAAGTAGGAGAGGGTCTATCCAGATAACTGATCTGTGGCATGGGTCCATCCTTCATCCATAATTGTATGTTGCTATTTGCTCTACCTCCTTCTGAGGTCACACTTTCTGTGCTGAGAGTAGGGGGATCAGATCCACAGGATAGACTGAGGAATTTGTAAGGCAGGGGTGGGGATCCTCAGTCCCAAGTTTTTATGTGGCCCCTTTCCAGTTCCTGGAACTGGCCCCTGGATCCAGTTCCCACCCTCAACCACTGAAAACTGAGTTTGGGGGAAGGGAGCAGAGATGAGGGCAGACGCACAAGGATAGGGAACAGATTCATAGCACGAATCCTTGACCTGGGCCCTTCTTTTCTTGAGTACACACCTCAAGTATTCCTGCCCTCAACATGTATGTGGCCCTCAGAGCTTCTACTAATTCTCAAAATCACCACCCCTGTTCCCCACCCCTGTTGTATGGGGTCAAATAAAAAACAGTTGTGGGCTAGATTGGCCTGTGGGTCAGAGATTTCCCCACCCTTGGTCTACGCAGTCATGCCTGTCTCTCCAGCACAGTATTTATTTATTTAAAACATTTTAACCTCACCTCTCCTGCCACAGGAAGTCCATACGACCCGTATTCTGTGTGTGTGTGTGTGTGTGTGTGTGTGAGAGAGAGAGAGAGAGAGAGAGAGAGAGAGAGCGAGAGGGGGGACACATGCAACCGCTGAACCCCTCTTTATGCCCCCACTCAACTATTGACAGTTCCCGGTCGCCTATGTCACCGTTCTAACAATATTAAGCACCAGACTTTGCTGCTGCTAATACGCTTGATGATTTTTGAAGACCAATTAAACCAAGAGGAGCACAAAGTAACATTGCATAAATATTTAATGCCCTTTTATTGATTGTATTTTTACTGGAGAAGGCTATCATAAGCACTCTGCAACCACACGTGGTTTGGAGGGCAGGTACACCGAGCCAGAGATGAGTTCAACTTGTGCTGTGCTAAAAACCCCTCTGGGAACCATTTTGAAGTGGTAAAATGTTATGGGTAGCAATGAGGGAAGGGGGTGGGGGTTGGGGGGGAAGGTCAATCAACAATAAGTAAGGTTAGAGTTTTCTACCTGTGTTGCCAGAAGAGACATGCTGGGTAGTTTCAGGACATTTATGTCACCACGGAACTTCCAAAACAATGAAAGTAGAATATTATCGTTATTAATTATTTACAGAGCACCAGCAACAGACCTGGTGCGGAACAGTTGTGATTAGTGAGAAAGGTCCCTGCCCCAAGGGGCTTAAAATTCAGAATGGAGAAGGGGAGGGGCACATAGGGATGCATTCTCGGGATGTGAAGTCCCGATAGGCCAGGATAACAATGAAAAAAGTGAAAACGTTTTTGCTTATGAAACCGCCCTCCAAAACAAAGTTTTTTTTGGTAAATGAAAATGAATGACTTGCCTGCTAATCAATTCATGAAGTGGAGACATTGCAGGGTCACGGGCTTAGCTGAGTTACAAAGTGAAGAGGGCCCAGGATCCTGAAGGGAGGGGCAGTGTAAGCAGTATAAAGGAGTGGCCTCAGGGGGGGGGATGAGGAGCTGGCGGACACTAATAATAATAATAATAATAATGTATTGCTTGGCCACAGGCCATTGCACAGTTAATCCCCATACCAGGGGCTAAAACAGCATCCATATTAAATATAGTGCTTACATAACAATTTCTTACAAAGATGACCTCCAAACCAGGGCATAAATACTATACAAAATAAAATATTTATTTATTTATTTATATTTATTTATTTAATAATAAAGTTGATGGAAGGGGTAGGTTTTTAGGAGAGATTTGAAGGTCGCAAGGAAGGGAGCAGATTGTGTGTGTTCAGGGCTTGAGTTCCAAGTCTAGGGTGTAACACAGGAGGGGAGGCCAAGGGGAATCCACCAGCCAGAGAGGGAAGGGAAAAGCCCCTATGGCTTTCGTGGAGCCGCTCCTACTTGCACAGCTCAGGTAGCATTTATTTTGTTTAAAAAGGCTACAGGAAGGAAACACAATGCAGGCTAGAATCCATGACCCCTGACATGACAAATCCCAAAGCGTAGCTACCCAGACACATCACGACTGCACCTGACCTTCCCCTGCTGACTGGCTGAAACACTCCCACTGTGTCTCCTATAGCTCTGCTGGTAGACTAGGGCAGAGGAGACTGAGATGTCAAGGGTTCCTAGCTGAACTGTGTGATAAGCTGAAGGTTTTGTGCATTTTATAGGTTACTGTGGGAAACAATAATATAGGGTTTGCCTTGTGTGTTGGTGGATTCTCTGAGGTTTCCATAAGGCTTCTTTGCCTATAGGAACCTTGAACCGCCAACTGTGGTGAGTGGTGAAGGGAACATGGGGGTATCTGGAGAGACAGCCAAGGGAATCAGTTGTTTACTGTAAACGAAAGCACACGGTGGCAATGTGGTTAGGCCTGATGGCATTTCCAAGCCTGTCCTGGAGTTCAGAGGGGCCACTCTGAGCACACTTAGGGGGCTGCCTGCCAGATCCTTGAGCCGGGTGGGGTTGATGGGGCTTAAATACTCTGGGCAGGGTCAGACCCTGGGACAAAGGAAGCTGGAAGCTGCAGGTGGGAATGGTTTAGCGTGGGGACCTGAGGTGGGAGTTGAAGCTGCAGCTTGGGGAGAGCTGGCTTGACTGGGTCTGTACCCCTCATTCTGGGCTAGCTGAGGAGGGCCATGGAAGAGGAAATGCTGAGCAGAACGTGAGACTGTTACCCCTTTTGCTCTATTCTTGCTGATACTGTCTGTGTTAGGCGTGCGCACGTTGGTTTTGTTATATCAATAACGAAAACAAAATTGTCATTTTCATTATCGCTATTGCAATAACGAAAATGACAAAAAATAATAACGAATTCAATAACAATAATGAAAGCTGTTATTTAGTTATTGCCTAGGAGCCTGGCAGGTGTTTTTGGAGGGAAATGTGGCAAGGGGAGGAGGGAGCAGACATCTCGGAGCCAGAAACAGTGTTGAACTCTTCAACTGGGCCTGTGATGGGAAGGGATGGATGTAATCGCTAACCATGAACAGTGCAAGCAGGTCCCAGGCAGTTGAATGGCCCCCTGTGGTTGCTCAATGCCTCCTGCCTCCCTGAACTAATCAGGGGATCTCTGGGGGAGGGCACTGCAACCCTTTATACTGAAGGGCTGGGCTGCTTGACTCTGGTTCTTTGTTAGCTATTGCTCTGTCAGGGGGCATTTGCAGAATCTGCTGGTGCCTGCACTAAAAATTCTCCCGTATGTCTCTCTACCACTTCACCTTTCCAATCCCTATTCCTTACCCTTTACCTTTTTCCTTCCCCTGCCTCCCTCCCTCTGTACATACACACTCTATCTATCTATCTATCTATCTATCTATCAGAGTTAGTGGATATACCTCTGAATTATCCTTTCCCCTTCCCCTGTCTGTCTCCCCCGTCCATATATTAATAGGAATATTTTGTATTATACATAGGTTAGGTTTAGCTTAGATTCTATGTATATTGTATATATACACATATATAATAATATATATAACTAGATATTGCTATATATACCAATAACAATACCAAAAACAAAATCTTTGTTTGAAATCGATATCAATACCGATAATGACAATGATAACGAAAAACATTTAGTTATTAACAAAAATGAAAACAACAAATTTTAATAATGAAAATTGAAAACTCCCTGGGGCCCTGGGGCACACCCCTAGTCTGTGTGCTGTACTGTGCCTAGCCAGGCTCTACCCCTATCCCCGCGGTTAGTAAAGTTGTGTGTTAAGCAGACTCCTGTGTTAGTCTGGTCATTGCTCCAGGTAGATACCTCCAGGGGAGGGGGAATCTCTCTCTCAACCTTTGCTCGCACCCCAGGACAGTGGATTTCCCCACTTACCTTTCAGAGTCAAGCAAGGAGATTTCTGGCTGGCTGCAGGACAAAAGCAGGCCTGCCTGAGCAGCACCAGGACACAGGGGACTGGGGCCTGGTGAGGTGAGTGGGGGTCCGTGACACCAACCTTTCCACAACTCTACCAGGAGAGCAACCGCTAGCAGCTCCCCTCCTCTCTACTTGGGTCATGAGGATGGCCATTGCATATTGGTCATAGAAAGAGCTTGCTGTTAGCATCTTTCAAGGGCCCTTCACATGTGGCTAAGATAGACACGGTCCCTGCCTGAGAGCTCACAATCTAAAGACAGGGGGAGGGGAGACATGGAAGGGGAACAGAGGGAGAGACAAGGGATGCAACAATCATGAGGATGCGAGAACTCAGGAACACATTCTTGGCTTGGTTACAGTACATTGGGAGTTTGCAGATAACAGGTGGGGATAATCCTGGGTGGGGATATTTAGCAGGAGTTAGGAAGGACGGAGCGGAAGAGGTGGGTTTTGAGGAGGGACTTGAAGGTACGAAGGGAGGGGGCAAGGCAGATGTTGGCAGGGAGGGAGTTCCAGGCGTGCGGGGCAGCGAGGGAGAAGGGAGAGGTGGTTGGGGGAGCACGGGAGGCGTGGGAGGGTGAGGGAGGGGATGGAAGAGGAGCGGAGTGCTCAAACAAGGGTTTGGAGGGAGATCAGGGCAGAGAGGAAGGGTGGAGCGAGGTTGTGAAAGGCTTTGTAGGTGAAGATGAGGAGCTTGTGCAGAATACGCTCGGGAAGAGGGAGCCAGTGGAGAGAGGAGAGGAGAGGCTGCACATGGTCAAAGCGACGGGCTAAGTGGATGATCCTGGCAGCAGAGTTTTGAACAGAGATGAGGGAAGAGAGGTGAGAGCAGGGAAGGCCAGCGAGGAGGAGGTTACAATAGTCCTCCTTGCTGGTCTTTCATAATAAAATACAGTGTAGCAAAATTCATTAGCTGATGCAAGTTAGCACAGAAACATCCCACAATTTTTCTTTCTTGTTGTTGTTGTTTTTGTTTGTTTGTTTGTTAAATTTTTACCCTTCCCTTCCCTCAAAGCATGCGGTCGCAAAGCCCATTGAGTGCTGTAGTTTCCACTGTGAGGACAAATTACTCTGTAATACATCATGCTGGTTGTTTACTCTGGTAGACTCTGAGCTGGTGCGCTCAGTTTATATCAACGTATAATACAAATAAGGCTAGACTTACAAAATATATTAAAAATTTATAAACATAAGCATATATAAAAATATATAAAAGCAATTACAAAATCCCTAAAACCCACCCACTAACCTTTTCCCTAACTTCTCTACCCCATCCCACCCAACCCTATCCCAGTCTGACAAATACCTGGGCAAACAAAAAGTTCTTACATCTCTTCCCAAAGGTAAGCACTAGCAGGCTTGGACCTAGGCATATTTCTAAGGTGAGGGAGTTCCATAATTGTTTAAATTATTAAAGCCGTCCTTAAATTTTGGAGGGCTAAAGTTCCCCCCAACCTTGTAGGCATCCACTAAAATACTTTCATTTTTGATTACCCGAAAACTGTCAGATTCTGGAACATCCGAAAATACTGGGTATTTTGGTTAACCGATTTACTTGAAAAACTGAAGAAAAAAAAAAGTTAAAAAAAGAAAATGGGAAATCTGCTGAAAAATCAGTTGAAAAATCTGGACAAAAATAGTATTTCAATCGATCAGGTACCTGGTTGGGTACTTTTGGGGCACCAAAAGGTGTCCAAAATTACCAGGTTGAATTGAGTACTACAGTTTCACTGGGTATACCTGTTTTGTGGATACTCATTCGGCTCCAGTCTAAGTCTGTTCCCAAGATGCATCTCTCCAAGCTCACAGATCTATACTTGTTGCTACTCTGCATAATACTCTGTTGCTTGAAGGTCACGCTTTCTGAATAGTTTCATTAGCAAAATCATGTGCACAACGGGGCATAACGCTATCTAGTTATGATTTATGGTTAGGCATGTCTGTTCTGGATTCGACAGCATGTGGTCACAAAGCCCACTGGGTGTTGTAGTTTCCACTGTGAGGACAAATTACTCCGTAATACATCATGCTGGTTGTTTACTCTGGTAGACTCTGAGCTGGTGCACTTAGTTTATATCAACTTATAATACAAATAAGGCTAAGAAATAGCCAAGGTTCTTGCACAGCTGATTCAGGAGAAATTTCTAAACCTACTGGAGGTCATCTTCCTAAGCCTGTTGCTAAATTACTTTTTTTCTGGTCCATCCTGTGCTCCCAGCTGCAATGGCATGGTTCCTCTCCCTTACGTCTCCATTATGCTCGTGAATGAGAATCCTAATCTATCACTTACCAAATTCATTGCAGTCCACAGTGACATATTCTTTCCTCTTCCCCAGCAGGCATCTTTAAATAAAGGAACAGCACTGTTATTCATCAGTATTATTAGATTCCCATCTCCCTCTGAAGCACCAATCCTCAGAAGGAGTAGATTACAATAGAACTGCTAGAGAGGAAGAGCTTTTAAAGTAGAGCTCTGTATTAAAAGTGTGTGGGGGGGGGGGAGGAGGTGTTTTGAATGCACAGTCTTAAAAAATGAGAGTTTAAGGCAAAACTGTAGGGGTGGGGAATGCACTGACATTAATGAGAACATGTAGTACTGTACTGGTCAGACCAATGGTCCATCAAGCCCAGTATCCTGTCTCTGACAGTGGCCAATCTCTGTGTCTTGGGAGAAGTACCCAACAGGTCACAATGGGGGATCCATTCCCTGTTCTCCCAGCCCCCAACAGTAAGAGGTTACATCCCCAAAACCTACTTGACTAATAGTCATTAATGGACCTTATCCGCCAAGAACTTATCCAATCCCTTTTTAAAACTAGCTACACTACTGACCTTGACCACTTCCCTATACGGTCTGGGCCCTGCTTCTCTGTGGGACCACCTCAACCTCCGTGTCCTGAATAGGCCCCTGTGGTCATCTGGGAGCGCCCTCTTGGAGGCTACCTGGGTCTTCTGGGTGGCAACCTCTGAGAGGTCATTCCTGGTGGTCGCCCCCCCGGCTGTGGAACTCCTTCCCACTGGAGATCCGTCTATCCCCGCATCTCCCCTCTTTTTGCAAATCCTGTAAGACCTGGCTGTTCTGCCAGGCTTTTGGTGAGGGAGATGGATAGTGAGTGGGGGGATGTTTTGTGTTTTGGTTTTTTGGGGGGTTGGTGGGGTTTTAGTTTGGTCCTGTGATTGTTTATTTTAATGAATTTTAATTCTGTTTTATATTGTTTTATTACTTTGTATTTCTATTTGTTGTACGTCACCCTGAGTTGCTGTGTGGCAGGAGGGAGAAGCCTAGAAGTACTGAACTAAATAAATAAACAAACAAACAAACATCACTTTGATATGGCCTGATGTGGAAGAGCTGGTGAGTTGGAAATGTTTAGACCATAAGATTGGGAGAGGGCGGTTGGAGAACAACTGAAACAAGCAACTGCAAAAATGGGTAAACACATTGAATTTATGGTACCCGAATTGACTCAAAAATATCAGGTACTGATTGGTACCCAATTTCAGGTGGCCGATATCCTGGAATGATGATTTCTAGTCCCAGAATATTGACTTACAGTCCTATAATGTTGACCTACAGATCTGATTTTTTTATTTTCAGTCCCGATATACTGATTGGTAACTGGAAAATAAAAAAAACCCAGGTGAGTAGCTCATCAAGTACCTGAGATGGTGCTTGAAAATGTGGGTATTACCTGTGGATAACAAATGAGCGACCCATTTCAGCTCTAGGGGTGACACATGAGCAATGGAAAGGCATGTAACAGGGAGAGCAGGCCTGAGGAAGGCCCAATGTTTTGCATATTCTCACCGACAGGAGTTGGTCCAATAACAGAAGTCATCAAAACTTCGTCTCCATCTCCTGCCTTTGGGAGCAACATGGCAACAGACCTCGCTCTGTAAGGAATAATCGAGCACGTTATGATTGCTTAGCATTATTATTGTTGTGTTTGTTGTTGCTTATAAATCACCAACAACGTGCCTGGCACTGAAAAGTCATTCAAGTAGAGACAGATAAGGGTGTGCAGCAGGCACGTCATTCATTTTTGTTTTTGTTTACAAAAACTCCTTCATTTTCAGGTGGTTTCATGATCAAAAATGCCCATCTCTTTAGTTTTTGGTGGTGTTTTTTTAAAAAAAAAAAAATCTCTGCGCATGCATGAAATGGTCTCTGGATCATTCTGCACATGTCTAGCCCTTTTACAAAATGGTATGCGCAGATCTGCTGCCCTTTTTCAAAATGGTGCCGAAGTTGCCAACGCCGCCAGTGCCATTTTGGGAAAGGGTGCATCTGCGCAGAATAGCCCCAGCGGTCACTTTGTGCCTGCGCAGTGAGGTTTTGATTTTTATAACGAAAATTGATTTTTTTTGTTTTTGTTTCTGACCGTTTCATTACCTTTGTTGTCCGTTGTTGTATTTTCATTACTAAAATGAATGGGGCTTCATTAGTTTTGGGTGGGTGCAGGTGGTGGCGGAGGAGGAGCAATGTTTCCAGGGGGGAGATGAGGGAAGGAAGTTAGAAAGTAGGGAGGCCATGATGAGCCTCGATGGTGAGAACAAGGAGTTTGGGCTGGTTGTGACTGGAGAACCTTGCAAAATGTGAAACGTTTTAAAGTCCATTAAATTAATATGCCACACACATTTGAATAGTATAATTGTTTTCCTATTCATCTGACTCTTTTTGTTTTTTGTTGTTTTAAAAACTGTGCTCTAAAAGACCACCTTAATCAGGCTGTAGCAGGCTGAGGTGGGGGGTTGTGTAGGTGTGTGTCTGTTTCATAAGCTTTTGAAATGCCAATGAATGTTTTACTTTTCACTGTTTAATGTTCAAATGTTTTCGAAACTTTGGTTTACATTATTTTGAAGGGAAAAAATGGTTCCTGTTGAAAAGTCTTTCTTTCTTTCTTTCTTTCTTTCTTTCTTTCTTTCTTTCTTTCTTTCATCAGAGGGGGAAATTGTGTGGGGGAAGATGGGGGAATAAAAGAAGAAAAATAGAAAAAGGAAGAAGAAAAAAATGTGGTGGTGGCATATATGAAAAATTGTGGGAAATAATGGTGGCAAAACTTTCACCATAAGGGGTCAGCACATTTTTTTTAGTGCAGCCCACTGACCCGGAGAGTGGCCACCCCGGATGGATTGCAAAGCCTACATGTCTGTTTTTACCCATCGAGTTTTGGGAGGGCAGATTTACTTATTTATTTAACAGAAAAGGGTTTTCATAAGTGTGAAAATTTTGATGCACTAAATTATTTAATTGCAACATTTTGCTTGATATGAGCCGAAATGACACCTTAAACCTCCCATTCCTGTGGGATGGAAATTTTGGATTTAAAAACAGTCGTAATCTTATCTTTCCAACAATTCATTTCTTCACTTCAGTGAATTTGTTCCACAGCTTCCGGCACTAGCTGTTAGTTTTCCACTGTGAATGTGGCTCTTTTGACAGAAACGTTGACCTCGTCAGTAGTTTGATAAGCTGCCTCGTTTCACCTTTCCTGCATGGGTTACTAAGGCCATAAAATACTGGATGAGAAAATTCAAAGCGTTGCTCTTTACAGCCGTTGAGGTACAAGGTTTTAACGTTTAACTGAAATGAAGCTTGATGGCTTTGTCCCTATAAATTAAATTAATGAGATGTCTGGACTGGCTGCAGACTGTTTGTGTGCATCTTTCTGCTTGATACCGTCACAGTATGCAAGTCCCATGGGCTTTCTCCGTTTCACCTTCTGGTCCTCTGTGCACTGTGGCATTAACGTGGAAGACATTACCGATGCTTTACACGGTAAGAGATCTGAATAAATGGAGACCAGTGAGGCGCCCAGTGGTGTAAAGCATGAGATCACTTCAGTCATTGGGTGTTTTTACACACACATTTCTCCTGCATGTTTGCTGTTACATCCTGAACTTTCTGTGTGTCTAAATCACTCATCCAGATCTTAAACATCCGGCTCTTTGAACTTCTGCGTAGAACGTCTCCCAGAGCCTTTGTGTGTAAAACGTTCTCCTGGTAAACTGCTTTGCTCCAGGCAGCCGTGGTCACTTGGTTTCCATGGCAGCCCTTCACGTCTACAGCTGCGGCTACTTTAGGCTTCCTCATGTGTGTGTGTGTGTGTGTGAAAAATGAATCCGGAACTTACTTGTGGACTTGTAAACCCAGAAGACTGAAAAATCCAGAACGTTAAGGTGTGTGTAAAAATGCCCATTATGTGTACACTTCTCTTTTAAAGCATTTACCTAATATCTTCTGCAAACTCGAGTTCCACAGGTTTCCATTATGGAAGAATGCTTTTCTTAGACCTCTGGTTTTGGTGACAGTGGGGAAAAGGTATGCTCAATTGGCTGCTCCATCACAGCACACATGACATTTGTAGAGGGTTTTGTTCATTCCCACACTGCTAATGTATTTAAATTTGAATCCCACTCTTCCCCTAAGGCTCAGAAGTGCAGAAGGCACACTTATTGTTTTCATTTTCATTCTTCTCCTAGTTTTCATTTCTCAGGCTGTTTAGGGCCCCCATATATTCATATGGAATTTGGAACTGCTGGGCCCACATCACTCGAGTTTTCTGGGCACCATCCAAAATCAGGACTAACAAATCAATTTTAGAGCAAAATTTCTGTAGGAGCCCTTTATACAAAATCCTTACAAAGGAACGTGTTTTGGGAACAGTAAAAAAAACCAGAAGTTGGCAAATCTTTGGCCTTCCCCAACATAAGCAAAGTGATCTTTGCAAAGAAAACCTTTTTTCATCAAGCTCCATACTTCCCTTTGGGAAACAGAGGCTGCTTCATAGAGGAGGAAAAGGGAGTTGGGTATCATCTCTCATAGCTATAAAACTGATCTGTCCAGACATCATTGCCAACAGGAACAAATAAACGTAAAACACAGAACTGAACAACAACAACAACAAAAACCCCAACAGCAAAATAACAAGAGGGCTATTTACATGCTTCTCACAACCATTTAGTAGAAGTGCTGTCTCCTGGGAAACCAGATGCATCCCAGTGACTTACATCAGCTTGTTGTAACAAAAGTCTGGCTGATTTTTTTTAATTAACGTTATTAAATCATGATCTGTCCTCTTCACCTCCTCCTTCCTCCACCCCCTAGTGCTTGGGAAGGCTTCATTCTGATCTTATTTAAGCCAGTACTGACGTTCAGTGGAGTTCCTCTTTTTTTACACCAAAGTTACATTTTATTTTGATGGCTTTCAAGCTTCATCAAGATTTGCTAAGTGGGTAAAGGGGCTAGCTGGAGTAAATTTAGCTCGTCAGGTTTTTATGAGGTCATTCATTATGATGACCTCCTACTGCCTTTACTGTCAGATACCAACATTGGCAAAGTTGTCCTCTCGGAGAGTGGGGTCTGAAAGTATTTTTATTTGGAGCAGAGAGTATCATGCACATTTCTTTGGGTGATTTCAGAAGTTACGGTAACACGGTGAACCACGGTGAATACCCACCTGTGGTCACCGTGTCCCGTACGTCTGGTCGCGGCGCGTGCTGTCTCTTATACACATCTAGATGTGTATAAGAGACAGGTCAGATACCAACATTGGCAAAGTTGTCCTCTCGGAGAGTGGGGTCTGAAAGTATTTTTATTTGGAGCAGAGAGTATCATGCACATTTCTTTGGGTGATTTCAGAAGTTACGGTAACACGGTGAACCACGGTGAATACCCACCTGTGGTCACCGTGTCCCGTACGTCTGGTCGCGGCGCGCCAGATGTTGGCCATGGTCAATACCCACATGGGGTTCGTTTGAACCACGCTTCCCGGGCTAGCCGGGGGAAGGTCCCGGGAAGCGTGGTCAGACGGACCCCGGGCCGTGGCCAAGGAAAAGTAACATCTGGCCGCGTGCCACGGCCCGGGGTCCCTGGCGGGGTCCCGGGCCATGGCACGATCGGCCGGACGCGGCGGCCGCATTGGCCCCGCCGCCCGCCCGTCTCCTCGGAGGGTGGGCGGCGGGGTGCGTGGAGGGGGCGGGGCCGCGTGGCCGCACGTTGCGCCGCGCGGCCCCGGCCCCTCCCACTTTCCCTGCCGGGATCCCCCCGGCACGTCTGTTGTGCCGTTACGGGGTGGCCCCGGCGGGGAACGAAGCCGTTGGCGCCGGTACGGGGCCAACGGCCGCCGTATCGTCTGAAAATACCCTTTGAGACTTGTTGTTTTCTTGCCTTTCTCACTTCAGGCATGGTTCGATAATGTGGTAAACAATAATATCTGGTATTCCAGTCTGGTGGTGAACATCTGTGGTAACTGGATAGCTACCGGATAACCTCCAAACTATCTCTAATACTGGATATTAATGGCGGATAATAAAATTGCTATCTGTTTCAGCAGTAATCCATATGGAACAGATACACGTCTGTATTATTATTTAGGAGGTGCACAGTAATGGAGAAAAATTATAGAGATGTTAAAAAAAACCCTCCCTTTATTTATGCTGCAGTAATCTTAAACCCCCCTCCCCCCTCCACACACACAATATGACCAGGACTCAAAGCACCGTTCAAATGGCTTCCTCTCTTTATTTAATCCAACTTCATATCTGCCCTATTTATAGCTATGAGCGCATAGTCAAAACTTATTACTGTAATAAATCTTCTGAGCGTGACCTCCAGTGGAGATGAGGTATGGGAACACGGCTCCAAACTTCAGCCAATAAAGAATATTGGAAAAGGTTTGTGTGCTTCTGAAATGCAGGTGGTTCTTGAAAGAGTTGGGGCGAGTCTCTTGGATTTTGGACTTGCAGACATATTGGGTGCTTGGTTGTGCACTTTATTAATAAATTACACAAGGGAAAGAACTCTGTGTCTCAGGATCTTCTTCTAGAAGAAGATGAGAGCATGGTCTTGAGCTTTCAAAGACTCACAATGGTTCTGTACCATTCTATGTGGGGGAGGTTGAAGGGGGACTCTGAGGTTTAGGGGATAGTGTAGCAGCTCAGGAGCTTCTGAAGGCATATGCTTTGGGGAATTAGTTATCCTCTCCCATTGTAACAGGATGCTCATCCAAGTAGGTATTTTCAGGATCAGTGCCCCAAATGTGCCACATCACTGAAGCTTTTCTTCCACTCAGGGGTAGTTTATTTATTTTTTACAGTTCCATCACCAAATAGTCTTAGGTGGCATTCAGACGTTCAGTTTGTGTCCGAATCTTACAAAATTCGAATGTATCTTGCATGTCCCTAATTCGAAATATTGTCGTCAATATCGCACCTAAGTAATCCGCAGTTCATAGCTAGTCAAACCTACCTTTATGCTGTCCAATTGAATTAAACCCGCTCTGTAAAGCAGTGTGAAAGCGACATCGTATTCGGTATTAACTGGTGCGAAATATTTCCTGCATGTGAAGGCAACTGTGCTTCCAAGTGCGCTGTTTTACTCCTGCCACTACAGGATGCAGCCGCCGCCGCCACCGGATCAGACTGGGAGATAACGCTGTTTGTTTACAAACAACTCCTCCCCATGTGCGTGTTCACATGGGGAGGAGTTGTTTGTAAACAAACAGCGTTATCTCCCGGTTGGATCCGGCTGCTGCTGCTGCTACTGCTGCTGGAGCACTACTAGGAGGCAGAGGCAGGTGAGGGATGGAGTCCGGAGGCTGGGAGGGGAGGTAGAAGAACTTATTGGGGGAGAAGCTGGCTGCAGCCTGCTGCCCAGCCATCCTGTAATTTCCTGTAATTGAACCGCACTGAACTGGCGGGTAAATGCGCGCTCCAAGAAGGTCTGAATGCATTATTTCTCTGTAGGAAACAGCGTATGGCACGCATGTGAACGCAACTGGCATTGTTAACAGCGAACTAGAGAAAACAAATGTTTAAAATCCAGATGATTGCTGCACGTGTGAATGAGCCTTTACTTTTGGAAAGCCCCTTCACTGGGCTTCCAGCGGAGCTTCCTAGCTATCTTCAGATGAGTCCCTTCCTGTATTCCCCTAATTTTCCCTGTTTGTAGGTGAGTCCATCTCTAGGGCCCTAGCCTCCCACTCTGCATAAACTACTCATGGGCTCCAAGACTTATGTCAAGGCTTGGTTCCAGGACCCTGGAGAGCTCCCAGCATCAGAATTCCAGATCTGTCCTCTTTGATACTCACTTTCCAACTGTCCCAGGTCTGAGTGAGGTCATTTGTCTCATGAATGACTTATGGAGAGAAGTCTCCAGCTCTTAGGTTGCCCGTGTGTGGGGGGATGAGTGAGGGGTGAGTGGGGATGCATGTGTGGCCGTGTGCACACCCCGCCCACGCACATACCACTGCACCCACGCGTGCTCCACCTGGCAGCGCCGTGTAAGAATGGCCTTAGTCTTTAGTGACCTATGTGAAGAATTGTAGGGTGGGCCATGACTCAGGTGGTAGAATGCATGCTTTGCATGTACAAGGTTCCAAGTTCAATCCATGGTATTTCCGATTCAGGATCATTGGTAACACGCCTGGGTGAGGCCTCTACCGGGGATCCTGGAGGGTCTCAGGTAGCGCGCCTGGGTGAGGCCTCTGCCGGGGATCCTGGAGGGTCTCAGGTAGCACGCCTGGGTGAGGTCTCTGCCGGGGATCCTGGAGGGTCTCAGGTAGCACGCCTGGGTGAGGCCTCTGCCGGGGATCCTGGAGGGTCTCAGGTAGCGCGCCTGGGTGAGGCCTCTGCCGGGGATCCTGGAGGGTCTCAGGTAGCACGCCTGGGTGAGGCCTCTGCCGGGGATCCTGGAGGGTCTCAGGTAGCACGCCTGGGTGAGGTCTCTGCCAGGGATCCTGGAGGGTCTCAGGTAGCACGCCTGGGTGAGGCCTCTGCTGGGGATCCTGGAGGGTGTCATGGAACATGCCTGGATGAGGCCTCTGACGTAGACCCTGGGCAGCTTTATTTGAAACCCTGCTGCCGTGTCAGGTTGTTCAATACTGGGCTAAGTCATACCATTGGTCTGACTCAGTTAGATAGCTCCTTATATCCTCATTTTTGTGTGTGTTCCTAGATTCTAAAGAGAGATCAGCTGGTAGGGAGATACCTATCCTCAGGGGAATGACACATTCTTTTTCTAAACTTAGGATATCATCACCTGCCTGTTTAAACTGACATGAGACAAAGACAAAGGAATCATTCAAACCTGAAGTTCATATTCTGCTTCCTTCATGGCCAGCCAAAGAGGAGTTTTAACTAGAGGCTAGGCATGAAAGAGGAGAATAAGAAAGAAAATCTTGCTCCCTTCAGCGCTTGGTAAGGTGAGTGCTATCTATCTTATTGACTTTACAGCCTCACTTTTTCAAACCATTACCATCTCTTTTGCAAGGTCAGTAAAATACCATTCACAAGGTCAATAACCACATGCATGACCAAGAGCTTAAGGGAGTCATGTTTTCTTTCTTTCTTCTCCTCTTTCATGGCTGGCCTCTAGTTAAAACTCATCTGTTGCTGGTCACGAACGGACCAGAATATGAACTTCAGGTCTGAATGATTCCTTGGTCTTTATCTCATGTCAGTTTAAACAGGCAGGTGATAACCCAGGTTTTGAAAAATGTCAGGAACCTTTACATGGCCAAGAGCAGAATTTAATTTTAAATCCCCTAATAAGAGAGAGAAAAAATACTGGCAGGAAAGAAGGGGAAACCTAGAAAAAGCAAAGTGATGAAAGAGACATCTCTTTATATCGTACAATATAGGAAGGATAGGATTTCAGTGATAAGAACATAAGAAGCATCATATTGGGTCAGACTCTTATTGGTTCATTGAGTCCAGCATCTTCTCCATTAACGGTGGCCACCTTTTGTATACAATGGTCATAATGGAATGATCCATTCCCTGCTGAAAGCAGAGTGAGTAACATCGAGAAGGAGTGGGCAGCATGGCAAGACTCGCCTCTGTTGGACAGCACAGGGCAGCCACTGGATACCAGGAATCCCTGAATGGTGAGTTTGTCCTGATCCTGCAAAGGCTTACAATTGGGCTTGGCTGCCTTCCACCTTAGCTGTTTTTAGAGGATGTAGTAATGCCTGTATTTATGGTAGCATGGCCCTGGGAAGTATAGGCATTCTTCTAAATTTGCAGAGCTCTGTGTGGGCCCTGAAGCGTAATTTCCCTGTAACTAAGTAACGCACGTGTGCCAGAGACTTCTCCAGTGGTGGCTCCCCCCGCAGGAAATTTGGGGCACTGCCCCCCAAAGCACCGTGGGGGCCACCACCGCTGCTCAAATTTTTTTTTAATTTTTTTTTAAAAAACTGCACCGCTTATGACAGCTACAGCAGCCTCTGAGCTGCTGCAGAGGCTGCTGTAGCTGTCACTGTTGTTCTTCTCCCTTCGGGGACCCACTCTGCTGGGAGTGGGTCCCCGAAGGGACAAAAAGGCTGAGCTGCTCAGCC
>QEPC01011901.1:23002936-23030450 GCA_003113815.1 Sphenodon punctatus | reverse complement strand
ATCCTGGAGGCATAATAGTGTTGTCTAGCTAGGGAGATAGCCGAGGAGAGGGAGAATTTGTAGTGGAGGAAGTCAGGGAGGGAGCGGGATTTGCGCCAGAGGCGTTCGGAAGCCCGGTGCAGGAGCAGAGGTAGCGGATGTTAGGGGTGAGCCAGGGGTGGGGGTTTGGGGGCCAAACAGGGTGGGAAGAGAGGGGGGCAAGAGAGTCAAGGGTCGAGGAGAGAGAGATGTTGAGAGTGGAGATGGCAGAGACTGGGGAGGAGGAGGAGAAAACGGAGGGGAGGAGGGGGGATAGAGAGGAGGCAAACTCCTTGGGGGTAAAGACTTGCATATGCATTTTGTGGAAGGGGCGCAGAGAGGGGGAGAGGGGATGGTGGGAGATGACCTCTGATGTCCCTTCCAACTCTACGTTTCTATTATTCTACTTAAAAACTCAGCCCAGGAAAAGGGAGAAGAGATGAGGAAACATGCACAAGGATAGAGGAGCTATCAATGGCATAGATCCATGATTTGGACCTTCCTTTTCATGACCGCACTCCTTAAACACCCCTGCCCCCAACTTCTGTGTGATCCTCAGAGCTAGTACTAATTTTCAGTGACCCCAGAGAGGGTAAAGGTTACTGAGCCCTGGCTTAATCTAAATTGTGACTTTGGGGTCTCCCCCCCGCTCCCCTGTGTAACATGAAGGATTGGATACGTTGTTGGAGGGTAGGTCCATTAACGTCTATTAGCCAAGAAGGTTTCGGGGATGTAACTTCTGACCATTGGGAGCTGGGAGTGAACAGGGAATGGATGACTCCACTACGACCTGTTGTGTAGTTCTCCCCGGCTACTGAGATTGGCCACTGTTGAAGACGGGGTCCTGGGCTGGATGGACCATTGGTCTGACCCAGTACCACACTTCTTATGTTCTTATGAAGAGAAAAGAAGATTTTAAGACTGCTTAGTGGAGGAAGGAGTGGGGATGCTGGTGGGGAGGGACCCCTTTGTACTTCTGCATTTCCAGTCTTCTTTAAAAGCAGGGGTGTGGGGGGAAAGGAAGACAAACTTGACTCGCATTAACCAGGGGCTTTTGGGCGTGAATGCCAACTGCTGAAAGCTAACGTATAAGGCTGTATTCATACAAGCTGCTTAGTATGTGGAAAAACCCTTGTCCCCATGTTATGAAAAGGTTAATTCAGAGGATATATTGGGTGTTTTTACACACACATTTCTCCTGCATGTTTGCTGTTACATCCTGAACTTTCTGTGTGTTTAAATCACTCACCCAGATCTTAAACTTCCGGATCTTTGAACTTCTGCGTAGAACTTCTCCCAGAACTTTTGTGTGTAAAAAGTTCTCCTGGTAAACTGCTTTGCTCCAGGCAGCTGTGGTCACTTGGTTTCCATGGCAGCCCCTCACGTCTACAGCTGTGGCTACTTTAGGCTGCCTCAGGCCAGGCATTGTGTGTATGTGTGAAGAATGCATCTGGAACTTACTTGTGGACTTGTAAACCCAGAAGACTGAAAAATCGGGACGGTAACGTGTGTGTAAAAATGCCCATTATGTAATGAACATTAAATCCCCAAAAGTTAAGCTGGAAAGCCACGTTTAACAATTGTTCTAAATCCATTGTTCTAAATCCATCCACGAATTTCTTGTCTTGTGTGAAAGGATCAATCCATTTATAAGTCCACCTTAACTGTTGCAGGTGGGGGATAGAAGTGATTTCCCCCTCAGGGAACAAATCCCCAACTGTCTGCCTGATCGAGAAGATGCATTGTGGAGAAGAAAAAACCAACCACCACCACACTACAGCATAATGGGATACCTATTAGTGGCTGTGGCAGTGTGCAAGGTAACTTTTGAAGATGGGCAGGGAATGTAGGAACAATTAAAATCCACAAATGCAAACTCGGCAACAGAGAGTAGAGATGGGAGAAGAGTCTCTTGTGAATGCAGCCTTAATGTTTAAACCTTGAGCATATCTCTGGTGTGGAATCTGTATTTTCTTAACTATTTTCTTTGCAGTAAGCGTAAAGTGGGGAAACTTGCTTGTTTCCTCTTTTTTTTTTTTTTTTTAAATGGAGTGTTTAGTTTTGCACTTCACTGTTTAAAATCTCCAAGAAATGAACTTCTGGGTTTTCTTGTCAATCAGGCAGCGGACAGAAGAATATTGCCACAGCTAACTGAACCTTATGGAATAAGAAATTCCTGGGTATCAGAGTCCTCTCAGGCATAAACAAGAAATATAGCCCTTTCTCCCTAAATGAAATCGGAAGGAGAGAGAGGTTTCTGTGCAGCATCATGGAACTGCACCCCCTTTATTCACTGCTGTCTTGTTTTGGTCTATTGAGCGCTGTCAACAGAACAGCTTTCTGGACGAGTAGACTTGACTCTTGTACCCGGCACCAATTTGAATCCTGTTGCAAATTGACTTGGGAGTCTGACTCAACAGATCAGGGCATGATGAGGGCACTTGAGGAGTAGCACCAGTTGACGTGCAAGGCTAAGAATAAATTGTTCCATTGTTCAGAGAGTCCACAGAGATCTTGTTAACACCGATAAAGAGAGAGGACGGGCACAGGTCATATTAACAATGGTGCTGCAGTGGGATCCACATAACCAGAGATTTGAGTTATGCAAGTTTGTCTTTAAGTCAAAGAAATATGCTTTTTTCTCCACCCCAGATCTAAAAGACACGTTGTTTCTTGAAAAGCTGAATTCTGCACCCTTCGGAATCAATTTTTTAAGATGTAGAGAATGTAACCCCCGCATCCCAAAGTAAAAGCATCAATTCCCTTTAGTGTAGTAATGATTACTTGGCAGGTCTTGGTTAAAAAAATATTGTAATAGAGCTGAAACCGGTAGCTCATTTGCTACCGGTGGGCAATACTTGCAATTTCAAAACTCTTGCTGGGTGTCCAATGGGTTACCAGAGTACCAACTGGGCACCCAATTATCCCCCCCTCCCCAATACGGGCTATTGCCATTAACAAATTATAGATTCATCATTTTACCAATTAGTAAAATGTTAAATCGATACAGGAATTGTGATGAAAGTTGAAAAATCGCTATTGGAAGTTGAGAAATCAGGACAATCAATGGTAAAAAATGGCTACATTGGGTAGCCCCTTGAGCACTAATTGGTTACTGATTGTTACCAGGTCAGGTCAAGCACCGCAATTTCAATGGGTATGCCTGTTTTTTAGGTAGTCATTTTAGGTAGGACACACACTGACTCTCCCACTGGAAAAAGGAAAACGTTACTGGAATTCTTGATGTTCATGCAAATATAAGGTCCTCGACAGGAGTTCTGCAGTGAAGGCCCATAGGTTGTGTCTATCTTCATAGAATCTTAGAGTTGGAACGGACGTTAGAGGTCATCTAGTCAAAACCCCTGCTCCATGCAGGAAATCTACAGCGACAGCGTCCCCGAGAGATGGCCGTCCAGCCTCTGCTTGAAACCCTCCAGCGAGGGAGAGAGCCCACCACCTCCCTACACCTTCTGTTCCACTGTCAAACAGTTCTTACCATCAGGAAGTTCTTCCTGATGCTTAGCAGAAATCTGCTTTCTTGTAATTTGAGCCCATTGGTTCTAGTCTTGCTTCAGGAGCAGCAGAGAACAAGTCTGCTCCATCTTCTATGTGACCGCCCTTCAGATATTTGAAGATGGCTGTCATGAGCTATAAAGTAGACTAGTTTACTAAGAGCCCCCCAGTGTTTGGAGACCCCCTTCTGAAGTGCTGTGGGCCTCTCACAGATGGTGGCTCCCAGCGGTGGAAGCTTTGCGTATCCCCATTTTTACAGATAGTCGTCCAGCTCTAGGACACACACTGAGGGTGTTTTCAGACGTGACACTGGCACGGATCCATCTGCTCTAGCGCGGATTAATCTGGGTGCCAGCGTTGAGTTTGAAACCAGCCACCACATGCTACCATAGTCCGGCTTCCGACCATGGTGGAGTTTAGCCCGGGATTTCACTCGGGGAAATCCCCAAGTGACAGCCCTGGCTAAGCTTCACCATGGTCGGGAGCCTGCTAGAGGACCCCGAGTAAATTGGGCTATCACTTCTGAGAGCCTGGTTTACTCTCCCCAGTCCAGAGTGGTGGCTGGGCACCATGGTGACTGTCATTGGCGTCCCTGACTGCCCATCTGCCAGGGGGAGGGTCGCTGTGCACGGCCACATGGATGTATGTCCGTACGTCACCCTGTCCCTTCCGTGACCACCATCACGCCTCTTTGGTGGCCCGGTGGATCCCAACCGGGGTGAGGGTCACCTCCACTGGCCAGAGAAGTCTGAGGCAGCAGAGGCAGCCTGTTGTGTTTGAAAGCACCCTGGCTCTCCCATTATAAAAAAGGAAAACATTACCGTAATTCTCTTATGTTCATGCAAACATAACATCACCTGCAGGAGACAGGAGTTCCTGCATTGCAGGCCCATAGTTGTGTATCTATTTCTTCTAGTTTATTAATAGCTTGGGACCCTGCTTCTGAATTGCTGTGTGCTTCTCATAGACCAAGGCTCCCAGCATTTGAAGCTTTGCATATCTGCATTTTTACATCAGTGCTTCTCTCACTTGCGTTGTCATTTCAAGTTTATTCATGGACACCATGTTTTTAGCAGGGGTAGGAGGGAGAGCATGAGTGCTCGGGTAGCACTTCCTAGATCCAGCCTGGGATATATTGGAAAAGAAATCTCAGTGGGAGTCTGAACCGCTTACTCAAATTGATCCATTACTTGTAGGGGGTTAATGTTTCTGAAATCACCTGCTGACTAGAGCTGAAATGCAAAAACAGAGATACCCATCGCATTTCTGGTACCCAAATCAAATGGAATATTTCAGGTAGTTTTGGTACCTGAACCATTTTTTAATTGGGTAGCTGAAATACCGACAAACTGGTATAGTGAAATACCAATTTTGTCCCAATTATGTCCAAGATTCCAGGAATTTGGGGGGTATTATTTTGGTTTTGGGGGGTAATTTTATAATGTTGGTATACTGGTTGTCAGTATTTCAGTACTCCAGTATACTGGTTGTTAGTGTATCAAAATTTTGAGTACTCAGATTGTGTAACCGGGTACCGTTTTGTATAACCAAAATGGTACCAGAAAATGTGAGTATTACCAATGGTACCGAATCAGGCACCCATTCAGCTCTACTTCTGAATAGTTTTAGATTCCCACTGTGGCCACTGGTCCATAAAACAAAGCGATCTTTTCTTTATATCAAGGGTAGGGAACATAAGGCCCAGTGACCAAATGTGGCCTGTGGGTAGATTTTATTTGGCCCTTTCTAGTTTGCTGGATCTGGCTCCCTGAATTCAGTTCCTACTCCCAAACACACATGGAGAGATCACATCAGAAGTGAGTAAAGACAAGGACATTAGGGATGTGCGAACAGAACCGAGTTCGGAAATTTGGTTCCGTTTGATTTGGTTTGAAAATCGAGTTCAGTTCAAAAGTTCGGTTCGGTCGACCGAATTATTCGAGTTTGGTCAGAACTCCGAACTTCCGAACCGCGTTCGCACATCCCTAAAGGACATGTGCCTAAGGACGGGGATGAATCTATGGCATAGATAGGGGTCTATCCCCTGGTGCTGGCAGCAGCCATTTTGGAGAAGGGTGGTCACTCGGGGAAAGGGCACATGTGCAGAACAGCCCCGGTGACCACTTTGTGCATGCACAGTGATTATTATTATTTTAAAAAAATATATTTTTAATAAAATAAAACGAAAAAATAAAAACGGAAACTAATGAAATCAAATGAACGTCATTTGCTTATTCATTCCTTTTTGTTACCTTACTTACAAAAATGAATGGGGGGTTCATTTCTTCTTGTAACTAACTAAAACTATATGAATTGCACACTCCTATGACCTGTATACTCCTCTACCTTCCCTTACCCTAAGCACATCCCTTAAGCCCCCTGCCCCCAACTTCATTGCAGCCCTCGGATGTTGTACTAATTTTCAAATTGGCCTCGTATTCTCCACCTCAGAAGCAGCCCGGTCCCCTCTAGCACAATAAAATCAATCCTTGCTAACATCAGTCGGTTGCCAGCATACTGGATGCATGGTTTTTCCCAGCTCAGCTGTCATCATGAGGTCAGTAGGTTATGATGTGATCGTTCACTGAATGGTGTGTGATTCTATAAACGCTCTTTGTTCGGGTGTATTAATGGCAAGTTTAGGGATATTTTTTTTTTAAAAAAGGCCTGGTATGTTCGGTGAATACTCCCAAGGGACTGCCTGAGGCCAGAATAATAAAGCAGTGACTGGGTACCGCTGCTGCTGAACAACGTGAGGAAATTGTGTTGTCTTTGTACTAATGTTCACCAAAGTACTATTAGCAGGAGATTTGATTCAGGTTTCGCTTGTGGGGGGGCACCTAGAGCAAAGAATCTGAATGCCGCATGGTAGGGTTGAATCAAAATGTTTGCCCAGATTTCATTTCTGACTATTTTGCACTCACTTTGAGGCAGGGGGACTTAGTGGGGGAGGTGTTGTCTGTGCCCCTTGTCATGGACAGCCCATTAGCTCCGATGGGCCAGTCTCCTCGCGCATGTCTGCCCCAGGCAAGGTGTGGAACTGGTTCGTTTGGTTTGCCTCCAGAGACTTATGGAACCAGAGCAGTTCCGGAATGCTCTGGGGGATATACCTTCCAACCTTGATGGCCGATTGCCCAACGACCTCGTTACTCTCTGGAATGCCTTGTTAGCTGAGGCTAGGGCTGAAATGGCAAGTCACTGTGGTAACTTTTTCCAATGGAAAAAGCTCTTCCGCAATGAGCGGCACGTTGCAATAGAGACATTCATTCCGCTACTTTCATTCCGCTATTTCTGCCATTCTGCTACTTGCATTCCACTACTTCCACCAGCTGTGAAAATAGTGGAACAATGTTCGTTCCGACAGTTTCTATCTTCCACAATGTCCACTGGCACTGCGAAGTAGCGGAACAATGCTTGTTTCGACAGTTTCCAAGATTGTTCAGAAAGTTTCCAAATTAGTGGAATGCTGGCGGAAAAGCTGCAGAAAGTTGCGGGCAATTCAAAAATGGCGGAATGAAATAGTGAAATGGAAAAAGGAATTGCTGCTTCATCCCTAGCCGAGGCCATTGACTGACTGGCCCCCAGGCATCTGCTCCCTGAGCATAGGCAGCACAGAGACCCATGGTTCATGGAAGACCTGTATCAGCTGAAGCAGGTGGGGAGACAGTTAGAGCGATGGTGGTGCCGCATTTGTGCTTAAGCTGGCCAATTGCAGCATAGAGCTGCGTTAAAAGCCTATGCCGTGGCTATGCGGGCAGCAAAGAGGAGGTTTTTTGCTACTACCATAGGATCTGAAAAGTCTCATCCGAGTGGTGAAGGAGCTGGTCAGTCCGGCCTATTTCCACCTGGAACTGGAATCTTCCAGTGCTCACTGTGACATGTTTGTTAATTATTTTCCAGATAAAATTGCTTGTATCCACCATGACTTCGACGCTGCACTTGATGCAGTGGATGTACCTGAATTTATGGGAGCCCCCATCTGGTCCACTTTTGTGGGATCAGTTTCAGCAGCTGCACCACGGCTGTGGAACTCTCTCCCAGTGGAGATTCACCTCTCTCTGGATCTTCCCTCCTTCCGGTGACAATGTAAAACTTGGCTGTTTTGCCAGGCATTTGGTGAGGGAGACGGATAGTGTTTGTGTGTGGAGTGTTTTTCTGCAAGGTAGTGGGTTTTAGTCGGGCCTCATTCAATGATTTTTTAAAAATTGTTTTTATATTGTATTTTGTATTTTTAAATGTATTTATTTATTTAAAACTTATATCCCGCCCCTCCTACCCACAGGAAAGCCCAGGGTGGTGAACAACACTCAATAAAACAATATAAGCATTTAAAAACTATTTAAAAACACAATATGTGGGGACCCCCCCCCCACACTCCTTGCCAAAAGCCTGATGTAACAGCCAGGTCTTACATACACGCCGAAACAGCAGGAGAGTGGGAGCCAACCGAGCCTCCTCCGGGAGCGAATTCCACAGCACAGGGGCGGCCACTGAAAAAGATCTAACATCGGTGGCCACCCACCTCACCTGGGGAACCTCCAAAAAGGCTCCCACGGACGAGCTCAAGGGTCGCATGGGCACATGGGGAGTGAGGCCGTCCCGCAGATAAGCAGGGCCCAGGCCGTGAAGGACTTTAAAGGTTAAAACCAGCACCTTGAACCTGGCCTGGTGCTTTATAGACAACCAGTACAGAGCCCGGAGCACTGGTGTCATATGCTCCCTGTGACCCGCCCCCATAAGGAGACGGGCCACGGCATTCTGCACCAGCTGCAGCCTCCAGACCATCTTCTCGGGGAGCCCTACGTAGAGCATGTTGCAGTAATCCAGCCTCAAGGTGATGAAGGCATGGATGACAGTGGTGAGGTCGGAGTCTGAGAGATACGGCCGAAGCCACCGGACAAGATGTAACTGCTGGAACGCACTCCCCACCATGGCCACAACCTGAGATTCCAGGCTGAGCTACGAATTGAGGAGCACACCCAGACTCCGCACTTGAGAGACCATAGGAGGGCGAGCCCCACCAACAAGAGGAGATTCAACCACCCGCAGGTCCCCCAAGTCCTCGCCCACCAACATCAACCCTGTCTTGTCAGGATTCAATTGCAGATGGCTCAACCTCATCCAAGCCCCCACAGCTGACCGGCACTGGGAAAATAAGGAGACTGCGTGGCCTGGGTCGATGGAAAAGGAGAGGTAGAGCTGAGTGTCATCAGCATACTGATGACACTGCTTGCCCTGAAACCCCCTCACGATCTCCACTAACGACTACATATAGATTTTAAACAAGAGGGGGGACAGAATGGCACCCTGCGGGACTCCACATGTGAGGTCCCGGGGGGAAGACGTACACTCCCCCAAGACCACCCAGTGAGTTCTCCCATCCAGGAATGAATGAAACCAGTCAAAGACCGTTCCGGCAATTCCAGCACGGTCCCGCAGGTGAGTCACCAACACCTCATGATCGACTGTGTTGAATGCAGCTGAAAGGTCTAGTAGGACCAGTAAGGTCTGACAACCCTGGTCCAATGCCAGACGGAGATCGTCAACCAAGGCCACCAAGGCCGTCTCCATACCGTACCCAGGTCGAAACCCAGACTGGGAGGGATCAAGGAAACCGGTGCAGTCCAGATGTTCCTGGAGCTGCTGTGCCACAGCCTGTTCAATAGCCTTCCCTAAAAAGTGAAGGTTAGAGACCGGCCGATAACTGGCAGGAGCATCAGCGTCAAGAGATGGTTTCTTGAGCAGGTGTCTAACCACAGCCTCTTTTAGGCAATCAGACACCCTGTCCTCCCGGCACCCCAGGCATCCTGTTTCTATTGTCTTTTGTATGCTTCTCTGAACTGCCATTTGGCAGGCGGGGGCGGGTTATAAATTTTGAATAAGCTAAACTAAACATAAATGCGGGCATTTTGATCGTTGTTTCTGATTTCCAATCAGAATGATTGAAAAAAATGTGTGAGTTGATTGTGCATGTGCAGAATGATGCCTGCCATTCTGTGCCTGGGCAAATGGCCACTAGTGTACAAAAAAATGGCTGTAGCCACTCTGTGCATGCAGAAATTGCTCAATTGGAATTCAACTTGGAAAATTATTTTGATTGGAATTCCAATTAAAACATCAGCAGCCGTCCCGTTTTTGTGGAACTCTTCCGCAAAAACAGATTGGCTGTTTTGAACCAGCTCTACAATGTGGCAAAATGGAACTAAAATAGGGCCAGGTCCTCTAACCCTCATGTACACACCCTTGACATTGTGGGTAAGGCCTTTGCAGGGAAGATCAAAGAGCCAATCTGGACTACTCTTTCTGAAATGCTGATAGGCTCACATTTTGGTGAACGTCCGGGATAAAAGAATTCCACATCTGGAGCATCCACCGCAAGCACTGTTGATTTCACCCTTGCTGTCCATACAGTGTGCCAAGAACATGGAGGAGAGCACTCGCTACTGAATTCTGCACCAGCTTCAGTCGCTGAACACTTTTTCAGGCATCCTCATGTTACAGTAGTCACCCACCAACCATCCCGCAGGTGTCTGGAAGGCACACTTGTGCTCTCAGATGTCTTCAGCCTGCTGCTCACCTGATGGTGTCCAATCCACTCTTAAAGGGCTCGGATCCCTCCAAGGAGTCCCTGTCACATACTCCCACCAATCCACATGACCCACCAACCACCATTACCTCAGTCTTGTCTGGATTCAGCTTCAGTTGACCTGCCCGTATCTAGTCCTGTACCACAGCTAGTTGCTGTGGAGAGGTTGAGACTGCTGGGCTAGGGACTGATGAGGAGAGAGAGAGGTGGGTGTCATCAGCATATTGGTAGCATCCGTTTCCAAATTTCTGAACAATCTTGCCAATCAGTCTTGTATACACATTGAACAGAAGCAGGAACAAAATTGAACACTGGGGGACTCCATGGGGATGAAGAGCAGGATTTGAGTATTTGTATTTGAGTATTTGTTATTTTGTTTTGCAACTTTGTTTATGTCGTTACCTAGCTTAATTTTCATAGTTTATTTGTATTCTGATGCTTAGTTCAACTTGTTCAGTGTTTCTGTGGACTATCCCGCGAAACACTAGACAATAGCGCCAGGTCATACCGTACAAAGCACCGAAATCAAAATACTGAATAAACTAAGGAAATAAAATAGAAAAGCAAAGTTAATGAAACAACAAAAGTTCCTGAGACAAAACAACTGAATTAATGAAAATGAAAACATTGCATTTTCACAGCTAATGAAGATTTATTTAGACAACAAACATGCAAAAAACAAAACAAAAATTCATGAATATACTGGTGTATGGGTTTCAGAACAACTCGATCTATTTATTTTTTTTTCCATGTGGGAATCTATTTCTGTGCAGTAGGTGGCGGTGTTTGGTAGTTAATGAGGATGGTTTAGCTTTCTAAAGACCACTCCTGTCCTGATTCAGCCTCCACTGTTAGACACCAGAGTTAGAAAACATGGACTCTCGTTGTTTTATTCTTGGGAAGATGGAAGGAGGAGGAAAGAGAACCAAAGAGGGATAAAAGGACTTTGGGTGAGAGAGAAGGTAAGAAAAGGAGAGTGGTGGAAAGAACATTGTGGACTTAAGGCCAGTTTCATATGAGCTGCTAAATTGGTTGGTTCACAACGCACCTGTCAATCGGTTAGAGCTGAAACGAGTATCTGCTACGAGCTAGTCTCTAGTTGGACTTTGCAGTATGCAATAGTATCAGGTATCTGGTGGCCAGATACAGAACAGTATCTGGTACCTGTTGGTGATTGATCTCGTTAACTGGATTGCTGATTTGCCATGATATCGCGCATTAGCATTTACCAAATTAGTGTTACCTGATTTAGTGTTTATTGCCCATATTATTTTTTTTAAAGTCCCTTCTTCCGGATCTGGTTTTAGAGTAGAGATGGCAACACTTGGCTATGCAGTAACATGGTAAATGTTTACAGGTTTGACGGTTAACTTCCATGGTAGCTGGTTAGTTACTGAACAACTGCCAAACTAACCAGATTACTGGACATAAACTGTAGATATTTTTTTTCTACCTGTTTCCGCTCTTATTGTCACTCGCACGTCAAACAATGGTATTCAGCAGTTAGGGAGTGAAGTATGTACTCCAGAAGAATCGGGAGCAGATAATCAACTTTGCTTTCTACTAGACTGTATTGCCTTATAATGTGAATCCTTTCTGAGTTTGACTGTAGTACAAAGTGAATCTCCAGCTGAGAACCCCACATAATTCATCCCAGAGTGCTTTGTGCACAAAGCATTAAAGAACAGGTGTTGTTGGGTGCACTTTCAAGACATGGATACTGGAGCAGATGGTCACTAGGCCTAAAACAAGACATCTCTGTGAGTACTGATTCTATCGGAACCAGGGCATTTGCTGAGATTTGAGAGCGTGGAAACTTATTGGCTTTTCCACTGTGTTTGCCATTTTCCATTATTTTGGCAAGATGAACGGGCTGGTCCGAAGCCCATGTGTGTCCAAAGTGCACCCCTGGCAGTGGTGGAGACAAAAACTTGCCAGTTAAGCACTGGGGAAGTGCTGTAAATTACCATAAACGTGCTGTAGAACTTGTAAAAGTCCCAGGAAGAGACGAAAATGACGAATAAAAGGGGGGAAGCATGGAATCACCAGAAACTAAGACCAAACACTCCCCAAAGGTCGGCATTTCCTTTTGGAAGGGGAACAGTTGTTCTCATCTGAACCCTAATGGTGACGGTACCTAAATCAGTTTAGGAGTCTAGTGTGAATTATACCAAACTGAGTTACTAAAACCTGAATAATTGCTTTGACTTTGATCAATTATTTTTGTTTTGTACGTGTGAACATGGCCTAAGAGAAATAGGCTTGTTAATTGTTGATAACAATGCTGCTGCTGCTCAACAGTTAGTGTGACCAATGCCAGCCATCTAACCAGAGTGATATAGGTGTTGAAGGAGAATAGTCGGGTGGCTTTGTGGATGTTGACAGGGAGATTCCCTCATGTGTAAGGGTCAGTCGGGGACATAGCAGAAAATTGAGGGGGTATCTTGGCAATTTATCCAATCCTGTATATTCTTGAAAAAAGCAACAATTATGCAGTGAATGTTGGAAGATCAAGGTCGGATTGTGCATCCCTCCCAATGCTAAGAGCATATTTTTTGCATGTCTACGGGAAACGCTAATGTGGAAAGATTATTCTGTTTGGAAATGCATCAAAAGGTATCTTCAAAGTACAATGCATCAGGATCACATGCATGTTCAAGCATTTTTGAAGTTGCTTTCACAGAGTTATCAGCCTTTAATGATGGGATTGATATCTTTGCTGCTACTGAAAGTTGTGAAGGCTTCTTATGACTTTATAAGAACTTCTTGCATGCCAATCAGGGCCAGCTCTTGGTGTTCTGATGTCCTTTGCAAAACACCTGTGCTCTTCCTTCCCTCTGCACGGCAAACATAGGGGGTGTGCGCTTCATTTTTGTTTTTTTAATTACTAAATTGAATGAAGCCCCATTCACTTTTAATAATTAAAATACAAAAACAGATGAATCAATTATTATGGTTTGCTTTCATCCATTTTCATTTTAAAAATAATTTTAAAAAAACCCTGTGCATGTGGAACATGGCTGGCCGGGGGCATTCCCCGCACGTGCGCCTTTCTCAAAATGGTGCTGATGCTGGTGGCGCAATTTTGGAAAAGTGGTTCACATGCACAGACATCCCTGGTGGCCATTTTGCACATGGACAGTGATTATTTTTTTAAAAAATTAAAAATAAAATAAAGGGGGGGGGGGAATCCCCCAAACGGTAGGGTCGTTTACGAAAACCTCCCAAAATGAAGAGGTTTTTGGAAAACAAAAATGGTGGTGGCGTCTTCTGCACACTCCTACACAAAGCCCGTGTTGGAAATCATTGCCACTGCCATGGGTGCTGGGAATGAGTTGCAAAGGGGTGTGGTCGCACCTACCTGGATCCTTCTCAGACATTCAGGCAGGAGCGAGTGACCACACCTCTTTTCCAAGCATCATGACATCACAACCCTTAGAAAGGGGTGTGGCCATCTCAGTACGGAGCAGAGTGAAGGGGATCTCCTGCCCATCACATCCCCTGAATTGAATTCTGCAGATACCTCTGGCCATTGCCATCCTGATTGCTCTACTCTTTCTTTCCCAGTTCATCCAGGTAAAGATCCTGGATATTAACTGAATGGAATGACAAGATACTAAGTGGAATGTGAAGCAGGAGAACATCTGTCCCTCTTTATGTGCTTAGGAAGTTGGGAGGTGTGTGTGAAGAAGGGTGGAGCTTATTGGACAAGAGAGTGGGGCTTGTTCCTTGTTGGCCACTGGAAATGTAGTAAGGTATGCTACTGTGTACGTAGTAGTCCTCTGCCATGGAACACGGCTGAATCAAAATGGCCCTTCTGTTTTTACTGAACTGTTCTGCAAAAATGGAACAGCTGTTGAAATTCTGATCACCTATACTGCCCATGAGCAAAATGGCACCCAGCCATAATGATGCCACCATTTTGCATACATCTGGGTGCCATTTGTTCACATACATAGAATGTCTGGATGCTATTTTGCAAATTGAAATTTTTTTGATCCAGTGAACAAAAACCAGAATGGTTTTTCATTCGGATTTTCATTCAGAACAGTCGAACTGACCAGATCTGTCAAAAATGGAATCCAGTCAGAAACAGGCTTTCATCCCTACCATGGATTAGCTAGGCCTCAGCGCTTCTTCCTGGCATGGGTTGGAGTATCTACTACGTAACACCACTTCTCCCTGCCGTTCACACCACCTCTGAGCAGTCCAATGCTACTGCAAAGTATAGCAGCCCATCTGAACCAAGCCTTTTGTTGTATTGGCTGACATCGTGAATAAAACATCCAAAAGCATTTTGCTTACAGCATGCTCCTCAAAGTATTCAACCAGCACAAGTCTCATTTGTGATGTACTCTCCCTTTAAAAAGTTTGGTAGATCTGCACTCATCCCAGTTACAATTCTACTTCCTTTCTGTTCCAATTGTTTTATTTGCAGAACAATCAAGTTGCAACCCAAGATGGCTGTGTTGTAACCAGCTCATCTGACTTGGCGTCCTTCTCGTTACAAGTTTTCAAAACATACCACTATTGTGCTGTTCCAGTAGTGACTTGGAGCTTAGGTACATAACAATCAGGATTTTGTACGGCTCCTGGATCTAGAACATGGGACTATAGGTTGCAAATGAAGGAACCTAGTTACTGCATGACTGAGCTGTGCCAGTGGAGAATGATGCCTCCTAGCTGTATAGTCTACATGCTCAGATATCCTTCCCCATCCACTCCAGGACTTTGTGTGGCTGCCTGGGATCTTGGCACACAATAGGCATGGGAATCCTATAAAAGGGCAACCTAGATGTGTTTCCAGAAAACAGAACGTTGCCTAGAGCTGAAACGGAGATGTAATTTGTAGGGATGTGCGAACGCGGTTCTGAGTTCGGACCAAACTTGAATAGTTCGGTCGACCGAACTGAACTTTCGAACCAAACTCGAATACGACCGAACTGTTTGGTCAAATCCGAACCAGTTCAGAAGGCCAAAAACTCCAGTTTTGAATGTACAAACTCGGTTTGGAAGTTCGGAATTCGACCGAACTCGAATAGTTCAGTCGACCGAACCGAACTGAATTTCCGAACTCAGTTCTGTTCGTACAACCCTAGTAATTTGGAACCGGCAGGTAATACCCACATTTTCAAGTACCATATTGAATACTCAACGTGTACCATATCACCAGGAAAATTGATAATTTTCAGTGCCAATTTTTTTTATTTTCTGGTTTACCGATTGCTAAATCGGAACCGAAAGTTGAAAAATCGGGACCGGAAGTCAACATTCTGAGACATTGGGCATCCGAATCAGGTCAAAATTGGGTAATGATTCATACCCGAAATATTCAAGTGAATTTGGCTACTGGAAATTCAATGGGTATATCTGTTTTTGTGAATAATCATTTCAGCTCAACTCTTGACCAACTACTAATGACAGCCCTTTAGCTCCTGTATTCCATTTTTCAGTTTCCTGATTCCCTGGCTCTTCCTAACCTAGTTCCTGCTTCCTCTCCTTGACATACTACCCAGATTTGACCCAGTGTGAACTCTGCCTACAATTCTGCTACATCCTCCAGTGAAAGCAACACGTGTCTCCTCAGCCCTGTCTGCAGCTCCACAATCTCAGCCCCACGTCAGTCTGGCCGACTAACTCTCATTAAAAGTCATTTTTGCCAAAGCCCCTTTCGAAAATAGCATTTGGGTTCCTAAGTCACTTGGATGATTTTAATTTTATTTTTTAGATGATGTCAGTATACTGCCTGTGCTTGGCTGTGGAATTCATAGATGGGACCATTACCAAGCAACCCAGTATTAATGGCATGTACTTTTCTTTACTGAAGCAAAGATGCATGCCAGAGCTCTACACAAGGGTTTGGGAACCTTTTCCCTTCCAAGGGCCATTTTGAAAATGAGTACAAGCTTTGAGGACTGCATAAAAGTTATGGGCAAGTATGCTTAAGAGGCGCACTCAGGAAGAGGAGGGTCCAGATTAGAGGTAAAACGAGCAACGCACTAACTGCTTCTGGTTTTTTTGTCTGATTTTTGAACAGCTTGTAGTCAACCTGAATTATGTTCGTCAAAACATCTAAGCAACTGATGTTTCAAAAGTTCAGTTTGTTTGATTCATTTGTTGTTGTTTTGGGGGGTGAGGTGGGGTTGTGTCCATTTCTGGTTTTTTATTTTTTATAAAATGTCAGTATATTGCCTGTGTCTGACTGTGGAATTCATAGATGAGACTATTACCAAGCAACCCAAGCAACGGCATGTACCCACAATAACTGCTTGTGGTGTTTTTGTCTGATTTTTTTAACAGGATGTAGTCAACCTGAATGACGCTCATCAAAATGTTCAAGCAACTGATGTTTCACAATTTCAGTTTGTTTGATTCATTTTTTGTTTGTTTGTTTGTTTGGGGGGTTGTGTCCATTTCTGTTTTTTATTTTTTATATGATATCAGTATGACATTTTTATTTTTTATATGATGTCAGTATATTGCCTGTGGTTCACTTTGGTTCATTTTCTACAGGAACTATAAAAAAGAGTGGTGGAAAATGAATGGTAAAAACTGGAAATTACCAAACTGAACAACCCAGACCGACTAAAATTGCGAAACGGGTGATCGACTTAAGTTCAGATCGGTAGTGTTTGTTATTTGATTCATTTGGGGTCGTATCATTTGGATTCGATCGTGCTGCTTGCTTTGATGGGTTCTTTTTTCACCTCCCTCCATTAGTACTGGCTAAGCAATCCTGCTTAGCAATGGCTGTCAGAAGCAGGAGGAACCTCAAAATGCCTGTGAAATGAAGTTGAAGTGTCAAAATGCAAATTCATGTAACTGCACCCGTGCCCACTGCCACGTTACTCATAGGCTAGTTATGGCTCTGAACTGAAAAAACGGTCGGGTATACACTTCAAATTTTCAGTACTCCTTGACTCAAATATTGGGTAACAATCAGTACCTGATTTCAATCTGATTTGAGTACCCAATGTCCCGGAATGTTGACTTCTGTTCCCGATTTGTCTGTTTTACACCCAGAGTTTCTGATCGGTAACTGGAAAATTGAAGAATCTGTTTCCAGAAATGACCAGTTTTGGGGGTATCCGGGTACCTGACTGATAATTGGGTAGCCTGCTGAGTACTCATTGTGGTACTCAAAAACTCATTTCACTTCTAACCTGGGACTGAAGTTCCTCAACCCATACTCTACTCTCTTCTTGTGCTTTTCCAATTTAGATGTGTGACTTGAGTGGCATAACATTACACTCAGGAGGATGCAACTCTCAAGAAAGTGCACTCACTTTAGGTCAGTGATGTGTTACCTTGTTTGCTTTATGTGATCCTGTGTCATCACTCTCCTATGGAAGCAAGAGACATTTTGAGGTTCATGGTGGTTGTTTTTTTTTTCCAAAGATCAACCAGGAGTAAATCAAACGTTTACAGCTGTGTATAATATTCCAGGCAATCTGGCTATCCCAATGGAGCTCCTAACAGTAGTCTGAGAATGCAGAAGCTGGGAGTATGGATTGCCAGTGACCCTCAGCACATGCCTCTGAGTAACCTGCTCCTACGTTATAACAAGATACTGTGCGAGCAGATCCGGGTAGGAGGAAATAGCTGCAGCTTTTGCTGTGGGGGAGAATGAATACTGTTTAAATTGAACTGTCGGCTCCTGATGAACTACCTACTCTGCATGTGTCACCCCTGAAGTGGTGTTTGGGGCTTGTTTTTAAGAGGATTGGCAAAGTTGTTCAGGTGTTTCTTTGTTTAATGAAATGGTCGAAGGTTTAGAGCTGTACTGAAGGGAGCTGCAAGTTTTCATCCTTACTGGAGGTCTTGACCGCCCCTAAACCATTTCTGTAAGCTTCTGCTGAACTTGATCGGAAGAGGAAATTGGCCTGTTCATATGACAAATTTGTGATGGAGGCAAATTATTTGCACCCCCGTACACGCTTAACTCTTCCATTAGGCTTTTTCTAGCTCCTCCCCTCCCACCTGCTGCTCAAGAATGCTCCTCCTACTATGGACTAGGGCTGAAACTCAAACTTGGATATTTTCCTCGATACTTGGCAAGAATCAAGCTTCTCGACTCGATTCCCGTGAGAATCGAGAAAAGCCCCAGTTCTCAACTGTTGCTCGATTGAGATTTTTTTTCTTGATTTTACTTACTGGAGTCACATGTGTGTTGTGCCCCATGCTGTCTTGTGTTCCGCATCTGTCTGTCTGCTTGAGTGTCTCTCTTTCTGCAGCTACCACCTCCAGGCCAGGGGAAAAAAACAAGAAAAACTGTGCATGCACAAAATGACTACCAGGCTGTTCTGCACATGGGTGGCCCTTTCCCAAACTGACGCTGACAGAACGGCGATCACTGTGCATGCGTGTAACGGTTTGGTGGCCATTTTGGACATGCGCAGATGCTAATTTCTTTTAAAAGCAAGATTCTCGCACCGTTAGTGAAATCTTCTCAAACTTGCTACAAGTTCTTGACTCTAGCAAGATTCTCGTAAGGACTGAATCATTTCAGCCCTACTACGTACCCTCCAACGTTTGATGAAGAGAAGGAGAGAAGTAGGTACATTTCATGCCGCTTCTAAGCTATGTATATATGTATGTGTTTATGAAAATTTGTAACAGCTCACTGACTAACTTTGGGTATTTTCAGACATGATGAGATCACAGTGAACCACAGTGAATACCCCACCTGTGGTCACTCTGCCCTGCACGTCTGTTCGGCGGCCTCAGATGCTCGCCACGCTGAATACCCGCATGGGGTCAATTTCAACCACGCTTCCCGGGCTCCCGGCGCAAGAATCGGCTGATGCGTGGTGAAAGTGATTCCAGGCGGGCATCAATAAAAAGTAACGTCTGGTTGGCTATCACGGCCCGAAATCCCCGGCGGGATTCCAGGCCGTGGTTAACTCGGCCAGACGCTGCGGCGGCATTGGCCTCGCCACCCGCCCGTCTCCCCGGAGGGCAGGTGGTGAGGCAGCATGGAGGGGGCGGGGCCGTGCCCCTCACTGATTCCCTGCTGGGATCCCCGGCACGTCTGTTTGCCGTGCCTGGGTGATCCCGGCGGAGAAACTCTGGGTTGTTTTTGGGACGGGGCGAAGCCGTCCTGTCACGTCTGAAAACACCCATAGGTACTATTCTGGAAGGATGGGGGGAAGGTTGTCTCTGAGAGAGGCTTTATGTACACATATGTTTGTATGTTGAGGACTGATGGTTCAAGCTGAATCAGCCTATTACTGACTTTACACTGATTTGGGCTCTAAAATTTAAGTTTTTAAGACACTTATTGGATAGAAGCAGCGATGGTCCCTTTCATCAGCTAAAAAAACATCTCTCACAAACACGCTCACCCTCTATCTTAGCGAGAGCAGTTTCAGTAGTGTGAAGGGGGCAGAAGCAAGATTGGAGGGGGTCAAGGGAGGATTTGACAGAGAGGAAGTCAAGGCAGCAGGTGTAGACAACACTTTCAAGAAGCTTGGAAGCAAAAGGAAGGAGTGAGACAGGATGGTAGCTAGAAGGGTCAGGGGTGAAGAGTGGACTTTTTGAGAATAGGAGAGACAGTGGCGTGCTCGAAGGCAGAGGGGAAGGAGCCAGTAGAGAGGGAGAGGTTCATAATGTGCATGAGGGAAAGGGCAATGGTGGAAGGAATGTTAAATGAGATGTTAAAGATCCCCTTTGTCTGCCAAACGAAATACAAACTTTACATTGCTGAAAGTCAAGATAACAAAACCTTATCCACTCCCATCATCTATGCATCCCTTGGAGCTTGTGTTAATTTTCAAAGTGGCCTTAAGGAGAGAGAAGTTCCCGCACCTCTGGAGTATATTATGGTTTTAAGTGTATTTAAGTGAGGGACAAGGGAGGTTAATTTCAGCAGAAGCCCATTTTGAGTCTTAAATATAATCCCATTATCACAGGCAGCAACATAGGTACAAAATATATCAAATATCCGTTGTGATCAAGATCCCAGTTGCAAATGGTGTGACCTTACTGTCTGGAAACTTGATGTTCTCCGGTGAAGAAGTGAGATCCTTTTTAGAGCTGAAACAGATATGTGATTTGATACTTTTGGGTAATAACCACATTTTCGGGTACCATTTTGGAGACCTGAATTGATAACCAAATACCATTTGAGTACTCTAAAAATAAAATAAAAATTAAAAAAATCCAAACATTTTGGTTATCGTTTTTTTATTTTTTATTTTTTTTAAGTACGCAAAAACCCAGAATGATACTCTCCAAATTTCCAAACTTTGGGATGAAAAACTGTATTTTGGTATAGACTGGTTGATGGTATTTTAGTTGCTGGTATTTCAGGTACCTGATCGGAAACTGAAGAGTACCCACAATATTGGTTGGATTTGGGTACTGGAAATTTGATGGTTGCACCCGTTTTTACAGGTACTCATTTCCTCCAGACTTCTTAGAGCCCTATGTTGAAAAGAGCACAACGGGAGAGTAGGAGAACTAATAGCAAAAATGTGATGATGAGGTGGGTAGTCTTGGCAGAGTGAAAAGGACACGAGGGAGGGAGCAATGAGATGGATACACATGCCGAACTGTGCAGCTCTCTGTAGGCAGGGAGAGTGATCTTGAATTCAGCGCAGAGGGTAAGAGTAGATAGGGCTGGGCACCACCCTCAGAACAGCATGGGGAAAAAAGGACTTTTCCAGAAACCTGGAAGGATGCAGTGTTCAGGAAGCTACAAAACCGAGTCAAGAGTAGGGTTGAAGCAAGGAATATTTTTTTCTCGCAAATAATTCCCCTGCCAAATGTCTGGCAGAACAGCCAGGTCTTACATTGGTTCTGAAAGGAGGGGAGGTCCAGGGCCACCCGGTCCTCTGCCAGAAGGGAGTTCCACAGCTGCGGCGCAGCCACTGAGAATGACCTCTCCATAGTCGTCCCCCAGAATACCCGGGGGACTTCGCGAAGGGCGCTCTCAGCTGACTGCAGGGACTGATTCCGGGCCTGGGGAGTGAGGCGGTCCCACAGATAGGTTGGGCCTAGACCGTATAGGACTTTATAGGTATTGTAAGCACCGACCCCTTGAATAGGGCCCAGAAGACTATAGGGAACCAATGCAGAAAACAGAGCACTGGTGTAATGTGCTCCCAGCGGCCCATCCCCGTAAAGAGATGGGCCTCCACATTCTGCACTAGCTGCAGTCTCCAAACCATCACCGATACCATGGGTATCCCCATGTAGAGCGCATTACAGTAGTCCAGTCCTGAGGTAATGAAAACATGGATGATGGTGGCCAGGTCAGAGACTGAAACATATGGCTGAAGCCACCGCACCAGATGTAGCTGGCAGAATGCACTCCTCACCATCCAGGTGGAGTTTGAAATCAAGGAGCACTCCCAGACTATGAACCTGGGGAACCAGTGGGTGACAACAAACTCCCCAGCTGTGTACGACCTCCCCAAGTGGCTGCATACAGACGTTAAACAGGAGAGGGAACAGAATGGAATCCTGTGGGATACCACACAACAGAGCCCCAGTGGACGAAGTACAATCTCCTAGAACTACTTGCTGTGATCTGCCGGTAAGTTAAGACTGGAACCATGGCTCTGTCCACCCTGGCTGGGTTCCACAAGTGGGTCACCAACATCTCGTGGTTAACGGTAGCGAAGACTGCTGACAAATCCAGTAGAACTAGAAGAGTCATTCAACCCCTTTCTAGCTCTACCAGGAGGATGTCAACCAAAGCCACTAATGGTGTCTCTGTGCCATAGCCCAGACGAGCCAACTGCATGGATCAAGAAAGCCGGTGTGATCCAGATGTGCCTGAGGTTGCTGGACTACCCCCCATCAAATAACCTTTCCTAAAAAGGGAAGGTTAGAGACAGGCCGGTAACTCGCAGGGGCATCCACATTGAGAGATGTTTTTTGGAGGAGGGGGTGGACCACAGCCTCCTTGAGGTAGTCCAGCACCCTCTCCTCCTGAAGGGAGGTGTTAATTACCTCAGCCAGCACTGTCCCTACTGTCTCACTAGAGGCCCTGAGGATGGGCAAGGATCTAGTTCACAAACTGTGGCCCGAACAGACTCCAGGGCATTGATCATCTCGGCCAGCATCATCGACTGAAATTGATCCCACAATACAGAACCAGATGGGGCATTCCTAAACTCTGACTACCATTACTTCTAAAGTGGTGGAGTTAGTCATGTTCCGTGCAAGTAATTTTATCCACAAATAAGTCCTAAACATGTCACAGAGGGCCCTAGATGAACCTGGTTCTAGGTGGAGACAGAGTAGACTGACCAACCCCCTCACCACCCGGAACAGCTCCGCTGGACATGACTGAGTGGATGTTATGAGGGAAGCAAAGAACTGTTTCTTTGCTTCCCACACTGTCATGACATAGGCCTGCAAAAATGCTGTATGTTACAGTCAATCATCTTGAGTGTGAGTATGGCACCACCATTGCTCTAACCGCCTCCCTTCACACTTCAACCTCCACAGGTCCTCCATGAACCATGGGGACCCGTGGTGACAAAACGCTGGAAATGGATGTCTGGGAGCTACCCAATCAATGGTCAGCCAGGTGTTCTAAAAGGCTACGAGGTCACTGATGGAGTGTCGATCGAGGTCTACAGGTATCTCCCCTAGAGCATTCCGGAACCTCTCTGGTTCTATAAGTCTTCTGGGGCAGATCCTCTTAATGGGTTCCACACCCCTATGGTCAGGTAGGTGCACAAGGATGGAAGTTTGCTGAAGGTGATGATGGTCCGACCATGGCAAGGGAGAACTTTCTACTTCCCCAATCAACACAGACCCCACCTCAAGGTCAGTGCAGAAAATCGAGTTAAGAGTATGTCCCCCCCCCTCGTGTGTCGGGCCCACTACCACATGGGACAGCCACATGGTTGCCATGAATTCCTGCTCCACGCAATCTAGCCTCGACATGGATATTGAAGTCCCCCCAAGACAATAATTAATGGTCGTGGGCTCAGGAGCTGGGGAGAGTGGCAAATTTGCTGGTACCAACTGTGCTCCCTTTGACTGAATCTTCTCTCTATGGTGTGTGTGATTATACTGACATTGTAACAGTGTGGAAATATAGGAGTGAGAAGTAGCCTGTTCCCTTTATAAATGTGGAAGAACGGAGGTTCTTAAAAAGCTGTTCTAGCCGCACACCAAACAAAACAGCATTCATCTCCAGACAGTCCTCCAAATGCTCCTCCTCATGTGTTTTGCAAATATATCACACCTAGTGGATGCTTCTGCATCAAAGAAAAGGCAACCTTTACTCTCCCAGAGGCCACTTTAAAAATTAGGACGTGTTCCAAGGGCTGCACAGAAGTTGGGACTGGGAGAGCTTAAGGAGTGCACCCCCAGGAAGAAGGGGGTCCAGATCATAGACCTATGCCCCGGATCTGTCCCCTGTCCTTGTGTGCGTGCCCTTTATCACCACTCCCTTGTCCTGAGCTCAGTTGTTTGGTGCTTGGGGGAAGGAACTTGATCCAAGGGCCGGAGCCAGGAACTGGATCCAGGGGGCCACATTAAAATTAGCCATGAGCTGCATTTGGCCCCCGAGGCCTGTGGTTTCCCACTCCTGCTCTACGTGTAAGGCTTGCCACTGTTCCAGGTGCCTAAAAAGAGTGTGTTGTATTGAGTTAGCTGCTAGTTACTAATTTAGTTTTAGTTTGTAAGTTTGTCCCTTGGAGGCTCCTGTAGCCTAGGCTGCTAGGGGAGATGGGAGAAAGAAGGAAGAGGTGCAAGGGAGACAAAGGAGAGAGAGGGAGGAGCAAGATGGCAGACTGTATGGGGCTGGAGATAAAGATCATGGTTTATTTATTTATTTATTTATTTAATAGATTTATATGCCGCTCCTCCTGCCATGCAACCCAGGGTGGCTTGTAGCTAAAACATGTCTCCAGTGTCTTGGATAGAGAGGGGCATGATACAAGACAAAATGCCGATGAAGGAGGGATTCATTTTACTGTTGGGAGTTCTGCTTTTACTGCTTCCTGCTACTTGTCTGCATGGGGCATGATCAGGGTGGAGAGAGACGCACATTTTAGAGCACATTTATGAGAAATACAGGTTGTGGGGCTGCACTGAAGCCAATGCAGCCCTGAAATCTGTATTCCTCATAAGTGTCCTCTAAAATATGCATATCTGGCCACTCCTAGGCATGAAACAAAAGGGTGCAAGCATTACGTTTGGTCGCACAAATCTGGGAGCTAGCAGGGGAGGGAACATGGATTTCTGGTAGTTTTTCCCCCAGAACAAATCCAAGGAGCTCAGTGGACCCACTCTGCAGCTGAAAACACACCGCAGAATGTTCCCCGGGTGTCTCAGTTTCAGCTGCAGGTCACTTTTATCAAGGGGGTCTGTGCTTGTCAATTTCACCGGAGGAGAGGGTTGCCTTGCAGTGGGAAGGTCTGAACTTTACCCAACAAGGGGGATGCCCGGGGAGGGGGAAGCATAAATGGGTAGTGTCCCTAGGGTGGTACTAGGGATGGTCGAACAGAACCGAGTTCGGAAATTCAGTTCGGTTCAGTTCGGAAATTCAGTTCAGAAGTTCGGTTCGGTCGACCGAACTATTCGAGTTTGGTCCAAACTCCGAACTTCCTAACAAAGTTCGGAAATTCAAACCCCATTGAACTAAATGGAATATTATCTTTTAGGGATGGGCAAACAGAGTCGAGTTCGGAAATTCGGTTCGGTTCAGTTCGAAAATCGAGTCCGGTTCGGAAGTTCGGTTCGGTCGACTGAACTGGTCAAGTTCAGTCCTAACTCCGAACTTCTGAACCGCATTCTCCCATCCCTAGGTGGCACCAGTGCCACAAGCATGGAATTGCATGACTCCTCTGTGGGGTGACATTGCATGGAGTACCATGGGGTTGGTTTTTTCTACCATGGTTAACAGTGTGTAGAGCCGTGTGTAGAACAGTGTGTAGAGCATGGGCAGCCAAGGAGTAGATTGTGATCTCCTGGTAGATTTCAAGCTAGTCTCCAGTAGATCACGGTGTGGGGAGAAGGATCAAGCTCTCCAGAGATGACCTATGAGTGGGTATGGCACCCCAGGGAATGACTATGGGAAGGAGATGAGCTAGGAGAGCTCCTCAACACTGCAGCAAAGAAGGCTCTTTTTAAATGGGATTGTTCCTCTCCACTCCTGAGACCAATTGTTGGGGTGTCCTAGAACCAGGAGGATCCCAGTCTCTCACGCTGGAGCCAGCAGAGGGAGTCTTGCTATTATTATTATTATTATTATTATTATTTTATGTTGTAGTAGTAGTAGTTGTAAGTGTTATGTCTGGATTGAGTGGATTGCGTATGTAAGTCTGGCCACCCTAGGCATTGAGTGACCTCCTGTCTATCTTATTCAAAGCAAGATGCAATTGTCCATTTAAAACTACTTGGAAAAAAATATATATTTTGTTGTGGAACTTTGAGTCATGCTGGAATTTAGTACGACTTCAACTTAGAGTAAATATGCTGACAAAATAATATTAGTTTGATAGCGAACTAAATGACAATGATGCATTGTTTGACTTCTGTCATTTCCATAGATACGTGCTTGATGATGGTTATACAAACACCATGCCCAAAATACTTTTTCTCTGCTTCGGAAAAAAAAAGAAAAGAGCACGCTTGCATTTTGAATCTTTGCATAATGATGAAAACGGAACATTTTTTCCAAATCCTTCAGCATAAACTTCAAAACATCTGTCCAAAAAGCAACCAAGCAGAATAGAGAATACCTAACCAAAAACATTTTCTAATGTATTAAGATGAGTGCAACGTATTTGCAAACAAGCTGAGGCATTGTTTGTTGTACACATCATGAATACTCCATCCTACAATGGAGGATGGGTGCACAAAGCTGGGATGAAGGGAAGCCAGCTTGCCCCACTCCGTTCTTAAACCCAGAGTTCAGTTGACACTGGGAAGCACACGGAGCTGGCTGTTTTGAGCCAGCTCTATCATTCGGATTTCATGGAAAAGTTCTGCAAAATTAGAATGGCTGTTTGTGTTCTGATCGGATTTCCAATTGCAACTGCAGTGTGCCAGCGGCCACTTTGTTATATGGCAACTGCCATATTGTGAATGCGCAAACAGTAGAAAAACGTTTCAATCATTCCGATCGAAATCCAAACAAAACGTGATTCATTCCAATGCCTGATCAGAACAATCGAAATTCCCAGTTCCACTGGAGATGGAATCTGGCCGAAAATTCTGATTCAGCCTATGTCTAGGAGCTTAGGAGAGAGCTTTCCTCAATGAAGCTAGAGTGTCTTCTCCCAAGAGAGGAGGTGAACATAGCTTGGCCAGAGTGCTGAAAGCTCACTAAGAAGACTGAGCACAGCCAGAGAGTGTAGAATTAAGTATTCCCTGAAATGGAACTGTTTATGGCTGGTTTGAGCCCATAAGCAGACCTATTGCGGCTGAATACAGTGTGACTAATCACTTGTTGATGGTGATGGAAAGACTAAGGGTAGGGATGGGTGAACAGATCACGGTTTGGGTTTGTACGTTCAGTTTGTCTGTTCAGTTCGTCCGTTTGGTTCGTTCGCAACGTTCGGGTTTGGCCGTTCAGTTTGGTCCTGTTCGGTTCGGGCGTTCGGAAAAAGGCTCTCTGTGTGAGAAATGATGGCCCCAGACCCACGATGGTGGGTCCTGCGGCAAGAATGGCTGTTTCTAGGTATTAGCCAGAGCCCTCCCTGCCAGTAACTTGGCCCCAAAACCCTGATGGTGGGTCCTGGGGCTGGAGTGGCAGCTTCTAGGTATTGGCCACAGCCCTCCCTGCCAGTAACTTGGCCCCAAAACCCTGACAGTGAGTCCTGTGGCTAGAGTGGCTGTTTCTTGATGCAGTGGAATGACATTGTCTCTGTGCGAGGAATGATGGCCCCAGACCCATGACAGTGGGTCCTGGGGCTAGAGTGCAGCTTTTAGGTATTGGCCACGTCCCTCCTTGCCTGTAACTTGGCCCCAGAACCCTGACGGTGGGTCCTGGGGCTGGAGTGGCAGCTTCTAGATACATATTGGCCACAGCCCTCCCTACCTGTAACTTGGTCCCAGAACTCTGACGGCGGGTCCTGGGACTGGAGTGGCTGTTTATTGATGCTTTGGAAAATTGGCTTTCTGTGTGAGGAATGATGGCCCTGGATCCATGACGCTGGGTCCCGGGGCTAGAGTGGCAACTTCTAGATACATATTGGCCACAGCCCTCCCTGCCTGTAACTTGGCCCCAGAACCCTGATGGCGGGTCCTGGGGCTGGAGTGGCTGTTTCTTAATGCTTTGGAAAATCAGCTCTCTGTGCAAGGAATGATGGCCCCAGACCCATGACGATGGGTCGCGGGGCTAGAGTGGCAGCTTCTAGATACATATTGGCCACAGCCCTCCCTACCTGTAACTTGGCCCCAGAACCCTGATGGCGGGTCCTGGGG
>QEPC01011901.1:22983852-23002310 GCA_003113815.1 Sphenodon punctatus | reverse complement strand
GAACACAGGGAGGGGTAAAAACAAAAAATAACACCTAAATCTATCTAATATAAGCTAAATAAATGATAATATGGAGGTAGATGGGTTGGATGGGTGAAATAGGAGGAGGATGGCAATGGATTAGGAATAGGAAGGAACAAAAACTGCTGGGAGAGAGGGAGCCTTCTGAAACGCCTGCTATTTTCCCCGCCCCTGTCACGTTTTCCCCGCCCCCGAACTCATCTGAACTTTTCCAAACCGTTCGGCCATTTGAACGTTCAGTTCGGAGGTTCGGTTCAGTCATCCAAACAGGCCGAGTTTGGGCCAAACTCCGAACTGTCGAAGGGCGTTTGCCCATCCCTAATCCATACTTTTGGGCATAGGGCTTCCCAATCCAAGCCCTTCTGGCCATGCACACTTGAGAGGGGTGGGGAGGGCAGGTGAAGGCTAACCTGCCCATACCGTTAATAATAACCTTTAAATTGTGTTCCCTCCCCACTGTCAACAGTCACGAGTTGCCTATGCACCAGTGGTTTCATATTTTATCTTCACCCCGAGCCCCACAAATTCTAAGACTGGCCATGCAGTTGGGTACTTAGCAAAAAACATCTACAGAAAGCAGATGTGACGCTTGTCTTTTATCTTCCCTCAGCCATGATTATTGGACGCCTCTGCCAAATGGCCATTAGTATGTCTCTTGGGAGGTGTGTGGTGGTACAATACAGATTGCCTGTCAGTTGTTATCTTAAGAAATAGAATTGTTTTACTTGACATTGAGACAAGTCTCTACCGTTCTTCCTTGCTATCACCAGGGCTGACCTTGGGCTGCATGGGACCTTTGGCAGTGAGTGTATGTGGTGGCCTTGAGGTGATGAAATGCAGGGGTCATCCCACAGTCCCGCAGGGTTTCACGGAACAGACACCCCGAAGCTCCCTAGAGCCCCTCAGAACAGGCTGCTCACCTGTTCAGAATTCCGATAAAATGCAGTTCCTGATCATTTGTGGAGAGCATCTGGCTGGACCTTGGGCAACCACAGGGGTTAGACAGACAATACACACGGTGTCCGAATAAAAAACATGTCTCTACAACACAGGAAAGGGATCAGAGAGAGATATGTACATAAGGGTGTAGCTACTTGGAGTGTGCAGAAGGAATTTATTTATTTATTTATTTATTTCATGGCATTTTTATGCCGCCCCCTCATGCCCACAGCATCTCGGGGCGGCTAAGGAAGTGGTTTTGTTTTTGAATTTGTTTTTATTTAAAGTTTCTACTTGGTTTCCATTTTTGTGTTGACTTCATTTTTCATTTTTGTGTTGACTTCACCTTTCATTTTCCCATGCTTTTTGATGGATTTGAAAAGCATGGATTCCATGCTTTTCAAATTCATTTTTCATTTGTGTTGACTTCATCTTTGATTTTCCATTTTCTCATGCTTTTCAGTGGGTATTGCTTGAGCATCTTGCCTTTGTTCAAACAGCAGTTTTAATTTGGCTCTCTGATGCCACGAACTTCACAGCGGGGAGGTTGAAGCTGGCTAGTAACCAGGCTCCCTTGACATTAGGGAGGACCAAGGCCTGGCTTCCTTGACCTTAGGGGGTCCCACAGTTTGGATATGAGTCCAGGCCCGCCCCAGTCTCGCTACACCATGGGAGACAACTACTCCATTTCTCTCACCACCAGCTGGTATGTAGGTGGCGAGGAGAACTCAGCTGGTTGGGAAAAGGGCAGTGGTAGTCTATTGAATCCATTTCCCTTGGTGCCTCCAGGGTATATGTATTATTAAATGTCCAGGTTATGGCTGAAATTTGATCGTATTTTTTGCTCCTGTTCTCATTGAGAATCAAGCTTTCTGAAGAGAATCCAGAAAAAAAACGAGAATCAAGAAAAGCCCCAATCACGACAATTTCTCGTCAAGATTTTTTTTCCCCGACTGAAAAAACCAAACCAAAATAGGAACTGCACTTGTGCAAAATGACTACTGCAGATGCTTAGTGCATGCACAGCCCTTTCCCCAAATCCTACTGGCAGCATTACTGCTCTTTTGGAAAAGGACAGCCCTTCTGCACATGCGTGGTGGCCATTCTGCACGTGCACAGAAGGGTTGCCCCTCTTGGAAACGGCTGTGCATGCACCAAATGGCCTCGTGGTCATTTTGTGCATGCACAGGTGGTTTGGTTTTCATAGTGAGAATCTCGAAACATTAGTGAGAGCCCGGTGAGATCTCGCTAATGTTTCTCAATTCTTGTGAGATTCTCGTGAGAATGAAATTGATTCTCGTTTTCAGCTCTGGTCCAGGTGATGGGTGTGCATGTTGCAGCTGTGTAGTTGTGTCAACCCTCTCCAGTTGTGTGCATGTGTGTGAACATTCCTCCTTAAGTCCATGCACAAGATGGAGGCTGCAACATGAGGAATGGGTAGGTATTCGAACAAATAAACAGACAAATTAAAACAACATTAATCCAGACTGTGGAAAGGACCAAAGCAGTGGGAATCTCAGCGTGGAATTTATTTCAGATCTAGCACATTGCAAAGGGGTTTTGTAAAGGGATTACAGGAAAGAGTTAGTGAAGGCTACTGGTGGTAAACACAGATTAATATATTTATCTAGCTGTAAAAGCACGAACAAAAGCCAAGTCACTTGTTGAGCTGCGGAAAGACACCCTGACGATAAACAACCCTTTCTTTTATCGCCGGGGTATTATAATATACATATATCAAATTCCTTCATGCCTCTCAGCCCTGGGCTAAGCTCTTCACAGAATGCATAAAGCGGCATCTCTCCAGATGGCAGATGTGCTCCCCGACTACAGATGTACAAAATTCACAGCTGTAGAGGTGTCGCTATGGGCCGTGTGACTGGGGCCTACGGTGGAGAGCATGCACTAGGCCCTAATGTAAGAGTGGGAAACCTCAGCCCCGGGGGCCAAATGTGGCCTGTGGCTAGTTTTTATTTGGCCCCTTTCTGGTACCTTTCCTATCTCTGGAGTTCTCTCCCAGCTTTCAAATCCCTCCTGAAAACCTCTCAAGCTTTCCCTGCTCTGTGATGTATTCAGAGTCCCCCTTCTCTCCTATAACTAGGGCTGCGTTCCCACCTGCAGCAGCAGTGGCAGCAGTGGGAGGGGCGAGGGAAGATGTGGTAGCGTGGAGGAGCTGGCCGACGGGAAAAGAGCTGGTGCGAACGGGGATCTGCCGCGGCTTCTCTCACACATGTCATGGCAGGATTTTGCACCCCATGCTCCCCAGAGTGGCCTGCATGTAGGCCGAGCTGCTTCTGCTGCTGTTGCCAACAGGGGTGCTGCTGCTGCTGCTGCTACCACTAGGGCTGAGAGCAGGGATAATTATTTATTTTATTTATTTTATTGCATTTATATGCCACGCCCTCATGCCTATGGCATCTCGGGGCGGCTTCCAACATGAAATAAAACAATTTACCACAATATAAAACCAATCTACAATGTTGTTATTAAAACAAATTTTAAACATCCCCCACACAAAAGTTTAACCCACCTTCCCCTCCCCACCTCTGAAGGCCTGGGAGAACAGCCATGTCTTAGAGGCCCGACGGAAGGCCAACAGACTTGAGGCTAGCCGTGCTTTCTCTGGAAGGGAGTTCCACAACCAGGGCCCAGCCACAGAGAACTCCCTCTCCATTGTAGCCCCCCACTTTACACGGGGGACCTCCAGGAAGGCACCCCTGGTGGACCGGAGAGTCCTTCCTGAGTCACGGAGGGTGAGGCGGTCCCTGAGGTATCCAGGTCCAAGACCGTACAGGGCCTTATAGATCAAAGTCAAAACCTTGAATCTGGCTCGGCACATTACAGGCAGCCAATGCAGCGCACAGAGCACCGGTGTTCTGTGCTCTCGTCGGCCCGTCCCTGTTAGGAGACAGGCCTCCACATTCTGCACTAGCTGCAACCTCCGGACCGTCCTCAGGGGTAGCCCCATGTAGAGAGCGTTACAGTAGTCCAGCCTCGAGGTGATGAAGGCATGGATGAGGGAGGTCAGGTCCGGGCCGGAGACGAACGGACACAGCCTACGCACNACTCTGCCCGCCAGACCCTTTCCAACAGCACCATAGAGGGACCTGGACCCTTTCCTTCCAGTGGCCATAGAGCACTATCTGGCGTGCCATGCTGCCCTTGACCCTGGGGTCCAGCATTGTTGCCAGGACATATTCCTCCCGCTGCAGGAGCTCGTCAAAACACGCCTTCAGCTCTGCCTTCAGCTTCCACACCAGGTCAAGCACCTCATTGACCAGCTTCCTGCCATGAGGGCCACAATCCCGCCCCCCCAGAGAATCTCATTCAGCCTCCTGTGGAGACTCTGGACCAGAGGGGTCACCTGGCCGAGGGTGGTGGTGGAGCTGCTGACGGTCTCTGTCACAGCCAGGAACAGTCTGAGTACAAAGACCGTGTGAGCCAGGTTCTCACATTCTGCCCCATCGTACCCTGGAGGTGCCCCACTGTCCATCACCAGTTGAACCTGATGCAGGGCGGTTTTCTGCTCAAGAAGCTCCTTGAGCATCAGGAAGGTGGAATTCCACCTGGGGGGCACATCCTGGACCAGCTGGTGCACTGGGGAGCCTTGCTCAGCCTGCTTCACCTGGAGGAGCTCACTGCCCTTCACGCTCCAGTTAAAGAACGCCACTAGCTTCTTCCCCCACTCTTTCAGGGAGCTAAGGGTGCCTGCCCCAATCCCCTTCTCCCCCAAGCCCAGACCACCAGGTGAAGGCTGTGTGCGGCCAGCCTTCAGTATATTTGCCACATTGTCCATCACCACACACCCCTTGGTGAAGGGCGTGCCTGGCATGACTCACTCCCTCACCATGGCAGTCAGGGCTGCCTCAATGTTCCTAGTGGTGTGGGGGCTTGTCCATTACTTGTGCCTGAAGCAGAGCCCACCTATACCCTGCTTCGGGACCCCTCCTGCCACTACCCAAAACTGCCTCCGTGTCCTGCCACCAGTACACCGTTACCGCCAGGTAGGCATGCTGGGCATTCCTGGTGGACTACAGGTCCGTGGTGAAGTGGACAGTGGCCACCCCCAGCCCTTGCCAGCTGCTCCCTCACCCGCTCCTTCAAAGCCCTGTACAGCTCTGGCACCACATTCTGACTGAGGGTGGAGCGGGATGGCAGCTTAAACTGGGGGGCCAGGAACCCAATCAGCCGCCTGGTGCCTGGAAGTCTGCTCCTCAGCTGACTGTCACGTTTTTGCCTTCCAGCCACGTTTTTGCTGCCTGAACACATCCAAACTTGAGCCGAACCGACCGGACTGTTTGGTCGTTTCAGGGTTCGGATCGAGTTTGGGTTCGGTCGATTCGGGTTTGGTTGTCCGAACAGTCCGAGTTCAATCCGAACTCCGAACTTCCAAACCACGTTCGCACGTCCCTAATCATCAACCTCTCCCTCTCTACTGACTCCTTCCCTCTGCCTTCAAGCATGCCACTGTCTCTCCTATCCTCAAAAAGTCCACTCTTGACCCCTCTGACCCTGTCAGCTACAGTCCTGTCTCATTTGTTCCTTTTGCTTCCAAGCTTCTTGAACGTGTTGTCTACTTCTGTTGCCTCGAAATCCTCTCCACCAACTCCTCCCTTGACCTCCTCCAATCTGACTTCTGCCCCCTTCACTCTACTGAAACTGTTCTCGCTAAGATCACCAACAATCTTCATGTGGCTAAATCTAATCGCCTCTACTTCATTCTTGTTCTCCTTGACCTCTCTGCTGTCTTCGATACTGTTGACCATTCGCCCTTGGTGGACTCACTTCACTCCCTTGGCTTCCATGGTTCCATCCTTGATTGGTTCTTCTCCTACCTCTCTGACCACTCCTTCAATGTGTCTCTTGCCAATTCCACCACCTCCTCCCTTCCCCTTTTGGTTGGTGTTCCCCAAGGCTCTGTCCTTGGTCCTCTCCTCTTCTCTAACTACACCCTGTCCCTAGGCAAACTCATTGCCTCCCATGGCTTTCAATATCACCTCTACACTGATGACACTCAACTCTATCTCTCTACTCCCTCTCTCTCTCCATCTATTCAAGCTCGCCTCACCAGCATTCTCTGACATCTCTACCTGGATGTCTCAATGTCAGCTCAAACTCAACATGGCTAAAACTGAACTCCTTATCTTCCTCCCTCATCCTTCCTCTCCCTCCTCCCTGTTTATCCTTATCGATGGGGTCACCATCCTTCCCATCCCCCAAGCCCATAGCTTAGGCTTCATCTTTGACTCACCCCTTTCTTTTAAACCTTACATTGACTCTGTTGCCAAATCTTGTCGCTTCTCCTTCCAAAACATTGCTAAAATTCACCCTTTTCTCTCTGTCTCCTCTGCCCAAACTCTTGTTCATGCCCTGGTCATCTCGCCTTGATTACTGTAACCTCCTTCTCACTGGCCTCTCCCACTCTCACCTTTCTCCCCGTATCTCCTTCCCAAACTCTTCTGCCTGGGACATCCACCTCGCCCGTCGCTTCGACCACATGCAGCCCCTCCTCTCCTCTCTTTACTGGCTCCCGCTTCCTGAAAGAATCCTGCACAAACTCCTAGTCTTCACCCATAAAGATCTTCACAACCTTGCTCCCTCCTCCCTCTCTGTGCTAATTTTCCCTCCGTACTTGAACTCTGCTCCTCCTCTGTCCCCTCTCTCACCCTCCCATGCCTCCCCTGCTCCCCTAACCGCCTTCGTCCCTTCTCCCTAACTGCTCCCCATGCCTGGAACTTCCTCTCTGTCCACATCTGCCTCCCCCCCTCCCTTCGTACCTTCAAATCCCTCCTCCAGTCCCACATCTTCCGCTCTGCACTCCCCGACTCCTCGCTCCCCTCACCTAAGTCCTGCTGATACCCTCCATCCAGTACAATCTGTTACCTGAGGTCTTTGTCGACGCACCCAATGAGACACAGAGACTTATGTGGTGTTAAACTGGCCGCACTCTTTATTAAATCATCAGTTGTAGGCAGGTGGGGAATTGCACCTTGCAATCGGGTCCAATATGCCATTTAACTCTGATAACTTATTAACTCGTGTACTGCCCGGACGTGCCTTCCGTTGACAGTATCCTAAAACAATTCTCCTCCCCTCTTTCGACAGGGCAAGGCCGAAAGGGGGGGACTAACCCACTGTGGGTTTTGAGTAAGAAGTGAAGCGTCCACCAGGTCCGAAGACAGCGCATGTCCCTGCAGACTCTGGTTAAAACACCACTCCCAGGGAGCGTGATCACAGTGCATGCTGTGCCCATCATTACACCATGTACCATCTCCCCATCTCTTAGTGAGATGACTCTTAGTATCTTAACAACCTACCTATTAAACTTTTACTGGCATATTGGACCCCTGCCACAAAGGGGTGGTCAATCCTGAACGACCCCGACCCCCACCTCCTACCTATCCAATACATTTTCGAGATGTCCAGCCAGAGCTGCTAGGTACATCTCAATCCCTAGGTCTGATAGATGAACTCCATCGGTTCTGTATAGCTCCGGCCGCGTGTGGACTATCCCCACATGGCGAATATTTGAACCCCCTAATGATCTAATCCATTTCCCTACCTCTCGGTTTATGTTCTTTCTGGTTTTATCCACACGGCCTGGGTTTTTGGCCCTACTCCAATTAATTCTGGGCACCCAATCTGTCCAGATTAAACGAACCCCCCTAAACCACTGCTTAACTCTTAACAAATCTTCCTTTATGTTTATAATTAAACCAACTCCTTTCCTGTCAGGTAAATCATTCTCACCCAGGTGTATTATTAGAATTCCTGGTGGCGGCTGTTGTTGCAAACTTTGCAGCATAGGGAGGAGCTGTCTCCACCGCAATCCACTCCTGCCCATCCACCTAATATGTGCCCTTCTACCAAGGCCTAACTGTGAACCCCATTTTGAGGCTGCAGCTGCTACTCCTGCCCAACGTACGAGGCTGTGGCCGATGATCCACACCTCTTCTCGAGCAGCCCTGCCGGCCCGGGGTCCTAGTAGGAATAAACAGAGACAATTATTGATGATACGGTCGGATGTATTTTTTATATGCCTTTGACCGCCACCTTCCTACCGCCTGTATGGCGGCCTCAGGTAACCCTGCTGCTGCCGCTGTGGTTGCTGCCCCAATACGTAAGGAATGCGTCCCAAATTCGTTTGCTGGTAGGCCGATCTTTTTTAAGGCTGCCCTAAGAATTGTTTTTACTTGGTACGTGGTTGCCCCTACTCCCGACTGGTGAATAAATAATAAACCTGGGATACTAGGTCGGATTCGCATATATCTCTCCATCTGGGTTACCGGGCATATCCCTGGAGGTCCCCCTGAATACAGCTCGACTCTTTGGCCCCGCCCCCTCTGATCGGTCTTTGATCGGCGAAGCCGCAGTATTACTTGGGGAAGGACTGTTTCCAAGTCTTCCAAACAAAAAGCTGTCAGAGAGCCATCTCTGGCCGAATTGCAGACCACTTCGCTGACTCTAAAACCACCAAAGTACATAATAGCGTATATTGTTTGGAAGAGTTGTGCTTCGTAGGTGTTGTAGCAAACTTCCACTAGCTTAGCTATCACTCGAATTAATAAAGGCGATGTTATAGGGGCTCGAAGCTTACGTACTGGATTCTGTTGACGTGACCATGACTCCAGCATATGCTTTAAATAAAACCCCTTGTCTGGTGGTGGGAACCCTTTCATCCTACTCACAAAATTAATAGCGGCGGCTTTTCCCGCTATGGTTCCTACAGCTAACCCACGTTTACGTAGTTCTAATGCGAATTGGAGAACCTCTGGTTCTTGAACAGGGAACCCCGTCCCCCACCCTTTTTCTGTTCTGAATGTTTGAAAATCCCTAAAGGCCCTACCATATGCAGCCTGCGTTCGAGGGGCAAGTGCCCCTTTGACGATGGTCTGCACCTCTATTTCCCAAGGTTCCAGATCCCTTCTGGGATGAGGTCCGGTTCTGCACGAGCTTCCGGTGCGAGTTCCCGAAAACGGTCCATCTGGAATCGAGAGAGGGCATCTGCTATCCCGTTGTCGATTCCAGGGACGTGTCGTGCAATAAACAGTATGTTGTCCTTCAAACTTGCCAAAACTAGTGCCCGTATCAATGTCATAACTCTCGGGGACCTTGAGGAAAGTGAGTTAACTACATGTACAACTGCGAAGTTGTCACACCAGAAAACCACAGTCCGGTTGGCAAACGATTTGGCCCACAAGAGTACTGCTACTACAATAGGGAATAATTCTAAAAAGGTGAGGTCCCTGGTAATCCCTGTGTGTTTCCAATCGCTGGGCCATGGGGCAGCACACCAGTGGCCTCTAAAGTATAGGCCAAAGCCAGCCCTTCCTGATGCGTCCGATTGCACCTGCAAATCAGCTTGAAGGAGCCATAGCTCTCTCCAAAAACTTACTCCGTTGAAACTTTCAAGAAATGACGTCCAGACCTTCAAGTCCTGCCGCATTTCGCTAGTGACACGGATGCGGTAATGGGGGGGTAATTCCCCTTTTAATTTTTCGTATAACCTGGCTAGAAATGCCCGCCCTGGCGCAACCACCCGGCAGGCAAAATTTAAACTCCCAATTAAGGACTGGAGGGCATGGACGGTAATCTTACGGGAGCCTAAACAATCGGATATCTTATTCCGAATACCCACTAGTTTTTCCGCGGGCAACCTTGAAGACATATCGATGGTGTCCAATTCAATCCCCAAGTAGGTGAGCCTTGTTGTTGGCCCCTCAGTTTTTTCGGGGGCCAGGGGAATACCTAGCTCAACAGCTACTTCCTGGAATAATCGTAGGGCGGCGGCGCATTCGCCCGTCCTTGGCGCCCCGATTATGAGGAAGTCATCTAAGTATTTTGTTACACAACCCCCATTGAGCCTTCGAGCAAACACCCATTCCACCAATGTGCTGAATTGTTCAAAAACCGAACAGGAAATTGAACAACCCATTGGCATAGCCCGGTCATAGTAATAGCCACCCTGGAATTGAAAGCCAAGGAGATGGAAACTGTTCGGGTGCACCGGCAATAATCGAAATGCTGATTTTACATCGCATTTTGCCAATAGTGCACCTTTACCAGCGGCCCTTACCTTTGCTACCGCGTCATCAAAGGACGCGTATTTTATGGTTGCGAACTCCTTGGGGATGGCATCATTGACCGAGCTGCCCCGGGGATGGGATAAATGGTGAATTAATCGGAATTCACCGTTTATTTTCTTTGGGACAATACCCAGAGGGGATACGACAAGGTCGGGCAAGGGGGGGCACTCAAAGGGGCCCATAACCCGTCCTTCCTTTATCTCTTTTTTAATTTTGGCCATCACTATCTCTTCCATCCCTATCGTTGACCTCAGATTCTTAACGTTCGTTTGCTGCCTAACAAAGCCTGCTGGAATGACAAAACCTGACTTAAAACCCTGAACTATATACTTGACTCTAGCCCTATTCGGGTGCCCCTGTAATGCCCTTTCAAACTCCTCAATTTTGACTGGGGTCGGGCCCTTTCGGGTTACGTGCCCCGCCTGCAAGATTAGGGCCCGCTTTTCCGGCTCCACCCCCTTGGGCATAACCCCTTTTTCCGCCCTTCTGCCCCGGCCTGTAACAATTGGTTGCTGAGTGTCCCCCTCCACAGTTTGAGCATGTATGCCGATACCTACATGTCTGCCTGTTGCAGCGACCCCTCTTATTGTATTCCCAACAGGGGCCTGTACTATTCTGTGAACCCCCCCGGTTGTCACCCCGAAAGGAGTCCTGACCCCACCCTACGCCACCTCTTACCAAGGGGTGGCCACTATCAGCCCTTTGGGCCTTGGTGACGTCGACCATGCACTCCAACCATAAGTCAGGTGCGTGGACATCCCATCTCAGCCCGGGGGTGGTAGCCGCCCTGTGGCGGAAGGCCTCGTCGTAACGCAGCCATGCGCCGACAGGCCCGGTTCCATAAGCACGTCGCACGATGTCGGCGTATTTATGGAGTTCCAGCCCCCGGCTCGGGTCGGATTGGAGTATGACCCCCATGTATATTGCGAAGGCAGAGGTCCAATTCGCCCAATTCCGATCGGCTTTGGGTCGTTTGAACTTCTCCTTCTCCTTTCCTTCCTCGGGTTCGGTGTGATCCAGGATCGGATCACTGAACAGCAGGGCGTAAATGTCCACATATTCGCCCTTCACTATCTTCTCCTTCACTGCCGGTAATAAATGGGCCCCGAACGGGGCAGCTACACTAGGAATGGGTCCACCCGGCGGTGGGGGCGGGCGGGCTGTCTCTTGCACTTTCAGACCCGGGCCTGCTCCTGTGGGTATCTCTCCCGTCCTATCTGCCTCAGTAGCCCTTTCTACCCTTTGTGCAGCCCCTGTGTTGTTGCCTTCTGCGCCCCTTTGACTCCCCCATGGGCTAAGTCTTGCATCGTGAGATACCCGACTTAAACCCCCGGGTCGGTGTGGTTCCACCGTGGGACCTGCCCATATCTGAGCATGCCCTGTCGCCCCTTCAGGGGGTGGAGGCGCGGGTGATACCCATACCCAATTTCCATTTAAGCATACCAGCTGCGGGGTCTCCCCTAGTGGCCTCTCTGTTACGGCATGACTCCTTGGCGATTCACCTACTTGTATTAGGTTGCCTATTGTGTCCCTGCCCTCTTGCGCCGCTAAACTAGCCGCTATGCCCCTGCTCGTGTCTGCCTCCCCTGTTGTAGCCTGCTCACCTTGGGTGTTCAGTGGATAGCTGATCTGTGGCTCCGGGGCTGGATTAAGCGCTACCGCTGTCCCACTTCTCCTTTGTCCCTGAAGCTCGTCCTCTATGGCGCGGATCCTCCTCCAGATTTCTTCGTCCCCCTCTTCTTCTTGCCCTCTTGCGGTCTCTACCCGCCGCCGAGCTGCCGGGGGTGATCTTTCCTCCTGCGATTCCCTGTACAAGAGAGGGGGAACGGGCACCCCCCTTGGGGCTCCTTGTGCAGGCCCAGTGGCGTGCATGGTGCCTGATTGCAGCCTTTGAAAATGGGCTAGGCCCGGGACCCCATAGGAGTCTGATCTTGCTACGGGTATTGCCCAGGGAGCTCCTTCCATATCTGCCCTGCTCATGTACCCCTGGTGACTCCAGAGCCCCTCGCCTCCTAGGGAGCTGGATGTACCCCGGGGATCCATTCCTGCGCCCCCTTGGGGTGCTTGCACCCTCGGCGTGGCCCTTTGTTCTTCCCCTCGATGGGTTTCCTGTTCCCTTCCCCGGCCTGCAAAACCCTGGACCTCCATGGAAGTCCCCGCCTCTCTGTCCCTATAGCGGGCTGGGGGCACCACTGCCCTTTTCTCCCTTATTCTGGGGGTGGGGGGAGCCCCCCCCGTGACCCCTATACAGCCCTCCCTGTCTCCCTCCCTCGGGAGGGTTGGGTCCAACCCTGATCCCTCTTCTCCCCTCCACAGGGCCTCACCCACATTGGAGGAGGAGAGGGGGCGAGCCCTCAGCAGGGCCTCGCATTCCCGGAGCCGCTCCAACATGGCGGCCCGGGTCGGGAGTGTCTCACCACTCCTTTGCTCTTGTGCCCCAGGGGGGGCGATCTCTTGGCCCCCGCACTCTTGCCGCGCCGGCGGCACCTTCTTTTTGTTGCCCCCCTTCTTCTTCGTCGCTTTTCCCATGGCCGCTTTATTTTATTTTATTTTTGGGGCCTGCTGAGTGCGCGAGTCAGCTTTTTGATGCTGACTCGTCGCCGTCAGCTCAGGAATGCCGCGCCACGCGGCTACAGAGCGGTCCGCCCCTCCTAAAAGGGGCGGGCCCCTCAAACTCCAACGAGGCGCGCTTGCGCTGCCTCGCTCCAGGACGGTTGCCAGAGCAACCAGAACTCAGGCGGCGAGGCTCTCTAACGAGCCTCGCTGCCAGGCCGCGCCTCTGCGTCTCTCCCGAGGGCGGGGGACGCGACAATTGGCCCGTCGCCGCCATTTTGGCGGCGAAGGGGATGTCTACTCATATCCTCACCACACAGACCAACCAGCCATCATTCTCAAAGTAACCAAGCCAAGCACATGCACCTGGGACCTCATATCTTCGTGGAAGTTACACCCCTTGTCTCTTCCTCTGTTCCCCTTCCTTCATCTCCTCCCACCCTCTCTGTCTCTCAGATTGTAAGCCCTAGGGCAGGGACCATGTCTATTCCAATACTTTGTAAAGCACCAGGTACATTGCTTGTGCTGTATAAATGCTTAATAATAATAATAATTAATAAAGTAATAAGTCATCCAAACACCAATTAGGCCACCCATTGAACACTCGATGTGAACACCATTGCATCACAAGGACAATTTGCGTGTTCTGGCTTAACACGTGGCCAACATTGTGTCTAATGATATCGTGCGGCGTGTTAGCAGGTACAACACGGGGAATGAGGTGACAGCGCTTGTGTGCCGAGATTGGGGGGCGAGCAAAACGCCAATTTGCTCCAAGAAGGGCTGCGTGTCTAAGCAGTGCCACATGGTGAACACAGGGCCAAAATGGTGTTAATATCAAGATCAAAACACACATTGACGTTATGTCTAAAGACGCCCTAGATTATACAAAGCTTGCAAACTTTTATCAATCAACAGAAGTGGGTTCTATAAAAGAGATCATCGGAGCTACTTTGTCTTCATCTCTAACATTTTGGACCAACACAGAAATCACACTTTCTCTCTCCAGTCTAGACACATAGAATTATTGGCATAGAGTTATCCGGGGAAAGCCCTGTTTCCCCCTCACTTCATTTATATGCCAACAATATTATCATAGATTGTGCTTTAAAGCCACAGAAACGCACTCTCCTTCCTCCTTTATAGCAAGGAAAGCTCCACCCATGAATCAGGTCATTTTGGCCCATGCTTATCCCCCATTAATCAGTTCAAAATCCATACCCAAGCTCTCCCAGGTCCCCCTCCCCTCTCCAGCCAAGCTCCCCGACTCCCCCATCTCAAGTCCCAGGTCCACCTCCCCAGCTAAGCAGCACCTCACCCAGGGCAACCCTCCTCCCCTCCCCAGTGACCCAGGCAGGCTGGTTGGTCTGGGCCCCCCAACCTTAGCAGGCCCCTTCAGNCCCCTCCCCAGCCAAGCAGCACCCCACCCAGGGCAACCCCCCTCCCCTCCCCAGTGACCCAGGCAGGCTAGCTGGCCTGGGTCCCCCATGCAAGACACACACCCCCAGGCGGCAGGCCCCAGCCTTGGCCTTACCAGGCCCCTTCAGCATCCAACCACACAGACACCTTCTGATGCAGCCTCCAGGCTGCACCCACCGTCGGCAGCACCGTGAGAGCCTCCACGTGGGCCGCCGTCACCACGGCCCCGGACCACCTCATTGGACCCCAGCCGCTCTGCCCCCCTGGCAGCGGCCCGCCACAACCCAAGTCTCCCCCTCTGCTCCTTACCGTCACTCGAAGGTACTGACTCTCTCGGCTGTCTCCTTGTGTGGTGCACGGACTGCGTGCTGGCTCATCGTGCGTGCCAGGGAGCCGCCGCAGAGAGTGAGTCTCTTCACATGACGGAGTGCCTGGAAGGAGGAGGAGTGGCAGTGGGGCAGGTTCAGCTGTGGGTGGCAGACTCTGAAATAAATAAATAAATAAATAATAAATCAGGAGAGGGTCAGTGCCGGCATGGCCAGGATTGCCACCCTCAAGAAAATGCCACCCAAAGCCCGGGCCTAGGGGGCTTGCCCCTAATCCGGGGCCTGGATATGAATTTTTTTAAAACGTCGGCCTTCACTGGAGTGCACAGTTACCCAGACTAAACTCTCGCTGTTGCAAACAAAGACAATCCTTGCAGTGCAGTGTATCATTCTCTGTGTACACTGTGGTGACTGAAAGCACCCTTCATTCTCATTCCTACTTATTGCCTCTTTGATTTCTCTTTGGCACCTTGCGTCCTACGAGGGACTCCCCACCCCCCCAAAAACCACTAGCCTACAGGTGCTGCATATTTATTTATCCTTCTAGAGACAGAGTAGTTGCTGTTGAGTTGTTCCCAAGAGACAGAGACAAAGTTGTTTAGAGGATATTGCTGAAATGGGTACCTGATTTGGTATTTCTGGGTAACATCCAAAATTTCTAGCATTGTTCTGGGTACCCGAATCAATATCCAAATCCTGTTCGATTACCTGAAAAATGTGGGGGTTTCAGACTTTGAGCACCCTAAATTTATTTATTTACTTTAGGTTTTTACCCTGACCCCTGAGGCTCAGGGTGGCTGACATTATAAAAAAGATATAAAATACACAATAAATCACCCAGTACCCCCCCAAAATACCCCTAAAATTTCAGAAATTTGGAAGCAGAAGTAAAAAAGTCAGTACCAACATGGTATTTTGATTGTACAGGTGCCTGATAGAATACCATTTTGGACACCGAAAATTACCCAAACTTTTGAGTCAAAATGAGTACCCTAAAATTGATGGGTATACCCATTTTTGTGGTGCCCAAAACTCATTTCAGCTCTATATAATGTGACCAACTTCTGTTGGTAAGATTATGCAGACTTTCAGACAACACAATTCCTTCCTCAGATACGTACAAATCAGAATTATAGAGTGAACAAAATGCAAGATAGGTGTGTGTCAGTGTGTTTGGTTGTTTTCAAATATTTTATAGCAGACAGATGGCTGAGGCAGCATCCCAGTTTATTGGAGTGAGCTGAAATGTGAAGTCGACGCTAGTTTCTTCTCCAATTGCACATATCGGCTTTTGTTCTAAACTCTTGAAATGTTCGGCCTAGGGGATTAAGTAGCACAGCTCGTTCTGTTCTTCCGTCTTCCTTGATTCCCACGATAATTGACTGAACTGCGCAACAAGAGGCTTCCAACAGCTGGCAATTTCCGATCCATCTTTCTTCTGTGCTAATAAATTTTGTCCTAGTTAATAGCAGTTCAGGGCGGTCAGTCATTCTCGGTGTCCCTGCTGTGTCAGTCTATTTGAAAGCCATTCTTGTTGATGTATCTTTCTTTACCTTCAGGTGGGCCACCGTGCTAAATTGCATCAAAACAGGTCCTTTCGTATTGGTTCTTTCACTCTGTTATAAATGACTCCTACGTTAGCTCTAGGCCATGCTAGTGATTATTTTTTTTCTTTTGTACATGCAAATGAATCCTCTTTTGGGTAATCATCAGCTGTGCTGAAGTTTATTCCATTCCCCTGAAAGAGAACTTCACTGGTGTCACAAGGCCGTGGCAAGAAGTTCAACTTCTGTAAAAGATGTCTTCCTACTCCTAATATAGGGTGATTTCAGATGTTACGGCCGGGCGCTTTCATCACGGGTCATGGGGTGGTTCGGACCATGGCTGGGGGTGAAGGGGGGAGCCAGCAGACATTCCCCCCCTGGCCGTGGGGACTGCTGAACCACAGCCCGTGGTGAAAGAGCCCGGCCGTAATGTCTAAAGGGGCACCACCCCCCGGAGGGGGCGGGGTCACGCGATGTAGCGTGCGACCGCACGGCCCCACCCTCTGCGCTCCCCGGCCGCCCGCCCTCCCTGAGACAGGCAGCCGCAGTGGCCTATTTGCCCGCTGCCGCCGCCCTCCACCTGCCGCCGGGACCCCGGAACGTGGTGGAGGTAAGGTAACAGACGTTACTTTTCATTCACCGCGTTCCGGATTCCCCCTAACCATGATTTGTTCGCCGCCGTGGTACGGGAGAACAAAGCGTGGTTAGATTTACTGCGGGGGGTGGTTGATTGAGGTGAACATCTGGATGTGCGCAAACAGACGTTCACCACCCCCGCGGTTGACTGAGGTTGTCTGTGGTGATTTCAGACAAACGTAACGTCTGAAATCACCCATAGATGTTCCAATTATGGGTCTCCGTAGAGGCTATGTGGTGGGTCCCCCTAAGCAGTTTTGGCCTTCCTTGCAAAGGCTATGATGCCAGCCTGGCTCCCAGTGAGAGTGGGAGTTTTAAATGCACTAGAGCCAGCACGCCACCCTCACCCACTCTGAAAACGTACTTCTTGGTAGGCTCTTTGCAAGCAGGGCAAATGTTGGCCCTACTCCCTCCTCTGCCCACTCTGAAGGACCCCCTTAGAGTCCAAGGCCCGAGCTCATTTGAGCCCCCTGTCTCCATGGTAACTAAGCCTGGGGAGAACACCCATGGAATTTTATGCCACCAGGATTTCATCCTAGAACTGTGCATCTCAGAGTGTGATAGAAGGATGTAAAATAGTGACTGTTCTAGAGGTAGATCAGATACTCTTGTCCATCCCTTTCCATGAAGCAGACACAAAGGGACATTCTGCAGAGTTGGAGCTTACAAGGAAATTAGAGCTGTAATGAGTACGTCCCCCCCACCCCCCTGCTGACTTTCCGGTCCCTGGATCAAACAATATTTCAGGTACTTTTCAGTACCCGAACCAGTTTTCGACTGCGTGTAAAATACTGAAATATCAGCGAGCGGTATACCAACGTAGCAGTTTCATCCCAAATTTGGGGGATTTGGGGGGTATTAATCTGTCTTTGTGGGTAATTTGGGGTACTCAAAAACTGGTAACCAAAAGTTTGGGGTTTTGGAGTACCCAAATGGTATTTGGTTACCAATTTGGATACCCCAAATGGTACCCCAAAATGTGGGGTTTACCCACAGGTACTAAATCAGGGACCCATTTTAGCTTAAAGGAAAAGATTTCCCAGGTAGTGCATATGGAGTTCACCATCCCATGTCGATCAGCTGTTAGGTGGAGTGCGTGGAGCCCATCCTGTCCTGAATACTCTGACTTACTCTGCCAGCAGCATCTTGAGCTGGGCAAGGGAACCCTCAGTTGTACCTGTACATTTGGTATCACCTGTTGACACCCATCACTGAAGCAAAACTTACCCACCAGATAAAATTGCCTGTTACAATCGTAAGAGACCGTAGAATCATACATGCGGAAGGGAGAAAAAGAGGTCATCTAGTCCTTTCCCCACACTCTTATAGATTCCCTTCTCACTCCCCCTTGTTGTTTGACTCTCTCCCCCACTTGGCACCCCATTATTTTGGAAATTCCCTGAGCTTCAGTGAATGTATGGAGCTAGGTGCTTGTCAGCTGGGGTCCTTCTCATGCTCCTCCAATACATCCCCATAGGGGCCTGTCCCACCAGCGTGAGAAGAACCACTGATCAGGAAAGAGAGACTGCCTTTGTTGACAGGTGTGGCTGAGTGCTTTCATTCTAACTGGTAGTGCCATTATTTTGTCTTCAAATAATTCAAAAATACATATTGAGGTTTATTAATAATTCCTTGGAGCAGAGCTAGCAGTCATTATTAGGGATGGGAATTCCGGATCTACCGGTATCCGATAATGCCGGTATCGGGCGTACCGGCATTATCGGATTCGGCCCGGTAATCCGGCCCCCGGTACCGGATTTCTGTGTGTCGGTTTTTTACATTGCAGCCATTTAAAAATGGCTGCAATGTAAAAAAATTTAAAGCCCCAGCCAAACTGTTTTAAAACAAAAAAACCCTCCCCGAGTCCAGGCTGCGCGGGTGGAAGGGGGGACACCCCCCACCCACCCTGCCCAGCCTGGCTTTTTGTTGTAAAA
>QEPC01011901.1:22878783-22983240 GCA_003113815.1 Sphenodon punctatus | reverse complement strand
ATTGCATTGGTTTCAATGGGGACACAGCGCCCCATTGAAACCAATGCAATAAATCCGGCACCGGTATACCGGATTTAATCCGGGAAACCGGTTTTTGTGAAACCGGTAACCGGTAAATCCGGTACCCGGTAATGGGTCCGGTGTCCCGCCCCTAGTCATTATTATGGAGTTCAGATACCAGCTGCCTGTGGTGACTGCATGGTTTAAACGATTGACTATGGACATTTTTATACACACCTTAAAGTGCTGATCTTTCAATCTTCTGGGTGTACAAGTCCACAAGTATGTTCCGGATGCATTCTTCTCTCTCTCTCTCTCTCACACACACACACACACACACTGCCCCGAGGCAGTTCCTGGATGCATTCTTCACACAAACACTACCCTGAGGCAGCCTAAAGTAGCCGCAGCTGTAGACGTGAGGGGCTGCCATGGAAACCAAGTGACCACAGTTGCCTGGAGCAAAGCAGTTTACCAGGAGAATGTTTTATACAGAAGTCCAAAGAGCCAGATGTTTAAGATCTGGGTGAGTGATTTAGACACACAGAAAGTTCAGGATGTAACAGCAAACATGCAGGAGAAATGTCTGTGTAAAAAAACCATTGTGCTGTATGTCAGTTTCATTACTTCACGTCTAAAGTGGTAACGAGTAACGACGATTTTTCATTTTGCAACACGCAGCGTACACAGCTTAGTGCTCTGAGCATCTACAGATTTTTGCAACATGAAAGATTTTCATGAGCTGCTTTTGGCCATGCATAATGAATGACTAATCAATATGTCCCCTCTCCTTTGTATTTCATCTCTCAATCAGGAAGCAAGGGCTGAGCCACCTCTTATCTTTCCTGATTTTGCAGGTGATTTTAAACATGCATAGGCCATTCTGTGTCTAAGGTATAACAAAGTGACCAGAAGCATGCAATAGAAAAATGAAAGAGAAGATGAAGAAAAAATCATATATATATATGATTTATATCATATATCCCCCTGCCCCCCACCCAAATGGGTTCGCCCCCCCGAATGGGTTTGGCCCAAACCCCCAAACTCAAATGGTTTTGGGGGGCCCGAACCCTGAATGGGCTGAACCCCAAACCCCCGGGTGTTTGCACACTCCTACAAAACAGAATATATATTTGGGTGGGGGGCAGGGGGAGACCCAGTTTCCCCTCCCTCCAGGCGGTGCAGGTGGAAGGGGTGCTGGAGCTCATCTCCACCTCCACCCTGCGCAGCCTACTAAAACATTTTTTGAAACCCCCCACCCCAGGGACCCCCCCTACCTAGTGGTGCCAGGGCTCTGGCCCCAGGTCCTGCGGCGGCGGATCCGGATCCGGCGGGGCTGTGGAGTGCTTCAGGCCTCTGCTGGGTCTTCTGAGTCAGGTGACTGGGTCAGGTGACCTGGAAGGCCTAGTAGAGGCCTGATGCACTCCATTGCTGTCACCGGAGCCAGACCTGCCACCACCTCTGGACCTGGGGTCGGAGCCCTGGCACCACCAGGTAGGTCAGGCTCTGGTCTTGGGTCCAGCGGTGGCAGCGGGGCTGGCTCCAATGGTGGCAGTGGAGCGCTTCAGGCCTCTACTAGGCCTTCTGGGTCACCTGACCCAGAAGGTCCAGTAGAGGCCTGAAGCACTCCGCAGCATCACCGGAGCCGGACCCGCCGCTGTGGGACCAAGGCAGGAGCCCCGGTGTCACTAGGTAGGGGGGGTCCCTGGGGTCGGGGGTTAAAACATTTTTTTTAGTAGCCTGCGCAGGGTGGGGGGTCGGGAGGTGAGCTCCGGTGCCCCTTCCACTCGCGCAGCCTGGAGGGAGGGGAAACCAGGTTCTCCCCTGCCCCCCACCCGAACGGGTTTGGAACCCAAACTTTGTTGGGCGGTATGGGCGGAGGCCTGTTCAGGTTCGGGGGGTTCACGGATGGGCCAAACACCCCGAGTTTGGCCCAAACCCCAAACCTCCGAATCGCGTTCGCACATTCCTACTGTTTTGTCTGTTATAATTTAATATTAGGAAAACAATATGAATGTAATTATGATGATCCATACCCTGAAGCATCAGTAATGCTGACTGAACTAGAGATCTATGGTTCTGTAAGCATTTTCTTCTATCTGAGCTAAAAGACCCAACTTGGGTAGCTTGTGCCAATAACAGTGCAAGGTTCAGGGGAAGGAAGGGGGAGATAATGGGAAAGAAACAAAGAAACATATGCCCACACACGCTAACATGCAACAGAAATAGCTGAAAAAGGTCCCTCAGGAATTTTAATGGCTTCTGGGGTTTACACCTCCAACCTAGATCATCACAGGGAGGTGAACAACAGCACTACGCCCTATAGCTCAGTTGCTCAAACTCACACAGACACACAAGGCTTGAGTACAAGGGACACAGGCGTGGTACAAGTGAGGGTTCAGGGGTGTAAGCCCTGGGGTAGGGACAAGGGAAAGGGTCTGTACACAAGAAGGGAACCAGGTTGTGGAGGAAGGAGAGGTCACGTCACACACTATATCTTGCAAACCACACACTACACTAGACTCTCACAGTAACCCGCACCACACACAAACACTCACCAAGTCGCATCCTCTCTCTCTCTCTGGAACTAGTATCCAGGTCTCAAATAATCCAAACCAGAAGCTCAGGAGGGGGCCAGTCTCACAGGCACAAGGCTCTGATCACCAGCAACAACAGTGCGGTAGGGAGCTGCTTTTATCTGTTCCTAATTGCCTGATTCTGCTAACACAAGTGGTCCGAGTGTCAGCGCTGTGATGGGAGGGGGGGAGATGTGGTCACGTGGGGCGGCCAAGGTGCGCTTGAACCGGGTTTCATGCTCCCAGCTGACCCACCTGTCTCCTGTGCCTGCTTCTGAGGAGCTGGTAGGGCTTCCATATTCCCAGGGGCTCCCCCTACTGGATTTAGCCCCTATGCCACTGGTGTGAGCATCCCGGACTCTGCCGGTGGGGCTGTGGCCCCGGGGGAAGCCTTGCGATACCCCCCCGACCCCTCCATACCAAAAAGCATGGGATCCCCTCCCCCCAAATTCAGCGCTGGGATCTGGGAACAGAAAGAAATCTATGTGCGTCCCCTCATGCCACCACTAGAGGGTGACTGGGGGCCACAGCTTTGTTCAGCACTGCCACTAGAGGGGGACAAAGGGTCACAGCTTACTTCTACATAGGTTTTAACCTATAAAGCCTTACATGGTATAGGCCCTACTTATCTGCGAGACCGCCTCACTCCTCAGGTCTGGAATTTGCCACTATGGTCGGCCGGGGGCACGCTGCTGGAGGTCCCCTGGGTTTCCCAGGGGGCCACACAGGGCAGGGCATTCTCGGTGGCTGCGCCACACTTATGGAACTTCCTCCTGGTAGGGGCGCATCTGGCCCCGGACCTTTTGGTCTTCTGTAAGAACTGTAAAACCTGGCTGTTCCGCCAGGTGTTTGGTGAGGGAGAGGGATAAGGGTGGGTGAGGTTGGGGAGGGAGATGGGGGAGGGGGGTCTAGATGTTTACTTTTAGGGTTAATGGTGGTTTATGATGTTTAAATTATTTTAAATTGTTTTATATTTTATATGCTGTTATTAGCCACTCTGAGCCGCTGAGGGCGAGATATAAATCTTGTTAAATAAATAAATAAATACATGGATTACATTTACCTAGAACCATAGCAAAATGGGACTCATTTGTTTCTCTTTAAGATTCCCCACACAGCCTTTTTCATCCAACGATATCTCGGATCATTTTATAAAGAAGGTAAAAACTGTTCGCCCCTTCTCACCTGCGGGGAAACCAATAAGGGTGTGCAGAAGGCACCCGGTTTGGTTTTTGTTTTTTATTTTAGTTTAGAAAACCCCCTTTGTTTTTTGTGGGTTTTTTGTAAATGACTCGTTTAAGGTTTTGTTTTTTCTCTCTTCTTTTTAAAAATTAAAATAATATTTAAAAATCACGGTGCATGCGCAAAATTGCCACCGGCTCCATTCTGTGCATTTGCGACCCTGAGGCTACTGGTGCCATTTTGGAAAAGTGGTGCATGCGCAGAACAGCCCCAATGGCCATTGGTGCATGCGCAGTGATTTAATTTATTTTTATTTTAAAAACAAAAATGGATACAAGCAAATGACAATAGATTGCTTATTCATGCATTTTTTTGTATGAATAAGCTCTAACCCCCCCCAAATGAAAACAAATTGCACAGCCCTAGAAAACAAGCCACAGGGAGGCGGTGTGACTTGACCAAAGAAAATAGTCCATTAGGCGTGTTTTTTTATATATTAAATACAAAATAATATCTTAAACCCCTGGGAACGGAGGTATTCCCTCCTGCTCCAAAAATGTCATCCTTGTCCTATTTCAAGTTAGACCACTCCCTCTTGCACCTTAACTCTCTAGGGGAAAAAAGAGATACAAATATTTGTAGGATTCAGTCTCTCAATCTAGCCTCCTTGTCTGCGGTAATTGTCTGTCTCCATGCCCTTTCCTTGTTGACGGTTGGCTTGAAATGCTTGCTTATGATTTTGTACAGCACCTCAGGACCTTATGTCAATCTTTCTTTTCCTCTGCCACTTGTAGTTGCCCAAGCATAGCCTTTTTTCTCCCTCTCCTTTTCAGTTGCATTAACAGAGGGATTCCAAGCCAACCACAGCTGTCATTTTCTTGTCCTCTTTCCTCTTTAAGAGTTAAAAAGCAGAACAATTTTTGAAGGCTGTGCTTTCAAATCAAGCCCTTTGTTTTCCTCTGTGACTGCTCTCAGTAGCCCCCTGGGTGATGTATTTTTTAGAGTGGACCTAATGAGAAGTCACAGGTCTGTTTACAGAAATGCGGACTTCATTTGTAAAATGATTAGTTAGTAAAAAAATAAATAAATCTTTGGCTTACATAGTAGATGTTCTTTTTTAAAAACAAAACAAAAAACCATCTGTATTACTTTCCAGTTGGATCTGATGCACAATGTATTGCTACTGACTTGTTTTTTTTTAAAAAGGCCTGTAAACCTCTAACCACAGGACTTTAGGAATTCTTATATGGGACACGAAGGCTCAGCTACAAGTCAAGTTTCTATTTTAAGCCAGTGAAGGGGTTTGCACATCATAAAACAGAATTATATATCACGCTGTTGATTTGTAAAATCGGGTTAATAGGTACTAAATATTTTAGAGACCAACTTAGTTGATAACTCCACAAATTGTGCTTTTAAAAAAAATCTTTGTTGACAGCTTTATGAAAGTGAAGTTTTGAAGCAATGCTGTTCGGATTTAGGTTTATAAGTCCTGGTTTTGCAGTTAACTCAAAAAAAGTGGGTTTTTTTGTTTTTTTTAAACTTTATTTATGGGTCATATTAAAGTAAATTTTTCCGTAGTCTTTTAATAGCGACTAATTTGGGGAATGTTTTCCAATCGGTAACATATGGCAAAAAAAAAAAGTGCAGTTAAAACTCTGAAACTTTCAAATAAAGTGGGGGAGGGGGAACAAGCGGTAGTTTGGGGTGCACAAACTACAGCTCATCCCAGAATTTCACCCATTTTGATTTCCGATCAGAATTGGGCGTTTTGTCCATTCTGATCAGAAACTAGAATGGACGCTGTCCCGGGGAAGCAAACGCAAACGGGGTGGGTGGGGGTGTGCCATAGCTGACTTCAATGGCTGTGTCTCATTAGCCACCATGCCTATCCATCAGGGCATTGGGAGCAGGGCAGGGCCAGTCACCCACTTTTGGGTGTGCTCCCCGCTCTACCCAGGCTGTGTGGATGATGGAATGACTCCACAGCTGCAGGAACATCAGTTCAATGTTCCGACCCAAGTCGGGGAGAGGCGGCTGCTGTTTCTTGCCCTGTCCCGGGCCAGGCAGCTGCCGTGCTGGCGGCATGTGTCTCTTTACCCTCAGAGTCAAGGGAGGGGAGATGAAGGGGAGGGAAATAGAGGGAGAGACAGGAAGTTGTGAAGCTGCAAGTGCATGGGGAGGGAGAGGGAGGCGAGGGGACAGTGGGGTGCCAGGTACGAGGGGCTGGTGTCTCTCCGCACGGTTTGTCGGTATAAGGTAATTCCCTCAGGATCTCATGTGGGCGTTCCTTCCCAGCTGGGAGGCAACCTGAGTCATCACGGGGAAAGAGAGACATCAATGGCCGAAGGGAGGGAAAGGGTTCAAGGGTCCTACACGCACCCAATGCGGGGTCCAAGGGAAGGGGATCGTGGGGGAGCGCGTGAGGGGGTACGGGAAGGGAGGAGACCACAGGGGGGAGGAAGGGGAAGGTGGTAAGGGTGAGGGGATCACAGGAGCCAAGTGGGACAGGTCTTTCACTCAGGGAGAGGATGCGTGGAGACGGGGGTACTGGAGGGAGGTGAAGCAGGGGCAAGGAACTAAGGAGACTCAAGGCACACAGTCGCAAACTGGACAACACAACACCACAGAAGGGAAGGTCACACTTACCACAGGCACGCCCACGTTCACACGCCAGGCAATCAAGCTTGCACTCCGGGGACACAGGCGGGATCGGGGTAGGGACAAGGTCGAGACAAGGCACAGCAGGCAAAGACAGTAGAAAGGCAATTAGCAAGAAGGCAATGAATTCCAGGGGCCAGTTTCTCTCAAAGATTACTGGCGGGGAACTGTCGCCCCGCCAGCTGCTTTTATCCCTCTGCAAAACCCTGCCCAGCAGCTGTGCTATGTAAGCCACACACCCCACGCCGCACTGCTTCCGCCAGGTGTGTGCTGCGCCGGGGCAGGGCTCCCTGGAGGTCTGCAAGGGGGTGGGTTCCGCTCCCGCTGTGCCGGCTGCCCCATCCCAGAACCCGATGGTCGGGGGGGACTCCTCCCCCCACCTGGCCCCGGCGGGAGTGCCGCTGGGTGACATGTCATGCCGCGCCAGTGCCTGCAGGTGCGGCGTGACACTTACAGGGAAGGAGGTGAATCTAAAAAAATCATGGAGGAGACTAAGAGGAGGAGGAGCTAGGAAACCCCAATGGAAGCAATAGGTTTTCAGAAGGGATTTGAAGATAGGGATGGAGGAAGCAGAATGAATGTATTCGGGGAGAGTTCCAGGCATTGGGAGGCGGGGGGAAGCAAGGGAGAATGGGCAGATAAATTTTGAGGAGCAAGGGAGTCATAAGCAGGCGAGAGTGATAGCAGAGGAGGAGCAGAGCTCTCAGGCAGGAATGTAGCAGCTGGTGGGAAACAAACGCAGAGAGATGGGGCTGGGGAGGTTGAACATGATCAAAGCTGCAGGAGAGGTGGATGATCTTGGCAGCAGAGCCTTGAACAGAAGTGTATGGGGGGAGGAGGGGCAAGATGAGAATGATTATTAACTTCCAGTCCTGATTTTGTTTTCTTTTTTACTTTTTTTTTTTTTTTTAAAGTGATTGATTTTTCGAAAAGCTATCATTTTTTTCGTTTGGTAAACGGTAAATTAAATTTTACCGTTTGTGGTAAATTAAACTTTACCGTTATTACATTTTAATAACTCCCACAAAGGTGTGAATCTTCCCCAGCTCCTGGGAGATGAATGGAAGGATGTTACATTTTCAATCACAGGTTTGATGGTATCTGGCCAGCACTGAAACAAGTAAGACAGCAGAACATCAATTTCCCAAGGGAAGGTTGCACAACCAGAAGTGATAAAAAGTGCAATAAAAGAATATGAAGGCAGGTAATACACAGGGTTGTGTGGGAAGCAGAATCGGCAGAGAAAATCTAAATCCTTGGATTTTCTTTGCTTCTGACCATTGTCAAAGGGATGTGCAAAACTGAGGCCCTGAACCAAGAAAACATTAAAAAAACAGATGGATCATTGGGTGTTTTTACACACACATTTCTCCTTCATATTTGCTGTTACTTTCTGTGTATCTAAAACACTTACCCAAATCTTAAACATCTGGCTCTTTGAACTTCTCTATAGAACTTTTCCCGGAACTTTTGTGTGTAAACAGTTCTCTAGGGATGTGCGAACAGAACCGAGTCCGGAAATTCGGTTCAGTTCGAAAATCGAGTTTGGCTTGAAAGTTCGGTTCAGTTGACCAAACTATTAGAGTTCGGTCGAATTCTGAACTTCCGAACCGAGTTTGTACATTCAAAACTGGGTTTTTTGGCCTTCCAAAATGGTTCGGAATTGACCGAACAGTTTGGTTGAATTTGGTTTGGTCGACCGAACTATTCGAGTTCAGTCCGAACTCTGAACTTCCGAACCGCGTTTGCACATCCCTACAGTTTTCCTGGTAAACTGCTTTGCTCCAGGCAGCTGTGGTCACTTGGTTTCCATGACATCCCCTCACATCTACAGCTGTGACTATTTTAGGCTGCATCAGGGCAGTGTTTGTGTGAAGAATTATTATTATTATTATTATTATAAACATTTATATAGCGCCAGTCGTGTGACCTGGTGCTGTACAGAACATAGAATTAGACACGGTCCCTGCCGGTGGCTTACAGTCTAAAAGACAAAGGGGGGGGGAGACATGGAGAGGGGACAGTGGGAGAGACAGGTGAGAGAATGCATCCAGGAACTGCCTCAGGGCAGTGCGTGTGTGAAAAATGCATCCGGAACATAGTTGTGGACTTGTAAAACCAGAAGACTGAAAGACCAGCACTTTAAGGTGTGTGTAAAAATGCCCAGTGTGTTGCTACGAATTGTGTTTAGGGTGCCTGATGAGATTCCATTCAAGTCAATGGGAAGTAAAACTGAAGCAAGAATGGATTTTCATTCTTGTGAGAATCTTGCTGTAATCAAGAACCGTTACTAAGATCTCTCGGTACATTCTAAGTAGGCGAGATCTCAGTGAGAATCTGAGAAAGCTCAGTGAGAATTTCAGCAACGTTTACCATTTACTGTTTACCAGTGGCGGCTGGTGGGTTCTAAGACTCGTGGGTCAGTGGACGGGGCCAGTAGTGGCGGGGGGGGGGGGGGAGCCAATGGTAGGCGGAGCCAAGCAGAATTTTGAAATTACAATGGAATTTTACAGCCTCAGTTCCCCATCTGTAAAAAATGGGAGTGTGTGTGTGTCTCGCTCCCTGTGTTCCCCTCACCCTTGTCCTTAGATTGTAAGCTCACTGGCAGGGACTTTTCTCCAATAGCCACCAGCAGGCAATGCCCCCGTCGCCAACAAAATGGCGGCGACGGGCATTTTGTCGAGCCCCCCCCCCGTTTTCTTCAAAGAGCGCGGTTTGTCTGGCAGCATGGTCGTTTGAGAGAGCCCTGTTAGAAGGGCTCTCTCTGATTGGGGTTTGCTTCGGCAACTGGCCTGATGCGCAAGCGCAGTGCGCAGCACGGGGTGTGGGGCTCCTCCCCTTTAGAAGGGAGGATCCCCTGAGCCGCGTGAGAGCGGCATTGCGGTCTGGGAGGCAACGGAAGCAGCAGCAAACAGGACGGCTGCTGCGTGGAGACAAGAAGACAATGGGAAAGAGTAAGAAGAAAGGGGATGGGAGCAGAAAGGAAGGCACTGGGAGGGGCGGCCGCCCCACCAGCGGGGGAAACAGAAGGGAGCAAGGGGCTGATGGCTCAGCAGAGTGCCCCACCCCTGGAGAAATCTTCGAGAGGCTCTTGCAATGCGAGGCCCAACTAAGGGATAGGGGGCAGAGGGGAGAAGGTAGAGGCCACCGAACGTGATGAGGGGGATCAGGGAAGGAGCACAGAAGTGGCCTCCCCACACAGCATGGAGGCTTCCCAGTTAAGGCCCATAGAGGAGCAAAGCCTCAGAAGGGGGGAGAGGAATATCATCCCCCCCAGGCGCTACAGGGAGGAAGGGGAGGCCATGGAACCAGGCCTGGGGACCCCTGCCATGCCTCGGGAACAGCGAAACCGGAGAAGGGAACTGCCCAACCCACCCCCCTCAGGGCAAAGGCAGGGGGAGGGTCCCAGAACAGATGCCTCGGAGGGGGAAGGGCGGGGCAGAAATCTGGGTCCGGTCCTCGAGGCAATATATGGGGCAGGCTCAAGTGGGGTTCAAGGGAGGAATGACGGCGATGCCAGCATGAGAGACCCAGAAGGCATCCCAGGTCTGGCGCACCACCAAATGCTAGTGGAGGCGCAACACAATCAAGGTCCCCTGGCAGGGGGTGCTAGCACAAGCCGCCCTAGGGGTGAGCCAAGGGAAGGGGTTTCTCCTTTGTGCCAGCAGGATGAATCGCCACCAGCTACCAGGAGGCGGATTGTAGGCCCCAACGAGGAGGGTCAGCCCACATATGAGGAGTTATGGAGAAGGGTACAGGAGCTAGAGAAAGAATTGGGACGTGGGAGAACTGGAGCCAGTGAGTCCAGGGAAGCTACATGGCTAGCAAACCAAGGATTGGGATTTCGGTGCGGTACAAGACGAGAAGTATGGATAGTCGGGGCACAGCATCGTTCGGTGGGCGAGTAGAGCTGCCACAATGACAGAATGGGGACTCCACTTAGGCCTAGGTGATCAGGCACGTATTAGATGGATGGGCACCAGTGGGATGCGATGGGCTCAGCTCCTGCCAGTGATTAAAAGAATGGGGGTACGGTATAGACCGGACATAATAGTGATACATTTAGGGGAAAACGACATCACTTCAAATAAAGGGGTGGGTTTATTAATTCAAATTAAGTCAGATTTATTAATAGTGCAGAAATGGTTTCAAAGGGTGCAATTGGCTTGGACTAATTGGATACCCAGGAGAAACTGGGTTGGAGCAAAAAAGCCAGGGAAAGTGGACAAGACCAGAAAGGGCATTAATAAGGAAATTTCGAAATGGATCCTTAGTGTAGGCGGTACTTCCATTAACCACGAAGGGATAGTGCACACAAATAACACTTTGTACAGGACAGATGGTGTCCACCTTTCTGAGCAAGGAAACCGGGTTTACCTTACCTCGCTTACAGGTCATTTGGAGGCATTGTTGGCAATTTAGGCGGTGGGGGTCAGTGCAGTTCACTATGACTGCCCCTGAGTGGCGGGGGTCCAGCCCGCTAGGTTAGGATAAATAGGTTAAGGATAGTTAAAAGAGTCATCTCATTAAGAGATGGGGTCGTGATACCTTGTGTAATGACGGGCACAGCATGCACATGGGTCGTAACCCTGGGAGGGGGTGCTGAGCAGGATGAGTAGGGGCATGCACAGCCTCCGTATCCTGCGCAGCACTTACCGACTTACTCATGCCCACAGTGGGCACGCCCCCCTTTTGGCCATGGCCCCGAGGCTGTCAAAGGAGGGGATGGTTTTCAGTTTAAAGTACTGCTAATGGAAGGCGCTTCCGAGCAGTACTCAGTTATAGTTAATAAGGATAGTTCGCTAGCATGCTGGACCCATGTTAGCTATGCAAAGCCCCACCGGCCTTACGGTTGATTACCGATTGAATAAAGAGTGCGGCCATGCTGTTTAAACCAATAATATGTCTCTGCGTCTCTTTGGGGGGTGCGCCGACAAGTGTCCAGTGGCAGGAGTACCATAACAGCTAGCCCAGATTTCAAACAAACCAACCAACAGGTCAGACTCAGAGCTTAAAGCAATAATTAACCCGGGGTTCTTTCTATTTGCCTTCGGTTTCTCAGCCAAACACCGCAGTCATGCTTTAAAGCTTCTCTCCAGAACTTTAGGGAAACTTGCTTGCTTAGTGAAAGTCAAAAATCACAGGCTTATCACAACTCTTGTCACTTATGGATTTTCAACACCTGTATGTTGCTCACCCCCCTTCCCTGGGTGGTGGGACGTTCCAGAGGCGGCCTTGCTGGGTCAGTGTCCCTTTGACAGGGGAGAGAAACTGGAGAGACTTACTGTGGGGTATAATAGTCCATTTATGTACAAATGTCCTAGTTGCTCCAGGTCCAGCAGCACAAGGGCTCCCCAAAAGGCTCTCTCTGTAGCCTTCTACCCCAAAGTCCAGCATGAGACTGCAGCTCTCTACTCAGACACAGACTGTGGCTTTCCCACTCGGCACTCCAGATCGCCCAGCCCAAACCATTGTTACAAGACATGGGAGACAAGCTTAGGGGGGGCCGATGGCCCTATACAATGACTTGCATTCCAGGGGAAATGAATCCCAGCAGGGAGTTACATTCCCAGGGGAACCCCAAATCCATAACACTTACAAACATGAAGTGGCAACACCGAATCAGGCAAACTTTAAAAAACAGAACGCTGCCCCCCAACCAGTCATTTTAGAGCAATCAACCAACCTATGATGGGACCACCACAAACAAATCTCGCCCCCTCAAATCTGTCCGATAATCTCAGGCTCAGGGGCCAAATGTGGCCAATAGTGAGGTTTTATGCTCTTTTCCAGCTCCTGGATCTGATCCCTGGATCCACTTCCTACCCCCAAATACTGAAAGACTGAACTCAGGATAAAGGAGCAGAGATGAGGGCACACACACACAATGATAGGGGGTGGCAGATCCATGGTAATGTCCCCCCGCACCCTCCATCTGCTCAGGGGAAAAACTGGCAACCAAGCAGAACCAAGTCCAGGGCACATTGGGGCAGGAGGCAAAAAACTCCCATCACCCCCACCTGCCCAGGGGAACACGAAAAGGAAATCTCCCCCCCCCTCTCTTTTTTAAAATCACTTTTAGAAGCAGCAGGTTAGAACCAAGTCCCCCACAGTGCACATGGGGTCACAAATCTTAATCCTCCTCTACCCCCACAATCTGCCCAGGGGAAATGCAAGCAAGGCAAATAATAACAACCACCCTCTCGTTATTCACTTAAGAAGCAGCACGTTAGAAGCACATGGGGACAAGCAGGGGACACAATTGAATCTGAAAGCACACAACTCCCACCCCCAATCTGCTCTCCCTACCCCAGACTTCCAATCTGCTCAGGGGAAGAAAAACAAATATTAAATTTAAGTGGAGCCCAAGGGCCCTGAAACTGACCAGTCGGGAGCAGACAGCGCCAACTTCAGCCATTGCCGTGTGCAGAAAACTGGCTCCACTGAAACTGAAGTCTGACTCCGCCCACTGAAGGGAGAGGGGGGTGGGAGGAGGAGAAGCCAGAGGGTCTGTCCTGGGAGGTGGTTTTTTTCAAAGTGCCCTGCCAGGCTATTGATTCTAATGGCTGCTGGGCTCCCATTGGAACCCATTGCCGGCTGCCGGCCACACCTCCTGGCTAGGATGCTTTAGGTGTTCACTCTGGAGAGTGACCCATCTCACCTCACCGCCTGGTAGACCAGGCCAGTCAGGGCCAAAAGGGAGGGGAAGGGGAAGGAGCCAGAAACAGGATTGCCTGGGAGGCATGATTCTAATGGCTGCTGGAACCCATTGCCGGCTGCCGGTCACACGTTCTGACAGCAGCATCACCGTCATTTTGGAAAATGCGCCGTTCTGCCGATGGGCAAAATGGCTATTGTGCATGTGCAAACTGGCTTCCCTTTTCCAAAAAAAGACAGTGCCACTGCAGCTACCATTTTGGAAAAGGATGCACATGTGCAGAATGGTCCAGAAGCCATTTTGTGCATGTCCATGTGGATTAATCTGAATCAAAACTTCCCATCCTTAGTATCCAGAAGGGTGGGGGGTGGGGAGAAGCTGGGTGGGAGGGAGAGCTGCATGAGGGGCAGATGATGCCTTACCGAATAGTAATAGGGTGACAATGGGGAGCAACGCCCGGCCTGGGTGCTGCAGTCCAAGCCAGTCACATGCATGCTCACCGCCCTCTCCTCTCACTTGGGTTGCCACTAGAGGTGAAACGGGTACTTCATTTAGTACCTGCAGGTAATACTCACATTTTGAAGTGCTTCCCAAGCACTGGCTGGGTACTGAAAAAATCTGTAATTTCCATTACCAAAAATCAGGATGGAAAATAAAAAAAATTGGGACTGAAAGTCGGTATTCCAGGACATCCGGTACTCAAATCGGGCAATAATTGGGTACTGATTAGTATCCAAACATTACAGATTGATTTGGGTACCGTAAATTTGTTAAATGTAAAAAAAATCGGTACAGAAGGTGAAAAAATTGGGATTGGAATTCAACATTCCGGGACATCGGATACCCTAATTGTGTCACAATTGCGACCAATCGGGACTTGATATTGTCCGGTTGATGTCGGTACTAGACATTCATTGGGCATACCCGTATTTGCAGGTACTTGTTTCATCTCTAATCCAATCCCTTTCTGAAGCCAGTAACGCTACTCACATAATGTCCTCTGACAATGAGTTCCACAGATTTATTTAATCTCCCGCCCCCACAAGCAGATTGTAATCAACCCAAAGGACAGTTGTGAAATGTTCAAAGTAGCTGACTTTTTGCAGCATTGGTTCATTCAGTTAGTTCGGATGAATTATTTAGTCTCTTTCCTGTTTTCTGTTAATTTTTACCAGGAACAATGAAAATGAGTGGTGGAAAATGAATGGAAAAAACTGGAAATGGCCAAAACAAATGACCCAAATGAACTGAACAAACCAAAATTGTGAAAACAGGTAATCGATCGAAGATTGGACAGGGAGTGTTCGTTACTTTGTTCATTTGGGTTTGGATTGTTCAGAATCGACAGGTTTGCTCATTGTAGCAAATGCTCCTTTCAGCTCTGTTTAACTCAAATGTTATTTTTCCCCTTCTGCTGCTGAAGATGTTTACTAACCTGTCATTTTGCATGCTGTAGAGAATCCATGACAGATACAGCAAACTGATGCAAGGATTACTGTATAATGAGTTCCAGAAGGGTATTGAAGATATAAAATGATGTTTGTTACAATGAAGGCTCCTTCCAGTGGGACTTTGTGCGTGCTTAAAGCTAACCATGTAATGGAACCGCAGGTTCCAATTCTGTTCAGTTTTTGCCCAGAAAAATATTATTCATTCTATTGCTCGGTGGCATGCTGACAAATAGGGATGGGCGAACAGAACCGAGTTCAGAAATTCGATTCGGTTCGAAAATCGAGTTCAGTCTGGAAGTTCAATTCGGTCGACCAAACTGGTTGAGTTCGGTCCGAACTCTGAACTTCCGAACCACGTTCGCCCATCCCTACTGACAAAGTCATTCCATGTTTAGTGTCAAGGACCCTTATTAGAGCAGTATCAAGGCTGGAGATGAATCGCAGCAGGATCAGGGCCTAAGAGCGTAGTTGGGTGCAAGGTGGTGGATCAAAGCCTGGAGTCAATCTGAGCTAGCAGCTTTACCAAAGGGCAGACCAAAGGCAGGCTCAGTATTTGAGCGGAGGCCTAAGTCGAAGGTCAGTCCCAGAGGAAGCAAAGAGTAGGGACCTGAGTGGAGGGCAGCTGGGCAGGCAGGTTGGAGGAGTGTGACAGCAGAAGCACCTCAGGAACAGGACCCAGTGTTGCTGGCAGTGTTCAAGGAGAAGAGGAGGGCAAGGAACATGGTGAACCTGGGTCCTGAGAAGCAGGGAGGTGGACCAGGCAGGTCTGAGGTTTGCTAACACAAGTAAGACATTGAGTAAAAACAGATGTGCCTTTGACCTGCTATGGCCTAGGAGCCAGTGGCATATCTGTTCCGGCGCCACCAGATGTCGGCTTGCTTCTACCCCGGAGCACGTAGGTGGCTAGCCCTGGCTGTATCCTTGGAGAATTTCCAATCAAAGCCCAGACTAAGGGACATCCATGTGGGGGCAACGTGGGGTAGTATGTTTGTGCGCCCCCCCCATACCCACCCCGGGTCAGGGCCAGCCATAGCTGCCCACTATGTCCACCCATCATTGGACTCCATGACTGTCCATCATGGCGGGGTACAGGGATCAATGGATGAGTGGAGCCACCCACCCACATGTATGTTTGTTGTGCTCCCGGCCCTACCTGGGCCATGTGGGTGGCGGGATGGCTCTCTGACCATGGGAACATGTGGCTGGTTTTCATCTTGATCCCAGGTGCACGTCTTCCTCCTTCCTGGGTGTTACTTTTATTTGTCCTAGGATAGCAGTGTTTATCCTAAGCTTGCTAAAGCGAGAAAAGGTTTCCCAACCCTGCGCCTCACCACTGAATAAACAACAGCAAGGGGAAAGGAGTCAGCCACCGAGTTAGCCAACTCTTTTGCCTGCTGGATTAATGAGGTGCTAACAACCTCCTTTGTTTGCCAAACCCAGTACAAACCTTACACTGGGAGCCCAATACAAGACTGCAAAACTCATTACTGTACTGAGCAAAAAGGTACTGTCTGTGTATAAAATAAAATGTATGAGTTTTTAGAGCAGAGATGCAATTATGTCACTTGCTTTATTTGTGGTACGTAGAGGCTTTACCCTAGCTATTATCATTTGCACCTTGTTTTCCAATTGGTCTCTAGTATTTTTATAGAATGTGACCAACAAGCTTGTTTCATGTGTAAACTAGGTCAGGTTTTGGGCCTGTGGCTCTAGGTGGTGAAAATTCGAATAGACTAATCACTGTGTTTTGTTCCATAGTCTGCTGAGTGCTACTGAGGGAGACAGCGTCAAGGTTATTTCTCATCAATCGCTCCTTCATTGCCAGATGATCAGTGGAGATGCTGTTTTTCAAGTGTTATTCCTTGATTGACCTGAACAGGGTGAGTCACCTGTAATCAACACATCAGATGAAAGGCATGTCAAGTTTGTCATTATAAAAACAATTGCAAGTTCAGTGAGAGCTTAATTCCACGCTGCTAAGTGCCGAGGGCTTTCTGTAGAGCCTGTGATCTCTGAGTCGTGTATGCCTCTGCTGCAAGATTCTGGTACTTGTATGTAGGTCTGTTGGAGAAGCATTTGAGTAGGGTACAGTGCAGCAGGAAGAGTGACCGTTCTGCTTCTCCTGCCCCTCCATGCCTTGATTCCCATGGTCGTCCGGAAATTCTGGGTGTTGGAGTCAGTGTGGGTGTTGGCTCCTGCTCTCTGGGACATGGGGAGAGTCTGTGCATCATCAGTGCAGCAGCGGTGTCAGTTGACAGAGTGAAGGGCCCCAAAGTATGGCTTAGTGATGGACTCCACACTATTTAATCCAACCCTGTCAAGGATAAGATGATACAAAAGCTGAAAGCCAAGGTAGCCTAGCCTAATGGGTAAGCTTTCAGGCCTGGGAGACAAAGTTCAAATTCCATCTTAGCCATGAACACTATGGCTCTTTCTGGGCATGCTCAGTGACCTTGAACACCTCACTGTTAGGAGTGTGCTGAGTAGGAATTGTTTGTGTGTGTGAGTATTCTCCTAGGGCCCAAGGAGTGGTCCCAAGTGTTTGGGCTACCACTTGGACCCTCGAAGAATTACTCAGGCGGGTTTCTGAGGCCATGGAGAGAGTTGTCCGAGGTTTGGCCAAATTCCAAAGGTCCGGGTCCGCTCCTTGGAACATTGGAACTCAGAAAATTGAGTCCGAATACACTGGTCTTTCCTGTTTCCCAAGGAAAACCAAGGACCGTGTTTCAGCACTAGTCACTATACTTCAGCCTTAATTTCCCAACAGTCAAATGGGAATGATCATTCATGACCTACCTTACAGACTAGGTTTTCATGAGTGTGAGCTAGAGGACTGTAAAGCATGTTGGATGCGGAGAGAGCATAGGGCTTATGAGTAATAGTTACTTAGCCACCTACCGTTATTGTAGAACAAGCTGAGTTTTGTAGAGTACTTTAATGACTTAATGCAAAGTATTGACACTAAGCGTTGGCTGGCTATGGGATTTCAGTTGTGCAATTTTCTAGAAACGATAGAATTCCAGAAAGCAGATGGCACCAAACTGGATGTTCAAATTGGCAGCTTGACCCACAACTTTCCAAACATGCATACATTTGAGCTAGTGACATTGTTGGTACCAGCCAACTCTAATGCCATGCTTGGTTTTGGTGTACTTTACCTCAATGGCTAGGGCACAGGACTGGCATCTTGAATATATATATATATATATATATATATATATATATAAATTTTCCATCAAATCTTGACAATTTCAAAATTTCATTTTTATTTTTAAATTTCATTTTGAAACTTTGATTTCAAAATGAAATGAAAATATTGTAGCTAGGTCATTTTCACTCCCGAGGAAAGCCAAAACGGGTACCCACAAAAGAACAGGTATACGCATTGAATTTGCAGTACCCAATTTGACTAAAAAATTGTGAGTACTTTTTGGTACCTGAAATGGTGTCCAACCTGGTATCCAAAATACCGACAATAGAAATACTGTTTTCATCCCTATTTTTTGAATTCCATATTTTTTTTTAGTCCCGATTTCCAGTTTCCATTACTAGATTTTGGATTTTTTCCCCAGGTATTTTTTGGGAGTTTGGAGTAATTTCAATTGCACAAAATCCAGAAACCAGCATTTTGAGATTTCAGGTACTCAAACGATATTTTGGTATGGATTAGATACCCAAAATGGTACCCAATAATGTGGGCATGACCCCATTGGTACCAAATCCAGTACCTATTTCAGCTTTACTCCTGAGAAATGTAGTAGGCATGGGACTTCAGGTGAAATTTCAGTTTTGGTTCTTGATTTTTGGATCTAATTTCAGTTTGGGTTTTGTGGTGTGTGTGTGTGTGTGTGTGTGTGTTCCATCCCCCCCCCCTGTTTTTTTCTCACTGACTTCAATGGATTTTCTCTCATTTGAAGTCAATGAGAACAAACCAGAAATAAATCAATGGGAAAACCACACAAAACATTGGAACCGATAAAGAACTGCCATTTCGATTTACATTTTAAAAACCAAAACAGCCATTTTGGGGCCATTTTGGTTTGATCCGAAACTGAAATTCCCACCCCTAAAATGTAGTGCTCACATTCTCCGATGCTTGCTAATTATGAAAACGTATACCTACTACAGGCAACAAAGATGCATAGGTCCCCTCTGGCAGCCTGCAAAGTCTGAATGTAACATGGCCTCTATAGGGTTTTTTTTGGGTAGAAACATGGAGAATAGTGAGTCCCATAGATCGTGTTTGCCAGACATTTATAGCTTCACTTGGCACAGGCAGGGGTGACTGGAGTCAAAGCGATCCTAGTGTAATGACACAAGGAAGAGGAAGAAAAACAAGCAAGCAAAGAGAAGGGCTTTTAACGTTAGTGTTCTAACATGTAAAAGATGAATAATATATAGACTTGGATTACTTACTAGTGCCAACAGATGTGTCCCCCAAGGATCTGAAGACTGAGAAATCCTCAGTGCCTTCGGAAAGAGCTAGCATAAGAGCTGTAAACATCAGAGGCAGGAAAGTAGGGGTGTACTGCTTCCAGCAATAAGCAAAATAAGGGGAGAAATATCCAGCTTGACAAGACTTCCTTCCTTCCTTCCTTCCTTCCTTCGAAAATGGCAAAAATGTGATGGAAACAAACCCACAACTTTTGAGTCTTGACCAACTGTTCTTTTCTGATGGACACTTTAAAAAATGGATTGGAGAGTTTTGTCCACATCTGAGACCACAGTCTGGTTGGCACATGGGTTGGGAAGCATGGGGCATGCTGGGTAGTGGGAAAGGCCTACCTGCAAGGGAAAAGATAAGAAGATGGACGCCAGAGGGACGAGGCATAGGAGTAAGGCAAGGAATGCACGGGTGCACAGGACATTTAGGGTTGAAACAGTTATCTGGCACCATTTGGCATCTGGTTAGATCCACAGTATCTGATCTGCTTTGGAAAAGACCAGACACTTGAGTGGCATCTGTTTATTATTCGGTGGATTAACTGGTGAACAATTTTACTACATTACCACCTAAGAAATTTTTTATTAGGCAAAGTGTTCAACATACAGAGGGTGGGAAGATGGAGGCAGGGGATTTTAAAATGGTTTTATAGGTATTTCTATTTTAAATGTTTTATGTGTTGTAACCTCTTCTGAGCCCTAGGGACAGGGTAGAATATAAATTTGAATAGACAAACTGATATGTGATACGTACTTATCCCTTTAAGCTGTTGAGCTATCACCCTGCTACTGTCTATCTTTTCTGACATGCACTGACTGCCAAGTTGTCTCAGCTTGTGTGAATTTACTACTGTCCAGGGTGGTGGTTATGCCGTTGCTGAATTTGGGTGTTAGAAAATGGCATGATAGACACCTACAAATGGGTGTCCATTAGGCTGTTAGTTACGTGGACACGGATTGAGAGGAGGAGGCCATCCTCAAGGAAGCTGTGTGGACTAAGGCAGGTACATATGTTGGCTCTCAGGCCAATATGTGTATGTGTCGTCTATTACAGGGGTCATGGCTGGGGAAGGCTCCTTCCCTGGCTGTTAGGGATGGGCGAACGCAGTTTGGAAGTTCAGCGTTCAACCTGAACTTGGCCTGTTCGCATGACCGAACCGAACTTCCGAACCGAACGCTCGAACTTCTGAACAGTTCGGAAAAGTTTGGATGAGTTCGGGGGTGGGAAAAACATGACTTTGGGTGGGAAAAACGTGATTGGAAGGGGGAGGCAGCTGAGGACCAGACTTCCTGGCACCAAGGGTGGATACCAGGGGTGGTTTCAGGGCCAACGTTACCGATACCAAAAAAAATTCCATTTCGGTACCGATAGAACTTTTTTGAATATTTGGCTGAGTTTGGACGAACCGAACTCCGCTGAACCGAACAGCCGAACCCGAACTCGGGTTTCGAACTGAATGTCCGAACTGCGTTCTTTTTGCCCATCCCTACTGGCTGTGCTCCTCCCCCTTTTGGTTTCCTGCTTGACACCTTCCCCGGCAGGAGGCAGCAAAGTTGGGACCGCAGGTAGCACACACAAACTCCATGCCCTGGCTGCGAGCCCCACTAAGCTCCTTTACCGCCCTCCCTACCCCTAGGTATGGCACTTATGTGATGTAGGTGAGTGTGACATGCTCATATTCAAAGGTGCCATGCCGTTTGTTAATACCCTTTGTCTCTGTGAGAATTGAACTTGCCAACACAAAGCCTCAGCCCAGTCATACCTTTTCCCCAGAATGACCTCCATCTCTGCGAAGGTCTCATTTCTCCTTCTGCTCAGCATCTGGTCAGGGGACAAACTTATTTTGACCAAGACATTGAATTTGCTGCACCCAATCAACATCTGACAGTTTTTTTTCCAGAGTCCCTGCTGCCAACTGTCTCATCCATATTCATAAATCTGATATCTTCACACTTTCAAAAATTGAATTGGCTTGTTTCCTCAACCTTTGATAGATAGAATATATGGCTATGTTTGATTCTAAGAAGGCTGATAAGATACATCTCTTACAGGCCGGTAACGTTCTCTTATTGATTTCTGAATAATTTTGGTTTTTTGCCTTTTGACACACTTTCTCTTGTGATAATTAAAATACAATTTCTTATTATGTTACATCGAGGTGTGATTTCGCAAGACACAATTGAGGTTTCACATCGCACATAGAAGCTAAAGAGAATATGGGTGCAATTCAACACCTGACTTACACCAGCGGCAGACACAGCGCCAAGCTGGGTGGCTTGAGCTCAGTTGTGCGGGTGCTCCATGCATGCAACAGGCCATCTCGGGAGGGGCGCACCAATGCCCTACACGGCTTGCTGCACCAGCGGCACACGAGCATGCCTCGGCATACGCAAACTGCGCCGTATATCATCACAGATTATCAGGGGTGTAGGATTGCACCCTATGTATATTGTTATTGTTTTTTGTCTCCACATCTGTTTTTCTTTGGGCCCCACAGAGAAATACTTTGTTAAACATTGAAACAATAATCAGTATTTCTTAAATGAGGGTGAATATTTAAAAGAAAGCTAATTTATTCTTTGCATAAATCAGACTTAGCCTTTAAAGTGCCCCTTGAGGTAATGAGTAGTCATTTATTTCTATTCCAAAAGCAACAATGCGTTTGATGTGTTTTATTAATGACTAGATCTGGAAGAACAATGCATAAAATATTGTCTGTGCATAAGGTTTTCTGATAGACTTTCCTTCTAGCACATATTGTACAGTCTACTTAAGGCCCACGGAAATCAATGTAAGGGAACGGAGAAGAACAAACATTCAGGTGGCCAGTCCTACCATGCTCCCAGCTCTCCGCCCCCGCCATGATGGACACCCATGACAGCCAATGATGGAAAGCCATGGTGGTCGACCATGGCAGCTCCTGACCTGGGGCATGTATGACAGGGCCACACAGACATGCTAACCTGCATTAGCTCAAATTGGCCCACATGGACAACCACTAACCTTGGCTGAGACGTTCAAGATTTCCTGAGGACACAGCCCGAGGCAGAAATACAACAACATCTGACGGTGCCTTAACAGATATGTTAGCAGGTCCTGGGCCACAGCGGGCCAAAAGGGGTCACTATTACATCTGTTTTTCACCAAAGTTTCACAGAAAGCAAATTTCAAATGTTCATGCCCTTGTATTGATAGAGACTAGATCTGACATTGTTACCCAAAAAACACATTTCATTTTAGGGGTGTGTACCTGGGCCCCATTTTGTTTTTCATTATTTGTTATTTCCTCTGGGTTGCAACTCACGGTTGATGGGGTTTTCTTATTGATTTGCCATGAACAGTGAATGTAGTTTGCAGAGAAGTCGGAAAATGCTCAAAGTTCATGTCAATGTTCACAGATTGTGCAATGGATAGGTATAAGATGTTTAATTATGATTTTAAAGTACTGTCTGTATGCTTTATCTTATACTTATGTCATGCAGTCTTCCATACCTATTTGATTTGAGGATACAAAACACATGCCAGATCTTGATGGCCTAAAGGTAAGACTCTTGTTTAGGGAGCAAAAGGTCCTTGCTTGGCGAAGAAGAGGACTTGGGTTCAAATCCCCTGTGGCGCTGCTGTTGAGTAACAAGAAAAAAGGCCACATGATGGTACTCGTGAGAACCATACCAATGCCCCTGGTATAAGTATGGTATACTGCTATTAAGAGAGAAAGAAAAGGGCCATTTGATGGGGTTTGTGAGAACACCCTCAATAGAACTCATATAATACCTGAGGTCCAGGTGTGTTGAGGGAGAAGGAAAAGGGCTACAGGACAGGGCTCATGGGAACACCCTTGATAGAAGACATATGATGAACACTGATATGTGTGAAGACTATAATGAGAGTAACTTCAACTTCAATTTTGCTGCCCCAAAATCCAGTCTAGTACTTGGCTGGTATAGACTATTGTTTTGTTGGTGCCCAGAGACCTGAAACACAAGGTCTCTGGATCTGCCAAACACACCCACTCTTCCTTACCTATTTGAGGACAAAAATCCAATGCAACACATAGTAGAGCTTGGTGGTCTAGAGATAAGACTCTTGCGAAGGGAGCAAGAGGTCCTGGGTTCAAATTCTCTGTAGTGCTGCTGTTGTCAAGTGGGAGGGGAAAAGACTATACCTTTAGGATTATTATTTTTTGCTGCTGCTGGCCTTCGAAGGTTCATGTCCAGTCCTGTGCATGGGACCCTGATCCTGGAGTTCTTTTTCTGGTGGATGGAGGATGCTTGAGATCCAGTGGGGAGCTCATCCTGTGGTGGCATGAGCCTTGAAATCAGGGAGACCATTTGAAGAGCATAAATTTAGTTGCTCGCAGTCTCAGTGGGAAGGGAGCTAATAATAGGAAGCATCAGAAGGACGCTACAAACAGAGAGGGAAGCGCAAGCTGCATTAGGTGGTGGTTACATTGAATCTTCTATCTAACTGTTGTCAGGTACAGTATACCTGAATCTCGACATGGATAGTGCTAACGGTTGTGTGTATGTGCGCTCATGCTGTAGCTACCCCCTTTGTGGAAACCTTGTGAGGGTATTTTGCAGGGTTGGGAAACTTAAGGCCCAGGGGCCAGATGCAGACTGTGGCTAGTTTTTATTTAGCCCCTTTCTAGTTCCTGGTTTTGCCCCCGGATCCAATTCCTGTCGCCGAGCGCTGAAAGACTGAGCTCAAGGTAAGGGAGCAGGAATGAGGGCATGCACATGAGGACAGGAGACAGATCCATGATCTGGACCCTCTTGCTGAGCCGCACCCCTTCAGCCCCTCCCTCTTTGCTCCAACTTCTCTGCGGCCCTCAGAGCTTGTCCTAATTTTTAAAGTGGCCCTGGGAAAAGGCAACAGCACTGAGCATGCACTTGGTTCCTTCTAAAGAGAGCCAGTGTCGTGTAGTGGATAAGGTGCTGGACTTGGACCTGCCATGGCAGGGGGAGTGCATGGGGGCTGCCTCTCCCCTCCAAGCCAAGCCATTACCCACCACAGCTCCCTGCTCTCCCCCCACAGTGCAAGCCAGACGGGTAGAGTTTAATCTCTCCCCAGCTCTCAGCATGGATGCCCAATTCAGGAGTCTTGGAGACCTTGAGCCAGGTCTCCAAACAGGGCCAGACACAAGCAGCATTGATTGCAGAAATAGCATTGATTGTGGAAACAGCATTTCCGGCAGCCGGCCAAGCCCTCTCCCCCCAGCCTGCAAGTGCAACTAGTTCTGTAACACATGCAAATAGTGAGTCCCTAACTGCAGTGCGGGCCATGGAGTCTCTTGAAGGAGAAAACTAACTAGTTCATTAATATTTATTTATTCAATTTAATATCCCACCCCTCCTGCCATCAGACAGCATTTCTATGTAAAACGTAACTTGTCGTCCACTACTACAAGTTCTCTACTCTTTTTTTTGAATGGCATTTATTTATGTCTTGGTGACCATCTCTGCGAAATTATGTCATATTTTCTGAAACCAAAACAACAAGGTATTTAGAAGCAGTGTAAGTTAATACAACAACAAACAAAACTGCTTCATAAAATGCAACGTATTCTAAGGACAGTAATGTTTGCATAAACACAGAAAATGGAATACAATAGTGTTTTAATCAAGACATTAGAACCAGTCCAAAAATGCATAGAGAACGAAAGTCCAGAAAGATAACAAATACTCTGTCCAATGTTTCACTAAAAATAGCTTCTTCAGGGGTCCTCAATGACTCTCTTTCTTTCTTGAATAGCAAATATAAGAAGAGAATGCAAATTAAATTAAAATTAAAATTAAAACAGACAGAAAAATTAGATTTAAAAACATACAAGACAGTACAATAAGCAGAAGAGTTTTCGAAAGAGTCTTGGTAGCTCAATGCCCCATTATTATTATTATTATTATTATTAACAAACATTTATATAGCACCAGCAGTGTACCTGGCACTTTACAAAGTAATAAAATAGACACGGTCCCTGCCCCTAGGGCTTACAATCTGAGAGACAGGAGCTGGGGGAGAGACTTAGGAAGGGGAACAGAGGGAGAGACAAGGGGTCTAACATTCATGAAGATGCGAGGTCTCAAGTGCACGTACTTGGCTTGGTTACGATGAGAATGACAGCAGGCAGGTCCATGTTGCAAGGATAAGGGTAAACCGATCGTAGGTATAGGAATAGTGGCTCAGCAGGATAAAGAGTCAGACAGAGCAGAGCGAAAGAGGTGAGTTTTAAGGAGAGATTTGAAGGTATGAAGGGAGGGGGCAAGGCGGATGTGGACAGGGAGGGAGTTCCAGGCATGGGGGGCAGCAAGTGAGAAGGGACGAAGGCGCTTAGGGGAGCAGGGAAGGCGTGGAAGGGTGAGAGAAGGGACAGAGGAGGAGCGAAGTGCACGGGCTGGAGTATGGAGGGCGATAAGTGCAGAGAGGTAGGGGGGAGCAAGGTTGTGAAGAGCTTTATAGGTGAAGACTAGGAGCTTGTGCAGGATTCGTTCAGGAAGGGGAAGCCAGTGAAGCGAAGAGAGGAGGGGCTGCACATGGTCGAAGCGACTGGCGAGGTAGATGACCCTGGCAGCAGAGTTTTGGACAGAGATGAGGGGAGAAAGGTGAGACCGGGGAAGGCCAGTGAGAAGGAGGTTACAGTAATTGAGGCGAGAGATGACCAGAGCATGAACAAGAGTTTTGGCAGACGAGACAGAGAGAAAAGGGCGAATCTTAGCAATGTTATGGAGGGAGAAGCGACAGGATTTAGCAACAGAGTCAATGTAGGGTTTAAAAGAAAGGGCTGAGTCAAAGATGAAGCCTAGGCTACGGGCTTGGGGGACAGGCAGGATGGTGACTCCATCAATAGTTATTGACAGTGAGGAAGGAGAGGAAGGATGAGGGGGGAAGATAAGGAGTTCAGTTTTAGCCATGTTGAGTTTGAGTTGACGTTGAGACATCCAGGTAGAGATGTCAGAGAGACAGTTGATGAGACGAGCTTGAACAGAGGGAGAGAGAGAGGGAGTAGAGAGATAGAGTTGAGTGTCATCAGCATAGAGGTGGTATTGGAAGCCATGGGAGGCAATGAGTTTGCCTAAGGATGAGGTATAGATCGAGAAGAGGAGAGGGCCAAGAACAGAGCCTTGAGGAACACCAACTGAGAGGGGGAAGGAGGAGGAGGTGGAGTTGGAGAGAGACACATTAAAGGAGCGGTCAGAGAGGTAGGAGGAGAACCAGTTATGGACAGAGCCACAAAAGCCAAGGGAGTGAAGGGAATCCAGCAAGAGTGAGTGGTCAACAGTATCGAAGGCAGCAGAGAGATCAAGGAGGACAAGAATGGAATAGAGACGTTTAGATTTAGCCACCAGAAGATCGTTGGTGATCTTAGCGAGAGCAGTTTCAGTAGAATGAAGGGGGCGGAAGCCAGATTGGAGGGGGTCAAGGGAGGAGTTGGAGGATAGGAAGTCAAGGCAGCGGGAGTAGACAACACGTTCAAGCAGCTTGGAAGCAAAAGGAAGGAGTGAGACAGGACGATAGCTAGAAGGGTCAGAGGGGTCAAGAGTGGACTTTTTGAGAATAGGAGAGACTGTGGCATGTTTGAAGGCAGAAGGGAAAGAGCCAGTAGAGAGGGAGAGGTTGATGATGTGCAGGAAGGAAGGGGCGACAGTGGGAGTAATGGAGGTGAGGAGGCGGGAAGGAATGGGATCAAGGGGGCAAGTGGAAGGGTTGGAGGAGGAGAGCAGAGAGGAGATTTCCTTAAGGGAGGCAGGGGAGAAGGAGGACATGAGAGAAGGAGGGGGAGGAGGGAGAGGGGTGGGAGTGGGAAGAGAGGAGTGGGAAGCGATGTCGAGGCGGATCTTGTCTATCTTGGAGGTGAAGAAGGAGGCAAGATCCTGAGCAGAAAATTATTAAAGAAAATTATTTCCTCAACTTTTTTGCTATTGCTTCATTTCTGCCTGTTTCTTGTTATCTCGCTCTGCCTGAGAGACAGTGCATGTTTGCTGTCTCTGTAACACTTTCAGTCCAAGTCTCTGAACCATGCCGCTCATCTGGAAGTGAGAGTTCAGAGTTTTATCAATTGTAAGCTGCTTTAAAAAGATATTTGGCTTCTTTCCCCAGTTGGGAAATTAGGGGCAGCTGATCTGTAGATATGATTTCATACTTTTTATTTATTTATTTATTTATTTATTTATTAATAAAAATTTGTATGCCACCCCCTCCTGCTAAAAGCATCTCAGGATGGCTAACATTTTAAAATACAGATTAAAATAAATACAATTAAAACAACCTAAAAACCCTGCAGGTAAAACAATACAAACCCAAACCCTCCCTAACCCAACCCACCTACCCCATCTCCCTCCGCAAAAAGGCACGGCGGAACAACCAGCTCTTACATTGTCTATGGAAAGAGGAGAGGTCAGTGGTCAAGCGGGCCTCCAATAGGAGGGAGTTTCACAGCCATGGCGCAACCACAGAAAACTCCCTCCTCAAGGGCGACACCCGGGAAACCCGGGGGACCTTGAGGAGGACACCCCCGGCCGACCAAAGGGGCCAATCCAGGACCTGGAGGGTGAGGCGGTCCTGCATGTAGGTGGGGCCCAGGCTGTTGGAGATGGTTGGAGATGAAACGAGTAAACCTGTTGAATTTTTGGAACCCAACCTTCGGGCAGTAATCAGTACCCGTTTAGTGCCCCTAGTTTCCTGATGTCACGACTTTCTGATTTTCAGTTCCAGAATACTGACTTTTGGTACTGATTTTTTGAGTTTCTGTTCTGCTGTAACGGGGGAGCAGGACAGGACTAGGGCTAAAATGAGATTTTGTTGCTCTGAAAAATCTTGTCGAGAATAGGTTTCTTGACAAGATTTTCTCATCTCAAGAAAGTCGTAAGAATTGGGCATTCTTGTGAAGTTCTTGAGAACCTCAAAACAGCCAAAAATTGTCTGTGCATTCACAAGAATTACCACCAGGGTCATTCTGCCCATGCATGGCCATTTTGTGCATGCATAGACCATTTGGGGTGTATTTTCAAGATTCTCAAGAATTTTGCCCGAATCTTGCGTGGTCTTACCAGGATTGCAAGATTCTTGCGAGAATTTCATTCTCATTTCAACCCTAGTCAGAAGTCAGAAGGTAGCCAAAGAAAAGGCTCCAGGAGAGACGGAAAAGACCCTGGTCAGTACTCAGAAGGTAGGGGTGTGCAATTCATATCATTTTAACTAGTTATGAAGATGAATGGAACCCCATTCGTTTTCATGACTAATGTTATGAAAATGAATGAACAAGCAAACGATTGTCATTTGCTTTCATCCGTTTTCATTTTTTGATTTACTGTATTCAAAATAAAATTACTTTAAAAAAAATCCCTTTGGATGTGTAAATGGCTGCTGGACCATTAATGGTTCTGTCAGTGTTGGCACCATTCTGCACATGCACAGACTGGCTGCCCCTTTACAAAGTCGCACAGATGCTGCTGACACCATTTTGGAAAGGAGCTCTGTAATGTGCAGAATGGTTCCAGGGGCCATTTTGTGCACCCACAGCAATTTTCTGATGATGATGATGATGATGATTTTTAATTAACAAAATTTTGAAAAAAAAATCCGGTAGATTTGTTTATGGAAACCCCCCAAAAACGAAGGTTTTTTTTAAAAAAAAATGAAAACAACAATTAAAATTAATGGTGTGTTTTCTAGGCCTGAAATGAGAGCAGGTGCTCTTGTTCTGTCAGGAAATACCAACCTTCTGGGAGCGAGGAGGAAATCCACCAATATTTTTGGCATTTTCTGCGATTTTCCACCATTTCGGTAATTTCCTGTAGCTTCCAGTAATTGTTGGTACTTTCTGAAAATACTGGCAATTAGTGGAAGTTACCAATAATACCAGAAATTACTGGAAATTACCAAAATAGCGGAAAATAGCAGAAAATAATTTTAAAAATGCTGGTAAATTTCCTCCTCGCTTGAATGAAGGCGAAAAAGCTGTTTCCGTTGGAAACGACACTCACAGAGATTTTTTGTTTCAGCTCTAGTGCCTTCTACACCCCCCCTGTCAGAAGGTAATTAAATGAAGGGTTCCAGGAGCGACAGCCCAGACCTAATAACTGAGAAGGGGCTTAGGGGCCAGGGAAGGGAGAACCCTCAGCTCCTTCTCCAAATGCGGAGAGAGTTAAGTTCATCATGGAAGTCATAAGGAGAAAGGAACTGAATCACAAAAGTACAGGAGCTAGAGACTGGGTAACAAAGGAACAGGATAAAGGCAATGGAACAGGGGTCAGGCAGAGTGGAGCGGACATGGGCAGAGCAGAACCAGAATTGGAATCAGAGCTGCAGGCAGAGAGGGAGCCAGAAGAGGGAGGAACAGAAGTTTTTCCACCCAGTTTCCTGTTGCTATCAGCATGCCTTTATACTCCTGGTGGCCAACCAGGAAACTGGAAGGCAAAGCTACAGGAGGAGAGGTGGAGACAGGGCCAAGCAACGCACGAAAAGAGGAGAAAGGCCAGGTAGGAGGGAAGTGGTGGTGGTGGCACTCACGTCGGTGAGTGCTTTGGAACTGTGGAGACTGGGAGTTTGAGGGCCTTACACCCATCTTTTGCTATTTTCCTAAACTGAATTACTGATTTGCCTATTGCTAATCAATACCGATAATTACTGACTGGGCTGTGTGTGTTAATCAGGTGTCTGTGATTGGCATTCTGGCAGCCTACCTGATACCTAACACGGTGCCTGAAAAATTGCGGGTATTACTGGAGGGTAATAATAAATCAGGTATTTGTTTTAGCTCGAAGGCTGGTCTCTTGGACCCCAGAGCTTTGGGGATTCCTATGTGGTGGGGAAACAGGAGCAAGAAGGGGGACCACATGGGGAAGAGTGCCAAAAGGAGCAATGGGGCCATCTGAACGGCATTTAGCCAGCTTAGCAATGTGACTGCACCGCTGTATCCGTTCCCTTGGGGGTGGTATGCTGGCTGGTGGGGACAAAGGAGAAGACTTAGGCTACTTGTCCATGTTACTAAGACACGGAGGGGAAACTCCCAGTGGCCAAACTCATGACTAGCTCTGAACATGGTGGCGGGGGATCAAGCATCATCAGGTGGGTCCTGCAGTGATTTCTCTGACAGATGACAGGGCTCAAAATCCAGCCTGTGATCCATGAGAGAAATTGCAATGGGACCCTCCTGAAGACGGTTTTTAGCCTCAAGCCCACGTTCAGAACTACTCAAGAGTTTAGCCGCTGGGAGTTTCCCCGCTGTGTCTCGGTAACATGGACAAGTGGCCTTAGTATGGTTGGTGGGTTGTAGCAGCAGAGCAAATCTCTATTTTAAAAAAAAAAAAGAAAAAGAGGGAAAAAACACAGTTTGCAGCAACCCAAAGCCGGGAATGTTGCTTAAGTGATCTATAAAGAAAATGTAAGCTATCAAGGCTCTCTGAGGTTATGGCAGACCTTTTAATAAACTACCTCTGTGTTACCCTGTGCAAATCAGTACCCACTCCCCTGAGACAACCAGTAAGGGACAGAAAACTAAATGCACAGGCAACAACATGCTACCAGGGCAGCAAGCCAAGAGGTTGTGAGGATCCCTTCGATGCCCCCCCCGCCCCCCGGTCTGGTGATGGTTAACAAGCTAAAAGACACACGTCTTTTCAGAGGTGCCCCAGGGAACTGATGTTCCGAAGAATCAGCAGCTCTCCAGCCACAGCCAGAATAACAATCAGGTTCCCTCACGTTGCAGACTGACATTGCTTATCGGAACCTTGGCAGCTGCAGGCGCCGTTTCCTTGACTACGTAATAACAAGAGCCGATACAGTAAGGAACTCCCCACCACGGCATTCCGAGGCATCCCCGTGCCCTTGCAGAAGCCCGGCGATGGCTCCTGCATACCAATGAGAGAGCCAAACACGTCCCTGAAATGAATAGGGTAGAAGAAAGGCAAGGAGGCTTTCCCCAGGCACCTGCTAAGCATTACTGTGCATACCGTACCCTGCTGGATCTAAGGTGGGTACCAGAGGAACGACCATTAACTCAGAACCATGTGGTCTTTCACTGTTGGCTTTTTAATTGAGCAGTGGCCCCAGCATGTCACTGTCATACACAGTTCAGCAAAGCAGACATTTTTCTTTCCAGAGAGTTTTTCCTTCTTACTGTCAAATCTCCTGGGAATTGGGCTCCTGTGAAACTCACGGGGACATGTTCCTGGGGGCATCACTGAGTAATCTCTCCCCTCCTAGCTCATGGTCTGGAGGTCGCTGCTTTAACCACCATTGCAATTTGGTAAATCATTTAAACAAACCATTTCCTTGTGCCCGTCTCTTGTCCTGCAGTGGTCTCTTGGCAAAGGAGATCTGGATTTGGAAAGACTCATAGCCAGTGTGGGTATGTACAAATTTGACGGAGGTGGCATCATCCCACTCAGAGGTGGAGAGGGGCTTTCCCTGACCAGGTGCGCTCTGACTGTGGGGGAAAAAATGTCGCCAAGGTCTGACTAGGCCAGAGGGGGGACAGGGAGCAATGTGTGACCACTCAGCCATACCCCTGTGCTCCTGGTGTTGCCCTGTCTCTCCCTGCCTCCCCCCCCCATGCCATGATGTTCACCCATAGCTGCCTATTACAGGAAACATAGTGACCCCTTACCCACCCCCCATATGCCAGCATGAGTCAGGGCCAGGAACACACATTCCCACCAGATTTGTGTGCTCTCACTCAGATTGGCCTACGGCTGAGTGCGGATTGTGGGCCCGCTTCATTCTGGGCCCACATTTCCAGCAAAGCCACCATCCCCTGTGGGGTTTATTCCAGGCTCACATCTGGTAGGCCCAGACCAAACATTCTGGCATCCTGCTGACCCAGCTGGGCCAAACTAGGCCAACGTGATGTCTGTTAAGACCCTATGTGTGGAAGGGGAGGGAGGTGGGTGTTGGAACCATGCTGTGTCACTGTAGACGACTGTACGTATGCTAGTTCCAATGCTCCATTGCGGCGGGGAGGGGATCCTATAGTCGATAAGCCATATCAGGCTCATGGCTGTGTTGTTTTTTTAAAATTATTTTTTATTTGGCCCTTTTTGATTTCCTTGATCTCCCCCAAGGCCCCATCCCCAGTCTCATGAACTGAAAGACTCCGCTCATATGAAGGGAGTGGATCTGGGGGATAGATCCAAGACATTGGTCCATAAACTGGACTCTCCCCTTCCTTCCACTGTTCTGAACAGACCTCATAAACACTCCCACCCCCAACTCATATCCAGTCCACAAAGTCCTTCCTGATTTTCAAAGGGAGGGAAAAGATACCCCAGTCAGTCCTTAAAGGGTTACGAATAGGTTTTGGAAGAGGGTAAGTGACTATCATAACCATCCTCCCACTTCCTTAATTTTTTGGCCTAGTGTGTTTCTAGCCCTTCGAGCTGAGAAGGTCTCTTTTTTAAAAATGAACTTGAATACAGACTGATTCAGTCAAGTTAGCCTTCGTCAGAGGCACCCTGAAAGAGAAGATGGAAAGGAAATGAGTTTGCACCGTCATCTCAGCCAAGACTCTGTGTACTCACATTTCGTACCTCTAAATAGGGATGGGCGAACACGGTTCGGAAGGTCGGAGTTCGAACCGAACTCAACCAGTTCGGTCGACCGAACCGAACTTCCGAACCAAACTCGATTTTCGAACCAAACCGAACCAACTCAATTTCCAAACTCGGCTCTGTTCACCCATCCCTAAAAGATAATATTCCATTTAGTTCAATGGGGTTTGAATTTCCAAACTTTGTTCGGAAGTTCGGAGTTTGGACCGAACTCGAATAGTTCGGTCGACCGAACCGAACTGAATTTCCGAACTGAACTGAACTGAACCGAATTTCTGAACTCGGTTCTGTTCACCCATCCCTACCTCTAAATAGATTTTCTATCTACACATTGTAACTCCGAAGGGCTTGAGGGGGATGGCCAGGCTGTTAAATGAGAGCTAGGCGTGTGCAGTATTTACCTTTTTTGTTTTTCTGGGTTAAATATCCACCCATTTTCAGGGGTTTTGTAAAACCCCCTGTTTGTTTTCTTTTTCTCGTTTATTAAAGAATAACAACAATTAAATAAATAAAATAAAAATCACTGTGCATGCGCAAAATGGCCATCAGCGTGTTGGCATCATTTTGGAGAAGAGCGTGCTTTCGCAGAATGGTCCAGTGACCATTTTGTGCATGCGCAGTGATTTTTTTTTTTTTAATTAAATGGGGGCAGGCAGGGGTGGTACCCGAAAATGAGTAAAAGTATCTCATTTGCTTATTCATTCATTTTCTGAACATCTGATATGGCGGCTTTGGCCATATATCTCAGACTCCTACCTGACCACTATCATCCACGCTTTCATTACCTCGAGATTGGACTATTGTAACGTGCCTTGCATGGGGCTTCCCATGGTGACGGTCTGGAAATTGCAGCTGGTGCAGAATGTGGCGGCTCGCCTACTTACGGTGATGGCTCACTGTGAGCACATTACACTCTGTCCTCTGCACTGGCTGCCTATAGTTTTAACTTTTCCGGGCCCTATTCAAGGTATTGGTTTTAACCTATACGACCTGGGTCCCGCCTATCTGCAGGACTGCATCACTCCCCGGGCCCTGGAGCAACCCGTGTGGTCAGATGGGGGTGCCTTCCTGGAGGTCCCCCAGGCATCCTGGGGGGTGACTCTGGAGAGGGCGTTCCTGAACCTACCCTGGGGAACTTTCCTACAACAGAGGCCTGGTTGGCTCCAGACCACCCTTTCTTTGGACAAAAATGGAAGACCTGGTTGTTCCACCAGGCATTTGGTGAGGGAGATGGGTGCTGGGTGAGGGTGGGTTATGGTTGTAGGGGTTTGATTATTCGCCCCAGTTTTAATTGCATGGTGTGCATTATTTGATTAATATTTTTAATCCATTTATTTATTATTGTATTTTGTATTATTGATTGTTAGCCGCCTTGAGCTGTTGTGAGCAGAAGATGCGGGGTATAAATATTTGATGAATAAATAAATAAATAAATAAATATTTGCTATAATGAATGGGGCTTCATTTGTTTTAGTAACTAATAAAAACAAAACCAATGCACATCCCTAATGAGAGCAGGAACCTAGAGGGTCCTATAGGGTGGTTCAAAAAATATGTTCTGCCTTCATGGACATTTCTTTGAAAATGGAACCATTCCCCTTTATTTTGAACAGAAATTCCAACTGGAACCATTTCCAATTGGAATTCCAGCCATAATAACAAACAATAACAATAACAATAAATATAGGTGGTGTGTGTGTGCAAAATGGCAGCTGGACTAATTTGCACATGTGAAATGATCACTGCCCAAATCCAAAATGGTGGCAATGCCATCAATGCGATTTATTTATTTATTTATTTATTTATTTATTTATAACGCACTCCCTCCAGCCCTACAGCAGCTCGGGACAGCTCACAAAACATTTAAAAATAAATTTTAAAAAGCACAATATACAAAAGTGATTACTAAAATATTGTAAAAACAAACAATAAAAGAGGTAAAAAACCACTGGCAGACAAACCCACCCTCCACCCTTATTCCCTCCCTCAAAGGCTGGGACAAACAGCCAGTTCTTACAGGCCCAACGAAAGGCCAACAGGCTGGGAGCTAGGCGAGCTTCCTCTGGGAGGGAGTTCCACAGCCACGGTCTGACCACCGAGAATGCACTCCTGGAATGCATCGGGAAGGCACTCCTGGCAGATCACAGAGGTGGCTAGATATGGGCGGTCGCCATTTTTTTGCACACACAAATTGGCTTGCTCACCATTTTGTGCCTATGCAAATGGGCCTGGCAGCCATTTCCGATGGGCATGGATTTTTTATTTTAAAAAAAATATTTTTTCCTTTCTGATTGGAATTGGACAGAATGCTGTCCATTCCGATGTCCAATCGAAATGGGCAGGTTTTTTTCACCCCCACTAGAGTGGCCTCAGTTGAGGAAAGATGGGTGCAGAACAGGAAAGGTTGAGAGCTCCTGTATTAGCCCCTGCTGCATCTGAAAAGGAGGAAGTCAAGACCCTTGATTTGCTCCACTAGATTGATTGGCATGTTGGAGTGAAGGATCTGGCTCACTATCTACCAGACCGGCTACATGTCTGTTTCATAACCTGCTGTCAGATAAGAGCTGAGAATGATGACAGATGTCTTATAATCAGCAGCATTAGCCCATTTGAGAGGTGTTCAGAACACAAGATATGTACCAGATGCTCTAGGTTACTGCGCTAATGGTCTCTCAGTCTTTGAGGAGAGATAGATTTCCAATCTGACATATCTGCTGTCCTGCTAGTGCCTTCCTATTGCATCCCAGGCTAAATTCTCAATGCCTAGTCTGAGACACTGAACAAATGTCCAGGAGGAGGGACTAGAACAATTTGGACTTTTTGTGCTTCACATACCCCCCTCCCCATTGCAGCAAGGGCAGAAGAGCTTTCAGCAACCATCGGATTTGCAGTAACTGAATCAATTACCAATTGGTTACTGTGTAGTAACCGTTTATTAACTGATGGTTTCATTGAGTTACCACTAGGGATGGGCGAATAGAATTCAGATGTTCGGTCGTTCGGTTTGAAACCCGAGTTGGGTTCGATGGTTTGGTTCAGCCGAGTTTGGTTTGGCTGAACTTGACCGAACATTCAAAAATAGCGAAACTGAAACCGAAACTAAATCGAAACCGAAACCTAATTTTTGGCCCTGGAAAGACTTTTTCCTGCCCCTGAACTTATCCAAACATGACTGAACTGTTTGGTAGTTCGAGAGTTCAGTTACGATTTTCGGTTCAGACATCCAAACAGACTGAGTTCGGTCCGAACTTCGAACATCCCAACCGCGTTCGCCCATCCCTAGTTACCACAACACCGTATTACCTCTGTGCCATTTAAAGTATTACTGTATTCCATATTCTTGTCCATTCTGTGGTAACCAACTAGCTCTGTTTGTCCATAATTTCTGTTCTGTTTACCCCCCACCCCCCAAGATCGTGGCTTCACTTGGTTTCCCCTTTGGATACCTGGTTTTGAAAATCTAAATAAGATCCCTTTGAAGCTTTCTAAACAATTTCTTCTTTGTTTTTAAGAATTTCCTCCTCTCCTACCTAGAATTTTAAATTATTGAAAGTTCATTTAAAAATTGTTTTCAGGACACCCCCCTCCCCCCGATGTCAGTTTAACATACAGTTCGTTTACAGAAAATCACATCTATTATTTTTTTTAGAGTTCTACAACTGTAGATGTTCAGCTTTTGGCAAATAAAGTTAAAACATTAAGCAGAAAAAGTTCTGGGATTTTTGGTGTTTTTTTGGTCAGAAAGACTTCCTTGGAATGGATCCTTTTTTACAGATACTTTTGAAACGCTGATTTTTGCTGAATATTTTTTTTTTATTTGAAAAAAATCTGATCAGCTCTAAACGCAAGGGAATTTTCACAAACCATTTTTAACAGTAGTTGACACAACTTAATTTGAAAACCTAGTCATAAATTTGTGCATATTCCTTAAAAAAAAAAAAAAAGTCTTTGTAACTTTATACAAATACACCGGCACAAAGTGTATTGACTGCAATTGCCCTCCCAGGGATGGGGGGGAGAGGGGATCAGGCCGACCCTGTCTCATATGGCCTTTACCCGACAATTCAGATATTATTTATCCCCATGAATGGATACCCCAATCCAATTTTTCCTGCTGTTGCAAAATGTGCAGCTTCATTTATTCAGCTGCTTAATTTCTTTTCCTTTTCTCGACGGTGGGTGAAAACACGTAACGCCAACTCCACTTTAACATTTCTTATGCATGTTCCAGGACTGCATAGAGCAACAATACAACCCTGCAACGTGCATAAGAAATTATCCATGGGGTTGGATTAAATGACCTCTGAGTCCACTTCAGACTCGAAGATTTTATGAAATGTTAAAGTGGCGTTAAAGTGGAGTTAGTGTTATGTCTGTTTTCACCTAGGCCCTTTTTACACAGACGCTTTAACACCCATAAAATGGGTGTTACATTTTATTATACATGTTGCAGGGCACCACTGCAGCCAATCACCATGGGCCCTGTACACACATGATGCCTCCATCCAGTTTGCTCCGTGGGTGGGTGTGGGTGGAGATGGGTGTTGGCTGGGAGCAAACACTCACCAACACCCACCGAAAGTGACGTTTACCCACCCACGCCCCCACCCATCTCCACCCAGGGAAATGCTCCCCACCTACCAGTCAACACCCATCTCCACCCAGAGGAACTGCACCTCACACTCATGGATGTATCCTGGTCTCTCCTGATGTTCACCTCCCCCTCATCTCCCCCTTCCTTGACTCTTAGAGTGTAAGCCCTTTGGGGTAGGGACCTCTTTGTAACTACTGACTGTACAGTGACAGTTACATTGCTGGAGCTATAATAATAATAATAATAATTAATAGGTGGGATCTCTTTCTGCTGTCACTATTGTCAGCAGTCCTAGTTTTCATCAAACCGCATGCCAATTGTCTTGCTGAGTGAAAACTTTTATCTTTAAAAAAAAAAAAAAAGTTCATATAGCAAAAATATATCTGAATCTCAAAGACTTTTTTTCAGTGACAAAAACTTTGACTCAAACATACTCCCACCCCTTGGTGCATTTGTACCTGGAAGGCAAGTTTGGAACTTTACAAGCAGTGCTCCTTAAGGGACAGCTGATTGCTAGGTAGTTTCAAGGAGCCTATTGAGAGCGGATACTAAAACCAAAACTCCTAAAATTCTGAAAGAGTCGCATGGAAGTTAGTGGAACTATTCCAGATTAAAGTTTCAAAACGGCAAACTCCCTCATGATTTCTCTTTTGCTCTTGGGAAAGAATACCTTGCCGATGATAGGAATTATTTGGAAAGGGATAGAGAATAAAATTGAAAATATCACAATGACACTATATAAATCTATGGTGCGACTACACCTTGAAAGTTGTGTGCAGTTCTGGTCGCCCCATCTAAAAAAAAAAGGTCTAGTAGAAATAGAAAAGGTACAGAGAAGGGCAATAAAAATAATAAAGTGCATGGATCTGCTTCTGTACAAGGACAGGCTTGATAGGTTTGGGCTTTTCAGTTTGGAGAAGAGACGACTAAGACGGATTATGATAGAACTTTTTATGGTCATGAGTGGTGTGGAACGAGTAAAATGGTTATTTATCCTCTCAAATAGCACTAGAACTAGGGGACGCTCCATGAAAGCAAGTGGCAGCATATTGAAACCAAATAAAAGAAGTATTTCATTTCACTCAATGCACAATTAAGTTGTGGAATTTGTTGCCAGAAGATGTGGTCAAGGCCTGTAGCATAGCTGGGTTTAAAGAAGGCTTGAATGAGTTTCTGGAGGGTAGTGGTCCATTAATGGCTATAGGGGAGGGGGGACATAGCCTCTGAGTGTTGAGAGCTGGAAGAGGCCAACAGGGAATGGCTTAACCTTTGAGTGTCGGGAGTTGGAAGAGAACAACAGGGAATGGATTAACCTCTGAGTGTCGGGAGCTGGAAGAGGACAACAGGGAATGGATTACCCACTATGACCCGTTGGGTGCTTCTCCCAAGAGACCGAGGTTGGCCACTGTTAGAAACAGGATGCTGGGCTCAATGGACCATTGGTCTGACCCAGACTGGCACTTCTTATGTTTGTGATGATTATTTTCTGTAAAGTGGCTTATTTTGTCAATCATTTCCAGTCAGTGGCTCTCGACCAGGGCCGTTTTTACATGGACGGAGGTGGGTGGGTGGGATGGGTGTTTGTCCGCGGTGGGTGGAGGTGTGTGTGTGTCTGTTTACATGGACACACACACACCTACATCCATCTCCACTCACCTCCGCTCACGGAGCCTCCTCTGGATTTCTGGAGGGCTCCATGGGTAGAGGTGGGTGGAGGTGGGTGTTGTGCGGGAGCACGCACACATGCACCCCCACCCATCCTGCTCAGTGTTCTCACAAGTGAACACCGAGTGCACCCACAGCTGTATACACGGATGCCCCCCCATAACACCCACCCGAACACTGGATGGGTGGGTGGGTGGGTGTCTGTGTAAAAACGGCCCAGGAGTGGAGCACCTCCAGCCTGTATGTTTTTTATTTGGCCCTTTTCCAGTTCCTGGATCTGGTCTAGGGAGCCTGATCGAGAGCTCCTTCCCTCAATCAATGAAAGACTTGAGCTCAGAGGAAGGAAGCAGAGATGGGGGCCTTCGCCAGGGACAGGGGATGGATCCACAGCATGGATCCATAAGTCTTGATCTTTTCCTTCCTTCCCCCATCTTGGGCACACCCTGCAAGCACCTCCCGCAACTCTTATCTCACCTATCACATTTGTACTAATTTTTAAAGTGACATGTGTAATTGTTTGCTAACCATTGGTGGTGGTTGCTGGTGCCTTCGGAAGATCATTTATGAAAGACTGGTTGAATTGAATACTAATTGAATAAGTATTAGATTGAATATTAATTGGTTCCTAATTTGCATTTGTTGATTGCCCAATGTACTGATTTTCCGGCAGGGCTAAAATGAGATCTTGAAAATCTCATTGAGAACTGGGCTCTCAACAAGATTTTTTAGATCGAGAGTGGACCAAGAATCGGCCATTTTTGACATCATTCTCACGAGATTTTCATTTAAAAAACCCCATTCTGTACATGCGCTAAAGGCTGCCAGGGCCATTCTGCGCATGTGCGACTCTTTTCCAAGATGGCAGAGGCCGCGTCAGTGCCATCTTGGAAAAGAGAAGCTGGTTCTTTGAATGTGCACACAATTTAAAAACTGTTTTAAATTGTTTTTATATTGTTGTTCGCAGCCCCGGACTGCCCTGGAAGGGCGGGATAAAAATGTTATATAAATAAATAATAATATTTTTTTGCCCTTTTCCAAAATGGAACAGGTGCAGCCCATGACATCTTGGAAACTGGCGGCCCATGTGCAGAACGGCCCCTGAATCTATTCGCGCATGCGAAGAGCATTTAAAACTTTTTTTTATATAAGAATCTCGCAATATCTTGAACGGTTAGCGAGAAGTTCTTGAGATCTTGCTGACAGTTCTTCATTCTCATGAGAATCATCTTGATTCTCATTTCAGCTCTATTTTGAACATTTCCACACAGGCATACTGTCCCAATTTTACTGAGTTTCCTGTACTGATTTACTGATGCGTAATTGTTAACTTGGAAACTGTATTACCTGGCATTTTTGGATAATTGAGTACCTGATCAGTACTCGGTTGCTGGATCACGTGCCTGACAGTGGAGCTGATCCCAAACCTCGGGGATCAGTGCGCGGAGCACACACAGCATGCGCGCACATAAACCCCTGGCACAGGGCCTTCAATGTGCACGTGCATGCACATGGCAGCATGCGCGGGACTTGGGATTGGTCCCACTGTATTCAAAATCATAGGTATTACCAATGGGTACCACATTTGCAACCTGTTTTTAGCTCTTTTGAAACGAGCTCACTGTGTCACCTTAACCTCGATTCCCCATCTATACAATGGAATAATAATGACCTACCCCTCAAAGGTTTCGATGAGAGTGAACCAGATAAGGATTATAAAGCATTTTTTAAAATTTTAATTTTAATTTTAATTTTTATTAGCAAGCATTTATATAGTGCAAGCAATGTACCCGACGCTAGTAATGGAATAGACACGGTCCCTGTCCTAGGGTTTACAATCTGAGAGATGGGGGGGGGGTGGATGAAGGAAGGGGAACAGAGGGAGAGACAAGGAGTGCAACATTCATGAAGATGCGAGGTCCCAGGTGAACGCGCTTGGCTTGGTTACATCGAGAACGATGGCTGGCTGGTCCGTGTGGTGAGGATATGAGTACACGGAGCTCAGGTAACAGATTGTACTGGATGGAGGGTATCAACAGGAGTTAGGGGAGGGGAGTGAGGAGTCAGGGAGGGCAAAGCGAAAGAGGTGGGTCTTGAGGAGGGATTTGAAGGTATGAAGGGAGGGGATGAGGTGCCTGTGGGCAGGGAGGGAGTTCCAGGCGTGGGGGGCAGTTAGGGAGAAGGCACAAAGGTGGCTAGGGGAGCAGGGGAGGCATGTGAGGGTGAGAGAGGGGACAGAGGAGGCGCAGAGTTCAAGGACTGGAGTACGGAGGGAAATTAGCACAGAGATAGGGGGGAACAAGGTTGTGAAGAGCTTTATAGGTGAAGACTAGGAGCTTGTGCAGGATTCGTTCAGGAAGGGGGATCCAGTGAGGAGAGGAGGGGCTGCACGTGGTCGAAGTGGCGGGCGAGGTGGATGACCCTGGCAGCAGAGTTTTGGATGGACATAAGGGGAGAGCGGGGGAGGCCCGTGAGAAGAAGGTTACATCAATTGAGGTGAGAGATGACCAGGGCATGAACAAGGTTTTGGCAGAGGAGACAGAGAGAAAAGGGTGAATCTTAACAATTGTTATGGAGGGAGAAGCGACAGGATTTGGCAACAGTCGATGTAGCGTTTAAAAGACAGGGGTGAGTCAAAGATGAAGTCTAAGCTATGGGCTTGGGGGACAGGAAGGATGGTGACCCCCGTCGATGAGGATTGACAGGGAAAGGGGAGAGGAAGGATGAGGGGGAAAGATAAGGAATTAAGTTTTAGCCATGTTGAGCTTGAGTTGACTATGGGTATTTTCAGACGTTACGAGATCACAGTGAACCACGGTGAATACCCACCTGTGGTCAATGTGTCTCGAACGTCTGTTTGGCGGCCGCCAGATGTTCGCCACGGTCAATCTGCACATGGGGTCAATTTGAACCATGCTTCCCGGGCTAGCGGGGGGAATGTCCCGGGAAGTGTGGTCAAAGAGATCCCCAGCGGGGACCAAAAAAAAGTAACATCTGGCTGGGCGCCACGGCCTGGGATCCCCAGCGGGATCCCAGGCAATGGCAAATCCGGCCTGACGCGGCGGCCACATTGGCCCCACTGCCCGCCCGTCTCCCCAGAGGGCGGGCAGCGGGAGCGTGGAGGGGGCGGGGCCGTGCGGCCGCACGTTGTGCCGTGCGGCCCCGCCACCTCCCAGATTCCCCACCGGGATCCCCCCGGCACTTCTGCTATGGCGTGACGGGGTGACCCCGGTGGGTAATGATTGGGGTGATTTCAGTACGGGGCCAATGGGTCCCGTAACATCTGAAATCACCCATTGAGACATCCAGATAGAGATATCAGAGAGACAACTGGTGAGGCAAGCTTGAATAGAGGGAGAGGGAGAGAGAGAGGGAGTAGAGACATAGAGTTGAGTGTCATCTGTGTAGAGGTGATATTGGAAGCCATGGGGGGCAATGAGTTTTCCTAGGGTCAGGGTATAGATAGAGAAGAGGAGAGAGTCAAGGACAGAGCCTTGGGGAACACCAACCAAGAGAGGAAGGGAGGAGGTAGGAGGAGAACCAGTCGAGGATGGAGCCACGGAATCCAAGGGAGTGAAGTGAGTTCACCAAGAGTGAGTGGTCAACAGTATCAAAGGCAGCAGAGAGGTCAAAGAGGACAAGAATGGAGTAGAGGCGATTAGATTTAGCCACAAGAAGATAGTTGGTGATCTTAGTGAGAGCAGTTTCAGTAGAGTGAAGGGGACGGAAGCCAGATTGGAGGGGGTTAAGGGAGAAGTTGGCGGAGAGGAAGTCAAGTAGACAAGATGTTCAAGAAGCTTGGAAGCAAAAGGAAGGAGTGAGACAGGACGGTAGCTAGAAGGGTCAGAGGGGTCAAGAGTGGAATTTTTGAGGATAGGAGAGACAGTGGCATGCTTGAAGATGGAGGGGAAGGAGCCAGTAGAGAGGGAGAGGTTGATGATGTGCAGGAGGGTAGGGGCGACAGTGGAAGCAATGGAGGTCAGGAGGCTGGAGGGGATGGGGTCAATTGGGCAAGTGGAAGGGTTGGAGGAGGAGAACAGGGAGGAGATTTCCTCAAGGGAGGTGGAAGGGAAGGAGGATAGGAGAGGGGGAGGGAATGGGAAGAGGAAGAGGAGAGGATTGGGAAGCAATGTCGAGGCAGCCTATCTTGGCGGTGAAGAAGGAAGCAAGATCCTGTACAATTTTGAACTCTGAACATGCTCTATAAAGGAGTATTATTTTTTTTTCTAATAAAGCTGGCTGATAGCAGTTGTTTGTTCAGAGAAATAATTCAAACTATAACTAGCCCTTTCATACTGCAAGAAATGCAAGAAATGAAATTGTTTTTCATTTAGCATACATTTTTACATTTCCTGAAAATGAATTCATTGCCAAAACCCTAATATTTTCAAATTTTGCAAACTGAACACACACACACACACACACACACACACACACACACACACACACACACACAGATATTATAATATTTAAAAAACAAAACATATTTCTTCTTTAGGGTGGTTTTTTTGTTGTGGAAAAACGTTTTCTAATTTGCTGGGCAGGACAGACTAGAAAATTTAGACTTGCTCTAGTTTTTTTTAAAAAAATTAAAATATTTGGAATTGTTTCACAGTTGTCACTATTGTTGCATCCTACTGTTGCATCCTTTTCCCCATGCAATTGACTTAAATCCTATGGCTTATATCCACTGGAGTTCATCTTGAAACCCCCAAGACCTTAAAAGGTTTTGATCTTAGGCCCTTGTTTGCTTTCATCTACATAAGCAAATTCCTTTCCTGTAGTTTCATGGTTTTCAAAGGTGGGGCCGATAAAGTATATGCCTTGGAAGACCTCACGGTCCATTTCTGTACTCTCCAAACAAGAGCAGAACCGATCCAAGGTCATGTTATGTTGCTCTTAATTCTGTTGCGTAAATTAGGGCTGAAGCAGCAACACCTTTTTCTGCACCGATATTTAATTCTGCCATTTTGGAATTGCCTGTGACTTTCCACAGCTTTAATGCCGGCATTTCATTAATTCCATGTCCTTTGCTTTGTGACATCGGAATTATTGGAAATAATCTTGGGAAGTGTGGAAGAAACATTCTTCCACTACTTTTTCACCGTGACCGCATGTCGGAAAGTGCCGGCGGAAACTGTGGAAGATTGCAGACAAAAGTAGTGGACTTAACATCTCTATTGCACAGTGCTGCTCATTGCGGAAGAGCCCTTTCCATCAGAAACAGCTACCGCAGAAGCTTGCCTTTTCAGCCCTAACGTAAATAGGTTACTGTTCTGCTTGAGGCTGCTGAGGGGAAAAGCTGATAAAATCATAAACAACCGATGAGTAAAGCTGCAGTTAATAATCCCCAGGAGGAAGAGGCTTTCCCTTAATTTTTGATGGCAGAGTTTTCAGTAAAAAAAGAGAATACAAGCCATATTTTCTGCTGTCATAACTCCATACTAAGTCTGCATCATAAGAGAATTTGACCTTGTAAATCTGCCAAACCTCAACAGTTCTCTAAAATCTCTGATTCCTTGAGGCAACTAACATATGTTCATCTCAGGCTGATGGATGAAGAGTAGTTGTGTTTATCAATATATGTATCAGAAAAAACCACAGAAGATACTCGAGTAGTTGGCACTATGCAGGATTTCAAGAAATCTCGCTTCTTCCAGTGGAAATGTCTGAGCGCTAAATAAGGTGTGTTCAAGATGATGGGAGTTTCAGTGTCCCTGCTGAGTATTCCATCTCCTGAAGAACATGTGTCCAGTTCAGAGGCAGGGGCACATCCCCCAGAAAGTTGTGCTTATTGGCAAAACTAGAAACAAAAACTTCCAATAGAGGGTCTTCTGCAGAGCTGAAATGAGTACCCACCCACACAAGCAAAGCCATTTGTATTTGAACGGTCTGACCCAAAATGAATGAACTGAGCAATAAATACTACCTTTCCGATCTTCGATTGTTTGCCCATTTTGTATTTCCGGTTTCTTTGTCTTTCATACGTTTTGTTCGGTTCATTCATTTTGGCCATTTCCAGTTTTTACCAATCGCTTTCCACCACTCATTTTCATTGTTCCTAAAAATGGACGGAAACTCAGAAACTGTTGAACTAAGGCCAAATTCACACCTGCGGCGGCAGCAGAGCAAAGACATGGCAGCAGGGAGGAGCCCAATGGCAGAAGAAGAACTGGTGCAAACGGGGACCTGACGCGGCTTCCCTCGTGCATGTCAGGGCAGTATTTTGTGCCCAACATGCGTGAGGGAAGCCACGGTAGATCCCCGTTTGCACTGGCTCTTCTTCTGCCATTGGGCTCCTCCCTGCTTCTGCGTCTTCCCACATGGGTCTTGCCTCCGGCGCACCACATCAGTTGTGAATGCAGTCTAAATGAACTGAAACTATGAAAAAACATTTTGACTAATGTTGTTTGGGTTAACTACAACCTACTTGAAATAATAATAATAATAATAATTATTAAATCTCAAGCTGCTATTCTGCTGCTTGTTTCACTTCTAGTTTGTTTGATTCCTGAGGGACAGATTCCAGTCTCTATTTATATTGAATAGCATTTGTTTGCACCAGTCATCCCATGGTTTTTAACGCGAAGATCTGCAGAACCTAGCAAAGGGCATCATAAGGCGCTTTCAGATGTGAAGTAAAGTGTACTTATGAGTTTGGGTAGAGGGACACACATGCAAATTAGGTGCGGCTTCGATAACGTCAGAGAGACGTGCCACACACTATTGAAGCTTTTCAGCGCACTGACAAATGCGCTGTACCAAGCTGCAAAACTTATCTCGGCACAACGCATTTGTCAGTGTGCCAAAACCTTCAATCGTGTATGGCATGTCTTTCTGACATTATTAAAGCTGTGCCTAATTTGCATGCGCGTCCCACCACCCGAACTCGTAAGTACACTTTACTGTACACCTGAAAGCACCCACAGGGTCAAAACAGACATGACGCTAACCACCCTTTAACCACCTTTGGTGGTTATTTATACATGTTGCAGGGCTGTATTGGTGCCCTATGCAGCCCTGAAACATGCATAAATGACCACCAAAGGTGGTTGAAGGGTGGTTAGCATCATGTCTGTTTTCACCCACAGTCNCCTTAAAAGGTTTTGATCTTAGGCCCTTGTTTGCTTTCATCTACATAAGCAAATTCCTTTCCTGTAGTTTCATGGTTTTCAAAGGTGGGGCCGATAAAGTATATGCCTTGGAAGACCTCACAGTCCATTTCTGTACTCTCCAAACAAGAGCAGAACCGATCAAAGGTCATGTTATGTTGCTCTTAATTCTGTTGCGTAAATTAGGGCTGAAGCAGCAACACCTTTTTCTGCACCGATATTTAATTCTGCCATTTTGGAATTGCCTGTGACTTTCCACAGCTTTAATGCCGGCATTTCATTAATTCCATGTCCTTTGCTTTGTGACATCGGAATTATTGGAAATAATCTTGGGAAGTGTGGAAGAAACATTCTTCCACTACTTTTTCACCGTGACCGCATGTCGGAAAGTGCCGGCGGAAACTGTGGAAGATTGCAGACAAAAGTAGTGGACTTAACATCTCTATTGCACAGTGCTGCTCATTGCGGAAGAGCCCTTTCCATCAGAAACAGCTACCGCAGAAGCTTGCCTTTTCAGCCCTAACGTAAATAGGTTACTGTTCTGCTTGAGGCTGCTGAGGGGAAAAGCTGATAAAATCATAAACAACCGATGAGTAAAGCTGCAGTTAATAATCCCCAGGAGGAAGAGGCTTTCCCTTAATTTTTGATGGCAGAGTTTTCAGTAAAAAAAGAGAATACAAGCCATATTTTCTGCTGTCATAACTCCATACTAAGTCTGCATCATAAGAGAATTTGACCTTGTAAATCTGCCAAACCTCAACAGTTCTCTAAAATCTCTGATTCCTTGAGGCAACTAACATATGTTCATCTCAGGCTGATGGATGAAGAGTAGTTGTGTTTATCAATATATGTATCAGAAAAAACCACAGAAGATACTCGAGTAGTTGGCACTATGCAGGATTTCAAGAAATCTCGCTTCTTCCAGTGGAAATGTCTGAGCGCTAAATAAGGTGTGTTCAAGATGATGGGAGTTTCAGTGTCCCTGCTGAGTATTCCATCTCCTGAAGAACATGTGTCCAGTTCAGAGGCAGGGGCACATCCCCCAGAAAGTTGTGCTTATTGGCAAAACTAGAAACAAAAACTTCCAATAGAGGGTCTTCTGCAGAGCTGAAATGAGTACCCACCCACACAAGCAAAGCCATTTGTATTTGAACGGTCTGACCCAAAATGAATGAACTGAGCAATAAATACTACCTTTCCGATCTTCGATTGTTTGCCCATTTTGTATTTCCGGTTTCTTTGTCTTTCATACGTTTTGTTCGGTTCATTCATTTTGGCCATTTCCAGTTTTTACCAATCGCTTTCCACCACTCATTTTCATTGTTCCTAAAAATGGACGGAAACTCAGAAACTGTTGAACTAAGGCCAAATTCACACCTGCGGCGGCAGCAGAGCAAAGACATGGCAGCAGGGAGGAGCCCAATGGCAGAAGAAGAACTGGTGCAAACGGGGACCTGACGCGGCTTCCCTCGTGCATGTCAGGGCAGTATTTTNGCTTCCCTCGCGCATGTCAGGGCAGTATTTTGTGCCCAACATGCGTGAGGGAAGCCACGGTAGATCCCCGTTTGCACTGGCTCTTCTTCTGCCATTGGGCTCCTCCCTGCTTCTGCGTCTTCCCACATGGGTCTTGCCTCCGGCGCACCACATCAGTTGTGAATGCAGTCTAAATGAACTGAAACTATGAAAAAACATTTTGACTAATGTTGTTTGGGTTAACTACAACCTACTTGAAATAATAATAATAATAATAATTATTAAATCTCAAGCTGCTATTCTGCTGCTTGTTTCACTTCTAGTTTGTTTGATTCCTGAGGGACAGATTCCAGTCTCTATTTATATTGAATAGCATTTGTTTGCACCAGTCATCCCATGGTTTTTAACGCGAAGATCTGCAGAACCTAGCAAAGGGCATCATAAGGCGCTTTCAGATGTGAAGTAAAGTGTACTTATGAGTTTGGGTAGAGGGACGCACATGCAAATTAGGTGCGGCTTCGATAACGTCAGAGAGACGTGCCACACACTATTGAAGCTTTTCAGCGCACTGACAAATGCGCTGTACCAAGCTGCAAAACTTATCTCGGCACAACGCATTTGTCAGTGTGCCAAAACCTTCAATCGTGTATGGCATGTCTTTCTGACATTATTAAAGCTGTGCCTAATTTGCATGCGCGTCCCACCACCCGAACTCGTAAGTACACTTTACTGTACAACTGAAAGCACCCACAGGGTCAAAACAGACATGACGCTAACCACCCTTTAACCACCTTTGGTGGTTATTTATACATGTTGCAGGGCTGTATTGGTGCCCTATGCAGCCCTGAAACATGCATAAATGACCACCAAAGGTGGTTGAAGGGTGGTTAGCATCATGTCTGTTTTCACCCACAGTCTGGTTAAGGAGAAAAACATTTAAAGTAGTTCTTTGGCGGGTAATGTGGTGATTATTTGTGGATATTATTAACACAGTCTGCAACCAAAGTGGGTTCTCACACATCCATTTAAAAAAAATAAAAAATAATTAAAAATGGGTTTTAGTTCAGTCATTTTGGTATTTCAGTCATTCAGTTGCATTGGTTCTTTGGTTCTGGGGGACTTCAACGTCCATGCCGATGCCGGCCTTGTTGGGGCGGAGCGGGAGTTCATGGCCGCCATGGCAACTATGAACTTGTCCCAGGAGGTGATCTGCCCGACCCACGTGGGGGGACATATCCTCGACCTGATCTTCGGCTCTGGCCTTGAGGCGGGGGGTCCGGTTGTGGGGGAGGTGACAGCGGTGCCCTTGTCGTGGACGGACCATTACCTCCTTCAGGCCGGTCTTTTAGCGCGCCCCCTCCAGAAGGGGAAGGGACCAGTTAGGATGGTCCGCCCTCGGAGGCTGATGGAACCCCAGCGGTTCCAGGAGGTCCTGAGGGAACTTACCCTGGATGTGGACGGTCACTCTGTGGATGAGCTGGTCCGGCATTGGAACATCTTGCTGGAGGAGGCCATTGACAGGGTGGCTCCGAGGCGCCTTCTGCCTGGGTCTCGTCACCGCAGGACTCCTTGGTTTACTGAGGGCCTGCGGTGTATGAAGCGTATGGGCAGGAGGCTAGAGCGACGCTGGCGTCGGACTCGGTCTGTCTCCGATCGTCTTCTCCACAGGGCCCATTTGCGGTCCTATGTGGAGGCTGTGAGGACGGCGAGGAAGGAATTCCTCGCCGTCCTCATAGCGTCTGCGAAGTCACGTCCAGCGGAGCTCTTTCGGGTGGTGCGGGGGCTGGTGAGTCCGGCCTCCCTCCGCCTGGATGGGGACTTGTCCCGGGCCCGCTGTGAGGAGTTTGTCAACTACTTCGCAGACAAGATCGCTCGGATTCAGGCCGATTTCGACGCTGGGTTAACAGCAGTAGGGGAAGAGAGCGGGGGGACGGAGGGTCCGTCTGTTCCATCTTTATGGGGCGAGTTTCAGGAAGTGACGTCAGCCGATGTGGTGGATGTCCTGGGGTCTGTGAGGGCCACGTGTTGTCAACTAGATCCATGCCCGTCCTGGTTGGTAAAAGCTTCCGGGGAGACATTGGGGACGGTGCTGGCGAGGGTGGTGAATGCGTCCCTTCGGCAGGGGAGGTTGTCGCCTTGCTTAAAAGAGGCTGTGGTGCGCCCCCTGCTGAAAAAACCATCGTTGGACGTAGACGCGCTCGCCAGCTACCGACCTGTCTCTAACCTTCCCTTTTTAGGGAAGGTTATTGAGCGGGCAGTGGCGCTCCAGCTCCAGGGTCATCTAGATAATATCGGGCTCCTTGACCCGTTTCAATCTGGGTTCCGCCCCGGCTATGGCACCGAGACGGCGTTGGTGGCCTTGGTGGACGACCTCCGCCGGGAGATGGATGCGGGATGTTCGACATTTCTCATCCTGCTCGATCTCTCGGCCGCTTTTGACACCGTGGACCATGGGCTGCTGTTGAGACGACTGCGTGACCGGGGGGGTCTGGACGGAACTGTTCTTGAATGGTTCCGTTCATTCCTCTCGGGGAGGAGCCAACGGGTGGTGTTGGGGGAAGAAACATCGAGCCCCCGCGCCTTACCGTGTGGCGTTCCGCAGGGATCGATCTTGTCTCCATTATTATTTAACATCTATATGCAGCCCTTGGGGGAGGTCGTGAGAGGGTTCGGGGTGCGGTGTCACCAGTATGCTGATGATACTCAGCTGTACCTCTCGTTTTCTACCGACCCAGACCCTGCTGTCTCGGTGCTATCCCAATGTTTGGAGGCCGTGGCGGATTGGATGCGACAGAGCAGACTGAAACTCAACCCAGATAAGACGGAGGTAATGGTGGTGGGGAGGGCGAAGGGGGTGGTGGCCCCCCTGATTGGGGGGGTTTGCCCCCCTGTAGCTCAGCAGGTCCGGAGTCTGGGGGTCATTTTGGACGCAGGCCTGCGGCTGGAGCAGCAGGTGGAGGCAGCCGCGAAGGCTGCCTTCCGCCAGCTTTATCTGGTACGTAGGCTGCGTCCGTATGTCTCTGGCCCGGACCTGGCCTCCCTCATCCATGCCTTCGTCACCTCGCGACTCGACTACTGTAACGCGCTCTACGTGGGGCTTCCCTTGTTCCTGGCCCGGAGGCTGCAGCTGGTGCAGAATGCGGCGGCCCGTCTTCTTACGGGGACGGGTCGCCGGGAGCACATTACACCGGTGCTCCGAGCGCTGCACTGGCTGCCGATAGTGTGCCGGGCCAGGTTCAAGGTCCTAGTAATGATCTATAAAGCCCTATACGGCCTTGGCCCCTCTTACCTTAGGGACCGCCTCGCCCTTCGCGCCCCGGAACGACTCCTGCGGTCTGCCGGGGGTGCCCTCCTGGAGGTCCCCCGTGTTAAGCGGGGGGCCACGATGGAGCGGGCATTCTCGGTGGTAGGGCCGCGGCTGTGGAACTCCCTTCCGGAGGAAGCTCGCCTGGCCCCAAGCCTTTTGACTTTTCGGCGGAACTGTAAGACCTGGCTGTTTGCCCAGGCCTTTGGGAGGGGGGGGGGGGGGTGATTTTTAATCCCCCACCTGTTTATTTATTGTGATATACTACCAGCTTATTGATATGTTTTATAGTGGTATTTTAAATGTTTTAAATGTTTTTATTGTTGTAAACCGCCCCGAGCTGCTGTGCAGGATGGGGCGGTATAAAAATCTAATAAATGAAATGAATGAAATGAATTGTTTTTGGCATTGCAGAATGCGGCAGCAGGAGGCTTCTTTTGAGAGTGAGTCGTCATGAGCACATTACGTCTGTGCTTCAGAGTCTGCACTGGCTCCCGATAAGTTTCCTGGCACAATTGGAGATGCTGGTTTTGACCTACAAATCCCTAAATGGCACGGGCCCCATTTATCTGCAAAATAACCTCTTCCACTATGCCTCAATGTGATTATGCAGTCATCTGGGAGGGTCTGCTGAAAGTACCATCTGCCAGTCAGGTTCATACAGCGAGGTTACATAGAGAGGCATCCTCAGTGGCTCCCCAAGCCCCTTCCTACAGAGGTCCCTCAGAGCCTGAGCCCTAGCATTTTTCAAAGGCAATGCAAGACCTCTCTTTTTGGCTAAGTGCTTGGTAGGCGGGTGATAGCATTAGGTGGGGAGTTTTTTAGGGGTTCGGGATGGAGTTTTTAGGGGATTTGTATGTATTTTATGTACTTTTTAATACGGTTCTTATTTTGTAAGCTGCTCAGAGCCTTAACGGAAGACCGGGGTCAAAGTTTGAATAAATTAATAAATAAAATGTAAGTAATAAGTTTATTTTGTACTGGCCTTAGCCGTGACAAAAGCAATACGAACAAACCAAAGATCTTACACAGATCACTAACTGATAAATAAAGCTTTACCAATCAAACATTCAACAATATAAAACCAAACCTCACCGACTCGGCTCAGGGTAAATCACAGCGGTTCTTAATACCCATATCCAAGGTGAATTCAACGTGTGCTATTTAAATAAAACAAATGTGCAGAACATAACAGAAATAGCTATCCAATGGAGTGCAAATGGGTATTGGTTATTCAATTGAACCACTTATTTTCAGCACTGATAGATTTACCCATTTTGGGGGACGATTCCATTTTACCTATAAAGTATGAAAGCAACAGAGCTGAAAACTGACTACGTTTTTCCATTGCACAAAAAGCAAGATGGGATTCAGGTGGATCAAGGCTTTTAAGACATACATTGATGGCTTTCAAGCTATTGGAAACCAATGGGACACTTCAGCCATCGGCATTTCTTGTTGTGAACTGCCAAGCATCTGCTACAAGTGACCATGGGTTACAACATCTACATTAGGGAGTTGCTGCAACTTGAGTTGTGCCGATACCTACCCATAGTGTTGTCATGTCCAGGGTGTGTATGTTGACGAGACACTGGGTATTTTCTCACAGACGTGGGGATGCGCAACCCCAGAGCATGTCTGAGGGTGGACCCCCAAGTCTGCCCGCCTGCATCTGTACCTGGTTCCACTTTAAACAGACCCAGTGGTTGCCAGAGCCCATGATCCACCTGCACAGCACCTCTCCCCTACACCATAGCATTGCAATGCTGTGGTTAATGCTCTCTAGATGGGGCTACTGATGGTGACGGTTCGGAAATTGCAGCTGGTGTAGAATGCGGTGGCCCATCTCCTGGTGGGTCTGGGCTGCTGGGACCATATTATGCCAGTGCTCTGTTCTCTGCACTGGCTGCTGGTAGTTTTCCAGGCCCAATTCAAGGTGTTGGTTTTGGCCTATAAAGCCCTAAACAGCCTAGGCCCTACGTATCTGCAGGATCACCTCACCCCCCGGGTTCTGGATCGGCCCCTGCCGTCATTCAGGGGTGCTTGGCTTGAGGTCCCCCAAGTCTGCCAGGGGGGCCACTCAGGGGAGGGCATTCTCAGTGGTCGCTCCATGGCTGTGGAACTCCCTTCCGGTTGAGGCCCTGCTGGCCCTGGATTTCACCTCCTTTTGGAGAAGTTGTAAGACTTGGCTGTTCCGCCAGGCATTTGATAGAGGAGAAGGGTGATGGGGTGGGCGGAGTGGGTTATGGTAGGTTGGGGTGGGTTATTTTAGATCCTCCTTTTATGTGTGTTTTTAGAATTATTGCTGTGTTTTTATGGATTGTAAGCTACCCCATGCTGCCTGTGGCAGGAGGGTCAGGGCAGTAAGAAATTTTAAATAAATAAATAAATTGCAGGCCTCTTGCCCACAACACTATGGTGTTGCCAGGGCAACCTCCAGATGAACGTAGGGCAGCTCCATCGCTGGCCGGGGCCTTGGGGTTGAACATCTCTGGGATGTTCTGGAGCACCACTACTGGGGAACCTCAGAGCAGGGACAGCCTGATGCCCCGTCCTCTGCTTTGCCTACCCACCTGGAAGGCTGCCTTTAAATGAACAGCTCGCTTGGGGGTGAGCGAGGGCTGAGGTGGGACCGCTGTCCATGTGAGGACCCCCATTATGGTTATTTTCCAGTCTCCCTTTCTCAATGAGCAGAGGGACAGTGGGGTGTCATTCGCAGCCAATTGTGCAGAGGAGACCATCCGTGGCCCCATACGCAGGCCTCATCTAGCAACCACTGATTTGAACATTTCCTACAGCTCTTCTCATTGTGTGCAAATGCACAGAGCTAATTTATGGAGCTCTCCTATATATTAGCTGGCATTCAAACAAAGATAAAAGTTCAGTCAATAGGAAACATTTTTTTTTTTTTAAGTCAAATAATATTTGCAGTAACGAGTTCCTCCAAAGCTAGAACAATCCGTATTTGCATATGTCTTTGTAGTATGGAGAATATGTAGAGCCAGTCATGAGCAATCATTGGAGTTCATGCTTCTATGGAAGGGCTTATAGAAATCTAAAAATAATTTCCAGCCTATGAATGAACAGAAATCTGAAGAGCGTCCTCGTTGGACAAACAGCAGAAATTCATTGTACGCAGGGTTGGGCAATAGCTTTTCATATTGAAATATCGGCTAAGCTTTTTAGCAGATGGAAGAACACAAATAGCAACATAGGTTTTATTTTTTTTAAAAAGCCACATGAAGGCTACAAAATAATTTTACTTTCAAAAGAGATTTGCTTCTCTTCATGTTAAAGAGTAATTCCGCATCAGAAAGTGTTCAGTGTGCGTCTGAATATGCTAATGTTTATGATTCAGGAAAGTGGATAGAATTCTTCTCTCCCCTCGGTAATTCCAAATTACTATCCCTCTGGGGCATTTTAAACTTCCTTTTTGAAAATTAGATTCTTAGCACTTCTACTGTCTGAGGCTTTTGCCATCCTGTTTTCCAAATCTGGCAGGTAATTTGGCAGGTGAGCCATTGAAATTGCAGGGGCATTTGAGAGAAATGGTGAACAAAAGGAACTGTTTTTTCATACAGCACAACATTGGCCTGTGGAACTCCTTTCCCTGGGATGCCGTGAAGGCCTGTGGTAGAACTGTGTTCAAAAGAGGCTTGGATTAATTGGATGGAGGGTGGGACCATCAAAACCTGTGAACTAGAATCACAGGAGCTGGACACCTAGATGTCTCTAAATTGGAGATTTCTAGAAGTTTGGGAGTTACTGGCAGGTGACAGAATTGACTGTAATTAAGTGGCTTCTTGTACACTTTCCTCAGAAATAGCTAGTCAAGGCTAGTCAAGGATATAGTTATAACAGGTGCAGGGAATACAGTTGCACCATGGTCCACTACCGTAGGGGCCCACACTTCCTGGTGCCTCCAAAATATGCTCCTGGACCCCCAGGAGAAAGGAATTTCATGACACTTGGGTAGCAACTGAGAATACCTCTCTGTATGTTCTCACAGTATGAGCAAAATTGGTGAAGCTGCACGAGGAAGGGGGGCCCCTTTCATCTTCTGCACAGGACCATGCCAACCTAGCTACGCCCCTGCATCTGGTGCCGCCTACTATGATGATATTACTGTACTATAAGTAGCATGGTACTGGCTACCACTGAGTTAGTGTTGCCTTGTGGATAAAGTCTTGGACATGGGCCTGGGAAACCAGGCTTCAAATTAGGGCTGAAGCAAAACTCATTCTTAATTTTCATGAGATAACTTGCAAGAGTTCAGCTAGGACCAAAATCTCGCCAAGACCTCTGGCCCAATGCAAAATATCGTGAGATGGGGCTGTTCTGAGCATCAACAACCCATTTCCAAAGTGGCACTGGTAGTGGCAGCGCCATTATGGAAAAGAGAAGCCAGTCTATGCATGCATGCTGCCGTTTTCACGTGCACAGATTAACTGCCCTTTTACAAAATGGCACTGATGCTGCAATCACCATTTTGTAAAAGGGCTGTGCATGTTCAGTATGGCCCGGGCCGCCATTTTGCACACGTGCAGTGTTGTTGCTTTTTAAATTTTTTGTTTGCTGTGAGACCGCCTCCTCAGTGAACTTGCCTCCTCTCCTGGCCCCACAGAGATGCAGAAAGGGGGGAGAGCAGCTCCGGCCCGGCCCCCACTGATCTGTTTTTGAAAAACGAATGCTAACCTCAATACCAACCCCAGTCATAACTACATCACCAACCTGCAGCTCCCTTCTTGCCCTATCATTCCTGTAACTCACAACCAATTCGCTAATTCGCATGGCCTCGAAAAAGGCAATCACAAATGCTGCCTTAAACAGACAAACTTCCCCAGGGTCATGGCACACCTCCCCTAGCTTGCCCACAACATCAGCCAAAATCTTAGGGGACAACGGGACTCTGTTATACACCCGAACACGGGCTAGCTTCTTACACGAGACAATCATTGCCCTAAGTACGGGGAACCCTTAGAAATCCTGCACCCTCTGATCCAGTGGCACTGGTATTAACAACACCCAACCTCTGACCCGGGCAAACCCTAAAAATTCCTTGATCGCCCTCTCGTATGTAAGCCAAGTTGTCGTGGACACAGAACCCTTCACCGTGTCCATCAGCTCTAGCCTCCAAGGCTCCAAAGCTGTCTGGGGACGAAGTCCTGGTCCTTCCTCATGAAGGGAGCAAGCTCCCAAAAACGCCACATCTGCAAATGAGAGAGGGCATCAGCTATCTCATTCTTAACCCCCGGGACATGTCTTGCACAAAACACTATATTATGCTGCAAACACCACAAAATGAATGCCCTAACCAGGCGCATAACCCGCTCTGATTTGGATGAAAGGGAATTAACCACATGGACTACTGCTAAATTATCGCACCAAAATATGACCCTCTTATCCCGGAAGCTGTCCACCCACAAGTGGACCGCAACCACGATAGGAAATAGTTCCAAGAAGATCAAATCCCTCAAGATACCTGAATCCTGACACTGCACAGGCTATTTCTCAGAACACCACCAACCCTGAAAATAAATTCCCAGCCCGGCTGCACTGACTGCATCAGAGTGAACCTGTAATTCAGCCTCATGTAAGTACAACTTACGCCACAGGCTAACTCCATTGTGCTTCCTCAAAAATTCTAACCAGACATCCAAATCATCCTGTATTTCCCTTGTCGCTCTGATGTGATGGTGCGGCGACAATACAGTAGTAGTCTTAGCATATAAACACGATAAAAAGGCCCGACCTGGAGCAACCACGCAGCAAGCGAAGTTCAACTTCCCGAGCAATTATTGCAGCGCTCTCAAGGTCACTTTACTAGCCACAATACATGACCGTACCTCCCTCTGCAACTCAAGAAGCTTAACCTCGGGTAGCCGTGACAGTTCTCTAACTGAGTCCAATTCTATGCCTAAATATGTCATCACCAATGCTGGTCCCTCAGTCTTTTCTTCCGCCAAAGGAACCCCTACCAAATTCGCCACTTCCCTAAACACCCCCAATAATTCACCACACTCTGGCGACCCAGCCCTACCTATAAACCAATCATCTAAATAATGGATCACATGACTAGAACACGCCCTGGGCTTCTCTATTCACTCCAGTGGTGTGCTAAATTTCTCAAAGGCTGCACATGAGATAGAACATCCCATGGGCATGACCTTGTCATAGTAAAACTGCCCCCTGAATGAGAAGTCAAGGAGATCAAAGTCCATGGGGTTAACTGGCAAAAGGCGAAATGCATACTTGATGTCACTCTTTGCCGTGAGCACATCCCTCCCACACTCACGGACCAGTTCAACTGCCACGTCGAACGAAGCATAGTGCACTGTATACATTTCTTGTGGGATAGCATCATTCAGAGAAGACCCCCTGGGATATGACAGATGGTGAATGAGTCTGTATTCCCCAGGGGCCTTCTTGGGCACAATACCTAGTGGCGATATTCTTAAGTTGTCCATCGGGAGACACTTGAATGGGCCGGTGACCCTGCCCTCCAAAACTTCCTTCTCTATCTTCTGCCTCAAACGGATAATCAGCCAGTAACTCCTTAAGCACCCACCACTTAACTGGCATTGGTGCCCTTGCTAGCCCCTTAGAAGGGGCGCTTACCCCTCTGCTCCCCACCCCTTCATCTAGAGCAGTTAGTGAAGGGGTGAGGCCCGCCACACTGCAAGCAGGAATGCTTAAACCTGCAGCAGGCCTGAAAACACCAAGACCCTTTGTTTAAGTCCCAGCATGCCAGTGCCTGGCCCCCTTTTTTGGCTGGTTCGCCACACAAGTTATCTGTTGGCTGCCCACCACCCTTCACTATCACGTGGCCACTGTCCGCCTTGGCCACGTCTTTCTCTTGGATGCATTCAATCCAGAGATCATGGTCTTTAACATCCCATCTGAGCTCCGGTGTGATGGAAGCATTCTGCCTAAGGCCTCATCATACCGCAGCCAACCAAATCCATCCTTAGTCAAATAGGCCCACCTTACTATATCAAAATATTTCCAGAGGGCCACCGCCCTCTCTGGAAAGGCCTGCATGACTACCCCAACATAAATTATAAACGCCGACTCCCAATTAGCCCAGTTCCGATCTATCTTCCGGCACTTTGCCCTTTTGTATTCCCTGGGCTCAGGCTTCGCATTGGGGTCTGGTACAGGATCACAGAATAAAATAGCAAATAAGTCTATATATTCCCCCTTCCATATTTTTTCTTGTGTGGACTGAGTTAAGTGCACGCCAATGGGGGCAGAAACCCTAGCGTATCCACCCCAATGGGGGGGGCTCGCCCGCCGGTGCTAGTGGAGCCCCTGTTACCCCAACATTGCATTCAACCCCCTCTTGCGTTTGAGCCCGGGAACCCTGACCTATGCCTTCCTGGCCCTGCGCTCCCCCAACCATCTCAACAAGGCTCTCAGGACTAGCCGCCTGCGGGCACCACATATTGTCCACCCAAATCAATCTATTGGGGTGCTGCTGCACACGCAGTTGACCCAAGGTGCCCTGCACTGCCATTGAACCACCTGGCACCTGCTGCAGCCCTGGTGCAACCGCTACCTCACCTACAGTCCCCTCCACTTGAGAGGGTGAGACCCGGCTGGTAACGGGAGGTATCATGGCCCGGCTGCTCACCCCCTGCAGTGGGGGGCACCCAACACCCCTGGAGCCCTCCACCGCTGCCCTGCTCTGCCTGGCATACTCACCAGCCCCCCCACGTGGGGCCATCCACACAGGCAACTCTGGTTGGACCAATGAGACGAGAGGTACACTTGCTGTCGGCGTTTGGCCCCCAGCCTTGAGCAACATTATGATCCTAGCTATCTGCTGTTCCATGCAGTCCACCTTGCTCACGAGCTCCTCGACCGCCTGGCTGCTTGCCCCAGAAACCCCGCTAGCCACTGCCGGCACTCATGTGCCTTCTTCACTCGTGCTAGACTGGGACAAAACAGAATCAGAGTTACTCACTATCCCCGCTGCCCCCCTACTCATCTCATGCACTGGGGGGGGGGAGACACCCAACACACCAGCTTCTACTCATGACTCCATTCCACGCACTCATTCTGTCTTCAAGATCCTGAAACAATGCCTGGCTACGACCATCCTGGCAATCCTCCATTGCTACAGCCTGGCCTGGGTGCCTGGCCTGTGCTGCTAATACAGCCCCACCAGGGTGAACAGAGCCCCCAGGCAGCACTGCAGCCTCAGCCTGCCGCATCAAATCCCCTAGGGCAGATGGCCCTGTCTGCTCACCAGTGTCTCCTCCCTTACCAAGGAGGCTCTCCCTGCCATCAGCAAGCCTTGGTCAGGGTTCACAACACCCAAGTGACCGGGGGGGGGCAGCAAAACCCTTCCACCTCACCCCCTCCTCACACCACACTGCCCAATACCACTCATGGGGGCACTGGCCCCCTTGGTCCCCTTCCTTCTACACATGGCAAACAGCCCAAACAGCTGCTTAAACTATTGGCAGGACAATCCCTCCCCGTGCTCCAGACACCCCAGTCAGCAAAAAACAGCCCCCAAGGGAATCCCCTGCCACCCCAGCTCCATCTCCAGCACCTCACACAACCCCTAGCACAACTGAGGGGGAGGGGACAGCTAAGGGGAGGGGTAATCCCTCCCCGCAATCCAGACCCAATCCTCCAACAGCCCCAGGAAATCCCCTGCCACCGCAGCTCCCCTCCAGCACCTCACGAAACCTTGGACGACTGGGGCGGCAATCCCTCCCAATGATACAAACCACCCCCACCCAAACAACCCCAGTGGGTACTCCCCTGCCACCGCCACTCGTCCTCCAGCCCCACAAGCGTCTCCCGGTACATGAGGGAGAGGGGGGATCCCTCACCGCAGCCAGCAAGAGCCGTGAAGACACGTCCTCTTCGTTAGCGTACCGCTAATCAACTGAAGTGGCTGCGCGGCGTGCTCTCCAACACATGGCCATAACCGGCCAATCACACAGCGCAATTTTTCCCACTGCCGACTCTCCCCTGCAAACTGCAATCCAGAGCAGATTGCAGATTGCAAGAGCCACATCCAGCTCCACCCCAGTTCCAGACCCAGCGGGAAAGCTGCCTCCACCCGACCCTGTGCCTCCTTCCCAAAAGGGGTGGGCACAAAAACCCTCGCAGCGCACAAGGTGCTTAGCGAGGTGATTTCTTTGGCAGTTACACTTGGACGGTATAATAAGACACCCTATGAGAGCCGAATTTGCCCATGTAGGATCCAAGCGGTAAAAGATTTGCAACATTTTTTATTAGAGTGCACTCTGTATATATGGCAGAGTTGGTTGCAGCCAAAATGGAGAAGGAAAGATTATCTTACAGCCTATTGTAAAATTGACTTGCTACTAAACACATCTGATGAGCAAACTATGAGGGTGGTTGTTTCCTTTGCCTTTTTTGCAGTGCGGATTTGGGAGAAAGTGGTAGAGACAATGTAAGAAAATAGGTGGGATGGGTAGGAAGTGTGTTAACAGAGTGTTAACTTTTGATTTTTTGCTCTGCTGGTCTAAATCATTATACTGCTCTTTGGGTGTATTTGGGTATTTGGGTATTTAGGTATCATTTCCTTAGGTACTATGTACTTAGGTATTATTATGCATTTAGATGTCACTATGTATCTAGGTATCATAAGGATTCGAGAGGAAGTAGTGGCATAAAGAACCAAGATGGGTATACAGTTATGAAGGTTTATGTGATCCTCCTTCCCCCTTTGTTTTTGATATTTGGATGTATGGTATGTGAGTATGGAGAAGGTATATTAGATGATTGTATGCATATGGGTAATTTATGAGTTGTTCATTTTTGCTGTATTGTGTTGTGTTTTACTTTCTTCTTTTGGCCATGGCAAAATCTAGAGCCTAATAAAATTAATTGAATTGAATTCTCTCTCTCTCTCTCTCTCTCTCTCTCTCTCTCTCTCTCCATACCTCAAATTGAAGGCATTAAGTGTATCAAATTCCAAAAAGAGTGGATAAAAGAATCCAATTTTATAAGCAGTTGAATTATATTATTTTGCAAAAATCTTCATATACATTCTTAGCTGTAACTTATTTGCCTCACATTTAATGGAGATGAAACTTGGCAAATTTATACCCCTTCCCATATTTACTATCTCTGCCAACTATCATAAGGATTGGATAAAGGGTCCTGCTGGTATAAGCAATTAACTTATAAATGTATGTCTGAACGTAACATCTCTGTAGTCCAACCAGTGTGCATGAAATTTGTTCATGATAAGCTCTGCCAAATATCAGAAAGATGTGATAAAGGGACCCAATTTTATATGGCTGCACAGCATATGCAGAGAAGAAGCCTATGCCAGAGATTCTCTTGCGTGTCACTGTGGTATAAGATTGGTTTGTGATGCCAATTGGACAGCAGAAATGTCAACCAAATAGCCTCATTCTGTGCTGTGACCATCCCAGCATCTATCCAAGACTTGTTACTGGAAGGTCAGAAGCATCTGTTTAGGAAAGTGTCAATAGAGATTCTCTTATGTCCTCGGTCACAGTGCTGCAGGATGTGATTGTGATGGTAACTGACCCGCCTGGATATGTAAACTATGTCTCATGATTGCTGGGATACTATTCCCAAAGTCCCAGTAATGTCCCTTCTATGCCTGCCTGAGGGCCACCCCCTATGCTTGCCTCAAAGCCACTACTGATTGGTCCTGTAAAGCTAGAAGCATGGGGTAATTGGGCAGTGAATATGTCTGTCAGTCTGTTGGGTTGCTCCCCATCCTCTCTCCTACATCCTCCCTCCCCCTGTCATGCCAGTTACCTGCCTCTGATTGGCACGGCATGTGCTGCTATTTATCTGAATAATGGTCTTCAAGGGGACAAATTTAATGGCTTTTAAAATTAGGTCACTTCATCAAATTGTCCTGTAGTTTGTCAGAGATGACAGGGAAGGTATGTGATACATTTCTGCCAAATATCTTGTGAACAGGATGGAATATAAAAATGTTACAGCTGGAAATGTATTTTCAAGTTAATGTTTATACAATCAGGAGCCTTTATCCAATCTTTCTGAAAACTGTCAGGAATTTTAAGCTTGTGGAGGGACATAATATTCCTAGGTTTCATGCAAAGTGTATGGAAGATAAATAAGTTGTAGTCATGAATGTGTATGGAGCTTTTCTTAAAATCACAACATTCAATTGCTTCTACAATTCGTTCCCTTTATCTAATCTTTTCAATAATTGGTACTCGTAGTTTCTTCCATTGGAGGTACAGTCTCACAAAGTTTCATCAGAATTGAATAAGAATAAAAAATGTAATAGCTGGAAATATGTTTTTCAATGTTTTTCCCCTTTATTTAAAAAACAAAATGTTGTTTTCATTTCTTTTTAATTACTATTATTTGTCATTTTCGTTATTGCAATAACAATAACAAAAATGAAATTTTTCATTATCATTATTGCAATAATGTAAATGACATGCACACCCCTGATTGTTGTGAATTGTTTTAATGAATGTTTTATAATGGTTTTTGTATATTTATATTGTTAGCCACCCCGAGTTGCCTGCGGCAGGAGGGGTGGGCTAAAAATTATTTAAATAAATAAATAAATAAATAAAAGGTGAGCACTTCAGTTCTGAGGGCTGGGGGAGAGCTGACAGCCAGCTGGACTGGAGTTTCAGCTGCTGCCCTGTCTGTGTATCCCTCACTGAGGGGGCTGACTTTCTCTTTGCTTTGCTTTCCCTGGCCACGTGCTCTGTCAGCTGAACGCAAGGCACCTGTGAAGCAAGCGGGGTGTGTGGTGAACTTCCAGGCACCCGACTTAAGTTGGGGCATCTGCCTACGTCTGTGCCGTAGGCGTGTGCCAGTATGCAGCGCCTAAGGGCTGCATGCGCAAGTGTGCACCCTTGTGCACATGGTCTTAGGTGCTGACCGAGGCGCCAGGGGCTCCCGCGCCTTCCGGACATTGGTGATTCAGAGGCCAAGTGCTGCCATCCATCAGCCCTTTAAGGGGCTAGGCATGCTGTAGGGGTTAAGTGTTCCGAAGTTTAAGCTTTGGTAAGGGTTTGATATCTATTGGGATTAAACACGTTTCAGAAATTATTTCAGGCACGAAAGCATTTGAGATGGGGGGGGGGGGCGGGTCTCAATCGACAGAGTCTTTTCATATGAATTGAATTCAAGGACTAAAGTTAGAATTACATCTGAGGATACCCAGGAACAACTTATTACTGGTTTTGGCATTCATGACGCTACTGTAATTTCAAACAAGTCTTTACTGGAGAGCGATCATATGGAGGCCCTTCCGTCTCTGCCCCCGTTCTCAGGGGATTTGTCTAGCTCTCCCAGGAGTACTATTTTGCTTGGCCAAATGCAATGCTGATCACGAGGAGGAAGATATTATTAAGGCTTTTAGTGATTTGCCCCCTATTGACCAGTATTTAATTAAAGGAAAATTTGTATATATACAGAGAAAGCTTAATTGCTCAACTTTCAATTATGTGACTTCTGCTGACAACTATCAATTTTGTCACGATCTAGATAAACTAACCAATATGAGGTTTCTTAATTTGGACGAACTGGGGTCTCAGCCCCGGGCTGACCTTAATATGCTAGGAGAGGAATTCTCTGATATTACAGGAAATGTTCATGTTCAGGCTGTTGAGGATTTAATTATAGCCCCTGCCTCTGTGGGTGATGCCAAAACTTTCCCTACCCCCATTTCTCCTGTTCCTTTGACTCAGGGGAATTTTGATTTATTATTGACTCATGATTTAAGGCCCGGGACAGCTGTTCCTGTAACCCTGTCGGATGACAGGGGTCAAACTAGGGATGATTTTTGTACAGAGAGAAGTCTTTCCCTGGTCAATGTACTACCCAATAAAATCTGACAACATCCCATCCCAGGTAGGGAGACTGATACAATGAGGCTGTCCTTGTTTTCCTGGAATATAGCTGAATGGAGAACATTTCTCTCTGCAGAAATTCTTAATCTGTTTGAGAGTTACGATATTTTTTGCTTGCAGGAAACCTGGTTGTTAGACCTTAACTCCTTCTCGCTCCCTGGTTTTCAAGTCTGGGATGCTCCTGCTACTAAATTGGGAAAGTATGGGCATCCCTATGTTGGCCTACTCATTTTATCTAAAATGTCCCTAGATCTGGTAGGTATTAAGATCAAGAATACCCTCAAGAACACGTTGGCAGTTAGGTTTGCCTGGGGAAGTGGTGAAGGAATTATCCTCATCAATATTTACATTCCTCCATTGGATAATATAGTTGACCATATTCCTTTTTGGTCACAACTTGAGGATCTCATTGAGTCTTTGGAAGAGCTACACCCTCATACCCCGATTGGTCTTGCTGGTGGTTTTAATGCCAGAATAGGTAATGGAACTTCTGAACAGTCTGGAGCTATTGGCATAGGTGAGGATGATGATTTTTTCTTTCCCCCCAGTATATCTAGAGACTTGATCATAAATGCCCATGGACTTCAGCTCTTGCAGTTTCTGTATAAGGGTAGATGGACATTTCTAAATGGTCCCTTCCTACAGACTCATGTGGCGACTTTACATTTATTGCTAAGTCAGGATTCAGTGTAATAGATTTTTTGTGTGTCCCGGATAAGTTCTTCAAATATTTTGATGGCTTTGAAGTTCTCATGGTAGGCTATAGTGACCATCGCCCAATTGTTTCCTATTTTTCTCCATTATTAAATCTAGAGATGCCAATCTTAATCTGGCTGATATAAACTTTAATGATTATGTTCGTGTAAAATGGAATTTGAAAACAGCTAGTTTAACAAATAAATTTCTGGATTCTGATGAAATAGGCCTGTTTAAGAATTCCTTAACAGTTGTTCATCTTAAGAGCCCAGGGGAAATAGTTGAAGAATTCTCCTGCCTGATTGAACTTCTCAAAAGTAAATTAATAGAAGATCTGGACAAAGGCAGAAATTAAAATCGTATCCCCTTTTCTAAAAATCTCTGGTACGATCAGGAATGTCTTGCTGCAAAGAAAGCTGTACGTAGGACTGCTAGACAGGTTCAAATTTTCAAAGCCAGATCAGCCATTTTTTGTTATGCTCAGAAAAAGAAAATCTATAGAGATCTTCTTAGACATAAAAAACTTATTTGTCAAAGATCTTTACGGTCCGCCCTGGCCTATGCGATTCTTGCTCATAATCAATCTAAGTTCTGGCATCTGGTTAATAATGGACTGCGCTCTTTTTCAATACACCCAAACATAGCGGCAGCTGTCTGGCAATCTCATTTTTTGGAGATTTTTAACCAGATACCTGTCACACCAGTCTTGAATTTTACTACCTTAAAGGACCTCCCCCAGTGGCCTTCAGTGAACCCTACAGAAAATTAGAGGGCTCTTAGAACAAATTCATTCGGGAAAGGCCCCTGGAGGTGATGGAATTCCTGGCGATGTTTTATTGAACAAAATTGATTGGTGACTTCCTATCATTTGTACTTTGTTTGATGCCATAAATTCTTGTGGATTCGTCCCAGCTGGATGGAACATCAGTATAATCATCCCAATCTTTAAGAAGGGAGAAAGAGAGCTTCCGTCAAACTATAGGCCTATGAGTCTGATCAGTGTGGTAGCGAAACTATATGCCTGTTTCCTACTGACCAAATTAGAGGGCTGGGCAAATGAGGCCAGCTACTTCCCAGAGAAACAGGCTGGTTTTCATACGGGGCATTCCACTCTGGATCATTGTTGTACCTTGTCCCACTTGATCAACAAGTATGTTAGGATCAGAAGGGGGGCACTATTTCTGTCTTTCGTAGACCTTAGGTCGGCTTTTGATCTTAAAGACAGAAAGATTTTATGGGCTAAACTCCTTGGTACCAATATAGACAGGAGATTGATCTCTCTTGTACGCTGTCTCTATTCCAAAACCTTATTGAGATCTGTCTTACCCCAAGAGGGCATTTATCAGATTCCATGCCTGTTACAAATGGGGTGAAGCAGGGTTGTGTCCTGGCTCTATTCCTTGTAAACTTTTTTATATCAATGGAATTGTTATGAAGTTTGCCAGTGACTCATTTTACCCTGTTACAATACAAAACAGACGCCTCTCAAGTCTGCTTTATGAAGTCGATATGGCTCTCGTGTCTAATGCCAGATTGGGTCTAAAGAGACTCCTTTGAGCTTTAGGGTCTTTTTGTAAGATCAATCACCTTAAAATAAACTATCAGAAAACCAAAGTGCTTGTAGTGGCCAAGAGTTTCCGCAAATTTAATTGGGTGCTCGGTAATGTTAGCCTTGAACAAGTTAAATCATACCGCTATTTAGGGCTGACTTTTTCTGCCACTGGTTCTTGGGCAAAGCACGTAGAGTTCATTAAACTTAAGATGGTTCAATCTATTGGGGGGGCTTCTTAAATTCTGGAGAACGAATGGTGGCAAATTAATTGCTCCTGCCTTGAAACTGCTAGACTTGAAGGCTAGTCCACAAGCTCTATATGGTGCCAAAATATGGGGCCCTTTACTCAGGAACAACTTGGAGTTTTCCAAGACCGCTTTCTTAGGGCAATTCTCGCCATACCAAAGAGTACCCCAGCCTGTCTCGTGAAATTGGAAACTGGTGCCTTGCCGGTAGTGGCAAAATTAGATTTGGCCCAGGTTTCGTACTGGCTGAGGTGCGAGGCATGTTGGAAGATAGGTTACTCTATCTGTGTTTCTCAGAATTTAACTCTCCAACGCTCATGTCCCAGTGGTATAAGAAATTGATTTTTCTTTTACAAACTGTGGGGCAATCCATGGAAGCATTGTTACCTTTCCCTAATTTTAAGATCAAACTCCTGATTTCTAGGCAATTGAAAGACTTGGCGACTGCAGAAGATATGAGAAAGATCGCCAGTTTAAAATCCGCTCCATTCTATCAGCTTTTTAAAAAGGCTCCTGGGAGGGAGCTTTACTTGACAGTTTGAGACAAATCAGCTCTGAGAAGAGCGTTAACTCTCCTCAGATTCGATCTTGTCCCTTCAAGGCTGCTGACCGGGAGATTGAATGGGACTCCATATCCCCTCAGACTGTGCAGCTGTTCGATGGTTCAAACTGAAGATTTGCTTCATCTATTATTTTCCTGTCTGTATACGGATGTGTACTGACAGAAATTCTCACCTTCTGTGCTTAAAAATAAAATTCATTGGTCACCTCAACAGTTATTAAACTTTTTGACTTCGGTCAAAGATTCCGACTCTATACATAATCTTGCCAGAATGGCATTAGCCTTGATTAAAAGGAATCAAAACCAAAATCCCCTGCAGAGCTAGGGGTGGTCTTTGTTGCTGGAGATTCCCCACTATCGCTCTATTGTTTTATGTATATTATTTATTCATTTATTCACTGATTGATTCAATGGCTATTGATTTAATGATTTAATGCTTAGTGATTTTCTTTATAGTTTTTATTATAGATCTCTTGGGAGTTACTAGGCTACTTTTGTATGTTTTGTATGTCCTTGGTCTCGACCTATGGTCCCGACTTAATAAAATTATTATTATTATTATTATTATTATTAATAATTAAAAATAAAATTTAACATCACAACATTTCCCCAAGTCTCAGGGTGGCTAATTATATAAAAACAAATACAAATAAATTAAAATCCATTTTAAAAAACAACACTCAACCCTAAATAACCCTCACCCAACCCCTATTCCTGTCTACCAAATGCCTTGCCAAAAAGAAAGATCTTGCATCACCTCTGGAATATACTCAAGCTTGAACTCTGGTGGACCTAGTGGAAGGGAGTTCCACAGCACTGGGGCAGCAACTGAGGGTGTTTTAAAATGAGACGACTCCATGCATGAACACCGACCATCCACATGGGTGTACGGTTGTGTGGATTTAGTACATGGGTATGCACACTCCCATGACCCATGCACAGGGCACTCCATGCATGATGCACCTGCACCTGCCCCATGCACTGACAGTTGATGCCCCCACCCCTCTCATGTAAAAACACCCTCAGAATGCCCCTCCATGTTTCCTCATTGTATGAGCAAAATTCACTGATTGTATCCGCACGAGAGTGTTCTTGGCCAACCGTAAGGATTGTGATGGAGTGTGATAGGACAGGTAGTATTTCAGATAAGGATTGTAAAGTACTTTGAACACTACAAGTACTATACAAATGATAAATAATAACAGACAGGGTACTGCAATAGATGGACTATTGGTCGGTTCGAGTATGGCCTAATAAGTTTTCAATGTGTCAGAAAGCATGATTTGTGCTGCTTAGCACATGCACAAGCCTCCTTTCCCCCCTCCCCCTTGCTGTCAGCATATGAGGAAACCAATTTAAAAATCATTCAGCAAATGCAAAGATTGTTTTCATATGATAACAAAGGGAAAATGAAAGTCTCAATGCTGTTATCTCCATTTGCCAAGAAAAGAAAAGGAAACAGAACACTTGCATCCACGCAGCGTAGCTGCACGCTGGTAAACAAAAGTCAAGAGAGGTTTTCAGTGGATTACCAGCTTTCATTCATTGCCAAGATGGTGAAGCACATTATTCCTTTCTCTTAACCTTGACTACACGGCTTTCATCTTACAAACTAGTACGAGGACGAGAGGTGACTTGATTAGGGTTCTTGATATGAAAGGTGGTTTTTTCCCCTCCTTTTTCTTTCTTCAGAACAAAGATCGTTTGCATTGGCAAGATCATGAAACAAAACATGTTTCAAGTTGAAGCAAAAGAATTCTGAATAAAATTGGAGTAGAATTTGATACACTGCTTGGGGCAAAACATTTTTTTTTTAAATTAAAAAAAACCCAAACACCAATGTAACATGAACCTTAGCACTCGACTGCACAGTTTGATCACAGAGCTGAAGCAGGCATCTACTTTAATACTTGCATTTTGGGGTATCTGTCAGCTACCTGGTGGACTACCAGATCACTGACTGGGTATCCAATAGGAATGAAACTCCAGAGGGAATTTGGATACGGATTTCTCTGTTTCGGTTCTTTAGTAATTGGATTTGGATTTTTTTGCATTGCATTTTCCCCCCTTGAAGTCAATGGGAACAAACCGCAATGTTAAAGATGTGAATCAAAAATCAATAAAAAAGGTCCAAATCACACAAAACAGAAAAAGATCTGAATTGTTTGATAGAATTGAATCAGCTATTTTTGGGTTATCTCGGTTCTATCTGAATGCAAAATTCCCATCCCTAGTATTCGAATACTAGGGGTGTGCCACACATAATCTGATTTAGTTTTAGTTTTAGTTTCCAAAACTCCCTTCATTTGTTTTTTTTTATATATATCTACTGTTTGTTTATTTTTTTGTTTTATTTTATTAATAATCATCAACAGTTTATTAAACTGATCAATCGGTCTTGTCAAACACAGCACATAAATACAGAAAGGGAAAAGAATAAAAGAGTAACCAATGCTAAAATATATAAATAATATAAAATCAAGTTAAGAATCCCTTGGTGTTATCAAAGCTAATCACTGGTTGCTTACATAATAGCAACACAATATTATCAAAAATACCACTAAAAAATATTCCGCGATAGGTTGGAAGCTCCTAAAATAGTTAATAATAAATAATACTTTTAAAAAACTCACTACACATGCACAAAATGACCACTGGAGCCGTTCTGAGTATGTGTGGTCATTTCCCAAAATGGCACTGGCGGCATTGGGCACCATTTTGGGAAATGGCGTACATGTTCAGAATGGCCATTTTGCATATTCACGGTCTGTTTTAATTTTTTTTTCAAAATTATTTTTAATCAAGTAAACAAAAATAGAAACGAAAATGAATGACATCAAATGAATGTCGTTTGCTTATTCATTCAGTTTTGTTATCTTAGTACGAAAATGAATGGGACTCAATTTGTTTTCATAGCTTATTTATTTATTTATTTATTTATTTAAACAATTTTCTAGCCCACCCCTCCTGCTCCAAGTGGCTCAGGGCAGCTCACATCATAAAAACATATACAAATGAACAAAATCCATACACAATAAAAGAGAAGGAAAACAAAATCAACCCCTCCCCCCCCCCCATCGCCCTCATCAAAAGCCAGGCAGAACAGCCAGGTCTTACACATATGGCAGAAGGAAGGGAGATCTATGGGCAACCGGGCCTCGGCCTGGAGGGATTTCCACAGCCTAGGTGCAGCCGCTGACAAACGCCCTCTCCGTAGTGGACCCCCGAGCCACATGGGGGACCTTGAGAAGGGCACTCCCAGCGAACTACAGAGGTCAATCCATGGCATGAGGAAGTGAGGCGATCCCACAGGTAAGTCGGGCCAAGGCCATATATGGCTTTATAGGTCAAAACCAACACCTTGAATTGGGCCCAGAAGTCTATTGGCAGACAGTGCAGAGCCCAGACCACCGGTGTAATGTGGTCATTGACCCCCAACCCCAAAAGGAGACGGGCTGCCACATTCTGCACTAGCTGCAGTCTTCAAACCATTCCCATGGGTATCCCCATGTAAAGCACATTGCAATAGTCCAATCTTGAGGTAATGAAAGCATGGATGATAGTAGTCAGTACTTCAGACTACGTCCAAAGCCATCACACCAGATGTAATTGATGGAGCGTATTCCTCACCACTTCCCCCACCTGGAGGTCCAGACAGACCTGTGGATAAAGGAGCTTGCCCAGACTGTGAACCTGGAAAGCCAGGGGAGGGCAGATTCCCATCAATGATGGGAGCCGCCACATCAATTGCCTTACCTACTACCATCACCTCCAACTTGTAGGGATGTGCAAACAGACTGGAGTTCAGATGTTTGGACGTTTGGATAAAACTTAGTTCGGGTTTGTGGGTTTGGTTCCACAGAGTTCAGACCCCCCTGAACGTTCAGAAAGTTCAGCCACCTGGAGGCTTGGGGTGCTACAGGGGTGCCCATGGGGGCATGGCAAGCCATCAGAGACTCAGCAGCAGCAGTAGCAGCAAAGACCGGGAAGGCTTGGGGATTAGCACCTGGAGGTGCCTGTAGGGGCATGACTGAGACCTAGCGGCAGCAGCAGAGGCCAGGCATTGCAGGCTGCCAGGAATTTGTGGAGCAGTGGCAGAGGCCCGGAAAGGGCTTGGTGGCTGCAACCCCTACTTGGCCGGGCATTGCAGGCTGGCATCGTACTCAACCGATCTCAAAAAGCTCTACTGTAAATTGGTCAAGCCTTGCCCAGTGGTGAATCTTGTGGACACCCAGCCCCCACCCGCCAGCGCACTCATCTGAGCTATGCCTGTCTACAACAGAGAGAAGCAAATGGCTGATGTGCAGTACCAGCAACAGACATTGGATTGTCAGGGCACAGTAACTGCGGCTGGCACCCCTACTTGGCCAGGCATTGCAGGCTGGCTGGCTTCAGTGGAGCAGCGGCAGAGGCCCAGCCAGGGCTTGGTGCTGGCACACCTACTTGGTCAGGCATTACAGGCTGGCTGGCATCGGTGGAGCATTGGCAGACAGTGAAGTGGAATGACAGCCTTCCCTGCCTGGAACATATGCCCCAGAACCCTGATGATGGGTCCTGGAGCTGGAGTGGCTGGCTGCTTCTTGATGCGGTGGAATGACGGCTCCCTTTGAGCAGAATGACAGCCCCAGAATCCTGATGGTAGGTCCTGGGACTAGAGTGGCAGCTTCTGGATGATGTGGATGGACTGCCCTCCCTGCCTGGAATGTAGGCCCCATAACCCTGATAGTGGGTCCTGGGACTGGAGTGACAGCTTCTGGATAAAGTGGAATGACAGCTGCCTGGAATGTAGGCTGCCTGGCATCGGTGAAGCATTTGCAGACAGTGAAGTGGAACGACAGCCCTCCCTGTCTATAACATAGGCCCCAGAACCCTGATGGTGGGTCCTGAGACAGGAGTGGCAGCTTCTGGATGAAGTGGAATGGCAGCCCTCCCTGCCTGGAACGTAGGCCCTGAGAACCCTGATGGTGGGTTCTAGGTCTGGAGTGGCTGCTTCTTGATGCAGTGGAATGACAGCTCTCTGTGAGTGGAATGACAACCCCAGAACCCTGATGGTGGGTCTTGAGACTGGAGTGTCAGCTTCTGGATGACATGGATGGACAGCCCCCCATGCCTGGAACATAGGCCCCAGAACCCTGATGGTGGGTCCTTGGGTTGGAGTGCTTGTTTCTTGATGCAGTGGAACAGCAGAGGCAGCATTGGCAGCAGCAATGGACATTGGCTTGCCCGGGCACACAACCTGTGTCACAGCAGAGACAGCAGAAGCGGACATTAGATTGCCAGGGCACAGAACCCATATCACAGCAGAGACAGCATTGGCAGCAGTGGCAAACACTTAATTGTCCGGGCAGAGTACCTGTGGCACAGCAGAGGTGACATCAGCAGCAGCAGCATAGATTGGATGGCCAGGGAACAGAGCATGTGGCACTGAAGAGGCAGCAGCAGCAGCAGCAGCAGCAGACATTGGAATTCCAGGGCACCGAACCCGTGGAACAGCAGTGACGGCAGCAGCAGGATTTGACTGTGTGCAGCACCCATGGAGCCAGGATGGTAGGATTTGCCAGGGAATAGCTCCCATACAGCAGCAGACGGCAGCAGCAGGATTACGTGGGCACATTTGGATTTGCCAGGACAGAGCACCCATGGACCAGCAGACAGCAGCAGTGAGATTACCAGGTCAGTGGGGTACATCACCCAGGGTTTCCAGGGCAGGCAGACAGGCACCTTGGCATGAGAGGCAGGCAGTTTGGAGCAGGGTTCAAGCTTTGAAAACTGGGCGGCCAGACAGGCAGGCAGCGTGGTATGAGCGGAGGAAGGCAGGCTGAGGCAGGCTTTGAGCTTTGCAACCTGGGCAGGCAGACAGGCAGCATGGCATGAGCAGAGGAAGGCAGGCTGAGGCAGGCTTTGAGCTTTGCAACCTGGACAGGCAGCATGGCATGAGCGGTGGAAGGCAGGCTGAGGCAGGGTTTGAGCTTGGCAACCAGGGCGGGCAGACAGGCAGCATGGCATGAGAGGCAGTCTGGAAGGCAGACTGGGACCTTGGCAAGGCCCTCAGATAGGCTGGCAAAGACTGTCCAGCGCGTGTGCGAGAGAGCCAGTCACATAGGTGGGCCAGGGTTGCAGCTTCCCAATGCCACCCGGTGTCATGAGATCAGTCAGATAGGGTGGCTGAGGCCGGAGAGAGAGAGAGAGAATGGCAGGGTGGGCGCTGGGCATTGTGGGGGGTGGGACAACACCTCAGCAGCAGCAGGTTGGGGCTCTTCAACTTGATAGGTTGGGGCTCTTCAGCTTGGAAAAGAGATGGCTAAGAGGAGATATGATAGAGGTCTATAAAATCATGAGTGGTGTGGAACTTGTAAACAGGGAACTGTTATTTATTTACCCTCTCAACTAGTACTAAAACTAGGGGACACTCCATAAAACTCACAGGTGGCAAAGTAAAAATGAACAAAAGAAAGTATTTTTTCACTCAGCGTACAATTGGGTTGTGCAATTTACTGCCAGAGGAGGTGGTCAAGGCCAGTACTATAGCTGAGTTTAAAAGAGGTTTGGACAATTTTCTGGAAGATAGGTCCATTAGTAGCTATTAGACAGATAGGATTGGGGAACAAAATCCTTTATTGTCGGGAGCCTGGGGATGACTCATAAGGAATAGATAACCTGGTGACCTGTTGGGTGCTTCTCCCAGACCCCCGTGATTGGCCACTGTCCGAGACAGGATGCTGGGCTCGATGGACCATTGGTCTGACCCAGTATGGAACTTCTTATGTTCTTAGATTAGACCACTTTTGGATGAGGGGGTCACAGTTGTGTGATCCGCTCACGTGACTTCTGAAAATCCCACGGGCTGGGATTAGACAAGACGTTTCACACGTTAAAACTGTTTGAGCTTCTTTTAAAACCACAAACTAAATACATTGATGTCAAAGTATTTAGTTCGCAGTTTTAAAAGAATGTGTGACTGGCTTCAATGCACGAAATGTCTTGTCTAAGGGAGTGTGGGAGAGAATGGTAGCAGAGTAAGAATTAACACCAAGGTCTCTGGTGTTCTTTCCAAAACTTGGTGAAAATTGATACTTTTTTTTCTCAATAAAATAAGATAAAATACTTTAAAAAAAAATAAAAATGAAATTTTAAAATAAAAATTTGAAATTCTAAATCTGAGCTTTTAAACTGAGATAAGGTAAGTTGCCATTTCCCCTTTTCCAGAATGCCTAATGACAGCATTTAAAATTCCCAATTCGCCATTGTTGATGTTTGGGAGTTGGTTGAAAATTTTGAAAAAGCAACAAAATATTTAGTTATCAGTGTACCCAGTTGGTATAATGGAATCTCATTCCAATTTTTGTTCTCTCCATTGAGGTACCCTGTATTTTGAATATGTAAAAGTTGCCATGGGGCTATTATCCTTAAAGGCATCTCTGTTTTCTAGTGCAAGTAGCTTAAGGGGAGTCTGACTTTCTCTTTGGAAGGCCCAATATCATGAAACTGAAAACTGGCAACCATTGATTCCAGTCCTTGTCTGGTAATACAAGCTCCCTTCCGCAATGTTAATTTCCCCAAACACTAGCCTGCGCCATGGTTTGAAAGTGTAATTGGAAAACTATCCCATACTTAAAAGGAGTGTTTTAGCCAATGAAACCCCACGGTCATAAAGTGTGCTTTTATTATCCCACAGCTTGAGTTACTTAATAGCCTTGTTGCTCAAGGTGATATGCCAGACCACAAGGAATTTAACATCATGCAAGACTCCGGTAGGGGGGTAGGGTGGAGGGAGGATAGATTTCCAGAATATAACCCTATTTTATTCATCTTGCTTATTTCTTCTTAGGCTGTTGTTCTCATGCTGTTTCTTTTCTGTTATCATTATTTGACATTTTTTTTCTACAACCCAGACTGGGCCAGAAATTTTGTCTGGAGTCGGACTGCACTGGACCCAACCTGAGCTCAGGCCAAATGTGTCTGGGTAGCTCTGTCCCGCTATGGAATGTCATGATGTCATGGGGGGGACAAAGGCATTCCCCTCTTCCTTTTCAACATGGCCCTGGCGGTACACAGCGCTGTGAGTGTGGGAGCCAAGGGGCTCCTAGGAATTCCAATTTTGATCGGAATTCTGATTGAATGAAATTTTAGATCAGATTTCTGATGGATCAATTTGTGCATGCACAAAATGGCTGTGGCCATACTGTGCATGTACAAAATGGCGGTAAACATAAGGGCATGCATGCAGGTCACACACAAAACAATTTCTACTGATTGTGGTGAAACGGTATCGTAATGTTTGTTCTGTGTTTCGGCAGAATGAATCAAACAAAAATGAAACTTCACTCCTGATAGTAGGGAAGACTCAGCAGAGCAGAGCTTTCCGGGAACCCAGATCTCCATCACACTTATTTATTTGTTTGTGTGTTTTAATTTCTTTTCCTGTTCTTCCTGCCAAAGGTGTCTCTAGGCATCTTACAATAAAAATATATAAAAGATACACATAAAACACATAAACATAAAACACCCCACAGCACCAAACCCTCCCCCCCAACCTCACTCCACTCCAACCCCTCTACCTCTCAACTCACTCTTATCCCCCCAAACTCCCCCTCCATACCCTAGCTCCCACTACCAAATTCCCTTAAGAATAAGACTGTTTTACACTGCCTCCTGAAGGCACCCAAACCTGGATATTAACAAACCTCCTGGGGGAGGGAGTTCCACAGCCCTGGAGTGGCAACCAAGAACACCCTCCTCATTGTAGAGACCAAGTTAAAAACTAGTACCTCCAGATGAGCGTCCCCAGCCAACCGCAGAGGCTATGATGGGACAGGGTTGGCCAGGCAGTCTTCCAGATAAGTGGGCCCCCAAGCCGCTTAGGGCTTTCAAGGTCAAGCCCATCATCTTGAATTTGCCTGGAAGTTGGAAGACAATAGGCAACCAGTGCAGATTTTGGAGCACCAGTGTGATGTGTTCCTGGCATCCCAACCCCGTAAGAAGTTGGGCTGCAGCATTCTGCAACAGCTGCAGCTTCGGAACAGTCTTCAAGGGCAGTCCCACATAGAGCACATTGCAGTAGTCTAGCCTCGAGGTGATGAAGGCATGGATGATGGTTGCCACTTCCTGACAGCTTCCTGATAGATTAGGAACTAAGTGTCAGACACATCATAAAAAGTTGGTACTTAAGAAAAGGAGTGGCATAAATGGTCCACTGGAGAAATATTGGTCCAAAAAGACCAAACATTTGGAAAAAGAGATGCACTATCATCAACCAGCCTCAGGGCAGCTGCCACATTCCACCTACTCTTCGGTACTGATTCCTGTTTCTCTCGCCCCTTCCTTCCTCCTTTTGCTTTCCCAAACCATAACCCAAAGCGCCTCTCCTCCATAGCATGCTCTAACTTCCCCCTCTTTTACAATCTTTATCTCTTTCTGTGGCATCTCCAAGCCAACCCTTCTCCCAGACCTCTACCTAGTCTCCACTATCCACCCACCGCAATCCATCCCTTTTCTTCTTTCCAGCACCATTTTGAATGGATGGAACCATTGTGAATGAAGTTCACGGTGGACAGGGGAGGTTTGTTCACCGCCAAAAGTCAAAGGGCTAGGCATTCCCCAATTTTTTTAAGTTGGCAGGGGATGTTCTCCATCCACAATCCTAAAATCACACACATGCTATAAAGTTTTGGAGGCTATTTGTATAGCTCCACTTGTGTCTCCAGATGGACGCAGGACTGGCCACCTGAGGAGATGCACTGGGGGTACACCCCCACATCCATCCATGTCCATCTTCTGGGTCCGTTTTAAACAGTCCCAGCAGCAACTGCCATGGTCCATGGTCCACCCCATATGCCCACACCCTCACACCATAGAGTTGTGGGTGGATCAACCTGGGGTGCTGACTGAAACTCCATGGTTTTTGTAGACTGAAATTTTGGTCCTGGGTAAATCTTGAACCTTTTATCAGGATCTTAATACTTTGGTTCTTTTGTGTCTGACTACTTCAATAAGAGAAAAACCCTTTTCTAATCAGATTGCTGAAATAAAGCCAAAGATTCAGGTTTTAGTGACTTTGCTTTACTTAATAAGATGCAAAGATATATATTGCATTAAAGTTTCAGAGCTACAGAAGAGACTAAGATAGTTCTTAGTTCAAGATAGAAAAATATTTCTTTGCAAAGGAGGTTGAACAGTGGACCAGAGTCCAAGAAGACACTGACTTCACTGAACAAAGACTAACAGTTTCAGTCCAGCTTTTATAGGATTCCTGTCATTATAGGAATGCATGACAGAAGGCAGTTACAAAGCATCCAACCATACCAGTTCTGTTTTGGTACATAGACATCTTCAGATGTACTGAGACTTCTGACTTAATTCTCTTATCTAAAATAAAATAGTCTTCACATTACATAGCTAATGAACTAGGGCAAAAGGCATCAAAGTTGATTCGAGCAGACTACAGCCGTTTTTACACGGACACCCCCCTCCTCGCTCAGTGTTCAGGCAGGTGTGTGTGTGGGGGAATCATTCGTGTAAACGATCAGCATTTGGTGGGGGGATGGGTGTCTGCATGAAATCACTCAATGTAGCTCTTCTCTAACAGCAGGGGGACTGATCCATTATTAGTAAGCAGAGGTTTCTGGTTAAGAGAAACTTATGTGGTTAAAATTTCACACCATAACTAGTCTGGAGACAGAGAACTAAACAGGAAGACTAAGCAGCTTCCAGAAATAGAAGCATCCGTGGGAGCTGGAACAGGACTTTAAAACATAATTGCTATCCTGGCTGGAGTGTCAGATTTATCAATCAAAGCGGAATTATTCTCTAGTAGCGGGGGAAAAAATTAGAACATATTGTACATTTGGAGTTAAATTATTCACAATGGACCTCCTTCCCAAAAAAATTAATATATTCATACAGAGCCCCAGACTTATAAATTTTAGATATGACTCTCTAGCTGGGAATGGGAATTATTTCAAAATATGGGCTCTAGGATTAGTCACAGATGTTTTCCAACAAGATCTGGGGGAAGGAGAGTGGGATTTCACAGCTTAATGCCTCATTCTCTGTTTTATTTTAATAGGTGATCAGAGTGGATAGATCCCAAATCAATAAAGTGAAGAACTTTGCCTGTAACCTACATAACTTGAAAATTGTCCACTAAAAGATTCGGGCAGCCAGGAAGGAAGTTGTCCATTCAAAAATATCTGCTAAGATCTCTAGGCACCTTGAAAAAAATAACTGTAAAAGACATGTACAGTCACAGTCAGTGACAGCTCATGATTAAAAATTTTGGTAGGGCAAGGAAGTAGGGATGGGCAAACAGAACGCCGTTCAGATGTTCGGACGTTTGGTCATTTGATTCGAAACCCGAGTTTGGGTTCGACTGTTCGGTTCGGCAGAGATCAGTTCGTCCGAACTTGGCTGAGCATTCAGAAAAGTGCTATCGATACCGAAACCAATGTTTTTTCGGTAACGGTATTTTTAGACCTGAAACCACCCCTGGTGTCCACCTCTGGTGCCAGGAAGTCTGCTCCTCAGCTACCTCCCCCTTCCAGTCACGTTTTTCCTGCCCAAACTCACGTTTTTCCTGCCCCCAAACTCATCTGAACTTTTCCGAACTGTTCGGAAGTTCGAGCGTTCGGTTCGGAAGTTTGGTTTGGTCGTCCAAACAGGCCGAGTCCGGGCTGAACTCCGAACTTCCGAACTGTGTTCACCTCTCCCTACAAGGAACCACTTTTTAGAACTTTTACATTGAAGCAAGTGGGAAGTCAAAAGAAATGACAGCCCTTCCATAGTCACAAAGGCCACAATTCTCAGACTGCTAGGCACCAGTGTGATAGACTAAGGCTGGGTTTTATTTCATTCATTCATTCATTCATTCAATTACATACCCCACCCTTCCCCCCACACTCAGGGCAGCTCACAATATATAAAAACTCATATAAACATATAAAAATCCCCTTAGCCCCCCCCCCCCTAAAAACCCTATACCTGCTTGTCAAATGCCAGGCCAAACAAAAAATGTTTACAGTGGATATTTTTACACACACCTTAAAGTGCTGGTCTTTCAATCTTCTAGGTTTACAACTCCACAAGTAAGTTCCGGATGCATTCTTCACACACACACTGCGCTGAGGCAGCCTAAAGCAGCCGCAGCTGTAGATGTGAGGGGCTGCCATGGAAACCAAGTGACCACAGCTGCCAGGAGCAAAGCAGTTTACCAGGAGAATGTTTTACACATAAAAGTTCTGGGAGAAGTTCTACGCAGAAGTTCAAATCCGGATGTTTAAGATCTGGGTGAGTGATTTAGACACACAGAAAATTCAGGATGTAACAGCAAACATGCAGGAGAAAGGTGTGTCTAAAAACACCCATTGTTACCAGAAGGAGAGCAGGGTCGGGTTTAAACAACTCTCTAAGGGAAGGGAGTTCCATGATTGGGGACACCATTGAGAATGCCTCTCTGCGTATCCTTGTTTTGGAAACTTGGCGAGCAGATGATACGAGCAAGAGGGTACACACAGCTGACCACATGGGTCTGACTTAGTATGGCATTTCAATATGGCAGTTAGTATTTGCATATAAAGAAATCTCAAAATCTAGACTGGGGCCATGATCCACAAGCCACTTATTCCGGACCGGCAGGCTAAAATCAGGAAGTGTCCTTTCTCATGTTAGTCATATTCGAGAAAGAAATAGCACCATTGTTAAACCTTGGTTTGTGCTCACGTTACTTGCACATTACAGGCAAGGCATCCCCTGAGCTAATTTGTTTAGGTGTTTACAAAGGGAAAAAACCAACCCCCAAGCCCAAGATAAACAGGCATACTCTGTTTTTTCATCTTGTGAGACTGTTCCCTAAATGGATCAGAAAAGTAAGGTGAGTTTGAATAGGCCATTCTGATTTTGTAGACTTTCCCATGAAATCTAGGGGGTGAAACAAGCGGCCAAACTGCTGCTCATGAGAACTTTTGTCCTCTCAGGATATGGGATCGTTTTCCTAACCATTTCCTGATACTGATGTGATTTCTCAATTATTACAATACTGCAAGATAATGTCCTGAGTTACTGATTTACCATTTACCATGTTGGCGTTCTCAGTGACCTCACCTCGGCTGTGAAACTCCCTCCCGACGGAGCCCCGGACTTTCCCTCTTTCCGAAGACAGTGTAAGAACTGGCTGTTCCACCAGGCTTTTTGTGAGCAAGACCGGTGATGGGTGTGGGGCGAGGAGGGGGAAGGTAGGGTTTTAGCTCCACTTTTTTGGATTTTCTTGCTGTGAGCCACCTGGAGCTGCTGTAGCAGGAGGGTGCAGCTAAAAAAATAGAAATAAATAAATAATACTATTTATTTACCACTTACTACATTGCTCAAAGTACTTTTTTACCTCCAGGTTCATTATTTCTGCATTTCTGAGCCAATTACTGTGAAAATAGCCCGCCCCTTAACGCCCCCCGTAATTGTCCCTTTAACCAGCATTTCAGTTCCTCCAATTAGAATTGTTGGTCCATATTGTTTTCTTTGCTTTGACCAATCTGCAGCTGGATTGCAGATTAGTAAAGGAATCTGCATACCGGCCAATGAGTGACAAGGAAGTACAAGAGGAAATGGAGTGCAAGAAATTCGGTATTGTGTTGGTATTACCTCTCAGGATTTGAAATGGATGGCATAAATGGGATCGCAGTAAGTGGAAAGTCGGTAAACTGGGAAATTATATGTTGAGATATTCTTGAGTACAAAGAGGTTCTCATTTTGACCAAGATGGTATCCGGAACCAGGATTTGGTTGGGAATTTCTGTTTTGTCAAAATCTCATTTCAGCCCTAGCGAAATCGGAATGGGGCCAATCCAAAAAGCCCGGATCCCATGTGCAGCCATGTACGCATGCACCCGTGTGCAAGTTGCATGGATCCTCGTTGTAGGTCCATTGTGCCGTGCGGGAATAGAATGCATGCGCATGTGGGAGATCCACAGGGTTTGAAATTGGCCTCAATGGTTTATTAATTTTTCAGTGTGAATTCTGACTGAACCATTTTGCACATGTAGAATGCACAGACTATTTAATTAAATTTAATTAATTAATTAATTAATTAATTAATTAATTAATTAATTCTTTAAATTAATTAATAGTCGTTATATGCCACTCACTCATGGTAAAAGCATATCGGGGCAGCTAACAACACAAATTAAAATAAACAATTTTACAATACAACTTTAAAAACCTAAAATTCCCCCCTAAATTCCCCCCAAATAAAACAATTCAAACCCCAATAACCCAACCCACCCANTAAAAACCTAAAATTCCCCCCTAAATTCCCCCCAAATAAAACAATTCAAACCCCAATAACCCAACCCACCCACCCCATCTCCCTCAGCAAAGGCACAGTGGAACTGCCAGGTCTTACATTGTCTATGGAAAGAAGGGAGGTGGCGGTCAAGCGGACCTCCATTGGGAGGAAGTTCCACAGCTGCAACACAGCCACAGAAAATGCCCTTCTCAAGGTCGACACCCAGGGAACCTCGAGAAGGGCGCCCCCAGCCAACTGCAGGGGCCGGTCCAGGACCCAGAGAGTGAGGTGGTCCTGCAGGTAGGTGGGACCCAGGCCATTGAGGGCTTTAAAGGTCAACACCAACACTTTGAATTGTGCCTAGAAGACTATTGGCAGCCAGTGCAGAGAACGAAGCACCGGTGTAATGTGTTTGCACTGGCCCGTCCCCATTAGGAGACGGGCCACCTCATTCTGCCCCAGTTGCAGTCTCTGAACCAGCACCAAGGGTAGCCCCAGGTAGAGTGCATTACAGTAGTCCAATCTCGAGGTAATAAAAGCATGGACGATTGTGACCAGATACGAGTTTGAGACATACGGCCTAAGTCGATGTACCAGATGTAACTGGCGGAATGCCCCCTTCATCACAGCCACCACCTGGACATCCAAATGGAGCTGTGGATCTAGGAGCACCCTCAGACTCCGGACCTGAGATATCAGGGGAGGACGGACCCCAACAAATGATGGGGGCCATCAGTCCTCCAGCATTCCCCACAACCATCATATAGCAAGAAGGATGGATTGACAACAGACTAAAGAAATCCTTAAATGGATCATAAAAGACTAATAAGAGCCAAGAAAACAGCAATTAATGGAGGGATGAAATTAAGAAGTTTGTGGGTGCATAATAGCCAAAGAGAGAGAAGACATTGATGGAAAATATGGAAGAGGACTTCATTCATTGGTGGATTGAAACAATCCCGTATGATGATAACATGTCACAGTATATACGTTTGGTCTCCTTAGATTCCCATAGTACTTATCATTTACAGTGGCCACAATCCCATTGCCAATGGACCTTATGTACGCACAAACACTTGGTTTCCACATGGCACAATGTGCACGAAATGGCAGTGGGTGTGGCTTTCGCACAGGTGTGCCCACACATTGCTGCGCATTGGATTCGCAGGGAATGGAATGGAGCTCACCGGCACTTAGAAGTATCAACAAAAATTTGGGCCTGCATATTTTTTAGACTGTTAGAAGAACCTAGGACCATTCTTCCCTAGAGAGGCTACAGTTTTAAAAGACAAAGATTGAGAAAGGTTTTATAGACTAGTCCGTGGCAAAGCCCCAGATAGGCTCTAAGCTCAGTTATGAGGTAACTAAGACCCATTGCACTAGTTCACATGGAAGATAAAGTAAATATTTTTAAAATTGTGGAATTCATCTTTTATTAGTCCGAGGCAAATCAGAACAGAAAGTGTAATCAGGAAACAATCTGAAACAAAATTATTTTAATCGTGCAAAGTAAGCAAAGGTCTTGTACCAGTGGAGCCGTGTTCTGTGGAGATAACAATATTCTATTCTAAGCAAACTGTGTGGGCGAGCCAACTCGGCGGTAAAAATGCAATCAGATGTACAGGGCAGCTCAAAACCTGCCTGGATTACCATGGCGATAACATTTGTATTTCATTTCAGACTTGTGTCATCTGCACCACATTTAGCAGAAGGCTTTCTTGGTTGTGTTTTTCGTGTTTTTCTTCTTGGGAAACTTCCTTCAGGGTGAAGCATAGGATTTCAAAATGAGATGATTGTGAGAAATATGATCTGTTGTTACTTTCTAAAATATGGACAGTTTCATACTGCTCCCCTGTTTTCTTTTATTTATTATTTATTAATTTATTTATTAAAATATTTTTATCATGCCTCTTCTGCTCACAGCAGCTCGAGGAGGCTAATAATAGCAACAAAATAAAACATAAATACAATAATAAATATATTAAATACACTAATAAAACTATGCAATTAAATTAAACTGGGGGTAAAAAATAAACCACCCTACTACTCTAATCCACCCCTCACCCATCTCCCTCACCAAATGCTGGGTGGAACAGCCAGGTCTTGCATTTTTGTCAAAAGGACGGAAGGTAAGTCAATTGGGCCTCTGCCGGGTGGAAGTTCCAAAGCCTTGACACGGCCACCAATAACGCCCTCTCCAGAGTGGCCCCCCGGAATACCCAGAGTACCTCCAGGAAAATGCCCCCAGCCCACTGCAAGGGCAGCTCCAGGGCCCGGGGAGTGAGGTGGTCCGTCCTTCAGGTAGATGGGGCCTAGACCATTTAGGGCTCTATAGGTTAAAACCAACACCTTGACTCAGGCCCAGAAGACTATAGGCAGTCAATGCAGAGAGCAGAGCACCGATGTAATGTGCTTACAGCAACCCACGGCAGGCAGCCACATTCTGCACCAAGTGCAGTCTCTGGACCGTCACCATGGGTAGCCCCATGTAAAGCATGTTACAATAGCCTCTCCTCTACTCCCTCCACTGGCTCCCTCTTCCTGAGCATAGTCTGTACAAGCTCCTTGTCTTCACTTCCAAAGCCCTTCACAACCTCGCGCCCCCCTGCCTCGCTGCTCTGATCTCCCTCCGAACTCCTGTTTGATCAATCTGCTCCTTTTCTATCCCCTCTCTCATCCTCCCACGCCTCCCCTGCTCCCCCAACCACCTTTGTCCTTTTTCACTTGCTGCCCCACATGCCTGGAACTCCCTCCCTGCCCTAGTCCGCCTTGTCTCCACCCTCCACACCTTCAAGTCCCTCCTCAAAACCCACCTCTTCTGCTCCACCCTTCCTAACTCCTGCTAATCATCCCCACCCAGGATTATCCCCCACCTGTTATCTGTAAACTCCAAATTTACTGTAACCAAGCCAAGAACGTGTACCTAGTTCTCGCATCCTCATGAATGTCACATCCCTTGTCTCTCCCTCTGTTCCCGCTTCCCTGTCTCCCCTCCCCCTGTCTTTAGATTGTAAGGTCTCAGGCAGGGACCGTGTCTATCTTGGTTTTTGTAAAGCACCAGGCTGGTGCGATATAAATGCTAATAATAATAATAATAATAATAATAAATAATAAATAATCTAGTCTTGAAGTAATGAAGGCATGGATGACAGTGGAGTCTGAAATATATGGCCGAAGCTGCTGCACCAGATGCAATTGGCGAAACGTGCTCCTCACCACAGTCTCTAACTGGACATCCAGACAGAGCCAGGAATTGAGGATGACTCCCAGAGTATGAACCCTAGAAACCAGTGAGCAACAGACCATATTAATGACAGGGGATGTCACACCCACCGCCTTCTCCACTAGCATCACTTCCGTCTTGTCGAGATTCAGCTTCAGTCCGCTCACCGTCATCCAGTCCCCCACAACTGCCAGACATCGGGTAAGCACTAAGACTGCGGGGTCTGGGTCAGATGAAAAAGAGAAGTCGAGCTGGGTGTCATCAGCATATTGATGACACCAAATATCAAACCCTCTCACGACCTCACCCAATGGCTGCATATACATGTTGAACAGGAGAGGGGACAGAATGGAACTTTGTGGGACTCCACATGAGAGGTCCCGGGGAGATGAAGAACAATCCCCAAGCACCACCCATGGAGTTCCTACAGCCTGGAATTAGCGGAACCATTCAAGAAAATTCCGCACACCCCAGCTCGGTCCAGCAAGCGAGTCACCAACATCTCGTGGTCAATGGTATCAAGAACAGCAGACAGATCTAAGAAGCTCAACAGGGTCAATCAACCCTGATCCAATTCCCATTGAAGGTTGTCTATCAAAGCCACAAGCACAATCTCAGTACCATAAACTGGATGAAAGCTGGACTACAAAGTATCTAGACAACTGATGCCATTAAAATGTCCCTGTAACTGCCAAGCCACCATCTGTTCAATAATTTTTCCTAAAAAGGGAAGATCTCTAATCTTCCAATAGTTGGAATAATCTTCCAACAGGCCAATAGTTGGCAAGGGAGTCAATGTCAAGCAATGGTTTCTTGAGCCGAGGCCACACTGCCACCTCCTTGAGGCAGCTCGGCACTCTGCCTCCTGAAGAAAGGCATTGACCACCCCTGCCAGCAGTGGCCCCAAAGTCTCCCAGCTGGCCTTGACCAGCCAGGACAGGCATGGGTCCAGTTCACAAGAGGTGGCTCTGACGGCCCCCAAGAATATCCTCTGCATCAGCAGGTGACACCCACTGAAACTGATCCCATGAAACCAGACAAGGTTCTCCTGTTGTATTAAGCATGGGGTCGAATTCGTGGTGAATCCAAGAGATTTGATCCGCAAAGTAATCAACGAACAAGTTGCAGTGGGCACCAGATGGTTCATGTTCCAGGTGGAGGGAGGCATAACTGATTAGCCCCCTCACCACCAGAAAAGCTCCGCTGGATGAGACTTTGCAGACGCTATGAGGGTAGCAAAGAATTCCTTCTTTGCTGCCCGCTTAGCCATGGCATAGGCTCATAAACTAACTCTATATTGCAATCCATCTGCTTCAGTGTGAGATCAGCACCACCATCGCTCTAACCACCACCCTTTCTTCTTGCTTCAGCCGCAGCAGGTCCTTGGTAAACCAGGGAAGCCGGAGGTGCCAATGCTGGGAAAGTGGATGCCTAGGAGCTGTCCAGTCGATGGCCTCATTTAGCAAGGTGTTCCAAAATGTAACAAGGTCTTTGAGCAGGTGGTCGTCAAGATCAGAGGGTAACTCCCCAAGACCATTCTGGCACCTCTCGCGTTCCATCAGTCTCCGGGGACAAACCAACCAAATTGGTTCCACACCTCTCCATTGTTCCATTATTCCATCTATTGTTTTGTTGGCTTCCACAGATCTCTTCCTCCAGTATGTTCAATTTATTTACTCCTTCGATACTCTTAGAATCAACTGGAGAACTGCAACAAAGTTTATGAACAGGTCTGTAGGAATTGCTATGTTGGATTAGACTGGTGGCTTCCTTAGTCTCAATGGTTTTAAACACAGCTAAAAGGAAACCTAGAGTTGGAAATTATGGGATACGTGCCAATTATTTATTTGTGTAAACATATTTGACCCGTCACCTAATGCTCCGGGTGGGTTAAAACTAAGGCTGAAACAAGATCTCAATAAACTGAATAATCCGATCAAAATCTGGATGCTCGATCCATAGCAGAACAAACCGGACACTGGGATGTGTTTGCCAACTTCAGCAAGCAAAAAACAAGTTAACACTCCCTCCAAAACTGATGGAAGTGCTGGGGAGGGAGCCCTCCCAAATTCTCCCAGCCAGCTCTTGTCCATTTCAAAGCCCGGTCCCCCCCCTACATTTACAAATAGCTGTTCGGTGGTGTGTGGGGGAAACTACACAGCCACCAATTCTGGAACCTGCGCTCCCCAGGCTGACTGACCTCAATGTGCTGGGCTGGGGTCCCTACTCTCCCAGTCGCTGATAGCTTCTTCCTACTCCCTTCTCCTCTCCTGGCCTGCGCGCTGAACAGCTGAGCCTGGGGATTTCACCGCTGGGCTTTTTCTGAGTGGGGAGGGGAGTGGGGAGACTTATTCCAACATGCATACAATCTCCCAATGGTCTCTGTTTCCAGGGGGACCACTTTCAGAGGTGCACATGTGTCTTACACACACCTCTGATACTGATCCCTGTGTGAATGGGGACCCATTAGGGGGTTGCATTCAGGTGGGAAGAGGCTTCCCTGATTCTCACTGTGTTTTTTAAGGGAAGGATCCATTGTGAAAAACAATGGTTCCTTGCCCACGTTCGGTCCCTGTGGCCCCCCATGTCCAAAAGCCCACAACCCACCTGGACTAGCAGCATTCAAGTCGAGCACACCATTGGCGGCTGCTGATGCCCCCTCCAGATGCTGCCACCGTCGGTCTCCCATGTTATTGCACACACCGCGGCCCGGCAGCAGCACCACAGCAACAACAAGCTAGACCCTGATTGGAGCCCAGTGCAGAGAAAGTGAAAGCAGCCGGACACTGCCTCTGCATGAAGACAGCCGACACTTGCCTGGAGGTCTTCTGCCTTGCTGCTCCCCCAAGTGAGTTTCCCGGTGAGTTTAATTAACATTTGATTTGAAGGCAATGCACACATTCAAATTGAACCTTAATTCGAACTCATGTGAGTGACAGGGCTGGATTTTCTAGTCCTGTCATCTGTGATTGAACTAACGTTAGTTTCACGCAATATGAGGAAGGCTGCTTGCCCACGTTACACAATCTAACGTTAAATAATTGCTATCTAAGGTTAGATGATATAACATGGGCAAGCAGCCTTGGAGCTGAATTCTCCCTTGCAATGACAGCAGCACATCCAACTTAACAACATAAGAAGTATATTGAAAGTAGGCCATATTGTGTCAGAGCCCTGGTTCAAATTCCGTGTGGTGAATAGCGTTTCTGATGGTGCATCACTTTTGCCTTACGAGCTAAGCCTTACCTTGTCTGAGATTCGAAATGTATGGACAAAGAGCACAGAGCTACCTTTTAGGAAAGTACAACGTCTCAAACAGGAGGGAGAAGAGAGGCCTGCTATAGTTCTGGCTTTCCTCAGAGCTGCTGAAATTTTAAAAAAAGAAACTTTCCACAGAAAGAGCGATGGTGAGGAATTCGTTCCAATGGTCACTTTTATTGGACCGACTTCTATTGGGGGCCATTGGGGGCCGCACAGGGCCCCTCCGTTGGGCACGTAGCACTGAGGCCTAAATAGGCCAAGTAATTTACCAAGGTTATGAATAAGTCTGTGACAGAGTAAGGTACTTAACTTGGGCTGGACCTGAAATGAAAGTCCTGTCCTGCTTCCGTCAGAAGCAGGGCATTCTTTGAGATTCATGCGACATAGAAACTTACTGTCTTTCCCGCTGTTTTTTGTCCATTTCCCGATATTTTTTTTAGCATATTGAACATGACTGCCACAGGCTTGTCCCAAGCCCCATGTGTGCCTCGTGCATATCCTCCCCACCCCCATCTATCCTGGGTCTCTCTTCATCCCAGTGTAGCAGCCTAACAAGCAAATTATCATTCCTATCAAGTTTTGCAACAGTTTAAGTTCTGTATTTCCTACATCTGAGAGAAAAATCAGGTCCTTGCTGAAGAAAGGATTTAATTGTGTCCCTCTGCCATTTTCGAGCTATTGTGATTCTAATCGTTACATAAGTAGTCTAAAGCATTTTCATGACTGACATCTCCTTAACTAGCAATCTAACCCATCAACTTTAATCTTAGAAATAAACTGGATGAGAGAGAGTCATTTGTTCTGAGGATGATGATGTTAGAGTCGCCACACTTCTGAGTGGCTTGACAGATGTCTGTGTCTAGCAGGAGGGTGCCATGGGGGACAATTGAGGTATCAGTTTAGGTACCCACAATGGTACCCAAAATGTGAGTATTACCCGTGGTTATCCAGTCTGATACCTGTTTCAGCTCTACCTAATTGTATTTTCTTTTTGCCACCCTCACTAGCAAACCATTCCCACGAAGTGCTTCCGTTTTAGTGAATCTATGGGTGATTTCAGATGTTACGCGGTCCCGATTCACCACAGTGGATTCCCAGCAGTGGCAAGCCGTCCAACCACCCCCCGTGGTCCAGGAAGGCCCCAAACAGACGTGACGGGACCGGGACCACGGCAGGGAATCGGAAAGACAGACCATGGCCCGGGGCAGCGCAACAGACATGACGCCGATTCCCGGCCATGGTCAAAACACCCAGAAGGCACCGGGGAGTTGCGGGACACAGACATAGCCGGCTGATGGCAAAGGAAGCCAAAAGTGCCAAAAGGGAATGCCCAAACAAGGGAAATGGGAAGGGAGAGGGAAGAGGGAGAAGAGCTGCTGGGGCAGCGCACACAACAGGCACAGAGAAAATGAGATAACATCAGAACATACAGCACAAATACACGCCTGGGTGCAAACACACCCGCACAGGAAAGGAAGGGAAGGGGGCACACAGCGGGACGGCCAACACACATGGCACAATGGGCACAGGGGGGAAGGGAGGTGGTGGGGACAGGGAGGAGGGGGGGAACCAACCCAGGGGCCAGGACAGGACAAGGGGAATGGCAAGCAGAACCCCAACAACAGCACAGTCCACACGGGCACCCCCACAGCAACACAGACAGTCCCAGAATGGGGGGACCCCCAGGGGCACAGAACAGTCACAAGGGGAGGCCACATGGACCAGGGAGTGGCCTGGGAACAGTCCAGGAGGCTTTCAGGGATCACACACGCCGGTGAGGGTGAGATGGATGGGAAGGAGGCGAGACGGAGATGAGGAGCAGGGAAGCTGGTCCAGCAACACACACACCACCTGGGAAGATTCCCGGATTTCCAGCCCGGGGGCCCTGGAACCCCACGGTCACACAGGCTCCCGGGGGGGGGGGGTCCCAGGCACAGGAGGGACATGAAGCATGAAGGACAGCGGCACCCGGGGCGCTGGGAGCTGGCACACAGTTCAGCACACAGCCACAGGAGAAGGCAGCCATGGAGGGGAACACCTGTTGCAGAGGCGGACAGGCGGGGCCCATGGAGGGGACCCAGAGCCACAGGCAGGGGCAGCGGAACCCCAGGAAACAGCCAGCACAGCAGCAAGCCAGGAACATCAGGGAGGGAAGGGGCAGCAACTCACGGTGCCAGGGCAGAGTCGGAAGCACTCACCAGGGCCAGTATTCAGGGTCTGGAAGGCACAGGGAGGCCTCACAGCCAGCTGCAGGGGGCCACGAAGGGGCCCAGGGCTGGGTGGCCCACCAGGTGCACGAAGTGGGGCCACTGAAGCATGTCCCGATGGAAGCCCAGCTCAGACATGTGGTGGGCGACCAGGTAGTAAGCCTCGAAGGGATCCTGGGTGGAGAGGCCCACCTGCACATCGTATCTGGACCACACACCAGCCAGTGCCGCCACCTCCACTTCAGAGGGCTCCGACAAGCCATAGACTGCAGGTGGGGGCCATGGAAGGTGACCCAGCTCCAACAGGCGGTGATAGATCGCCCTGCGGGACCGCTGGTAACCTCAGGCCTCGTGAACAGAGCCAAAGAAAGACGCAGCCAGGGCAGGGCCCCCTCCGCCAAACAGGCCATGTAGCCAGCCCGGCTGCACACAGAGAGGGCAAACACAGTCTCCGCCTCTGACCACCTCACATGCGAGCACCTCATTTTCAGGATGCACCCACCAAGAAAGGGACACAGGCCCAGTGTCTCCGCATGCAGTCGGCAATCGCGTGCGCTCGCCAAATGGCCATAGTACTGCAGCCAGGAGATCATACTTTCATAGGCATCTATGAGGCTGTCTGGGCAGCTCAGCAGCAATTGCATGGCCGGGGAATGCCACAGGTCACACAGGGCCATGGCCTCACGGAAGGTCCAGCTACCCGGGCACCTGGGCTGCTGGGGTCCGTGAGCCCTGGGGAAGCATGGCCAGCCATGGTCCAGCAAGCACTGGTACTAAACACAAGGAAAGGGGGGTCCCACAATCCCTGGAGGGATGGGAGAGGAAGCAGGGGAGCTCCAAGGCCAAGCGATAAGGCCACAGGCCGCAACATTGCACGACTACAGAGCGAGGTGTGGGGTGCAGACCTAGCCCAGCTGCTGGAACAGAGCACACATACAGGAAAACCTACACACTAGGGGTGGGAATTTCTGTTCCCCCGGTATCCAAAACCGCCGGTATTTTGCTGTACTGGCAGTTTCGGATTAACCCGGTCATCTGGGTTGCTGGTACTGGTTCACTGTGCCGGATTTTTTTACATTGTGGCCATTGAAATGAATGGCTGCAATGTAAAAAAACAACAAAAAACCCCCACTCACTTTCCCTCCCCCATCCAGGCTGCACGGGTGGAAGGGGGGGGAACACCCCACCCACCCTGCCCAGCCTTGTTTTTTTTTTTAAATTTTTTTAACCTGAAGTCCAGCTGCTAGTGCGGGCTCCGGTCTGCCACCGCACCAGAAGTGGTGACCCGAAGCCCGCACCAGCAGCAGCCAGGGTGATCCATGGGGTGGGGGGTGGTTTAACACCCCCCCACCCCAGGCATCACCCTATCCCCCCACCCAGATTGCCTTACTTGTCCTCCGGGTTGTGGTGGTGTCAGCAGCAGTACGGCGCGGGTCTGGGCAGCTTCAGTGCTAGTGGCGGCTGGCTTCCTTTTAGCGCTTCACTAGGCCTTCCGGGGAACAGCTGACACAGAGAGGTGGGAGGTGATGACAACAGGTATGCAGCTGCTGCCTGCACGCCCAGGCGCAGGCTGGACCAGTTGCCAGGCCCCCTGCAGGGCACTCCGGTGCACTCATTGGGCCGCCCATAGCCTCCCCAGCCTGCTCGCCCTGCAGGAGTCAGGTCTGCCAGAATGGGGGGCACCCAGGGTGACCTGGGGCCCCGAGCCCAGGTGGCAGGGCGCGACCAGGGGGTGGGGCGACACTGGTCCCATCCTATAACCGGTGCAGCTCCCGCCCTCCCGGGGTACTGTTCACCATGTAGCTGGGACAGTTGGGCACCTGCGGGATGAATCTAGCCGTTTCCGCGGAGTGGTTCCACTCGCACACTGACCTCCTGCGTATCCAGACAGCAGAGGTGCACCTGGCCACCCAGCTGCGGATGTGCATGGCCAGGAGCGCTGCCCGAGCCCAGAGAGCCCACCACAGGCACAGGCGCTCCCTGACCCACCTCAGGACCCAGCAGGTGTCTGGGGCAGCCCGCCAGGCCCTCCTCCATGCCTGGGGGTGGGCTGCTGTGCTCCGTGAGGTGGCAGGCCGGCTCCAGTGGCAGAAGGAGACCATGGGGCACACAGCCCTGCTCACTATGCCCATTGACTGGCGGTTGTGGGTCATGGAGCGGCACAGGGGTGGTGGACCAGGACACTGGCCCAAGGGATGAGGCCACCTGGAGAGCGCACTTTCGGATGAACAGGCGTGTCCTCCTGTGACTCTCGGAGCTGCTAACACCCTGGCTGGAGAGACGGGACACCCCCATGTGGGCCCCCATTCCCATGGTCCAGTGGGTGGCCATCGGGGTCTGGGCCCTTGCAACATCCGACTCCTGATGCTCCGTCGTGCAGCAATTTGGCCTTGGGGTGAGCACCATCGCCAGGATCCTGCGAGAGGTCTGCGAGGCAGTGGAGGGTGTTCTCCTGGACTGAGCAATCCAGCTGGTGGACCAGGAGGCCATAATGACTGGCTTTGTGGCAGGTGGATTCCCCAACTTCATGGGAGCCATGGATGGTACCCACATAGAGATCCTCCGCCCATCCGCTGGGGAGGCCTCGGAATATGTCAACCGACACGCGTACCACTCCCTGCAGCTGCAGGCGGTTGTGGATCACCGGGAGTGGTTCATAGACATTTACACAGGCCACTCTGGGCGCAGCCACGATGCCCGGATCATGACCATCTCTCCCTTCTATGCGCTGATGTACCACGGAGACTTCGCAGACATGGGAATGTCCCAGATTGAGGGAATGATGATGCCCCCCTGCATCCTGGGGGACCCAGCCTATCCACTTACCCGCTGGCTGATGAAGTCGTACCTAGTCGCAAGGAACCCAGTGGAGGCGCTCTACAATACCCGCCTGTGTGCGAGCAGGACCATGGTCGAGAGGGCCTTCGGTGCCCTGAAGCAGCACTGGAGGAGTCTTGCGGGCCGGATGAACTACACAGTGGAGACCTCGGCCCTGGTGATCAGAACCTGTTGTGTGCTGCACGACGTGTGCTGCGATCATCCGCTCGCCCTGTTTAGTGGTTGAGCAGACAATGTCCACCACCTGCTTCTCCCTTTGGTGCCATACCCATGCCCGGTGCTCCCTCATCTGTTGTGCTGGGGGCATGGGGCCAGCTTGCTGGGACCCACTGGGTCGCCCTGTTGGGGTACACATTAGGGGTTGTTTAGGTGCCCCTACCACCCGCCCCCTTGCCTGTGGCATGGCTGGGGGGTTTTGGGCCCCCCCTCAGGTTGGCGGCCAGTGCCCTCCCCCAGTATACCACTGTGCCCAGGCCCCCAGCACCGCGTGCCCCGGTGCCCCCGCCCAGCCTCCCCCTGCACCCTCTCCCACCATCCCTTGCTGGTGTGCCTCACCTGGGACCTCTGGCTGCTCCCGGGGATGCTCTCCACCTTCCTATGCCGTGCCCTGTGGGGATATGGGAGGGGTTGGGTGGGGGTGGTCTACCCATGTCCCCTGATGGCCCCCTGGGTTCCCTCCCCATGGTCTGGGGTGCCTGGGTTTCCTGGGTGCAGCCCCGACCCCAGTGTGACCCCCCCTCGGCCCGTTCTCCCTGGTCCATGTCCCGACCCACCCACTTGCTTACCCTTGATTTCTGTCTCGGAGCCCTCTGAGGCTGGTCTCTCGGTATTGCTGGGGTTCCCCTCTGTCCACCGCCACCTCCATGTCCCGCACGATCTCCCGGTAGATGTGCTCGTTCTGCTGGTTTATCGCTAGCTCCATCTGGTGCTCCAGGGTCCCCCAGATCTGGATAAAGTTCTGTGTTTCCCTGTGCCCCCATTGCTCTCCTCAGCAGTACGGCCATCTCCCCCAGGAGCCCTCCTGGTCCCAGTCCTCCTCCTCCTCCGCATGCCCTCCGGCCCTCTCCTCCGTGGGCTTGGGCTCGGGCGCATGGGCCCGTTTCCGTGTCTGTGGGTTGACGGGGGGGGGGGTTGGTTTTCGGGTTGCTTCTTCCCTGCAGGCCTCCTCCTTTACCCCCACCCGCCCGCCATACCATCCTCCTCCTCCCTACCTCGCTTACCCTCCGCTCTCCTCTCCCTTCCTCCTTGCTCCATCCTGCCACCTTCCCCTGTTGCCGGGTGCTCTTTTAATCTCCCTCCCCAGCCTGTGTTGCTGCTGGTTGCCTGGCAGTGATGCTACGTGCTTTATCCCCGGCTGGGAATCATTTTGCTTGATTCTGGCCGGTGGTTGCCATTCAGACGTTACTTTTTGTTGTTTCCTGGTGGGAATTGCTTTGACCATGCTTTCGGAGATGGTCCGGGCCAGCGCTCTGGAAGGGTGGTTGATTTTGTCCCCTGGTGAGGATTGACTGTGGTGGACATCTGGCCGCTGCTGAACAGACATTCAGGGTGCTTTGGCCCCATCACGGGATTGACCGTGGTTCACTGTGGTTGACTGTGATCTCGTAACGTCTGAAAATACCCTATGTCCGCTGAAGGATTTGTTTTTATTGCACTTAGAGTCACTTAGAAGCTTCCTACCATCCCCCACTCCTCAGCCATACCAGCCCTAACTCTTAAAAAAACAGGAGGATTTGGAGTATCCATCAGATATGATTTTTGCCATTCATATTATTTATTCAGCAAAGTACACATTTAAAAAAGTCCATTAGCCCTTTTCCATTGATTTGGTACTTAATCATATGAATGCGATGAATATTCAGGCCCCGTGTGATATAAAAAGAACAATCAGAATAAGCTATTATGTGTGCGAGAATCTCATTTAAAACCTAATTAGGCCCTAGTACAAAGCTGGAGCTGTCCTGTCTGAGTGTAAAGAGATGGATGTGTCTGTATAAGAAATGAAAATGTCGACTCGTTTCTCTCATCTCTCTGAGTTTATTAGGAAATGTGCATTCCCTTTTTAACTCACATTTAGGATGTCATCGCTCTCCCATTTTTACAGAGACCCTAATAGCCTAATGCTTTCAATTACAGATCAGTGGGGTGTCAGCTATCGAAAGCAAATATTTTATTGTAACTAGCTCACGGCTGGTTACATAGTAACAATGCCCAATGGGTGTGGCTTTTATGATCTTAGTAGGTTCCCTCTGTGGATGGGCACTGGGTGTAAACTCGCCAGCACTGAGTGTCATGAATTGTTTCACAAGCCAGGTTTTTTTTATTTTATTTTATTTTATTTATTTATTTGTTTAGATTTCTTGCCCTGCCCTTCTCGCCAAATGTGACTCAGGGTGGCTTTCAATGGTAAAATATAAAAAACATACATAAAACAAAAACATAAAATACCCCTCAACTCCAAACCATCCCCCCAAACCTTTTTCTAATTCAATTAAATACCCTGATTGCAAATTAAATACCCAGATTGCAAAGTATTTAATTCACGGTCGGAAAATCATGTGCTACCACCTCCCATGCACATGATCCCCAACCGCTGTCACGTGTAATCCTGCGTCGTGGGATTTTGAAACATCGTGCAAGCGGGAAGCGCGACGGCGACCCGCTCGTCTAAAAGCGGCCACAGAGTCCTCCTCTTTCCTGTGACTGAGGCCACTTTCAGACATGCCCCCCCCCGCGCATAGTCTGGCTGCAGGGGAGTGGGGGGGGATGCGCAGCCAGGATATGTGCGGGGATCGGCTGGTCTGAAAGACCCACCCACCCACGCGGCTTTACCAGCAGCAGCGTGCAGGGATTGAGCATTCGATTTCCTGCTCTGAATCCCTGTGTGTCTCTGCGGACAAAGCCACGGGGTGTGTGTGTGTGTGTCTCTTTCAGACCAGCCGGTCCACGTGCATATCCTGGCTGCACATTCCTCCCCCACCCCCCGTAGCCAGCATATGTGATGGGGGAGGGGGGGTGTCTGAAAGTGGCCTAAGCTAAGCATGTGCCCCTGCAAATTCTCACTTCCCCCGCCACCAATCTCTATGTTCCCCTTTCCCTTGTCTTTCCTAGATTGTAAGTCCCTTGAAGCAGGGACCTGTCTATAACTAATATTGATTGGACATAGCCAGGTACATACATTGCTGGTGCAATAACAACAAAATATCCAGATATTAGCTGCAATCCCCAGAGTAGTTTGCCTACGCCTGACTAAGAGGTTGGTGGCCATTGGACCTTGGGGATAGTGAAGGAATGGACACCAAGACAATAAACAACTTCCTGCCGAACGCAGTTAGTAAATAGGATGGTAATTTTCTGTCTTAAGGGCATGTCCTTCTGCTAAAAAAACATGGTTCCAGGAAAGTGAGTGCGTCATTAGCGCATGCTCCCCTTCCCTTTGTTTTTTCCTTCCTGAAAATAGAACAGCATTTGCAGGAGTCCGTTCAACTGGCTGCATAAGATTATTCACTTCCTTGGCAATCTCTCGCTGTCATGCACTCTCTAATGAGAGGCATGAGTAAATGAGGAGAGCAGAGACACGGAGGTTGTAGGTTTTCTTGCACCATCGGGCCTTGTAGCCCTTTTACATGCAAAATTCCCATTGTCTTGCCTGCAAGGAAAAGGGGCTATAGGTTGACAAAACCTAAAGACAGCAGGTCCAATCCTAAACCCCACAGATGCACATTATATTCCCCATACGGTGGAGTGCATGAGAGATGTGCGTGGGTTGCGCACGCATGGTGTGCTGCAAGTGCTTTGTGAGCTGTAGGATTGGACCCAGTATCAATGGCTTACAGTTGATTTCCCATCCATTTAAAAAAGCAAAACCAACAATGTCTTTTAGTGGGAATGCTACTCCACTACGGACTATAGAGGACCATTCATATTTATCACCAGAAGATTTATTTTTATTTTATTTATATGAAAACGTATATGCTGCCCGCTCCTGCCCCAGGCATCTCGAGGCACCTAACAACATTTAAAAACAATATTAAAAATACACGGTAATAAAACTACAATTAAAATAGCCTAAAAAAACCCATACTCACCCACTCACCCCAGTTCCCTTGATAAAGGCCCAGCGGAACAGCCAGGTCTTACATTGTCTGCGGAAAGAGGGTAGGTCGGTACTCAAACAGACCTCCAACGGGACGGAGCTCCACAGCTGGGGCGCAGCCACAGAGAACGCCTTCCTCATGGTAGACACCCAGGAAACCTGGGGGACCCCGAGGAAGGCGCCCCCGGCTGACCGCAGGGACCAATCCAGGATCCGGAGGGTGAAGCGGTCCTGCAGCTAGGTTAAGATGATTAAGAAGAGCTAGCATCACCTTTAGAAGATGAGGTGAGGGAGAAACCACAGGTGACTGAGAGTTCGGAGATGAATATAAAACGCCTAACTTTAACTTACCTACCTTTATAAGTCCTTCTGTATCTGTCTTCTTTCATGTACAAACTTTGGCCACTTTCTCACATTACCTGGGGAGGTGGGAGACTTCCATGAGCACAATTGCAGCACCATTCTCATGGGAATTAGGGTACATAAGAATATAATATTCTGCTTTTCTCTTGTGAGAAGACACTTGTGCATGACTGGGTCCCCCGATGTAGGTCTTAAATCATGGGTGTTCTTGCGGGACAAAAGCGTAATAGTGCATTCCTACACGTGCTAATTCCTGTGAGAATAGAGTGATGATTGTCCTCATGGAAGTCCCCTCACCACTAGGGTTGAGCAGGAATGTCGCAGTGGTAGTCATTTCTGCCGGAAACAGTGTTTCCGCAATTAGTGGTATGGCATGGCAGAGGCTTTCATTCCGCTAGTTTCATTCCGCTACTTCCGCAGCTCCGCTAATTTCATTCCGCTGCTTCCACAGGCTTAGCAAAATAACGGAAACATGACATTTCCGCCAGCACCACAAAATAGCGGAACAGCGGTTTTCCGAAAGTTTCCGACAATTCTGCAATTTTTCCGATAGTTTCCGAATTTGCAGAATGCCGGCGGAATTAGCGGAATGTCAGCAGAAAAGCCACAGTGTGGCGTGGGCAATTCCAAAATGGTGAAATGGAATCGCGGCGCGGTAACAGCTGCTGCCACATCAGCCCTACTCACCACCCTCCTGGGTAATGTGTTAAAGCAACCTTTCTTTTTTTATCTCTCTCCCTTTTTTTCACTCTTTCTCACTCCTCAAAAGAACAGGAAAAACAAGACAATTAAAGACTGGTAAGGACCCAGTTAGAGTACGGTATTCAGCTTTGGGCTGTTCTCTTTAAGAAAAATGTAAATAAAATGGAGAAAGTTCAGCAGAGAGAATGAAGATAGTAAGTATTTATTTTTTATTTATTTATTTTATCCATTTCTATCCTGCCCCTCCTGCCTGGAGCAGCATACATAAAACAGTAAGAATCCAATAATACAGTAATAATAAAATACATTAAGACCATTCAAAACAATAAACAGAAACCACCCTAACCTCAAAACCCCTAATAAACTCAGCCCAACTTCCATCCCTCTCCCTTTCCCCCCTACCCATCCCCTCCACCAAACACCCGGTGGAAGAGCCAAGCGTTACGCTGCCGCTGGACGGTGAGGTGATCCAGGCAGAGGTGGACAACCACCGGGAACAAGTTCCATAGCAGACATGTGACCGCCGTGAACGCCCTCCTATCATAGGTCACGTGATGAAATCTCGGTACCTCCAGAAGGGCCTTAATTATTAAATAGTTTAATCATTCAAACCTACAGAAGAGAGGGCATTATTGAGTCTTCAGAATGAAGAATGAGGGGTGGACATCACAGTTTCCTGATACATAAAAGATTCTTGTAAAGACTGATAAGGGGTAATAAACATAAGAAGTTAGCTTATAGAAAATTGTATTTTGGTTCAAAATTGTGAAAAACTACTATCAAAGGCCACAATTCACAAACCACTTCCTCTGGTGTAAGACTTCAATGAGAACTACCCTGGAGTAAATGTTTTTGGACTGGGCAGCCTCTGAAACTATAGTTGGACAGCGGAAGAAGCAACCAAGGGAGACGGTGTCATCCCTTTCATGGATGGATTAAGGCAGGCATGGGGAAACTTTCGTCCATGGGTGTCCATGTTCTGAACCCCAGAGTCCCCCCCGCCCCCATCTCCATTGACTGAAGCCCATTGTTGATGCTCTGCAAGGCCACCAAAAGACCACCAATCATTAGAGATGGGAATTTCAGTTTTAGATAGAAACAAAATTGCCTGAAAATAGCTGTTTTGGATTAATCTGAAATTCTGGATTTTTTGGTTCAGGTATTTCAGTTCTTTTACATTGATTTTGTTTGGGTTTTTTGCATTCCACCAGTTTTTGCATTCCACAAGTGCCCATTGTGGCTTATGCCCATTGATTCCAATGGCAGGGTTCCATCCCTACCAGTCATTGGATGGCCACAAAGCACCCCCCCTGCCACCCATTTAGGTCATGCTTCCCTGCAAGTTGCTCCAGCCCGCAGAGTTCTGCAGGGGAATGGATTCTGCCTCTGGTGGGATGAAGATTCTCCAGTCCTGGACTGTGAGTGTAATTAATCCTACTTCTGTGCATGGTGACCTCTTGGAATCCATCCTGACTCTATGTTTCTAGCAAACCAGCCAAAAGAACCTGCTTCATGAATCCAGCTACTTCTCCTGCAGTTGGGGGGAGAAGAGTGCCAATTCAATACATGGGATGTGTTCACATTCTGGAATGATGGGGGCTTTCCTAAGTACCAATGTAGCCAGGTTTAAAATGAATGAGCATAAAAGATTCCAGTCCATGCATTACAGTCTGAGACTTTCCAAGTAGAGAGGTGCTGAGCACACTGCCAATGATAGGGATGGAAAATTGGAATCAGATTAAAACCAGAATTGGATTCAACTGCTTCGGATTTGAATCGGATCAGAATTCGAATCGGTTCATATTCCCCCATCCGCCCCCCTTAATTTCAATGAAAATTTTTCCCCACTGAAGTCAATGGGAAACCAAACCTATTCATTTCAAGTGGCAATGCTGGGCGTATCGGTTCTTGCGCTGGAATCAGATTAATCCGAAGCAATCAAAATTGGGTGAAACTGATCAATTTGATTCAAATTTTTCCATCTTTAGTCAACGTTTGTTGGAACTGGAGTGGCTGCCACAATAGCACAAGGGCTGTAATGTGTTGCTAAGGTTGTCTTGTTCTTTAAAAAACTTTTGGCTTTTTTGTAGTTTGTGAAAATCTCATTAGTGCTGTCAAAAAAAGGTAATACTGTATTTTGTGTATTTACTAAGCTGGCCCAGGGCTTTAAGTCTCTCTTGCTTGCATTTCTCTGTTTAATTGAGCAACTTTACAGTCTTTCAAATTCTTCAAAAAGAGGCTATACAGTATTTTTTTTTCTCTCTCTCTCTTTTAAATGACAAAAAGTTAAGCTAAACTTTAATTACTTAGAGCATTTTCTAACAAAAATAGCATTTCCAACCCAGAGGGTTTTCTTGCATAAATAGAAGATTTGGATTTGGTTGGATGGGCAGAATCAAGTCTGCGAATGATTTGCCTCTTTCGAACAGTTAGACCTCAGCTTAATGCATGCTTGATTTCTCCGCACGTTGGAAGAGCCAGGAGATGTAAGTGGAAATCGCTCTTGTGTGTAATGTTTTTGCATGTGCTCTTCTGAAGCATAGTTCTTGTGGGTGAATATGGTGATGAATGGATTCCCACTGAACCCTGGGCAGTCGGAACAGATCAATTGGGATTGTATCAACTCTCAATGAGTCAAGGACCCAATGTGAAAAATCCCCCGAGGACAGTGTCTACAATCCTGCACACAGCTTGCATGCCTGTGCACATGCACCCCACACAGCTAACGCAGGGCATGGGACCAGCCCCGTTGGAAAAGGGTCCACTGATTTTCGGTGGGCTTTGAATTTGGCCACCCATACCAATTTTAGTTATTCGAGGGTTAATATTTAGATACTCCAGATCTCTGATAGCCATTTCATTCTACCATCCCTAAAAAAAAAAAAAAATCGTTTTTTTTTTTTGGCTGTTACAATAGTACTAGGGCTGACTGCAGTGAAAATAATTATTCCTGTATCACCAGGAAATACCTACCTTTTGGGGGCATTTGCAGCTGTTCATCAGTATTTCCTCACTATCTATTGATTGTATGCTTCCGCTGTTGTCGAGAGTGACGCCTGCAATTGTCCTTTTTCATCAATTTCTGGCATTTCTGTCAATTTCCAGCATCAAAATTAATTATTTATTATTATTATTATTATTATTTTATTAACATGTATATAGCACCAGCGATGTACTTTACAACGAATAAGATAAACACAGTCCCTGCCCGAGAGCTTACAATCTAAAGACAGGGGGAGGGGAGACAGGGAAGGGGGAACAGAGGGAGAGACAAGGGATGTAACATTCATGAGGATGGCATGCGGGGAAGCGAGGGAGAAGGGACGAAGGTGGTTGGGGGAGATGGGGAGGTGTGGGAGGGTGAGGGAGGGGATGGAAGAGGAGCAGAGTGCTCGAACAGGGGTTTGGAGGGAGATCATGGCAGAGAGGAAGGGGGGAGCGAGGTTGTGAAGGGCTTTGTAGGTGAAGACGAGGAGCTTGTGCAGAATACGCTTGGGAAGAGGGAGCCAGTGGAGGGAGGAGAGGCTGCATATGATCAGAGCAACGGGCTAGGTGGATGATCCTGGCAGCAGAGTTTTGAACAGAGATGAGGGAAGAAAGGTGAGAGCGGGGAAGGCTAGTAAGGAGGAGGTTGCAATAGTCAAGGCATGAGATGACTAGGGCATGGATGAGAGTTTTGGCAGGGGAGACAGACAGCAAAGGGTGGATCTTGGCAATGTTGTGGAGGGAGAAGCAGCAGGAGTTGGCAAAGGAGTCAATGTAGAGTTTGAAGGTACGATGAGAGTTGAAGATGAAGCCCAAGCTGCGAGCATGGGGGACAGGGAAGATGGCGACCCTGTCAATGGTAATTTATTTATTTTTATGTATTTTATTTATTAGGGATGGGCGAACAGAACAGAGTTCGGAAATTCGGTTCGGTTTAGTTTGAAATTCGAGTTTGGAAATTCGGTTCGGTTTGGTTTGAAATTCGAGTTCGGTTCAGAAGTTCAGTTCGGTCGACCGAACAGACCAAGTTCTGTTGAATTTCGAACTTCCGAACCAAGTTCGGCCATTCAAAACCATTTTTTTGGGTGCGTGTTGCCACTAGAGATGGGCGAACAGAAGGGAGTTCAAAAATTCGGTTTGGTTCGGTTTGAAATTCGAGTTTGGTTCAGAAGTTCAGAACCCTATTATTTAAAAGCATTTATTAGCCACCCCCTCATGCCTATGGTATGTCGGGGCGGCTTACAACAATCAACACACCATAATAAAATTCCATAAAAACAATTTTTAAAATACAACCCCATCAAGAAGTTTAAAATATCAAAATCCCATATCCCCCCAAAAAAACTATTCCACCCTCCCACTCCCCTCTCTGAAGGCCTGGGCGAACAGCCAGGTCTTGCAGGCTAGACAAAATGCCAGAAGACCTGGGGCCAGGCGGACTGCCTCTGGGAGGGAGTTCCAGAGCTGTGGCCTGGCCACCGAGAACACCCTCTCCATTGTGGCCCCCCATCTCACATGGGGGACTTCCAAAAAGGTGCCCCCAGTGGACCAAAGGTAATTGACAGGGAGGAAGGATTGGTAGGGAAGATCAGGAGTTCAGTTTTCGCCATGTTCAGTTTGAGTTGGTGTTGAGACATCCAGGCGGAGATATCGGAGAGACAGTTGGTGAGATGAGCTTGAACAGAGGGGGAGAGGGAATGAGTGGAGAGACAGAGTTGAGCGTTGTCAGCGTATAGGTGGTATTGGAAACGGTGGGAGGCAATGCGTTTGTCTAGGGATTGAGTGTAGATAGAGAAGAGGAGAGAGCCAAGGACAGAGCCTTGGGGAATCCAAGAAAACAAGCTCTTGAAATACACCAATCAAAACACAGTTTACAAGGGACAAAAACAAGGACCAATAAGGGAAATTATTAAATTTACATAGTGAATTTGATATTGTACACAAACCAGAAGTAGCGAACATAAGCATCATGTAAGGAATGTTACATGAAGTGTGGCTCCTCCAGTCCTGTGGAAGAGCTACCAAACAATGGCAATTACTGAATGGGAACTAGCAAAAAGGCCAGTTCATTTCCTAGTCACATAAGCACAGGTGAATGGTCTGTTTCCAATGGGAACCACTTGCGCTGCAGTTGCTCAATTTCAACACTAAATAGTAGTGGTGAAAATGGTTTAGACTAGAACTTAAATGAGTACCTGGAAAAATGGATATCCCCATCGATAATAAGGTACCTAACCTAGTAACATTGGACACTAGTCAGTATCGAACAGGCTACCCAATTTACTGCTTTGTCGACTTCCGGTACTGGACTTACCCACATCCAGCACGGATTTCATGTTTTCCATTACCAAAATCAAATGGTAAAACAGAAACTCAGTAATGACAATAACCGGCATTTCCAGTAATCAGGCACCTGACAGACAGTCCAAAATAGCAGATGTTACGCAATATAGCAAATGTGCTACCCAATACAGCGTATTGTCTAGGTTGGACACCTCTAACAACACTTAAACCAAGGCAAGCCTTTTTGATAGCATCCCATGACCTCTTGCCTTTCAGTGGTGTTTCTACATCATCTAAAGCTTCTCAATGCAAGAGTTTGTTCAGCTGGCTTGTGACTGAATGATGACAAAAGGCCGAGATAGAGACCGGGATGCATTACGTTTATATTACCCTTCAGTCATGGCTAGCTTGGATTCTAGAGTGTGTTGGGCAAGGATTATCTGGTTGGTACATGGATGTGGTAGTTTGGCATGCTGGCGCATCACCTTGGGATTCTGGTTTTACAGTCTTGTGAACAGGGACAAGGTCCAGAAGATGGTTGTTCCCCTTGTGAAGGACATCTGGAAGGAGAATGGAAAAGACTGTATGAATTAAATTCTGTGGCACTTAAGTGGTTAAGTCATTTAGACTTTGGAGCTGTAATGATAACAAGTGAGAAATCTCTCAGTCACCCCTTTGGAGGCTAAGAGCCTCACTGATCTGCTTATAGAGTTATAATCTTTTTTTCCAAAAGCGGGAAGACGTTTTGAGAATCAAAGAAAAGATTTCTGCCCCTAGCATCCTGCTCTGGCCCCAAACTGGGGTCCGAGGCCGATGCAACCAGGCTCTTGTGGACTGAGGCTGAATGTGTCTGTCAGGAGAGGTGACCGTTTCCCCTCCCAGGGGTCACTTTGAATATTAGTACAAGCTCCAAGGGCTGCAGAGGAGTTAGGGGTATGGGTGTGCTTAGGAAGAGGAGGGTCAAGATCATGGATAAGTGCCATGGATCCATCCCTTATCTTTGCGTGCATGCCCTTATCTTTGCTCTCTTACCATGAGCTGAGTTTCTTTGTACTTCGAGGTAGAAACTGGATCCAGGGACCAGATTCAGGAATTGGAAAAGGGATTGCATAAAACATGGCCATAGGGAGAATGTGTCCCTTGGACCTAGACACCTATGAAGTTCGTCCTGCTCCACTCAGGGCATCATGATGTCATGGTGCTCCATAGGTAATGGGACCATGTTGGAAAAGGGATGAGGGAACACCATAGTCCCACCCCCTTTCCAATGTCCTCATGTCCCCGTGGAGAGTTGCTGAGGATAGCTGCTTACCAATGAATAAACGTAGGAAACTAGATCATTGCAACAAAAAGGAATTTAAAGCATGGTGGTATAGAAACCTGTAAGAAAAAATCCTGCCGATTCGCCCTCCATAACATTGCTCGGATCCGCACCTTTCTCTCTACCTCCTCGGCCAAAACCCTTGTTCACGCCATGGTTATCTCTCGCCTCGATTACTGCAACCTCCTCCTTGCTGGCCTCACTCACTCTCACCTGTCCCCCCTTATCGCAATCAAAAACTCTGCTGCCAAGGTCATTCACTCTGCCCGTCGCTTCGACCATGTGCAGCCTCTCCTCTTCTCTCTTCACTGGCTCCCC
>QEPC01011901.1:22827465-22861523 GCA_003113815.1 Sphenodon punctatus | reverse complement strand
GGTGGGGGTGTTAAACACCCCCACCCCCCCCAGGGATCGGGTCATACTTACCTGCGGCTGCGGGGACGCCGCGGCCGCTGGTGCTGGGGGGGGGGGCTCGCCTCGGGGTCTCACTCTGTTGCTGTTCTATCTTTTACAACAAAAAGCCAGGCTGGGCAGGGTGGGTGGGGGGTGTCCCCCCTTCCACCCGCGCATCCTGGACTCGGGGAGGTTTTTTTTTTTAAAAAACTGTTTGGCTGGGGCTTTAAATTTTTTTACATTGCAGCCATTTAAAAATGGCTGCAATATAAAAAAAACGGCACACTGAAATCCGGTACCGGGGCCGGATTACCGGGCCGAATCCGATAATGCCGGTACACCTGATACCGGCATTATCGGATACCGGATTCTACCGGTTTCCCACCCCTAATTATTACTACAGGTGCAAGGAATAACATCTTAATATTCAATAATGTAGATATTTGAAGTCTGGTATCAATTCTCCCCTTAGTCTTCTCTTTGCTAAGCCAAACACAGGGCCTGTGGAATCCTAGTGCAGCTGGTGTAGGAATGAAGAAGGCTTATTGTAGGATGCATAGCAAGGGACAGAGTGGTTTTTCAGTTGGGGGCCACTAAGCACTGAAATGGAGTGATTTGGGGAGCCAGAGCACTGAAATGAGGGCCAGTACCCCCACCAGTGGCAGTCTCCCCCCTGCCAGTCCCCCATAACCTCCCGCTCACCCCTGCCAGGCTGCTGAGGTTCTGAGTCTGGAGACTCAGCTCTGATAGGCCCCAAATCTGGTGCACTCTTCCCGCCCCAAAGCCATGCCCCGACGCCACGCCCCCTTGGCCCATTTCCGGCGTGCTGCCGGCACAGGGCCACTAAGCCTATATTCTCCTGGGTCACTTTGATTTCCCAATCCGCCCCTGGCTGTATGACTGGTCCTTGCAAACTGAAAGTGGTCTGAGCAGCTAAGGTTCTTTTGGATCCCCAGGGCCCCGTCGGTCCCATCAGGCCCAAAAAATGGGCACGTCTGCCATTGCTATCAGGCAAAGGAATCCCAAACCATGGGATAAAATTCTTTGAGAAAATCTTTCTGTTCTGATTGTAAAACCTTTGCACACAAATATGATTTGTTTTTACATCTAGGACACAGACACACAAGAACCAAATACACAGTTAACTGAAACACACTTAAATTTAAAATGCAAAGCCTAAGCAAATAAAGTAGGCCTAAAGTACTGACCAGCCACAACAAAAATTAAAACATGTTATTTAATTAGGAAATTTACCCATAATTCAAAAAATCAAGGCGTGCGGCCTGAACTCAGTTCATATAATTTGTGGCATTTAGGAATTAGGGATCAGCTTAAACAAGCTGATCGGTCCAAAAATCATTTGTTTTATTATTTCCCCCCTTTTTTCTCAAGTGGGTCACAGCGTGTGATATGGTTTAGGAGACCCAGGACTAGAAGTAGGGGGAAGTGGCATGGGGGAGAGAATCAGAATTGGCCCTGAGGGCCCAGAAGAACTGTTGTGAAGGAATCCAGATTGAGGGTCCCCAGAAGCGATGGAGGAATGCCTGGTCACTGACAGCTCTGTTCATGCTTCCAGGCCACCCGCTTGGAAGTCAGGCAAGACATTTAGTCCCTCTCATCGATGGGATTGCCTTGGAGTCCCCTATATGCCCAGGACCTCATGCAGTCACTCTGCTTTCTCTCCACCTATCCAAATATATGCCCCACTGGCATGCTTGTTGTAGGCTGACCACGGCTACACAAGATGGATGACTCTGGTCCCATTTGGCAACAAAGAGAAAGCCCACTCTTCAGGTGAAGCCACAGACGTGGTAGTGGCTGGATCTCCAGGCGGCCTCATTCTGGACAATGATGACCACCACTACCCTGCAGGGCCAGCAGGGGGAGCCGACTAGACGGTTCTGGGAACCCATTCCTGTGCTGGAGCTGCCGTCACAGCCCGCCAACCAACCAAGCATGCGCCCAGCCCTGGCTCCACCTCCCCCAACTGCACTGGACCTAAATCCCACCATGATTTGGCCGCACATGACAGTGCCTGTCGTTCACAACCCCATTGCGGAGCTCACCACATGCAGTCAGAAGTAATCCAGCCACAGGAGTTGCCCTGCCCTGGGCAGCCTTGCCCCATTTGAAGTAAGGCTGTTCTGTAATGCATCCTTGGAATTTTTCCGAGGATGTTTCAATTAGCAAGCAGCTGTTCATCCTGCCCTTGGGCAGGGGGAACATCTGGTGGCCTTCAGCCACATGATGCACTGCATCACATGGCCTAGTTAACCAGGGAGGGGTAAAGCTACCCAAGGTGTGGTAGCCTCCCTCCCTGTCTTGCGTGGCCTCACCCTTCTCTAGGCATAGATGGTTCTGTGGACCATGGGGTAATGGACCATGAGAAATTAGTGGATCCAAAGTTGGAATCCACTATGTTTGGACTTTTTTTGAAAACGTCCTTCCAGACACACACTCTTGTCTTTTTCTGGAGACAGTATGGTCCTTTCCAACGTGTTTTCTGATGCATCTCCCTCGCTATCTTTTTTTTTTTTTTTAACTTCCCAAAGAATGTTCTTGAGTCTAGAGGAAATCAGAGCTTTCCTCAGATTCAGGAAATTAACTCCCCCTCTCAGACGTAAGCTTGGCTAATAAAGCTCTGAAGCTTTGGTTTAATTATCCGTTTTGAACAAATAACACCTAGGTGAGTGGGCAATTTTATTAACATTTCTTTTGTGGAAGGAGGTAGTATTTCACTGTCCAAAGGTTTCTTGTGCAGTGTTGTTTACGTACAATGCAAGGAGAGAAAATTACAGATGGCATGCAGATGGGTAATGACTTAATCAAAGGCACCCACTCCTGTTCAATATTAATATACTTTAGTTCTGATTACTATTGATTTTCCCTGAGTCTTTATTGCTTTAGTTATGAAAGATTGCTGAATACATTCCAAAAATAAGCTAGGATGCTAGTGACCAGAACAGATCTTTCTCCTGCTCACTAGCGATAGTGTGTAGGTGGGAAGCTACTGCATTGCCGAAAGGTGTTTTGTGGTGGTGTTTTTTTTTTTTTTTAATGGTTGGATTACATTTCCTCTACAGTGACAAAACAAATATAATGTGAGCTAATCACCATTTTAATGTAGGACGCGTGAAGTTAGAAGCCATCTGCTGTTTGGCATCACTGGGAACTAAAATGAACAGGCTTAAATCTGAATAACATATCGAAGGAGTTAGTGTATTTAGCTAATAGGGTTGTGGAAACTAATGCTCAGTTCTGATGATTTTCTGGCCCCCTACATCCTAAAAGTGGTTTGTCTCACTGCAGGGGTAAGAGGTATATTATACATCATGCTTTATGATCTTGCTAATAAAACACACATTTATTTTCTAATTTCATAGTAAACCATTTCATTTAATTGGGATTCTCCTGTCCTTCCAGCTCCATCTTGATCCCATAATACTTAATTATGGAACTAATATGCATCTTGCCAGCAGATTATCTATACTTCTGTCTTCAGCCGTAACATGTCTGGCCAATTTTTGGTCCTGAAAGGATCAGGACAGAGCAACAAGCAGAATGAGGCCAGAATGTTGTTTGAGGGTCACACAGAATGGAGGCTATATCTGGATTATTATTTCAGCAGTGTACATGGTGCCTTACAATTGTTGCTATTAGAGGCAGGCCCCTTCCCAGTGGGTTTACAATCTAAGATGGACAAGGGTGGGAGACACAGATATTCCCATTTTACAGATGGGGAAATGAGGCTGAGACTTGCCCAAGGTCACCCCAGTGCGTCCATGGCGAGGTCAGGATTTGATCCCTGGCTTCCCAAGTCTAAATCCAGCACTTTATCCACTGCACCACATTGCCTTTCACCACACGGGCACATCGGTTGATTTAGAACTGGAAGTTCACCATTCATTCACAATTGGTTTTTTTATTTATTTATTTATTTATTTATTAGCTAAGGCTGTGTTCTCACCTGTGGTGGTTGTGGCGGTGGCGGGAGGGGCAAGGGAAGACGCGGCAGCATGGAGGAGCCGGCTGATGGGAAAAGAGCCGGTGCAAACGGGGATCTGCCGCGGCTTCTCTCGCACATGTCAGGGCGCAAAATCCTGCCCTGACATGCATGAGAGAAGCTGCGGCAGATCCCTGTTTGCACTGGCTCTTTTCCCGTTAGCCAGCTCCTCCGCGCTGCCGCATCTTCCCTGGCCCCTCCCGCCACCGCCACTGCCACCGCAGGTGAGAACACAGTCTTAGATTCCTATCCTACCCATCCCTTATAGCTCAGGATGGCTTACATAAAACACACAAAATAGAAATACAGTAAGACTTCCCTTAAAATTTTCATTAAAAGAAAAACCCATCCTCAACCCCAGCCCCTACCCTCGTAGGCCAAATGCTTCGTCCAAGGCCCTTTTTACATGGCCACACCTCCCCCCCAGGTGTGCGGGTGGGGAGCGTCCATACACACGCCGCAGCGGCGAGTGGGTGGATGGGCGTGCGCCTGTGGAAACACCACGGGCAGCAGGTGGGGGTGCATGCGTGTTACCAGCGCACACCCACCTCCACCCATCTCTATCCACCACCTACCCACAGACCCATCTGCTAAAATGGAGGAGACTCCATGGGTGGAGATGGGTGTGCGCCTGTGGAGAAGGGATCACACCCACCGCCGGCGCACACCCATCCCCACACCCAGCAGCACCCTGTGAAAATGGCCAAAGAGAAAAGTTTTACACTTCCTCTGGAATATGCTTGGGCTCTGACGGACATCCAGAGCAAGGGAGTTCCATAACAGTGGAGCAGCAGCCAAGAACGTCTCCCTGCATGCCCTTGTCATGCGGAGCAGATTGGCTGGTGAGAGAGACCGTGCTCAGCGCGGGGTCCATAATGGAGCATGAAAGAAAAGGCAATCTTTCAGGTATGTGGGGCCTGGGCCATTTAGGGTTTTAAAGATCATAACCAACAGCTTGATTTGTGATCAGAAGGCTATAGTGAAGTCTGTAGAGCACAGGTGTGACCCACCGCTGAAAGGAGCCAGGCTGCCGAGTTCTGCACCAGCTGCAGCTTCTGAACAGCCACCAAAGGTAGCCCCACATAGAGCACAGTAGTCTAACCTCAAGGTAATGAAAGCATGAATGATGGTGGCTAGATCTGAGTGCAAACGAAAAGAACACAGACTCCTCACCAAATGGAGTTTGTGAACAGCGGTCCTGGCCACCGCTGATCTTGCCCAGCATCTTCAGATACACGTTGATGTTCCAGGTTCAGCAAGGGGTCCAGAAACACTCCAAGGCTTCAAACCTAGGTAACCCCGGGGGCCGACCCTGCCAAAGTCAAGGTTCCACATCCCCTCCAAAACATAAGATCTGCCAGTCATCATTCACTTAAGTCTTATCTGGATTCAGCTTCAACCCTCATCCAGGACCCAGCAGCAGTCAGACATTGGGTTAACACAGAGACTGCAGGACCTGGGTTGGATGAAAAGGAGAGGTAGAGCTGGGTGTCGTCATCCTACTGATGGCACCTCACTCCTAACCTCCAAATAATCTCACCCAGTGGCCCCAGATATACATTGAACAAGAGGGGAGACAAGATGGAACCCTGAGGGACACCACAGAGGAGGTCCCGGGTGACGACAATAGGGATGGGCGAACAGAACTGAGTTCAGAAATTCGGTTTGGTTCAGTTCAGAAATTCGGTTTGGTTTGGAAGTTTGGTTTGGTCGACCGAACTATTCGAGTTCGGTCCGAACTGCCAACTTCCAAACAAAGTTCGGAAATTCAAACCCCATTGAATTAAATGGAATATTACCTTTTAGGAATAGGTGAACAGAGCTGATTCCGAAAATTCGGTTCAGTTTGAAAATCAAGTTCGGTTCGGAAGTTCAGTTCAGTCGACTGAACCGGTTAAGTTCAGTCCGAACTCCCGAACCGCATTCGCCCATCCCTAGATGACAAGCAGTCTCTCATCATCGCCCACTGAGGCTGAACAGAACTACTCAAGAGCACTACCATGCACCCCTGCCAGGTCCCACAATATTTCAACAACACCTCATGATCAACTGTATCAAAGACCATGGAAAGGTCTAAAAAGATCAACAGAGCACAGTTGTCCTTGTCAATCTCCAGGCGTAGGCCATCAACCAAGACCAGAAGCAAAGTCTCCATGCTATACCTTGGATGAAAACATGATTGAAATTGGTCCAGGTATCTGATAGCACCAACATGAGACTGAAGCTACTGGGCAACCACCTGTTCAATAAGACAGGGAAACAGCTAGCTGGGGAGTCAGTGTCCAAAGATGGTTTCTTAAGCAGAGGCCGAACAACTACAGTTTTGAGAGTGTGCAACAACCTACCCTCCCAAAGAGAGATGTTGACTACCTCAGCCAACATCAGCCCCAACATCTCCCAGCTGCCTTTCACCAGCCGGAATAGGCAGGGATCTAATTCACATCTGGTTTCCTACACTTCTCCAAGCACATACTCCGCATCAGTGGGTGACGCTAATCTACTGATCTAAATACAAACAGGACAAGGCCAAGCTTCCACAACCCCAAACATTGACTCTGCAGGTGAAGTAGCAGCACCCACTTTGTGATAAATACGAGTGATTTTATCTACAAAGCAATTCATAAAAACGTCACAGCAGGCTAGATGATTCTGGTTCATGGGAGAGAGACTGGATTAATCACGCTTTTCACCACCTGGAACATCTCCGCAGGATGAGATTTTGTAGACGCTATGATAGCTGAGAAGAAAGCTTTCTTTGCCGCCATCACAGTCACAGCATAATCTTAAAAAAATTAGCTATGCCACAATCGGTCAGAATCCCCAGGAGGTTCATTTATTTAATTTAATTTATTTATTTATTTATTTGCATGCCTTAGCCGCCCCCTCATGCCTATGGCATCTCAGGGCGGCTTACAAAAAGAATAAAAATATACAATATTAAAATTCACTAAAAAGCATAAAAAGAATTTAAACAGAATTTAAGATATCTCCCCCCTCCCCTCTGAAGGCCTGGGCGAACAGCCAGGTTTTGCAAGCTCGGCAGAAAGCCAGCAGACTTGGGGCCAGGCGGGCTTCCTCCGGGAGGGAGTTCCAAAGTCGTGGCATGGCCATTGAGAATGCCCTCTCAATGGTGGTCCCCCGTTTTACACATGGGACCTCCAAAAAGGCACCCGCAGTGGACCGAAGGGGTCGTTCTGAGACACGGAGGGCAAGGCGGTCCCTGAGATATGAGGGACCAAGACCATATAGGGCTTTATTGGCCAAAACCAACACCTTGAATCTGGCTCGGTATGCTATCGGCAGCCAGTGCAGAGCACAGAGCATTTAAGCTCAAGCCTGCTCATCTTCTAGAGGCGAACTTTCTGTTTGTTCAGGCAGTTGGCAGGTAGGGATAAGATTTGGAGAGATTTGGTATAGCAGATTTTAACTGGTTTACATTTGTGTATTTTAAAATATTTTATGTATTGTAACACATCCTGATCCTTCGAGCTAGGGCAGAATAAATAAATAAATAAATAAATAGATAAATAGAGGTTGAGCATTTTTTGAAGTAAGGCAATGGAAAACCTTTATATTTGGAAGGCAGGGATATGGTATCCGGAGGCTAGAAGTAGAGGATTTTTAATTGGTTCTATGTAAATATATTTTCAATGTTTTCCTGTGTTGCAGCCTTGCCTGAGCCTCAGGGGAAAGGGAGGGAAGATATACGTTGAAATAAATAGATAAACAATATTAAAGGATCTAAAATACTCTTCAGGTGCTTTTGACCCTACCATCCTTTCGATAACTCATTATTAATGTTCTCTGTGTAGAAACCAATGTCGGTAGAATTTGTCTAAAAATATAATCCTCCAATCCAAATTCAAACTCTTCTTCCATGAGCTGGAATATCTGATTTTATGCCATACAGAAAATCAAACTAAGTCAAGGAGTTCCATGCTGCTTATCGAAAGAAAAATAAGTGCAGAATACATCTGCACAAGGAAATGGACATTTCAGTGTCCCTGGTTTGTAAACCAATCAACGGTTTCCAAAATATAAAGTCACTCAAAACAGAGCTGAGAATGTTCTCAGACGGAAGGGGAAATAAATATGATTATTTCTAGATATATGTGAGAATTTTGGAGGAGTATTTTGGCAAGTGTGTGATCTGTCCACGTCTGTTGTCTACAGTGTTCAATTATTCAAGCCGGTACAGGAATCTTAAAGAAATAAAAATGTGAAACCCTTATTTTCTCATCTCCGAATCTCTTCCTGATTAAGCCCACGTTTGCCAATGTGAGAACAGATGAATCAGGTCGGACATGATTTCATCTTGCTCATAGTGGGGGGAGGACCTTGTCTGGCTCAAAAAACCCAAAGGCCACATTTTGTAGTCAGTTCAATAAGGCATCTTTTCCCTTGGAGGACACTATAAATGGTTTAAAGATGGTTTAAAGGCCATCTTGAAAGCATGCCAGGAAGCCATACCCAAAGGAGGCATCAACAAATATATGCCCGCGCTCTAACACACTTGGAAACCAGGCAAATCAACACTTTGTGTGAGAAGTGAGATTAGCAGAAAACAAGAGCGCAACAGTCTGCAGAAACCAAAGACAGAGATGTCATATCAGTGGTAGGGGAAGGGGTAGCTTTCAACAGGAACCATTGTACAGAGCTAGAGAAATAGAAAGTAGGGGTGTTCAATTCATTTTTGTTATTATGATAATGAAAATGGAAGTTTACATTTTCTTTTTTATTATTGTAATAATGAAAACAAAACAAACAACAACAACAAATAATAATAATAATAATGAATAACTAATTAATGAAAACAAAAACAAATTTTAGTTTTTGAAATAATGTGGTGAAACTGAAAAACTTATTTCTGTCTATAAACTTTTTGTTTCTTATTTAATTATGATATAATTTGGTGAAATTGTATCCCCAAAGGAGGGCACTATGTGTTCCAAAATTTGATAAGATTGAATAAAGGAAACCAATTTTATAAGCAAGTCCCGTTGCCCCGTCACCCCCTCTGGAACAGGGGGCGGCTCTCGGGACGGTGGCGTTTGTCCCACCTCCCTGTCATTGGTGAAAGGAGGCACGTGGTAGGGACTAGCGGTGAACGGCGCATGGCATAGGGCCAGGGAAAAGTGGTGTGAAGCAGGCTCTTCCGAGGAGCGCGATACTGCTGCCGCCATTTTGAAGCCAGGCGTGGACTTTGCCATTCTGCACCTGGATACCAGCAATGGAGCAGCGGCTTGAGGGGATCCAGTTTTTCCAGTGGGACTGACGTGGTTCTCTCTTCCTCTTTCTGCGGTCGGCTGCCCAGGCAACTGAAACACCAGGGCAGCAGGGCGCAGGTGCGCAGGGACAGGAGGGAGCCCTCCCCTTTCCCCCCTGCTCTCACATCCCTAGGGCTGCTTTAACAGTCTTGGAGCAGGCGCCGAGCTAAACGTGGCCGGTTAGTGGGAGGTGACCATATCGGGCTAGAGGCAGGGGCTGCCTTAGTTAAAGAGGCTGTTGAACATCTAGAAGTTGGGATTTTGGGCCTGAGGTTGGAGGTGGCCTTGATTCGGGTGAGGCGCGGTTTCCCCCCTCCCTCATTTTGATTCAGTGTATAAGTGGCACATTTATATTGGATACCGGGTGTGGTTTGTGTCAGTATGGCTAAAGGCAAAGGAGGAAAGAAAGGGAAGGGGCCAGCCAAGAAAGCGGGCAAGCAACCACTTCCCCTTAAAAAAAGAGTTGAAGAGGGCCTGGTATCTCTGCAGGCCCGCATGGGGATGTGTGAGGGACTCCTAAGAGAACTGGGAGATGGTTCTCAAGGTACGGAGGGTGAAGTAGACAGAGTGGAGCCCTCAGGTTCTACGGGTAGGGGGGTCCAGGGTAGTGGTCCACAGCAGGTGCAGGCAAAAGACCCCCCCCTCGCCCAAGGGCAGGGTTATGGGGGCAGGGGTTGGGGCAGGGCATGAGCTTTGCTCCCTCCAGTGAGGTATGTGAATGAGGGTGATAAGGGGGGGATCAAAATCAGTCTGGGGGGCACCCCCCACCCAGGAGATCCCCTCCCCCTGAAAGGCAGTGAGCTTGTGGGGGCTAAAAGGCCCCCCCCTTCGACCTTCCTCTCTGCCTCGGCGGGGGGAAGGCGCCATTTGTCGCCTGACAGGATTGAGGAGGATGGTTCACCCAGCCAACGCCCCCGGGGTGACCAGCTGGCAGCGGTGCTTGAAACCCTCTCCCGAGTTCACGGGACAGATGCAGGCTTTAGAAGGAATGGTCCAGGCGTTGGCAGAAGGGTGTCATTCCACACCATCATGAGTGGAGTCCAGAGAGCGAGGCACGGCAGAGGAGCACGGCGGGTGGCGATCCAGCTACCCTGGTCCAGGTTTCTGGGCACATGGAGTCAGGTTCATCTGGGCATTGCCCATCTTGTGGGGGTTGTCCCAAGGATGGGAAAGGGGGTGAGTCTCATTCTTCCCAGGTGGTTATCCCTGCAAGTCGGCAGCTTGACTGGGTGGGGGATCCCTTGGCCATGTAAAATTTTTCATTTTCCCCCTCCTCCTTACATCCCCCGTTCCTGGCAAGAAATCCAGCAGCTGGAGCAGCCAGGTAAGTACCGGATGGGGGAAGGGAGAGAAAGGAGAACTGTAAAAGGTCTTTCTTATTGTTGTATAAATGCAGAGGGTAATACTGCTGTCTCAAGATTCTTGTTCTTCTCGGTGAGAATCCAGGTAGTTTCTTGGCTTGTTCTCATTCGCCAGAATGAACTGAGAACCCTGATTCTTTTGGAGAAAAGTGAGAATCGAGTATCAGCATAATATTACTAATTTGCTCCCTGACATTCCAAGCGTTGATGGGTCCTAGTCACTTTTTCTCTCAGCTTGTGGCAAATTTTATTGTAGACTCTATTTTCTGCTGAATGACTGTGTCTGTTGAGACGGGCTTAGATTTAATGAATCCTGCCTTGCAGCAGGGTTGAAATAGATTATCTCTGATGTCTTCCAGCCCTACAGCACTGTGGATAACTGAAATGATTGCCCACATAAAAGGGGGTATATGCATTGATCCTGAATTAACTGTACCTGAATGCACTCAGCAATTTTGGATATGAATTGGTACCCAATTTTGACCCGATTTGGATACTTGATGTCGCGGAGTGTCGACTTCCAGTCCTGGGATGTCAATTTCCATTCCTGATTTTAATTTTTTTTAACCTTTGGTCCCAGGTTTTTATTTTATTTTCCAGCTTGATTTACCAATTGGTAACTAGAAAATTTGGTTCCAGAAATGATTAATTTTCCTGGTATTTGGGTACCCGATCAGGACTCTAGTAGCCTGTCAAATACATGATATGGTACTTGAAAATGCAGCTATTATATATGGGTATCAAATTAGATACCCATTTCAATTCCATTTTGTGCCTAAAGTTACAAACTGAAGTGGACAAAGAGTTCATTCTGTAAACTTCAACTCCAGAGAGAGTCAGAACGAGTGATTCAGGTTCTATTCCACTGACTCGCCCAAGGTCCACTCTCTTTGCAGATATTTAAAGTAGTTCTTCTTCGAGATTAAAAAGCAGAACTTGTTAATTAGCCACCAAATTTATATCGGGTGCAACTTCAGATTTTCAGTGTTGCTGTGGAAGAAGATGACACAAGGATGTCAGAAAGAAACGTGGAGGTTTTAGCACCATAAAAGTAAGATGGAAGTTTCTTTGGTGTTACTGCTTAGAATTTTCCCAATATTATTATTTCAATTACATCTCCAGTTGTGTCAAGCTTTACTAAAGCCCTGACGCAGCAAGACACGCAAGTTTGTGCTTAATGTCAGGTGTCTGAGTCATCCTTTGAGTCCCAAAGCTATGTAATGTTCATAGGCAAAGAAAGAACAGAAAGCATCTTGTTGCATATGGGTTTGCATCACAAGCAAAGACGCAACGATCTTGAATGTTCTATGTCGGATTTAAAACATCCCATCAGAAGAGCGGCAATGCTACCATGCGACTTTAAACGACCAACCACACCATATGTATGGCCGTTTACAAATTGTAGGTGATACTGAATAACTTTCCAATGTAACGTTAGACCAGGTAGAGTTGTCACTCAACACTCCCATAGGCTAAAACCACAAGATGTGACAACTAGAGCGGGAAAAGAGTACCTGCAAAAATGGATATTCCTGCTGAATTTCTGGTACCGTAATCAACCTGACGATTTTGGGTACCAATTGGTACCCAGTTAGAGTCTGATTTGGGTACCCGATGTCACAAAATGTCAATTTGTCCATATTTTTTCAGTTTTGATCGTTAACTGGAAAATCAATAAACCTATAATGGAAATTACCAATTTGAGGGTCTGTTTTTCCCCAATTGGTGATCAGGTAGATCATCAGCGACTCGACACAGCACCGGAAAGCGTAGATAGATATTCCCTGTGGGTACTAAATTAGGTACCCACTTTAACGCTAGTGGCAACCCTTGGGGGAAGCAAGGATTCTCTTGTGGTGGTTGGAATTTTACAGGAGGACGGTTGTGAGATCAGTAGTTGTGAGACGGTTTAAGGGCAGTGGTTCAGTGTGGTGGTCAGAGAGCTCACTACCAAGAAGATCAGTGGAACAGTTAGAGAGATCACTGCCCGACAAAAAATTTGATGTGCTTGTTATAGACAGGGATGTGCGAACAGATCGCGGTTCGGGTTCGGTTGTTCGGTTCAGTCCGTTTTGGTTCAGGCGTTCGGTTTGGCTGCTGAGTTCGAGTTTGGGCATTCGGTTCGGTTGTGTTTGGTTTGGGCGTTCGGGAAAAGGTATCGCGAGATTCCGTTATTACGCCAGAAACCGGAAATTCGAGTGAGTGCAAAGCTGCCCCACTGCCCACAGCTATGCTGCTTGCCCTTTTGTGCTGGGCCCTATGCTCCCCAGAGTGGCTTGCACACAGGAGGAGCTGCTGGCAATAGGGGTCCTGCTGCTGCTGCTCATCCTGCTGCTGGTGCTGCTGCTACCGCTAGGGATGGGGGCAGGGATAGACCAAGATGGCTGGAACGGGTCACTGGTCCCACTCCCACCATCCACAAGGGTATCATGCTGCATAATCCGCTCTGCCTGCCAACCTTCTGCACCAGCGCACCCTTCCGGGGGCCATAGACCGCTGTCTCACGTGCGATGCTGCCCTTGATCCTGGGGTCCACATGGTTGCCAGGACATATTCCTCCCGGTGCAGGAGCTCTTCAAAGCATGCACTCAGTCCCACCTTCAGCTTCTGCGCCAGGACAAGTGCCTTATCGGACATCTTCCGACCTGCAGGGCCACAATCCGGTCCCCCCAGAATCTCATCCAGGCTCCTCTGGAGACTATGGATCAGCGGGATCACCTGGCTGAGGGTGGCAGTGGAACTGCTCATGGTCTCCGTCATGGCCAGGAACGGTCTCAGGACGAAGACCGTGTGAGCGAGAATCTCCCATTCCTCCCTGTTTTACCCTGGAGGTGCCTCTATGTCTTTTTCCAGTTCCACCTGATGCAGGGTGGCTTTCTGCTCAAGAAGCCACTTGAGCATCAGGAAGGTGGAATTCCACCTGGTGGAGACATTTTGGACCAGCTGGTGCACCGGAGACCCTTGCTCGGCCTGCTTCTCCCGGAGGAGTTAACTGCCCTTCACGCTGTGGATGAAGAACCCCGCCAGCTTCCTCCCCCGGTCGCCCAGAGAGCTAAGGGTGCCTGGCCAAATCCCCTTTTCCACAAAGCCCAGAGCATCCTTGACCTGAAGATGGAGGGTGTGTGCGGCACAAGGGATGCTTGTGAAGCCCCGTCATGGACTGCCTTCAGTATATTGGCCGCGTTGTCCTTGACCACACACCCCTTGGTGAAGGCTGCGCCTGCATGACCCACTTCCTCACCATGGCGGCCAAGGCTGCCTCGAGGTTCCTTGAGGTGTGGAGCTGTCCATTACATGTGCCTGAAGAAGGGTCCACCTATACCCTGCTGTAGAAGCCATGATGCTCTCCAGTACCTGATGGCCTTGGCAGCTTCCCCCACCCCAGCTTCTCCATAGTGGACTGACGCTGCTGGCGAGGCTCCTGCTGCTGTTCTGCCCCCATACTGCTCCTGCTGCTAGAGGCAGCAGCAGTTGTTGTGGGACGCTTGCCCGCTGAAGGAGCCTGGTGACTGGCCACTGCTGCAGTTGGGAACCCGCTGTCATCCACTTCCCCTGCCTTCCTGCTTAGCAGCAGAGCGCTGTGGCATGCTTTGAGGTGCCCCGCCATTGCAGTTGTGCCAAGATTGGCGAGCACCTGCCCAGACAGTGATTATTTTTTTTTAAAAATAAAAAATATTTTTTATAAAAATGAACACAAATAACAATGAAAAAACCAAAAATGAATGTTTTTGTTTATAAGACCTCCCCCCCTGAAGTTTTTTTGGTAAACAAAACCAAAAACAAATGATGTGCCTGCTGCCCACCTCTACACAACAGTCCTGTTTTTACTGTTGGAGAACTGAGTCTGAGAGAAAAGTGATTTTCTCAACCACCTTACCAACCACTAGGGATGTGCAAACAGAATGCAGTTCAGATGTTCGGTCGTTCAGTTCGAAACCCGAGTTCGGGTTTGGTTCAGCGGAATTTGGTTTGGCCGAACTTAGTCGAACATTTGAAAATAGCGCTATCGATACCGAATTCGAAGATTTTTTTCAATGTCGGTATCATTTGATCCTGAAACAACCCCTGGTCTCCACCCCTGGTGCCAGGAAGTCTGCTTCTCAGCTGCCTCCCCCTTCCAGTCATGTTTTTCCCATCCAAAGTCACGTTTTTCCTGCCCCTGAACTCATCCTAACTCACCTGAACATGACTGAACTGTTCAGCCATTTTTGAGTTTGGTTCGGACATTCGGTTCGGACGTCCGAACAGACTGAGTTTGGTCTGAACTCGAAAGATCTGAACCACGTTCGCACATCCCTACCAACCACCACCGCAGTGAGCTCATGGCTAAAACAAGATTTGAACCCTACTTTCCCAGGTCCACGTGCAACACAATAACCGCTAGACTACACTGGCTTGTCAGTACAGAAGCCATTCACAGTGCTTGCGAATCCTGTTTTTACTGTTGGAGAACTGAGTCTGAGAGAAAAGTGATTTTCTCAACCACCTTACCAACCACTAGGGATGTGCAAACAGAATGCAGTTCAGATGTTCGGTCGTTCAGTTCGAAACCCGAGTTCGGGTTCGGTTCAGCGGAATTTGGTTTGGCCGAACTTAGTCGAACATTTGAAAATAGCGCTATCGATACCGAATTCGAAGATTTTTTTCAATGTCGGTATCATTTGATCCTGAAACAACCCCTGGTCTCCACCCCTGGTGCCAGGAAGTCTGCTTCTCAGCTGCCTCCCCCTTCCAGTCATGTTTTTCCCATCCAAAGTCACGTTTTTCCTGCCCCTGAACTCATCCTAACTCACCTGAACATGACTGAACTGTTCAGCCATTTTTGAGTTTGGTTCGGACATTCGGTTCGGACGTCCGAACAGACTGAGTTTGGTCTGAACTCGAAAGATCTGAACCACGTTCGCACATCCCTACCAACCACCACCGCAGTGAGCTCATGGCTAAAACAAGATTTGAACCCTACTTTCCCAGGTCCACGTGCAACACAATAACCGCTAGACTACACTGGCTTGTCAGTACAGAAGCCATTCACAGTGCTTGCGAATTACATCATTTAGTGAATTCGTTTACTGGCTCCGATAGGACTGATGAGAACAGTATAAATACCACAGTTGGATTAAGTAAGTAAATAAATAAATAAATTGGGTATGTGGGAGGATGTTCCACCGGTGGGGATGTCCGTGGAACAGCGCAGTGGTGGGGGTGGAAGATGGGTGTTCTACCATTGTTCACCCATGTGAACATCACAGGCGATGAATGGAGGTGCATGCACGCTCCAAACACACCCCCATCTCCACCCATCACTCACTGATCCCCATCCACGGAGCCATCCGGCAAAATGGAGGAGGCTCCGTGGATGGAGGTGGGTGGAAATGGGTGTTTGTCCGTGGGAAATGACACACGCACACCTCCACCCATGGTGCCAGGACACCCATCCCACCTGTCCACCGCTGCCCGTGTAAAAAGGGCCTAAGCGGGGGGGGGGCACCGACAACCTTCTCTTTATTGAAGTTCACACACCTTTTGTCTGGATTTCTATTTCCATTTATTTATCTGTTAATTTTTTTCATCCACAAAATGTCAAGAAAGAATTGGAAGGGACCTCAAAGGGTGATTTAGTCCAGTTGCATGCTCTACAACAAGGTGCACTATCCCTAGAGCATCACAGATAGATGTTTATTCAGGTCATTTTTCAAAGCATCCAGTGAAGAGATGAGACAACCCTCCATTGGCCGCCTATTGTGCTGACCAGTCATTCTTAGACTCAAGAAATTTTTGCTAATATTTAACCAAAGTCTGTCTTGCTCCAGTTTAATCCCATTCTCTCTTCTATCTTTTTCTGGGAGTGGGAAACAGCTTCTCCCCAGGGGTGTGGAGGAGGCACATCATTCATTTTCCTTTTCCATTTTTTGTTTTTGTTTTAAAATGAAAAAAATAAAAACAAAAGTGAATGAAATCAAATGAATGTCATTTGCTTATTCGTTCATTTTTGTAATTAATTAAACAATAAGAAATGGCACCCCCTACTGTTCTCCATCTTTACTTTTGTGGCAACATTTTAGATATTTGAACACTGATCTCATGCTCCCCCCTTCTCCCAAGACAAAACAATTCCTGATTCCTCTGTAAGATATTCTCCTGAGCAAACAGGGGGCTTTCCTGGATAGCAGATAGAAACCTGCACACGGTTTCTGCTTGGCTGATCTAACTGAATTCCACCCGTCACTTACAAATAAAATAAAAAAAGCATCATTCCTTACCCACCCTCCTTGCATCCAGGACTTAAAAAGAGGCTGCATTCGGTGATTAAAAGAATTTGCCACAAAAATACTCTGGCCACCTCTACCAAAAGGAACCTGCAGCATTGATCTAGAGAAAGGTCAATAAAGAAATAAAATATATTTTTTAAAAACCATCCCTAAATTTTCAAAGCAAGAGGAGTTTTCATTTGTTTTGTGGGTGGGTTGTTTTGTTTTTTGGCCATCTGCGTGCTGCGGATGTGCCAGGAATGAGAATCGTATGGCTGCGTCCTTGTGCAGTGCTTTCTACGTGCGCTCCTTTGATCTCAGGCGGGCTTCCCCGTTCTATTTTTAGATGTGGTCGGGATAACCTAAGGAAAGAGAGGGGGTGGGCTTTGCTGCACAGAAATGAGTTTGTGATGTGGGTTTCCTTTCCTGGGAAGCTTCTGCTTTAGGAGAAGGAAATGAAGGAAAGTGGATTGGTGGGAGGGGGTGCTAGGAGGGCAGTGTGTAATTTATTGGTGGGCAATGCAACCCGCAGAAACAGGGAGGAAAGGGGAATTTATTTCCTTCCAGGCATTCAATGACGGCTCAACCTGTAGCAATGGTTGTGATATTTTCCAGGAGCCATAGCTAAGGGGCTCACACACATGTAGAATGCATATGCACACTGGAGTGAAAGGGGCCTGTTGTGTCTTCTGCACCAGGGTCCATTTTAGGGATGAAGCGAGCAGCTAAATTGCTGCTCATGAGAAATTTCACCATATTGAGAACTGGGACTGATTTCTCGACCATTCCCTGATACTGATGAAATTTCTCATCTCTCTCAATACCACGAGATACCATCCCGATTTTCCATTTACTATGTACCAGTACAGTACGTACCGTTACCACTTACCACATTGCCGAGGGTACCATTTCACTGTCGGCTTTGTTGTTTCTGCATTTCTGAGCTAATCACTGTCCAAATAGCCCATCCCTTAACTTCCCCCCACTGACTTTTAACGTCCGCTCCAGTGCCTACTCTCCGAATTCTTGGTCTATGTTGTCCCATTTGCTTTGACCAATCTGCAGCTGGATTGCAGATTAGTAAAGGAAATGAAAGGCAAAATGGAGGGCAAGAAATGTGGTATTTTGTCAGTATTACCTTTCGAGATTTGAAACTGAAATGGACGGCAAACTAGTAAACAGCAAAGCAGTAAAGGGGATCCCGGTAAGCAGAAAGCTGGTAAATTGAGAAAATAAGTGTTGGCTGAGACATTAATGAGAGGTTCTCGATTTGAACTAGTTGGTAGTATTTGCAGTCTATTCCCATCTGGATATGCCCCTGGTAGTTCCCTTTCATGTTGGAAAGGAATGGATAAAATGGGGATTTTTGCCTGAATGTATAAGACCCAAACTCATAGAACCATAGAGTATGAAGGGACCTTGAAGGTCATCTAGTTCAATCCCCTGCTTTGGATGCAATCCTGTTACCTGTCAGAGACCAATTGTGAGTTGTGATCAGAAGGGCCTCTGCGGAAACTGTTGATGTGTGCACATGTAATGAACTGCAAAGTCCTCAGTCTTGCTTGATTGCGTATATTTCTAAGTAGATATCAACAACAGGGACAATCCAGCGGTCCATATATGCCACACGCAGACGCCGTGCGCAGGCCAGAACATACGTGCTAATGTGTGCATGTGTGCCGTGCGCGCAGCACCACTTCAGGTGGCTGTGATGCAAACGCACCTGAGCACGTGTGTTCCGGCCTATGCATGGCACTTTTTGGCAGCGTACTCAGGCCGCTGGATTCTCCCCTATATAATATGTTTGCCTGACCTATCAGAGAGGATTAGAGCATCACAAATTACACTCAGGGCATCCAATATCTGCTTGCTTCACTCTAGTTTAAAAAAATAATACCCAGTGGTGGTGCGACCCCTAGGGAGTCAGGGGCAATGCCCCTCCTGGCCGCCCCAGGAATGCTGCAGCCCACAAGCATTCTGTTTTTTGGTTGTTTTTTTAAAAAATCACCTCCCCTCTGCTTGGCAGCGCGTGCCTTCGGAGCCATCTTGAAGAACCTTGTTTAGAGGCACTGACCTTCTGAGGTCAGTGCCTCTAAACAAGGTTCTTCGAAATGGCTCTGAACGTTATCACCCCTCCCTCTGAAGGCTTCCTCTAAGGAAGCCTTCAGGGACAAAAGAGAGGCGTTCTTCCCTTTATGCAGAATGGGTGGCTAGAAGCGCTGTCCATTCCGCATAAAGGGAACCCAGCAATGAAATAGTGATGTAGGGGGCACTATTTCATTGCAGGGGGTAGAGCAGGGCTAAAAGTCCTACCTGGGCGCCACACACTAGGCTCCCGGGTCAGACTACTGGCTGTGCAGGGGTGGGAGGGGCTGGGAGCTGCCGTGCAGATCTTAGGCTCCCCCCTCCCTTCTTCTTCCCTCCCAGTTTAGTCAACTTTGACTTGACTCTGGGAGGGAGGGGGAGCCTAAGCTGCACAGCAGCTCCCAGGTGACCAGGCCCAGGCCCAAGAAGCTTGAACAGCACCCCGATCCTGAGGCACTGCCTGAGGGCTGGGAGACAGCATGTCGGTGAGTAAATTGTGGGGCCCCGGGGGGCGGGTGGTGGGGATGGGGCTGGAAAAGGAGGGATACTTTGGACTGGGAGAGACTTGGGAATGGGGGGGTGTATGGGGAGACTCTGATGGGGCACACGGGGACATGGTGGGGGCAAATAAAAATAAATAAATAATTTCTGATACCAGAATAAACTCAAAAAATATCGGGTACTGTTCAGTACCCAATTTCAACTTGATTTGGGTACCCGATGTTCCAGAATTTCAAATTCTGGTCCTGGATATCGATTTCTCTTCTTGATTTTTTTGTTTTCTGTACTGATTTACCAATCGGTAACTGAATTTATTTTTAAAATGGCACGGGAAAGTATTGATTTTGGGGTCTTTGGGTACCCGATTAGTGACCAGGTAGCTGACTGAGTACTCGAGACAGTACTCAAAAATGCGGCTATTACCAACAGGTAGCAAATGAGCTATCCTTTTCGGTTTTACTTAAATTCCAGGAAATATTTATCAAAAGACAGTTTGTGGTGTTTTATGTTTGTTGCATGCAAATTGTGCTGCAGGTTTGCATTAAGGAATTTTAACATAACCCAATTCCAATCACCTAATCAGACTTAGAACTCCTTCATAAATCAGAAAGACCCATGTCCCCCCTCCCGCCCCACCTGCCCCAAATAGCTTCCCTGCATTGTTCTGCAGGCAGCCTGCTAAAGCAAGCGGCAACCTGTTTACAGGGGGAAAGCTGTTCTCCGTCCCCCTCCCCTTCACACATCTCCTGTTGCTAAGGAAACCACTTTCCTCATCTCTTGCTCAGAACAGCTGACTCATTTGGAGTCTGGCCCTCAAACAGCACAGATCACTGCTTGGTGAAAAACCCTCCAAAATGATGGAAAACAGACTGGGATATCTCAAACAGAAATAAATAAAACGGGCTTTAAAAATGTCTAGGGAATATACCTTTCACCTGGGCTGAGGTGTGAAGCAAGGGGTTATTCCCTGGTAGTGGAAGAGTATGGGGGACACCTCCATTTCTGTTTATTCCCATGGGGAAAGATCGTAAACAGTATTGGGGGTTGTGTGCCATAAAATGGATTCTGTGCCACAAAATGTTAATTAATGATGATGTAAGAAGAAAGTCATCCTAATGCAGGGTCTGATCGAAAGCCCATACAAATCAATACATAGGTTCTGATTGACTTCAGTGGGCTATGAAAGAATCTTTCTCAGAAATATGGAAGGGGGAAGAGAAATATCCCCTTATTCCCCCCTCCCATATTTATTTTGAAGAAGTATGAATGTAAACATAGTGTGTATGGGGGGGGAGGAGTTCAGTAAGGATGGGACTATCGGCAAATTATCGGTTACCGGTTTTATCAGTATTGGATTAATCCAATATTGGATTTATCGGCATAGCGATTTTTTAACACTGCCAATTAGTCCCATCTCTAGGTGTCACGGGGAGGGGGGGGAAGGAAGAGGGAAGCTATGGGACACTGGGGCCAGGCACGAGGGCTGGTGTCTCGCCGCATGGTCTATTGGTGTAAGGTAATTCCCTCAGCATCTCATGCGGACGTTCCTTCCCAGCTGGGAGGCAACCCGAGTCATTACAGGGAAAGAGAGACACCAATGGCCGAAGGGAGGGAAAAGGGTTCAAGGGCCTTACACATGCCCAATGCGGGGTCCAAGTGAAGCGACCGTGGGTGGGCACGTGAGGGGGTGCGGGAAGGGGGAAGGCCCCAGGGGTGAGGAAGGGGAGGAAGGGAAGGGCGAGGGGGACCCAGGAGCCAAGTGGGACAGGTCATTCACTCAGGGAAAGGATGCGTGGAGAGGGGGGGGTACAGGAGGGAGGTGAAGCGGGGGCACGGAACTAAGGAGACTCAAGGCACACACTCGCAAGCTGGACAACGCAACACCACAGAAGGGAAGGTCACACTCCTCGCAGAGACGCCCACGTTCACTCGCCAGGCAACCAAGCTTGCACTCCGGGGACACAGGAAGGATCGGGGTAGGGTAGGGGCAAGGTGGAGACGAGGCACAACAGGCAAAGACCACAGAAAAGCAATCAGCAAGGAGGCAATGAATTCCAGGGGCCAGTTTCTCTCAAAGATTATCGGCGGGGAACTACTTTTATCCCTCTGCAAACCCTGCCCAGCAGCTGTGCTTGCATTTACAGAAATCTTCAAGAGCCCAGAACTTTGGGACTGAGCTGAAATAAAGGGATGTCTATGTGAGCGGCTCTGTTCGTACATGCAGGACTGATGACTCAAGTTACAACTCAGTCTATTAAAACATCACAACTCTCAAATGTGGGCATTGACTGCAATGGTTGATCCAGAGCCTGGGGAGAAAGGTGGTCCTGAAGAAAGGCAGGACCCAGGCCGTATAGGTAAGCACCAACACCTTCAATTGGGCCCATAAGACTATAGGCAGCCAGTGTAAAGAATGGAGAACTGTTGTAATGTGCTCACGATGACCTGTCCCCATAAGGAGGAGGGGCTGCCACGTTCTGTACCAGCTGCAGCCTCTGAACTGCCACCAAGGGTAGCCCCACATAGAGTGCATTACAATAGTCCAGTCTTGATGTGATGAAGGCGTGGATGATAGTGACCACGTCAGAGTCTGTGATATACAGCCGAAGCCACTGCACTAGTTGTAACTGTCGGAATGTGGTCCTTGCCACAGTCCCCACTTGGGCATCCAGACAGAGCTGAGAGTTGAGGAGCACTCCCAGACTACGTACCTGAGGGACCAGTGGAGGTGAACCTCATAAATGATAGGGCATGCCAACCCCACTTCCCTCCCCACTAGCATCACCTCCATCTTGTCGGGATTCAGCTTCAGACACCTCACCCTCATCCAGTCCCCCACAGCCGCCAGACACCAAGTAAGCGCCGAGACTGCTGGGCCTGGGTCGTATGAAAAAGAGAGATAGAGTTGGGTGTCATCAGCATATTGATGAAATCGAACATCAAACCTTCTCACTGGATATGGTTAGCAGGCCTTGTGACTTGGAGGGAATTGGGACTCCTCTCAGTGATGGGGACTGACCTTCTCTGGTCAATCAGGTTCACAACCTTAGAGTGTTTCTGGACTCCTTGCTGCGCCTGGATCATCAGTGGCCAGAAGTGATTTTGTTTTCACCAACTTCATCTGGTGAAGAGGCGGTGGCTGTTTCTTACTGATCCAGCTCTGGCCACTCATCACCTCGAGGCTAGATTGCTGCATTGCGCTCTATGTTGGTTCTGCCCTTCATGAGTGTTTGGAAGGTGCAACTGGTGCAGAATACAGTGGCCAAGCTCCTTTCTGAGATGTGTCACCGGGAGCGTATTACACAAGGAGCACATTACACTGACTGCTAACAGCTTACCGGGCACAATTCAAAGTGCCTGCTTCGACCTCGAAAGCCCTAAATGGCCTGGGCCCCATACATCTGAAAGACCAACTTTCCTACCATGCTCTGTTGTGGCCTCTGAAGGGCATCCGGGAGCACCCTCCTGTGGGTTCCACCGGTTACTCTTGTCTGTACGACAGGGGCATGCCGGGGTCACTCTTGGTTTCTGGTCCAGTGTTGTGAAACTCCCTCCCCCTGGAGGTCCGTCTAAGGCCACTTTCAGACCTCCCACACAGACACTCCATGCATATTGTGGTTGCTGGAGGGAATGTGCAGCCAGGAGATGCACGGGGTGCTACTGGTCTGAACACAGACCCCCACCGGCAAACACCTGCAGAGCTACAGAGCAGGATTTCCTGCTCTGTATCGCTGCGGGTGTTTACCGGAAAAACCACATGCAGGGGGGCTTTCAGACCGGTGACACCCCGCGCATATCCTGGCTGTGCATTCCCTCCCACAGCCAGAATATGCGCGCGCACCCGGGGGGAGGCGGAGCGAGAGGTCTGAAAGTGGCCAAAGTCTCGCCCTGAGCATCTTTGGAAATCAACGTAAAACCTTTCTTTCTAGTGAAGCATTTGGTGGACAGGGATAGGGATTGTGTTTTTGGGTGCTGGGGAATGAGGTTTGTGTGGGTAGGGTGTTTTTAATTTTTTTAATAGTATTATGGTTTTTGTAAGCTCAGCTGCCCTGAACCAAATGTAAAAAAAGAAATAAAACAAATAAATACCTCGGTTTTCCTATTGGTGTGAATGTAGTCTGTTTTGGTGCTGCCTGGGCAATATAGCTTTTAAAACTCTACCTGTATCTCTTCTCAGCAGCAGCCAGAAGCATCTTCATTCCCATCGATTTCCTTTCTCATGCTGTAAGATAGCAGGAAAATGGCCCTGCATGGTCAGTGTGCTTTTCATCCAGATAGTGAGCCGGATCTCAAACCCCGCAGAGCCTACACACACGCACGCATGCGAATGGATCCGCGGGCTCCATTTGCCCTTATCTTCCCTCCTCATCTTTCCTCTCCTTCCTCACTGTCAATAACTATTGATGGAGTCACCATCCTGCCTGTCCCCCAAGCCCGTAGCCTAGGCTTCATCTTTGACTCAGCCCTTTCTTTTAAACCCTACATTGACTCTGTTGCTAAATCCTGTCGCTTCTCCCTCCATAACATTGCTAAGATTCGCCCTTTTCTCTCTCTCTCGTCTGCCAAAACTCTTGTTCATGCTCTGGTCATCTCTCGCCTCGATTACTGTAACCTCCTTCTCACTGGCCTTCCCCGGTCTCACCTTTCTCCCCTCATCTCTGTCCAAAACTCTGCTGCCAGGGTCATCTACCTCGCCAGTCGCTTCGACCATGTGCAGCCCCTCCTCTCTTCGCTTCACTGGCTTCCCCTTCCTGAACGAATCCTGCACAAGCTCCTAGTCTTCACCTATAAAGCTCTTCACAACCTTGCTCCCCCCTACCTCTCTGCACTTATCGCCCTCCATACTCCAGCCCGTGCACTTCGCTCCTCCTCTGTCCCTTCTCTCACCCTTCCACGCCTTCCCTGCTCCCCTAAGCGCCTTCGTCCCTTCTCACTTGCTGCCCCCCATGCCTGGAACTCCCTCCCTGTCCACATCCGCCTTGCCCCCTCCCTTCATACCTTCAAATCTCTCCTTAAAACTCACCTCTTTCGCTCTGCTCTGTCTGACTCTTTATCCTGCTGAGCCACTATTCCTATACCTACGATCGGTTTACCCTTATCCTTGCAACATGGACCTGCCTGCTGTCATTCTCATCGTAACCAAGCCAAGTACGTGCACTTGAGACCTCGCATCTTCATGAATGTTAGACCCCTTGTCTCTCCCTCTGTTCCCCTTCCTAAGTCTCTCCCCCAGCTCCTGTCTCTCAGATTGTAAGCCCTAGGGGCAGGGACCGTGTCTATTTTATTACTTTGTAAAGTGCCAGGTACACTGCTGGCGCTATATAAATGTTTGTTAATAATAATAATAATAATAATAATTGGAATGTGCATGGCTCTGCGTGCACGTGGCTCCGTGTGTGATCCGGCGCATTTGGGATCGGGCTCACCGTCTTTATAATGGACAGGACTATGTTGGGGGAAGGGGGTGAATAACAACAATTGCAGCTGAGGGCACTAGATGGGGTGGTCTGGTGTGTTGTCCAAATAGAATCTGTGTATTTTGCACACACAAAAAAGATTCTGTCCAACATCTCCAATCAGAAAATCTAAATTTGGTGAATGGAAAATCCAGGTTCTTTAAGTGGGGTAAAATGATGCAAATTAAATATATTCTGGAAATGAGTTTCCCAGAATGACATTCCAGCAATTCTGAACATCTCCTGTCTTTAAAAACACAAATACTAAACAGTCACCTCAGCTAGGGACTCTTTCCCTCCCCAGCAAATGGTCTTGGCTTCCTTCTTTTCAGCAGGGGGAGTCGTGGGCCCCAGAATCCTAGGATATATGCAAGGAGCTCCCAGTTTTCACATTCCATTGACTGAGTCACAGTGCTGGCATCCTATTGGCTAGTTCGTAGGGTTGCCCTCTCAGACTGGAAGGCAACTACGGCAACAGTTTGGCCAAGGGACAAATTCTGCAACAATGGTTTGGATGGCGGCAGCACATAATTGGCGGGGCCCTGTCCAGATCTCTAGAAACAGGCTGATGTGCTTGTCAGGGCGATAGCTAAAATGAGTAATCTGAAATTGGAGACGAGACTTTATTTTGTTTGTCTGACAAGAATGAAAAGTCAAGACAAGTCTGCTGTAAGATGGCAATAGGAAGGGTGGGTTGTTTTTTTAGTTCAAACACGTTTTCCAGCACCACTCCTGAATCCTAAAAGCCCAGCCTGCTTGTCTGCTTGATATTCTGCAAGTAGGTCAAGTGTGCTCCCTGCTTTGTGTACTCGGGAAATTTGACAGATCTAGATAATAACCCTTCCTTCTCGCACTCTTTGATGTCATGTGTCACTGAGGTGTTCAACAGGGTTTGCCTTTCTTCATGTCTTCTAAGACGAAAGCTCCTGAAAACACATCCGCTAATTAAGTCTCTGGCATTTCTAGGTCTAAAGGGATTTGATAAGATGGGAGTGAATTTTTGAATGATGAAGAGGTGTTTTTTTTCCTTCCCCACTTTCCCCTGTCACTTAGCACCAGCTCAATACATCCCGCTGTCTTGCTGCCCCAGACAAACTGAACAGACTGAGATGCTTCTGCGAACATAAGAGCAAAAAAGTGCCGTACTGGCTCAGACCAATGGTCCATTGAGCCCAACATCCTGTCTCCGACAGCGGCCAATTTCAGTCGCTTGGAAGAAGGACCCAACAGTTCACCATGGGGCAATCCATTCCCTGCTCCTCGCAGTAAGAGGTTACATTCCCCAAACCTACCTGGCTAATAGCTGCTAATGGACCGATCCTCCAGAAACTTGTCCAACTCTTTCTCAAACCCAGCTATCCTACGGTTCTTGACCTCCGGCAAGAAATTCCACAACTGAATTGTGCGTTGAGTGAAAAAATACTTCCTTTCATTTTTAAAAAAAATCTGCTGCTGGTAATTTTCATGGAGTGTCCCCTAGAGCTAGCACTATTTAAGAGGGTAAATAACTGTTCCCTATTAATGTGTTTGGCACCACAACTTCTATCATATCCCCTCTTAGTCTCTAATCCAAGATGAAGAGCCCCAACCTATCCAGACTCTTTTAATAGAGGAACTGTTCCATACCCCTTATTTTCGTTGCCCTTCTCAGGCTCTATAATTTTCTAGTTCTACTATGTCTTTTTTGAGATAGGGAGACCAGAACTGCACACAATATTCAAGGTTTGGTTGCACCATAGAGTTATACTAGTGGCATTATGATATTTACAGTTTTATTCTCTATCCCCGTATGAATAATTCCGAATGTTCTGTTTGCTTTTTAATGGTCTCTGCACTCTGAGCTGAGGATTTTAATGTATCGTCCACAATGACTCCAAGGTCCTTTTCCAGAGTTGGTACACTGGTAACCCCTAATTTAGAAACCATCATTGGGTACATGAAGTTTGGATTGTTTTTCCCTATGCGCATCACTTTACACTTGTCCACATTAAATTTCATTTACCATTTAGATGCCCAGTCACCCAGTCTCGCAAGAGCCTTGCCACGTTTTCTTGAGTAGATTCTGAAGACTTGAATTTAACCTGTGATTTCTGTCCATGCCACTTACTATGAAAGTTCAATGAGGGAGTTTTGAGATCTGATTCACAATTCATATTGCCTCCTCGGACATGGGGTGATTTCAGACATTACGAGATCACGCTCAACCACAGTGAACCACGCTCAACCCCCCCGTGGGGCCAAAGGGCCCTGAACGTCTGAACAGCGCGCGCCAGATGTTCATCACACTCAATACCCACATGGGGTCAGTTTCAACCACGCTTCCCGGGCTAGCCGGGGGAAGGTCCCGGGAAGCGTGGTCAAATTAACCCCCACCGGGAACCAAGGAAAAGTAACGTCTGGATGCCAATCCCCGGGCGGAACCGAATGAAACGAGCCCCAGCCAGGGATGAGGCACGCAGCATCACTGCCGGGCAACCAGCAACAACACAAATGCTGGAGGGAGATTTAAAGCGAAATCAGCAGCAAGCAAGCGTGGCGGGATGGAGCGAGGAGGGAGGTGGAAGAGAGCGGAGGCACACACAGCGACAGTGGCGGGCCAGGAGGCGGAGGAGGTGGAGGCAGGCCCAGCGATGCAGGTGGAGGGGGCACAGGTGCAGGAAGGGGGCACACGGGTGCACCCGACCGGGGAGGCGGCCCGGGCACAACACCCACAGCTGCAGCCGGGTCGCGGCACCCCGGGGACAGCAGCCAGAACGGGCCCGGAGGAGGCACCCAGGAAAAGGGTAAGGGCAACCAAGGGGAGGGGAACAGGGGACACGGGAGAACCTCCCTGGGGGGGGCCGGGGGGACCCCGGGTGCCAGGAAGTGGGGCAGGGGGCCCCCTAGAGGGGCCTCACGTGCACCCACCAACCACTCACACCCTCCCCCCCCAGACACGAAAGACGGCCCGGGCGGACGGGCCCCAGGATGAGCCCGGCCCCGCGCGCCCGGAGGCGCACCCCCAGGATGAGGTGGAGGAGGAGCAGGTGCAGGTGGAGCTGGAGCTGGAGCAGGAGGAGGAACAGCAGGGGCCGAGCCGGAAGAAGGCCTACCACAGAGGGGGCCAGTGGGGCCTACAGGAGACCCGGGACTTCATCCGGATCTGGGGGACCCTCGAGTACCAGCTGGAGCTCGCCATCAACCAGAGGAACGAACACGTCTACCGGGACATTGTGCGCGACATGGAGGCGGCAGGGCACGAGCGCACAGTCACCCAGTGTCGCTCCAAGGCCAAGGAACTCAAGAGGGGGTACAAGGCCATCAAGGACAACAACAGCCGCTCCGGGCACGGGGCCCGCACCGCCCCCTACTACGATGCCCTGGACCGCATCCTTCACATGAAGGGCTCCATTGTTGCCCCACGCCTCGTGGGCAGCGCTGTGGTCCAGGGCAGGGAGCGGGCCGAGGTACCCCCTCCCCTCGCCGCCCGCCCGGTAGACATGAGCTCTGGGGAGGGAGTGCCAAAGCAAAGATGTGATGGCCAAGAACGCCCTTCTCCTAAGCCCTTCTCACACAGACACTATAACACTGATAAAATGGGTGTTACATTTTATCATACATGTTGTGGGGCTGAAGTTGTGCTCTGTGGGTGCCCTGAAACATGTATAATAAACTAACGTTTCCCTGGCTTGACTCGACTGGGGCAGGGAGCTCCATCCTAACTCTGTGAACAGTGCCCTGGCCACCACTTGTTCCAAGTTTGCCCAAGAGTCAAGGCCATGAGTATTAGCACAAAGGCCACTGGATGTGGCAACTTGCTGACTAAAGCCAGAAAAGAGACCTGCTGCTGAAATAGTTGAGCAAGTCACCTTAAATCAGTTTCTAACTGTGTTATCCAATGGAATGCAAATTTGGGTAATGAGGCAGCAGGCTGATAGCCTCGAAAAGGCAATTGAGGCTTGTGAGGCATTCCAATTATCTGAGTCTCAGGAGGAGACAAAGGCTTCCTCACTTATGGGAAAGGGGAAAAAGAAACCCTTTCATAAGAACGTTACTAAAAATTATATTTATTTATTTATTCAATTTATATACCGCCCCTCCTGTGAACAGCTCGGGGCGGCTAACAAATTCAACATAAAACAATCTTAAAACCAATATATTAAAACAATCCATAAAAACACCACAATAGTGGGATTCAGGATATTAGGGATGGGACTATTGGCAAATTATCGGTTAACAGTTTTATCGGTAACTGATATCAGATTTATCGGTATCGGTATATCATTTTTTTAACATTGCCGATTTTTCGTATCTTTAACATTGCGCCCATTTTTAAAATGGCCGCAATGTTAAAGATCTGAAAAATCAGCAATGTTAAAAAACCGATATACCGATACAAATATTATCAGTATTATTGGATTAATCCGATATCGCCAATTATCGGCATTATCAGATTAATCTGATACTGATAGTTCCATCCCTACAGGATATAAAATGGGAACCCTAAGGGATTCTAAAGGCCATGGTAACAAGCTGGAGGAGCCAGTGAAGGAAGACCCCAAACAAGACTTTTCGGGGAGGCATACCCCCCAAACATCAAGGAGTGGGCTGTTTCCACTGTGGAGAGTAGGGCCATATCCAGAGGGAATGTCCTCAAATGGCGTGTGAGCAGACATGGAGGTGGTTTGGGTTTGCTGCCAGAGCATTTTCCCATGACCCTCTGCTGAGACGTTATACGAGACTCATTCAAGTGGGGGAACAACCAGTGGTGGCCCTTTTAGATCCAATGTCTAACCAGACGCTGATGAGGGGACAACTTGCATGATGCCCTTCCTGGATTAGCCCAACTAATCAAATTGGTCTGCGCCGTGTACATGCGGAGACTAGGCGATACCCAGAAGCATGGGTGCCAGTGACTATAGGACCCAAGTCATGCAACATGAAAGTAGGGTAGTGTCATGCCTCCCATAGCCTGCCATCCTAGGGAGAGATTGGCCCTTATTTACTAGAGAGTGGGCACAAAAAGGAGGAAAGTGTGTGTGTGGGGGGGGGGAGAGGTGGGAGTCAGCAAAAAAAGGAGATTTGCCAACAGCTGAAACGCTTCACCAAGACAAGAGAGCTGTGAGGGAAATAGAGTCACACGAGGAACACCAGAGTAAACTATGCATTTATTCCTTGGAGGAACTATATAAGTAACCCCAGAATAAAGAATAAGACACACACGGTGCAGGTACAATTAGAGCTACAGAATAACTGATCCAAGACAGAACCTCAGCCAGAGAGAAAAGAGCAAGGAGTGCAACAGAAACCCGTAACCAGAGAAGTGGGACTTACTGACAGCCCAGTGCAAGTGACCTGGGGTGTTTTCAAACATGACGGTACCTCAGTTGTTCCCCTTTGACTTGTGTGGACACCCGTGGGGCCATCACGTCTAAAAACACCTGCTAGATGTTATCCCGGTCTGAACCTGGAGCTTGCAAGGACTGTGATGGTGCTTAGTCCGAGCTGTGCCTCAGGACCATCGCTGAGGAACACCCCAGGCTAAGCGCTGCCGTGGGCCGTGCAACTGGACTCTGGACGGGGTAGAGCGGATCATCATGTTTGATGGCCCACTCTGACTCACCCCGGTCTGGGTTTGCTGCTCTTCCAGGCAGCTTCATAAGCCGCCTTTGCCTCCCATCAGGGAGGAGGCAGATTGCACTCAGCAGCACAGGGGGCAGGGCTGTGCAGACCCACATCCGTAAGTAAATTTACCACAGGTAAATATACATGTACAAACTGTGCTTGGAGTCCAGGAAATCCCCATCTATTGGAGAAAGAACTGTAACTGCCAGTGAAGAGAACTGGGGTTCACCAGAGGCATTGGACTGATTAATCATATGGGTAAACTGAGGCACTTACTGTGAGAGAGTCCTGGGATTATGCTTATAAAATCCAGTATTGGCTGCCTGTGCAGTTAACTGGCTAATCAGGGCTCAAAAATTGGGGTCTGGTGAATGGGTAGGACCCGACCAGACCCTACTCTTTTCCTCAGAGGAAATGGATCCGACTGTTTTGCAGCCCCCACAAAAAGGGCTACAACCTATCTCAAAGAGGAGAAATTTAAATTATGAGGGTTTCCCTGTGGGATCCCCTCTGCCAAAGGAGGGAGGTATGTTACAGGGTTACCGTGATTTGCAGGACAGGTACCCTGAGAATGGGCTAGCGGAATGGAGCATTGCCCCTTTGAGAGCCTGAGGTAGTGGAACTGTTGAGTCACCTGACCAGCACCTGGGCCTGGGACTCAGTGAAAAGCTCAGAAGCCAGAGAGAGAGTTAGCTGTGACTGAGGAGGGAGCTAGCAGAGTCTTGTGCTAATAGGAAAGCTAAGAGCTCTGCACCCCCCCAAAAGAGGGCTACTAGACACAGAACCAGGAATGTGGAGTAGCTTCTAGAAAACCCAACTGGAGGCAGAGCCTGGAGTGCAAAGTACGATCTAACTGCGGTGTTTGGCTTGGCTGGGCTAGAGCTTTCTGGGGAGGAAACCCCTGGAGACCCACTAGTTTGTGGGATAAGACCCACTTTGAGAGGGCTGGGACTGGCTGTAAGGGGTGAAGGGAGGCCAGTGTAAAGACCCAGGCACATGTCCATTCTTTTGCCATTATATCGTATTTTATTGTAGCTGGACTTTTAAAGTAAAGGGAATGATACAGGTTGACTTATAATGCATGTGGTCCACTTGATCCAGGGATAAGCCTCAGATGATCTACCAGGACTAGAGATGAAATGATTGTCAAATTTCCGGTACTTGAATTGAACCGAATAATTTGGGTATTTTTCAGTTCCGAGCTGTTTTTTGTTTGGGTACCTAAAATAATGACATACCAACAACTGGTATACTGAAATACCATAAAAAAAGCCAAATCCAGAAAAATCCAGGACAAATTCAAGATTTGTTGGGTATTTCAATATACCGGTTCTCGGTGGTCAGTATTTCAGTAATTGTTTGTTGATATTTCAAATTTCAGGTACTCTAATGGTATTCAGGTACCAATACCAGTTCTCGGTATGTTGGTATTTCATAATCATTTGTTGGTATAGTTGAATGGTATTTGGGTACCTGAAACAGTTCCTGAAAATGTGATTATTACCCCTGGGTACCAAGTCAGGTACCCATTTCATCTTCCAGAACCCTTCCCGCTGACTCCGGTCCGGTGTCCCAGGCTGGTAACCCTCTTGCTGGCTCCCAGCTCCAAAGCACCACAGAAACTTGTCTCAGGAGTGGAGAGGAAAATTCCCCTTTAGGGAGAGCCTTCCCTACCATAATGGAGAAGTTCTCCTAGCCTTTTGCCTCCATGGAAAACCTCTCTGGTACCACTCCTACTCTCCTCCCCAGGGGCAATCTCCTGGGGTTTGGTTCCCTTCCCTCTCTGCAATCTACTGGAGATTACCTTGGGCTCCACCAGCGGACTGTCACCTACCTCTGAGCCTCCCTTGGACTAAACCAGGGGTGGGGAACCTTTTATGTCCTGTGGGCCACACTGAATAGTACAAGCTCCGAGGGCCACATAGATGTTGGGGCGGGGGTGCTTAACAGGTGTATTCAAAAAAGGAGGGCCCATATCATGGATCTATGCTATGGATCTATCCCCTAGGCTTGTGTGCATGCCCTCCTCTCTGCTCCATTATCCTGAGCTCAGTTTTTCAGTGCTTGGGGGTAGAGACTGGATCCAGGAGCCAGATCCAGACCCTGGAAAGGGGCCACATAAAAGCTTGCCAAGGGCCACATTTGGTCCCCCGGCCTGAGGTTGCCCACCCCTGTACTAAACACTAGTTTCACTGTCAAGACATTAAGTGCTGCTGTAGAATGGGCAAGAAAGAATGCTTGTAATGACAAGACGTCCATCTATTTCAGCAGATTCGAGAACAGTCCAGAATGTGCAAATAATTGGTACAAAGATGAGGCTCAGCTGTTATCACCAAAGTTGGAGGTAAGGGGTTATATTCTGATCTCAATAACAAAGTACCTCCAGCACTGAAATTTAAAATGACAATTCACGCTACAGAACAACCCGCCACAAGCAATATGCCAGTGAGGTTAATCTGTGAAATGTTTTTAGATAATGAATTTCACTGATTCAAAATTTAAATAATCCTATTTACATCCCAGATGATTGCTCAGATGGGCATTTGAAATTGGTTTACCTTCTTCACCATTGTTTCCCCCACCCACCCCTAATCCATTGGTGAACTTCTCTTTCTGAGCTTTCCTCTCCTTTAATTGTCTGGTCATTCAACCATACCTTCTGATAATTAAACCAGTTAATAAAGTAAAGCAATCTAAATGTGAAAAAAAATTGGAACTCCTTCTCTTAATATGTAAAAGCATTCCTTTTTGATGGACTTGCAGCTACGTCAGTAAAACAAAGCTAGTGTTTAAAAAGACAAAGATGTTATTTTAGGAATGCATCACCATGATGCATCGATGAAGATGGGGGTTTAACACACACCGTATGGTCCCGGTTGCCCTGCATGGGCCAGTGCCGAACCCCGTCTGTTCCGGGCCCATCAGTTTTGGACCCAGTTCAAAACCCAACAAGCTTGGCAGATGGGCCAGAAATGTGGGCCTGGAAGGAAGCTGGCCCGTGGTGTAGTACAACTCCCTGCTCTAAGACAGGATGTCCACGTACCCCAGTGTACCTCAAAAAGATGCTTGTCCAGCTGGGGAGATTCTACAACTTATGTCAGTCTATTCTATTGTCCAATTGTTCTTTATCTGATAGGCCAGGGGTGGCCAAGAGATAGATCATGATCCACTAGTAAATCACAAGTCATTCTCCAGTAGATCAGGGAGTGGGGAAGCCTCTGAGGGTGCCCCAGGGAGTGTCTCCAAGGTGGAGATGGGCTAGGAGGGTGCCTCCAGTGCAGCAGGGAAAGCTGTCTCTGAGGGGAGTGCTACTCTCTATTCCTGAGACCAGTTGCTGATATTTATTTCTTCAATTTTTATTTCTTCAAACTTATATCCCGCCCCCTCCTGCAATGCAGCTCGGGGCGGCTTACAACAATAAAAAACAGTTAAAAACAGTTAAAATATAAATATAAATATAAAAACATCAAAACAGGGTTAGGAACAATAAATAACTAAATAGGCAGGGGATTAAA
>QEPC01011901.1:22812874-22825111 GCA_003113815.1 Sphenodon punctatus | reverse complement strand
CAACACCACCTCCGAGGCCAGCTCCGCTAGAGCGGCAAGGGATGCCGCCGGGCAGGAAGGGGCCCGGTACACCAGCAGCACCCCTAGCTTGTCCCCCGCCAAATCGATCACCACGTGCAGAGCCTCTACACCCATAATCTCCCGCACTGGATACCTCCTAACAGGCCAGTCTTCCCTAAAAATAATAGCTACGCCCCCTCCCCGGCCGCCCATGCGGGGCTGGTGCTGCACGGCATACCCATATATGCTGTGGAGCCGGGAGAAGGGGTTCAGGCCTGGAGTTTCAGAGCCAGTGAGAGGGATCCTGGTAGATGACATGAGGTTGAGGCCTGGATGAAGTGGGTCACGTGCCCCATAAGTCTGACCAACTGTGTGATAGACAAAACTGATAAAATGATGTCTTCCACTGGACCAGTCTCCATTGGTGTCTTTGTACTAGCTTTTGAGATTTGTAGATAGCTTCTTCAAACGTATCAACAGAACAGGCCTGAAAGATAATTTTTCTCCCCGTTCTGATTCCATTGGAACTGGGCATTACATCCGATCTGATTAGAAATCTGAACGATCCATCGGTCCGAGCATTTGTTCTGATTTCTAACAGACCAGATTAAAAACAGCCATTAGTGCATGCCCAAATCGGCCCCATCGTCATTTTGCATATCAGCAAATTGCAATTTTTTTCCTGCCCCCTAATTGGGAATCCGATTGGAATTCCAGTTGAAAAATGGGGCAACTGTTTCATTTTCTTAGAAATGTTCTGCAAAAACAGAAAAGTTATTTTGACCCACCCCTACAACAGAATTTGGTCCAGTCAAAGATTTCACTTCATCTATTTTGTCTCTGTCGTATACTGGGACTAAGATAACCACAGCACTCTAAACAACCTCTGTGGCATCAGCTTTTTGTATTCATTTTTTGATCCTCTTTACATGTCCTTGTGCTTTCCTACTGGAAAGTGCTAAAAGAGCTCAATCTTCATTCAGTACCGAGAGAAATGTTGTGCCTACTTTGACATTTTCAATGATAAAAGCACATTCATTTAATCAAGGACTCTGGGTTCACTGCTGAGTAAATCAAATCACAATATGCTGAATCAAAGAAAGGCAGCCGTGAAATAAGCAGAAATAAAACCCAGGACCAACTTGCCATATTCAACTCAAATAGGCCTTTTGTGATGGAGGGGAGTAATGACTCACCAGAAATTATTTCCTTTTTTTCAGTACTTACACTCTGCTAGCTGTTGAATTTATTTTAACAAGCGAATGCCATAGTCCTTCCAAGATTGTATCTGATGTGACCAGTCAACCACAGTAAGAGACATGCTGGCTGTTCCAGTGTTCAAGCTCAATCCTTTTCAATACGAGACCTGCTTTAATCCACCCTGGGCCTCTGTGGTGTTTCTAAATGAGATCAGAGATAGCTTTGTTGATTCTCTGTCTTGCATTGTTATTCCCTAGAGGCAGACGGCCTATCGCATGGTGGCCGCAGAACCGACAGTTGTTCTCTTTTGCAACGGATAGGAAAAATAAAGGACACTTTAGTGTGGAAGCTTTTTTTGGACATATAAAATGATGACTTATGTCTTTGCATGGAAGGGTCTTTTTTTACCTCACATAAGGTAAAGTCTTGCTTTACCGACATAATTTCAGCCCTGCTGAAAGATGGCTTGCAACAGACTTCCAGACTGTGCTGACGATGAGGTATTGATTGGTCTTGACTAGTCAGGAGATTAGAAAGAGAGGAATGATTAATCTTTGTCAGCAGAATGTGAAACACACACAGTTTCCCTTAGAAACAATCTTGTTCGTTTTCTCAGAATGCCACAAAGAAAACATGTGTTTTACTGTAATGTCTTGGAATCCTTCCTCAACCCTCCACCCCTCTTTGCTCTCCCAAGTAACTTAAACTTGTTACTATAAACTACTTTTAGTCATGCTAAACCAAGAGCACATTGTTCTCATAATAATAAAGTCATGAGTTAAGCTCAGGGGAATTAATCTCCTTGTCCAACTGAAGCTTGTCTATTTGGCAAGGGGCGCATCAAACTATACCCTGCATGAAAGATGGTGACAAAGTAGTTGTAGACAAAAAAGATCTCTTTTATTGGACCAACTTTTGTTGGTGAGAATAGGTGAGCTTTTGAGCTTTGAAGGACTCTTCATTGGGTGATGGGCAGGCCGGAACTAAAAATACGCAACTACTCATTACGTATTTGTGGGGCCAACATGGCCAACACATCTTTCACATCCTCTCTCTACACTTCATTAAAGAGTACTCATGCAGAGAAATCCAACTAGGCTGAAACCAACTGTCACAAGACATAATATCAACCAGTTGTGTTAATATAAAGTTTATGATGCTATCTTTTAGATTCAGGTTTATAAAAAACAAACCAGACATGCAGGTGGTAAGGGCAAGGGGCACCTTCACCTCGCCCCGGGGTGGAACATCGCAGGCGACATGGCCAGGGCTGCGTTCAGGGCACAGAACAAACTTGCCTGGGACCATGGTGGTTGTTGTGCTCCCCATCCTACCTGGGCCATGTGGGCAGCAGGACAGGTCTCCAAACATGCGGGCAGGCTGCCGCCTCTGCCTGGGCCCACTGTGGTCTGCATGGGCAGCCCTGAGCCTGGGCTGTGACCTTCGACTGTCTGCCATCACTCCCCAGGGCAATCCCGGGTCAACACTTGGCGGTGTGTTTTTACATGTGCTGGCAGGGCCTAGGCCAAAATGGGCCCCAGCGGGCCAAAGTCATGACTGTTTTTACCCATAGCACTGGAAGGGGCCTCAAGGGCCATCTTGTTTAACCTTCTGCACCAACGCACCGTTCACCACATCTAAGCCTACCACCAAATCATTGTTGCCAAGTCCTTGATTAGGCACTTAACAAAGAACAATAACAAACAAACAATAATAATAATATAATAAATAAATAATCATTTATTTTATTTGCCCCTCCATCAAATGGCACCTGGAGTACTTAACAACATTTAAAATACAAGAAAACACCATATATAAAATCAGCTGAAAACAATTTAAAAGAGGAAGGTAAAAAGGGGAGGAAAAAGCACATGAAGGGAAACCAGCAATGAATCCCCAAAAAAGCTTCTGGAAAACAAAAAGTTGTCAGATGCTTTTTGAAGGTGAAGAGGGAGGAACTGAGGGTGAAAACAGAAGTGATGTGGACCCGCTATGGCCCTCCTGGGCTGGGGACTCACTGTCACGTGAATTTCTTGGTCACCAGATGTGGTCCTGATGCTGCAATGGCCTGGGTAGGCGGCTGTCCTGGATGTGATCCACAGTCTGGGACAAGAGTCGCTCAGGCGAACTAACGCAAGCCATAGTGGGACCGTGTGTCTGTTCCTGCCACCATCCACTACCGGGAATCAGGGTTTGCCGTGGCCTGGAGCCATGGCTACCCAGGATTGACCACCATGGCTGCCTGAAATGGAGGGGGTGGGGTACTGAGGGCATGCCAGGAGAAGGGCCACCTGGATGCCGTGCATTTGTCCTAGATGGTGTGGGAGTGCTCGCCGGCTGGCCTGGCCAGCCACATGTCCATTCAGTGCCCTGACATGACCCAGTCAGGGGCTGTGTAACTGGAGTGCCGGCTGCATGTTTTCAAAACTTTTCACCCTGGGATGGACTTCTGGAGAGAGCAAGTTCCACGCTGAAGGGCTGGCCACAGCAAAGACCCAATTGCCCACCAACCAAAGCTGCAATGGTGGGATTCCCCCAACAGCAGATGGTATCTGAGCAGAGAGTGCCATTACGACAAGATTCCAGGAGCAGGTCTTGAGTATAGCCAGCACCTGTGCTCTTCAGGGACTTAAAAACCAGCAATGCAATTTTGAAATCAATCTGCTGCTCTGCGGTTATCCAATGAAAGAATGCAGGACGGACGTAATATGATCACAGCAGCTCAAACCAGTATGGAGCCGCGCTGCTGCATTCTGAACAAGCTGCAAGCGATGGAGCAGCACTGCTGGAAGCCCATAGAAGAGGGAATTACAAAAATCAAGCCTCATGGTCACCAGGGAATGGACCATTGTGAGAAGGTCAGCCTAGGATAAGGATGGATGTAGCTTCCACATATTGAGCAGCTGGAAAAGGCATAAATATAGAAATATGGTTTGCTTTTCAAAGTTTGGGACATCTCATGTTCCACAACAAGCTTTTGGCTGCAATAAATACTCATGAGGTCCTTTGTAGACCGGATAGTCCTCTCATTTGATTCAGGCATCTTGCCTTTCAGTATCTGGAGTGCTTCATGCCAGATTTGTATGACTCCCTCCCTCCTAGAGCTGAAACAAGTACGAGCAAAAACAAGTACAATAATTCATTGAATTTCCAGTACCCAAATTGACCAGCAACAATTGGTAACTGATTAGTGCCCAATGTGGGTATCTGATGTCCTAGAAAACCAACTTCAGGTCTCAATTTTTATTTTTTTTGTCCCAAATCTTTGGTTGTCCATCCCAATTTATTGATCGGTAACCAGAATAAATCAGTAATGGAAGTTGCCATTTCCCCCTGGAGTACTTAGTACCTGATCGGCGGTTGGGTAGCCTGTCAGGTACCCAATACAGTACTCAAAAATGCAGATATTACCTGTGGGTACTAAATTAGCTACCCGTTTCAGTGCTACTCCCTTCTCAAGTCATGCTGTGCAGTCAAAAATCTGGCCGTGTGTGTGGTCATTGGCTTTCATTTGTATAAACACTTTGTATAGGGTCATGAAATTTCTGGTCCCTGGTCACTTAATCTGTTTTTGTGTGGGAGGGCTCCAGTTAGAGCGATTAGTCGTTAATAAAATTACATGTGAAATGGTTGTAATGATGAATCATCTTTCCGCACTATCTTGGCCTTTTAAAGCTCTGTTAAAAAAAATATCTTGCATTGCTTTTGAAACGTGGCACAGATCCCTAAAATCTGATTTGTAAAATACCACTCCTGCTCTTGGAAGGGAAAAGCTCTTCCCTCGTTAGCTTGTTTATTCCACTGAAATACTACAGAGAAATTAAATTTAACCATACTGAACTGTAACCTCCTTTCCTGTTGTTTTGGACCTGCAACGTGAGTCAAGGATTTTAAAATACTGTAAGTGAAATAGGATTTCCAGATCAAAATTTACAAAATACGTACCCATTCTGGAGCTAGGTTGTTCTGCCCTATGGAGCTTTTGCTATTTGGAAGTCTTGGCTCTACCTTTAAATGCAGAACATCTAGCAACCCTAATTCATGAGAGAGAAGGCATATCTAGTGTTTGCGCCGCAGACACATTGTTCGTTTTCATTACCTTGTTCGTTGGCATATCTAGGTTCCATTTGGAACCGGAGGCATTGACATAAGACTCCTCTTGTGGCCCTTCTGTCCAAATCCTGATCAGCAAGTCCTACACAGTGCTGAATCAAACACAGCTGTTCTCAAGTCGATGGGAAATCCAATCGTTTTGGAAACATTGCTGAATGTATGGTAGAATGTTTGAGTCTGGGACACATTTTGCAATACCCTTGCTTTTGGGATTGTAGATGGTGATTTAATGCAACTTCCGCAAAAAAAAAATTGTCCTTTCCATATTTCCTAGTGCTTCCTGTCATTTTTAATACCTTTGTCCATCCTTTGCTAGTACGTTTGGTATCTTCTCAGTATTTTCGGGTCCTGATGTCGTTGATATCTCGGCTTCTGTCCCGGTGTCTTTTTCACCTGCAAATGCTCTTTTCCCAGTTGGCGGAGGAAGGAGAAGGAGGCTGTGCCTGCTGCATGTGATATGTCTGTACCTGCCTCCTTCTCCTGCCGGGGGAGGGCAGTTCCAATGCCCTGAGGACCCCATGAGCAGCTGCGCACAAAGTGCACATTGTGCCCTGCGGAAACTGTGCACATGCATGCGTGAGGGGATCTGCGAAGCGTTGGATCATGGCCAACGTGATGAAAATGCCAGCATGTACCCAAAATACAAGAAAGTACTGAATGTACCTACTAATCAGCATTCCGTATTGGGGAACAAACAAAGGTGGTGGCGGAAGGGAAAACCTGTAAGTTTCTGCATCACAAAAGTAGTGGTTTTAGATGAAAACCACATTCATGGTGGATCGGCCTTTCAGCTCCAGTCCTGGACATCTCTAAAAAGGAGGTTGTTTTCTTGTAAAGGATCAATCTGGAAAAGACCCATTCACAAAAGCTAGGAACCACTACTGTGCTAATATGGGATACATTAAGACTTAATGATTAAATAAGTGCAATAAATGGAGTACCAGAAACATCCCAGTTTATAGTGGGATCACAGAATTGCAGTTGGAAAGGGACTCTAAGGGTGCAGCCACATGAAATGCATTGGGCAGGCTACCATGCCTTTGGCAGCCTCGGGTGCTTTTACCCAGATTGCACCCATGCCTCTGCTCCACCTCACACCTGAGTGGCACATCTGTTCAAAGGCAGTCTGCCGTATGTGCCGGCAGAGCAGGTAATGCCTCTCAGCTCCAGCCCAGCTAGCAGTGCTCTGGGACATCCCGGAGCCCTGCTAGTGAAGCAGGCCACCCAATCCTGGGGCACTGTCTGGAGGCGGAGCAGCAGCATGTCTATTCAGCATATGGCCACTGCGGCTCCACTCCTAGCCAGGAGTTACCCTGGGCAATACCATAAAACTGTGGGTGGCAGCCTAGACCAGTGGCTGATCTGCCTGCAGCTCTATGGTGTGAGGGAGGGGAGTGGTAATGGCAGACCCTAGGCCTTGGCAGTACTGGATCCATTTAAAATGGGCTCAGGGGTGGCTGCAAGCGGACAGATGTGGAGGTGCACTCCTAACTTGCTTCAGGGTTGAACACCCCCACATCTGTCTAAAGATGCCCCTTAACCCATTCTGGTGTGTCCGGCGACTGCCAGATGCTCCCCCTGCCACATGGCAGGTCAAGCAGCATCCTCAGAAAAAGGTGAAGGACGTCTTGTGTAGCAGCCTTACCCAAAATGGGGTAAGGCTTCCCAAGGTGTGGTTGCCTGTATGCCCGGGCCACTTCTGCTCTGCTGCGTGGTAAAGTCCAGGGCAGGGCTGTGAGCAGCAGGTGCAGTCGCCTGTCGCGCACGGCTATATCACGGCCAAGGGAAGGATTTTGGTTGGGACAGTGGAGGAAGTTGGGGAAGGTGCAGGTTCCCACTCATGTGGGTGGCACCTTGACCTGCATCGGACATGGTGGGAGACCTCACAAAGGCCCACCCACCCAGCTGCTCCACGGAGGGATGACTGTTTGGCCAGATTTCCGCACTGGCCCCGCAGTGTGGCAGATGCCCTTGTCTTCCATGGGACCATGCCAGCATTGGGACCTCCACAGTGCCGGTGGTGTGGCTTCACACTAAGGGTCATCTAGTCCAACCCTGTGCTCCAAGGCAGGATAACCTCTGCCAACAGCATTGTAGCAAGGAAGGTACTTGTCCAGTTGGTTTTGAAAACATCCAAGGAAGTAGATTCCCCAACTTCCCTGGGTAACTTATTCCAGTGCACATTTCTTATGGTTAGGAAGTTTTCCTTAATACCAAACTGAAATCTACAGTGCTGCATTTTTAGCCCATCCCCTCTTGTTCTCTCTTCTGTGACAGTGATGAGCAAATGTTTGCCGTCTTTTTTAGATATTTTGAAAATCGCTCTCATGTCCCACTCCCCTCCTTAGTCTCCATTTCTTTAGCTGAACACAACCGGTTCTTCCAGATTTTCCTCATAGGACTTGTCTTCCAGCCCTTGTGGCATCTTAAATGCTCTCCTTTGAATCTCCACCAATTTGTCAACATCCTACTTGAAGAGTGGTGCCCCAATCTGAACACAATATCCCAGGTGAAGCTTCAGCAGTGCCAAAGAAAGCAGCATCCCCACTTCATGGGTTTTGGATATGACTAGAAATAAAATGAGTACAAAAATGAGTAAACCCATCACATTTTCAAAGCTCGACCCTCCCACCTTCGACTATTAACCAGTGTCTGATTTGTACATTATGGTTTGCCTGATGTTCCAATTTTCCTACTTCTAGTCCCAGAATACCAACTTCTGGCATGAATGTTTTGTTTTTGTCCCAATTTTTAGAGTTACCATTCTGTTTTTCATTATTTTTCCATATTGCTTTACCAATTGGTAATTGGTAACAATATACCCCCAAAATTGGGAACATCAGGTACCTGGTCGATACTTGGGTTGCCCATTTTTATTTATTTATTTATTTATTTATTTAATTAATCACATTTATACCCCGCCCCTCCTGAAACAGCTCGGTAACAGCCCATGAGGTAAATAATGCAGTATTCAAAATTGTAGGTATTACACATAGTTTCTTCTTTAGATACGGCACACTTTGACTGATGCAGTGTCAAGGAGGGTTAATTTTGCTTTCTATGCAGAAGAGGCCAAGATGGTCGAACTCCTCAGTGTAGCCACAAAAGAGATGGACAAATAACGATGACTCGTTCTCACATGGTGGTTGCCAATGGCAGTGTGACAAGAATTCTTTACCTCAGTCTCAGAGTAGACCAGCCACCTCCCTCTAGATGGTAGGTGGATGACATCTGCACCCTTACATTGACCTTGGGGAAAGCAGGATCCAGAATGTAGCAATTTTGCCTCCTAATACAGTTCATCTAGCAATGGTCCTCCCAGTTTCATGGCTGAACTCTTTCATTTTGGATTGGTAGCTATTGTTTTTCAATCTAAAGATCTTGCCTAGAGATCCAACCAGTTCTCTTGCTTGTTTGGGGAGTATGAGACAGGAGAGCAAACTGAGCCAGACGGATACCATGGGACTATTTCTTCATCTACTGACCAAAATACAAAGGTAATGTCTTCTGATCACCAGGGAGGTGCTTAATTATCAGCTACGTGCACAGTGAACAGATCTTTGTAGAGGGCCAGAGACAGGACTATTAAATTGGATGTCTTCAGAGAAGTAATTAGTCTGATTAATGAAATGCTTTATACCAGATATGGGCAAGATTAGAACAATAGTCTCACCCAAAATTTGGGATAGAATTCCAAGTGCCAGATCAGTACCCAACTATCATAATAGGTACCCAAGCTACCGGGTTCTGTTTTGCCGACTTTCCATTTAACTAATTGAGTATGTTTCTAAATGCACCTAACCATTTTCCTGTCTCTGAAAGTGGTGTTAAATGGAAAATTGGCAACAGAAAAACAGAAATTTGGTAATGAGAACATTTCAGATAACTAACTCATTGGGCACTAAAATGGTACTATTGAATGCCCAATCCACCTGAAACAGGTCAGGTACCACAATTTTGTTAGGTATGCCCATTTTGGCAGATGCCTGTTTTTAGCTCCACTCCTGCTGAGAAACTGCAAGCAATGGGGTTAATTAGAAGGGGAATGAGAAGAGGGGTTGAGTGAGTAGAAATATTTCAGGCCTTGAGGAAATTGCATACAGTAATAGGCAGGAAAATCCTTCAGCTACTTTGGTTTCAGCATGTGCAGCTCGGGTCAAAGAATGGAAGATCTGGATGTAGGAGATTAAACACATGGGGTACTGATTTGCCCCTAGAACTGAAGTGAGTATCTGCAAAAATGAGTATATTCATCAAATTTCTTGTACCTGAATCGATCAGAATATTTCTGGTACTTTTTGGTTCCTGAACCGGTTTTCGATCTGAAATACCAAAATACTGACAAATGGTATACTGAAATATTGATAAGCAGTATACCAAAGAAAATATATTTTGTCCCAGATTTGGGGATTTTGGGGAGTAGTTTTAGTATTTTGGTATACTAGTTGTCAGTATTTTGGTATCCTGAGTTCCCAAATGGTATTTGGGTACCAATTCAGATACCTGGAACATACCCCAAAATGCAAGTATTAACACTGGTATGTCTTTCAGCTCTACAAGATTAATCTTCTTTGTTGTTCTATCTTTGCTGTCTACAGGTTTCTCCCAGAACTCTGATTATTGTGTTTCCTCATGCGCGTGCTTCCTCCTACCCCAGTCTGTGTCTGGAAAAGCTGTAGCTCTGAAGTGCAGTAACTATTGCACACTGAAGATAAACATGTTATTTATTCTGCTCACTGAGAACCACTTGATTGCAGCAGATGCTTAAAAGAATTGTCTTGTGCAGGAATTAGTTGAGTGAAGACTGAATAGCAAGAAGAAAAAGTCCAACAAGAAGGCTGGGTGTAAAATCTATTCCTCTTAACCGGTGGCTATCTAGTTGCTGCTCACTGGGGCAGCCTGAAATTCTCACTCACTCACTTTGCCCTGTAGCGCACCTGACATAAAGTTGAAATAGCTAATTCGGTACATGTGGATAATTCCCACATTTTCGATTACCATGTTGGGTAATTTATGGCTATTCAATTACTGATCGGGACTCAGTTAACCCCCAAAATCGGTAATTTCTGGTACCGATTTTTCAATTTACTTAAACTGAGATGGAAAACTGAAAAATTGGTACCAGAAGTTGACAATCCAAGACACTGAATACCCAAATAGTGTCATAATTGGATTCTAATTAGTGCCACAGGGCACTGCCCCGTTAGGGAGCCCAGGAGCCATGGAGCCACGGCTGTGGCTGCCACCAAGCATGCCGACTCCGGTAAGCAGGTCTGGCCTGCACAGGGTCCGTACTACTGGGAGGGTCGGTACAAGGCCCACCTTCATAGGGGTTGCTCCACGTTACGTGTTATGCTCATGCGGGGCACAGGAGGCTCCCTGGGTGACCATTGTGCCTGCAGTGCATGGGCCCCGGCGTGGGACAGAGATAGGTGCACATGACGATCACTTACCCCATTTTTGTTCCTCCTTGCAGGGGCCGTCAGCGGAGGCCAGGATGGAGTGGCCAGTGGATGACGGGGGGGGAGGGGGTGTCCAGTCAGCGATCCCTGTGGTAAGCTGCGGCTAGGGCTCACCGGCCTGCGAGCCCCGGTGGTGCAGCCAAGAGGGGGTGTGGGTGCCCCCAAAGTTAACTACCCCCTCCCATTGTATGCACCCCCCACCAATAAAGATCTGTTGAACGTACACCTTGCCATCGCTTCCTCTGTCCCAGGACAGGTGGTGGGGAGGGGAATCCCACGGGGGACTCGGAGGGGGGGTGTTCCATGGCGGGCAGCCGCCGGGGCCAGGACCCAGCCCGGTGAGGCAGTTGCCAGTTGCGGTGACTGGAACAGGTGGAGACAGATCTGTCACTGGCGGGCTGGCAAGGGGCGCCAGGCAGGGCACCACAGGGCCCAAGCACCCCATGGCAGACAGCGAAGGGAGTGCGCATGCAACCTGGCAGCCCCCGGTACCCAGTCTCTGAACCCCCGTTGCCCACACACGGCAAGGAGGCAGGGCTTCGGTTCACAGGTACTACCCAGCATTATTGAAGGGGTTCACAGGACTATGGACATGGGTGTGGGTCGGGTGCTGCCCGGTGTTCGACTGCCTGGGCAACGATGCAGCAGCAGATGGCGTCCCTATTCTCCTCTGAGATGCGCCAGAACACCCCTCCCTGGGCATGTGGGTACAGGGACATGGGGCCGGCCCTGTGCACTGGTGGTGGGTTGTCCAAGGCAGCGTCTCCTGTCTCACATACATTGTGCAGGATGCACACTGCCAGGAGGAGGATGGGGAAGTGGTCCAGGTCGAATTGGCTCCTGTTCTTCAGGAGGCACCAATAAATCTTCAGGAGTCAGAAGGCCCACTCCACCATGCTGCGTGTGGACGACAAGCGCTCATTGAACAGGCGGTGGCCAGGGTTGCGCACCACTGGATAGGCCCTCATGAGTCACAGGCTGAGCGGGTAGGCAGGGTCTGCTATTAAAACAGGGGCCATGGGAACCCCCGCTATCGCACGGTACAGATTGGGGGCGATCTCCCCGTCGAACATTAGTGCATAGACGGGGGAGGCACACAGGATACACGCATTGTGGCTCCTCCTCGACTGGCCTGTGTACACATCTACAAACAGGTCCCTATGATCCACCATGGCCTGCAGATTGATGGAGAAGGCCATCACATCATGGAGGGCCCTGTTCATGATGGCGGTGCCCACCCTGAACTGCTCCTACAGGAATTAGGCGTGGCCAGCCACCACACTGCCATGGCCACACGCATCCCTTGTGGCACCCACCCTATTCAACATCTTTCTTAATGATCTTCCTCCCCGCTTGGATGAGGCTGATTCTCACCCACCGCAGATCGGGAACAGAGGGGTAGCATCCTTGCTTTATGCGGATGACACCGTTCTTATTTCCAGGTCACTGGTGGGTTTGAGGC
>QEPC01011901.1:22769868-22809397 GCA_003113815.1 Sphenodon punctatus | reverse complement strand
CCCCCCACCGTGCTGCTGATCAGGCTGTGTGTTGCCATCTGATTTGCTGCTGACTGCCGCATGGTTCACTGGACCCCATCACCCCCTCTGGGTGACCGCTGCTCATTCCCTTTGGAGCTTCCCTGGTGCCCTCACCCACTATCCGTGGGCACACCAGTGCCCTTCCATTGTGCTTATCTTGCCCAGCCATGGGCCCACCTGCACCTCCCTGCTCTGCCTCCCACTGCTTGGGGGATCCCATTCCCCAGACACCAGAAAAATGCTGTTCTGTGATGGTCTGTCCTGCCTTGCTTCTCTTGCTGCTGTGGTGGCTGAATACCCCCTCCCCTTGGCAACCTTCCTGCCCCCATCTGTGTGGTTGTGTGCAGGGGATGTGCTTGGTGTGTACTGGTGGCCTCCAGACCTGGGTGTGTGTGCCGGTTGTATGGTGTATGTTCCCCTGGCAGCTTCCCAGCTGGACGATGCTGCCTGGTCTTGCTCAAGGGGTGGTATTGGCGGTGGGCAGTTGGCAGGGCACTCCCTGGACTCGCCTGTGCATTGGTGTGGCCCTGCACCTCCCCTCCCCTCCCCTCTGCTGCCGCCCCCTGTTGGTGTGGGCCATCTGTGGTGGTGGCAATGGATGGGTGGTGGCACCATGGGCACTGGGCGACTGAGCATGAGTAGGGGTTGTGCTGGCCCTGGGCTTTGGCCCCTCCAATCCCCCTTCATGCTGGGGTCTGGGTGCTCTTCTGGGTGGTGGCTGTCAGCATGTGGGGTGTTGCTGCCCCCGGCCCTCCAAGGGCCTGTTGGTGCAGGCATTCCCCATTGCCCTGTCCCATCTCTCCTGCAGCTACTGTTGTCATGCTGCTGGTGATCTTGCACCTGAGCGCGATGGTGCAGCAGCTGGAGTGGGTGGTGTGGGGCATGTGGGTGGTGGGGTGGCTGTTCAATGGCATCTGTGAGTGTGCTGTCTGCTTGCTGGGCCCTCTGCCTGTGTCCCTCTGTGGGGGGTTCTGTTCCTTGTTGCCCGGGGCCAGCTCTGATGGCTTTCTCCTCTCCCTCTGTCCCATTCAGTGCAAGCCATGATCACGGAGTGGACCCAGGAGCAGGGGGAATTGTTGGAGCACCTCCTGCACATCCTGGAGCTGCTGCACTGGCTGGACCAGACGCAGGCTGAGCGCTGGTGCCGGGCTCGGGGTCGCTGTCCCTATTGACTGGGTGTTGTCCCGGATCTGCTGCTGCTGGCGCTGCCCCCCCTTCTGTTGCCCCATCCCCCTTTCCTGGCCTGTTGTTGTTGCCCCCTGTTGCTGGTTCCCCCTTTCATTAAAGGTGTTTGTGTTCCTTCCAGGTGTGTCCGTGTTGTGCTTTGCTTTGACCGCTTCCATTGTGCAGGTACCTATGGGGGGGTGTTGTGCGGTTGCCTGTGTTGTGTGAGTGCCTTTCCCTCCTGGCCCCCCGTGGGCCCGTCCCTGTGTGCTTCTGTTGCCTGCTATGTGTGGGCCACTCTGCTGTGTGTGTGGGGGGGGGCTAGCGCCAGGCTGTCCGGGCTCTGTGCTGGGGCTGTGTGGAGCCAGCTCCTTTGTAGCAGCTGTCATCCCATCTCCCTCCAACCCCACCTGCGCGGGTCCTGGCAGCTCAGGGGCAAGGCCGCATTGCATGGCTTTGTTTGCCCTCGGTCGGCCATGTTGTGCCATCACTGTGCTGGGCAGGGATTCCCCGCCAGTCCAGGCTGTCCGTGTACTTGCATGGGTGTTTGCTGGGTGCTTCCTGGGATGGGTGTTTGGCTGCTTGGTGTTTGCAAACCCCTCCCCTTTCCTTCCCACAACCCCCTGTGGCACTGTCTGTGTAACTGTCTCTCTGCTCAGCCCCGCCGTATGTTCGCTGGGTGTGCTCACCCACCCATCCACACCCGTCTCCATCCATCGGCGCTGCTGCATCATCCGTGTAAAAACGGCCATACATGTATTGCAGGCACCCGTAGAGCACACCTGCAGCTCTGCAACATGTATAATAACATGTAACACCCATTGTATCAGTGTTAAGAGTATCTGTGTGAAAAGGGCCATAGTGAAACTATACTGTAGTTTTAAAGTTATCCAAAAGCTCCAAGAACCTAAATACAGGTCTGAGGTGTTATGAGCATTTTGCATGTTAGCTTATAAAAGAAACATTTCATGCAGGTAAGGTTTCTGGAAGAGGTTTTCCCAAGATGCCTCAGGGAACTAGATTACCAGCACTCCGTGACTTTCCGTTCCTCTAAGTACCTCTGAAAGTGTCAGTCTGTTTCCTTGATAGTCACATATCACTACACTCCACATAAAGAATTTTATAAACCAACATAAAAGGAATGCTCCCTCCCCCCCTGAGACTTCATAGTTGAAGTAGAAATCATCTAGATAAAGGGTAGAGAGTGGGATGCCACCAGAAAAAAGTCACAGAGGTAAGTACGTCTCTTGTCAGCTCCAAAACACAGCTTGTAAATGTAGGGTAAGCTTCTGTAACCCGTGTGTTTTAAATTCCACAAGTAGAGAGTGTCTGGTAGTAGAAGAAGCTAGTGAATGTGGGGTCTCAAAGGAAGCACAATGATTTAGACCCCTGGATTGTGCTGAATTTCCATGAAAGTTGAACACTCTATAAAGGCTCTTTTGAAAATCTTATCAATCATCATCATCATCATCATCATATTTTATAGCATCCCCACCAAATGGTGTTTGGAGAATTTCACAGCATAAACATATGATAAACATAAAATTCAATTAAAACATAAATCTATTTAAAAACAATTTTAAAGTTTGAGTTAGAGAGGAAGAAAAATTAATATTAAGGTGAACCAGCAGTGGATCCTCAAAGCACTGGGACAATAAATAATTCTTCAGGCATTTTTAAAAGGTGAAGAGGGAGGAACTGAGACAAATATCTGGAGGGAGAGAGTTTCACGCTGAGGGACCTGCTACAGCAATGCCCGATGGACTATGGGATTGATTATGTAATTCCCTCTTATATAGGCTTCTGGCAGTGCGTCTCCATCACTTGAAGCTTGTTCAGAATGCAGTAGTGTGGCTACTTACTGGTTTGGACAGCTGTGACCAACCAGCATTATCTGCATTGGCTGCCTCTGGAGTGGTGAATTGAATTTGAGACTGCACTGTTGGTTTTCAAGGCCCTGAATGGTCTAGGCTCTGGCTGTAATTAAAACCTCCTGCTTCTTAGAAACCACCTGCTCTTTGGGGATCCCACTGACATAAGGTGAGATGGCAGGATCCCCGAACAGCAGGTGGTTTCTGAGTGCAGAAAATCTTTGCAGTCAGGCTCCAGGAGCAGGAGGTCTTGATTACAGCCAGAAGCTAGACCAGTCACCTGGAACCTCTCAACATGCAGGGGTCCAAGGAAGGTGAGAAGTATGTATCTACTGCTACTAAATATTTATTTATTTATTTATAAATATTTGTTCGTCTCATGCCTACGGCATCTTGGGGTGGCTTACAGCATAAAAACATGCAATAAAATTCATTAAAACAATGTTTTAAAAATACAACCCCGCTCAACATAAAAACTCTTCAAAAATCCCCCCCTCCCCCCTCCGAAGACCTGGGCGAATAGCCAGGTCTTGCAGGCTCACCAAAACACCAACAGACCTGGGGCCAGACAGGCTTCCTCCGGGAGGGAATTCTAGAACCTCGGCCCGGCCATCGAGAATGCCCTCTCCATTGTGGCCCCCCGCTTTACACGAGGGACCTCCAAAAAGGCGCCCCCGGTGGACCGCATGTATCGCTCTGAGGCGCGGAGGGTGAGGCGGTCCCCAAGGTATGAGGGGCCCAGACCGTGTAGGGCTTTATAGATCAACACTAGCACCTTGAATCGGGCTCAGTACGCTATTGGCAGAAGGCGGCCTTAGCCACCATCTCTACCTGATGAACCAGCCCAAGCCCTGAGTCCAACACCACCCCCAGACTCTGAACCTGCTGGGATACAGGAGGGCGGACCCACCCCCCTACCAGGGGAGCCAGTACCTCCCTTTCTCTACCCACCACCATCACCTCCGTCTTATCAGGATTGAGCTTCAGTCTGTTCTGCCACATCCAATCCGTCACGGCCTCCAAACATTGGGAAAGTTTTGAGACAGCAGGCCCTGGGTCAGTTGAAAAGGAGAGGTACAGCTGAGTATCGTCATCATATTGGTGAGCTCTCCCTCAGGGGCTGCACATATACATTAAATAATAGCGGAGACAAGATCGAACCCTGCGGAATGCCACAGGTCAAGGCCCGGGGGCTAGATGTTTCAGCCCCCAGAACCACCTGCTGACTTCTCCCCAAGAGGAATGAGCGGAACCACCCTAGGGCAGTCCCATCTAGACCCCCCAGGTCTTGCAGCCGTCTCAGCAGCAGCCCATGGTCCACGGTATCAAATGCGGCCGAGAGATCTAGCAGGATCAAGAATGTTGAAATAGAGATGTTCCTGTATCTCTGGCCTAAGTGGGGCTGATCAAACCCATGCTCCGTGCATAGCCACACCATTTGCACACACACTGTATGCCCCATGCTGGGGATGTACGTGGTTTGCGCACACATACGTGTGCGTGCCGCTAGTATGCTTCACGTGGTGGTTCCTGGAGCTTGGGATCACCCCCAGTGTCTGCTCTGTCCACTCTGGACTAGGGTTTGCAAAGATGACAAAATGACAGTGGAAGAATTTAATACTCAGCTGTGGTTCTTTCAGGTGGTGTTGGGCAGAAATTAACATTTGCCTGATGGCAGAAAATCTTGAACATGATATTTGCTTGCTAATGAGGGAATGGACAGGGAGAAACCCACCACAGGAATCCTCTTGTGGTATTTCAGTGTTACCAATTAAGAGATTTTATGATCTGAAAATAATCTGATTTCACACATTTCGGCAGCAGTCAAATGTGCAGATTTAGCTATTCTGGGGGAAAGAAGCATATGGATTGACATTATTTGCATACGGCATGGGCCAGATTTTTTTTTTTTCCTTCCCCCACACCATGCTATCTCACACCAGCTACATTTCTGGGGCCTGAAATATCTTCCAGAATGAGAACACTTCCAATGTTACTGTGGTGGTGAACCAATGGGAAATTTTAAGAGGAAAAGTTAGTATCTGAACCGCCAATGGGATTAGCGATATACAATGGTGAGGTCATCATTTAGCCATCCGAACCACTCTTGTAGGGAAGGAGAGATGAAGCAGAACCTACTGTGCATTGGTAGAGATGACAGAAAACTAACCAACCTCATTTTTTTCTCCTTTGGACTGAGTAAACCTGTTGTAAAAAATCAGGGAGACGCAATTAATGTTTATCTCACAAAACCATTTGTAAAGGATCCGACAGGTAGTTATTAAAGGGAGAACTCTCCAAAAGATAAGGTACAAAATTGGGAATGGCAGATCTATAACACATTTCTCTGCTCTTCCCAAGAGTTCCTTTGAGACACTGGGTGGACCACAAGTGGTTTCTTTATATCACTTGTTTCTGGAAACTACTTAGTCCAGAGCAGAGTTTTCAAAGTTAATGTGACTGTTCTGGAATATGTGCTTTTTAGGCATGACTGGATCCAGAAAAGCATCAATTGTGTCACCTCACAGCCCACTCCCTCTCCTGCCATCCCAATACATGAAGTCCTTAGTCCTTGGAAAATGCTGGAAATGACAATGTGTACGTGAAAAGCATTTGTGTAAAATACAGAGGTGTAGAGCCTCAAATACTCCCATTGCATGCCCAACTGGCAGCGAAAAGGCCACGTGTCACACTCCCCTCAAAGGAAGGATCAAGGTCCGGGGGTTTTAGATGGCAGGGAAGCTGCAAGATAATTGCAGCTGGCTGCCATAGGCAGTGGCCACTGTGGCGGGAATATCGGAGCACCCGGCTTAGGTTGCTGGGACAACCAAGCATAAGGGTGCGAATGAGGTCTTGCAAGGGAAGACGGACAGAGCTGGCTTTAAAGGCCAATGTGAGCTCCCAGCCCCAGCTGCGGGTTGGGCACCATTGCAAGTAGCACCTTTTTCAAACAGTGTGGGTGTCGATTGGCTGCCTGTTTTGGGGCTGGGAAGGAATTTTTCCAGAAGCCCCAGATTGGACATGGGGATTCCGGGTTTGTTTTTTTTTGCCTTCCCCCACAGTGCTAAGTTTATTAACTTACTGTTGGCCATTGGCCAGGGTGGTTATTATGCCTTATAGTAAAACATTGTCGCACTCTTTGCAGGGGACCAGTACTGTTATGTAGTTCATTGGTACAGAGTTACATAGTAAACCGGGAGTCATCTCTTTAAGAGATGGGGAAACCATACCTGGGGCAGAAGCAGGGATGGCGACTGCTGGAGTTGTGTCCCTGGGAGGGGTGAAGATCAAGGCAGCAAGGGGGCAGAGGGCCTTTCAGGCACCCGACTCCTTACTCCAGCCCCTAACGGAGAACGTATACCTCCCTTGCACACGCCATGAAACATGGCTGGAAGGGGAGGCTCAGTTTGCTGAGAAATTGGGGGCATGTATTTGAGGACACATTGAGACCAGTTCCCCTGACAGTTATGGTTAACTGCGGCTCTACTGGAAAATTAGGGGCTGGCACTTTGAGAGCATCAAGGTCAGTTCCCCTGATAGTTATGCATAACTGTGTTAATGCTCGTTGTACCAGACTCTAATTGTTGTTGAGAATTACCCCACCTAGCTCATTGATTTGGAATAAAGAGTGTGGCCATTAAAACTCCATATAACTGTTGTACGTGTCTCATTCTGGGATGCGTCGACAATCCCAGAGCCTCGGCCTGTGGAGGCCTGCTTTGATTCTGGAGGGGACTAAACTGAAACAACAACAAATCTGCAACAGCCATTCAGACTTGCAATGCAGGGAGCCTTGGGTCCTGAACGGGATGTTATGTTTAACTGTATGGCCAAGAATAATTACGATGTCGTCTTCCTTTTGCTGATGGGCAAGTGTATGCCTGTCTATCAAACATTCCTATACTCAGAGGAGTCCGCATTAGAGACAATCTTGCGAGATTCTCACAACCCCAGTGAGATCTCATTAGGATTTTTGAGAATTTTACAAGATTCGCGAAAATCTTCCAAAATGCTTTGTGTGTGCGCGCAAAATGGCTACTGCGGCCATTATATGAATGCGCGGGCCCCGGCAGTCATTTTGCGCATTTGCAGAGCAGGTTTGAGTTTTCTCAAAAACCTTGCGAGAGTCTAAACAATCCCCCAATGCTTTCGCATACACAAAATGGCTGCTGCACCCATTCTAAACATGCCTGCCCTCTGGTGGCCATTTGCCACATGCGCAGAAAGTTCTGAGGCTCGTTTTTCAGTGCTTGAGAATCTCGCGAGAATGGCAGCAAGAACATTGATTCTGACAAGATTCTTGACTCGGAAAATATTACGAAGAAGCCCATTCTCAGCAAGGTTTTCGACTGGCTTGAAATCTTGTTTCAGCTGCCTTGCTCAGAGCCCCAGCCTCTCTGGAACTCTAGTCACATTGAGCCCGTGGTGTGATCAGGAGATAGAGGATCTCTCCCATGTCCTTTTCATCTGTCCCCAGTATGTTACACAACGGGAAAGATTATTTCGATTGATTAAATGGCCCAGAGAAGCTTCAGTATTAAGACAGTTAATCTATCTCCTAGGTGACAAAAATAAAAAGATCACACAGGAAGTTGCACTTTTCAGTTATCTGATCAGGAGAAAAAGGGAAAAGCGGTGTAAAAGCTGCTAATCAAGTGAGGGTAGGTTATATGCGCAGTGTTTTTGATCGTATTCGATGTTTATGATTTTTTGTTTATTGTTAAAATTATGGACAAGCTGTGATTCAATATTGCTTTGGACATAGTGTCCTGACTATTTAATTTGTTTTTTTTACTTTGTCATAGTCGATTGGCTAGTACAATAAAGTTTATTACTATTACTCTAGTCACATTGGGTGCAATCCTAGAGGCCCAATTAAACTGCACCTACATGAGGTGCAGTGTATTTACACCAGCACACATGTGTGCATGCACACCTTTCACGCAGCAAGCTGCTAGATGCTATGGTGTGCCCCTGCTGATCTCACACACACACACACACACACACATCCAGAGCCCCCACACACTGCCACCCAGGGAATAGAGCAGGAGCCATGTCTTCTCCATCCCCCAGGCTGCGGGGTGTGTGGGCTCTGAGGGGGTCGCATTGGCAGGGGTGCACTGTTGCGACGACCAGCTTGCTGCACACGTGGGGTGCGTGTGCACATGTGCGCCCGTTCCTGGCCGGGCATTGCACCGGCGGGCAGCATATGCCGCTACTTTACAACGTACCATTCGGTAAATGGTAAATGTGTACCAGATAGGGATGTGTGAACATAACCAAGTTTGGAAATTCAGTTCGGTTTGGTTCAAAAATCGAGTTTGGTTCAGACGTTCAGTTCGGTCAACCGAACTATTCGAGTTCGGTCAAATTCCAAACTTCTGAATCAAGTTCTTACATTCAAAATTGGTGTTTTAAGCTGTTTTTGGCCTTCCGAACTGGTTCGGATTCGACCGAACAGTTCGGTCGAATTTGAGTTCGGTTCGGACGTTCAGTTCAGTCGACTGAACTACTCAAGTTCAGTCCAAACTCCGAACTTCCGAACCATGTTCGCACATCCCTAGTACAAGATCTTGGAAAAATTGGAACAGGACGTTGGGAAAAAATGGTTCTGGAAGTAAAAAAAAATCTGTAGCAGAAGTCAGAAAATTTGGATGAAAAATGTTCAGTTGGTAACTTGGATAGTCTGTCAGGCTACCCAATTAGTACCTGATGTTACCCGGTTGGGATAAGTACAGCAATTCCGATGACTATCCCTTTCTTACGGGTACTTGCTTCATCTCTGAAATTACCCACAGTGGTTCATATGTCTCTAGTTTGTACAGGCTTCAACAAAGCTCTTCCAGGCTTTCTGGATAATTTAGCCTGCTCTGCTTGCACCTTTGTTTGAACCTAGCGAAATTCACATGCACCATCAATGATGCTATGAGAGAGGGACGACACCTTTTCATTCAAAGCTTTCTTTTCAAAACAAATGACAAATCTATTTCACGTCATGTAGACCTTTCTTTTTAATAATGCTCATCATGTTGCTTTTTTGAGACCCCAAACCTCCCATCTGGCCTCAGCGAATCAGCACTGTCTGTTACCTAATAAATCAAACACACTTTTTTAAAAAGTACATCTTAATATAAATAGTTTATTCAGTGCATGGGTGTGTATACAACAAATAGTAAACAACTCTTTTGTACAAGACAGAAAACTGCTTGTACAGAACTAGGTCAGCTTCGGAGCACAGAATCCAACAATGAGTAATGCACAAAATCTTACACATCATGCAACTCTAGGTCAATATTCCAACTTTCTCCCATGCAACAGATATGATGACCTAAATGGAAACCTAACTAAAGATTTAAACAATTTTTTTTTCTCCCAATAGCATGTATATGTTGTTTAGGGGTAACCTGTCCTAACTCTTCCTTCTACACAAAATTCACGTGCCCAGTACAGTGAAAGAAGGACTTTTACAAATAAGACATTTCTTATAAAAAAATTAAGTTACCTTAATTCCACAGTTTTTGACTTTAGAAAAGAAGCCACAACAATAGGGTATTTTTTTATTGTTTTTTTTTAAACATGATACACAAAACGGAATTAAGAGAAATCTACACTGGAGGATACTTTTTTCCTACAGAGTGGGGGTCAGCACAAGACCTGTACCAGAATACTACAAATCTATAAAAATTGATATTTCATTGTGTTTAAAATCACAAGAACACTGTCCGCTTGAGCCTGAGATGCTACTACTCAGTTCCAACCCTGAATTTTTATTATATAATATTATTATTATTTTTAAAGACACAGCTTTAAAGACCCATTGGAGTAAAGAACTCAAAAAGTTGCACTATCCCAAATTAAAGAATACATTTTTTTTTTAAATCAAGCCTTAGATATAAAATGGTAAGCCAAGAAAACAACGGACTTTATATTATCTGTTGTGTTTTGTTTGCCCCTATAAAACATATAAGCATTAAAATTTCCTTTGAAGAGCAAAGGTGGTCTTTTTTTTTTTTTTTTTTTCTTGGTTGGAAAGCAAATTCTTATCAGCAGTGAATGCTGTGAAATGTTTCTGCTTAGTTGTTTTATTTTATTTTCCACAAAGCATAGGTGTGAGAGAGAGATACAGAGAGAGAGAGAGAGAGAGAGAGAAAGATGGACATTGCTTCTCCGAGATTTATTCCACTGTTATGTTATGCTGGCTATCCTTGTGATATGCACAAGCACATTCTACATTATTAGAGTATATCCTTTTTGACAACCAGAAGATCTAATGGCTGATAAACAGGTGACCTATGCAAGTTCAGTGGCTTGTCCTGAACAATTGAACATTTGGATGGTACAACTGCTAGTAAGAATTCAACTGCATCTAGAGGTAAGGTTCCAGTGTCACAGCACTTAACTTGCCTTCAACCTGGCTACGTTGATTCGTTTTGACTCATGGATTTCCCCCCATTTAGAACTCCAGAAACGCTTCTGCTTTTTGTCGGGGTTCCACTTCCAGACCGCGAAAACTCTGTGAGATCGTGGAGAGAAGGTTCTTTGTACATGGCCACTGGAAATCAGAAAGAGAGAGTACATCAGCAATTTCGATTGGGTACCCTTCTTTCGGTTAGTCTCTTACCTCTGTGCTTTTATAAGGAGCTGCCTAACTTAGAGCAATGGTCCATCTTAGCCCCAGTATTATCACAACCTGACATGACAGCAGGGTTTCAAATCCAGCTCTCCAGCGTCTCTGGCAGAGGCCTCATCCAGACGTGCAACCATAGACCGTCCAGGATCCCTGGAAGAGGCCTCACCTAAGTGTGGTACCAGAGATTCTGAAACGGAGATGCCTGGGATTGAACTTGGGCCCTTATAAATACAAAGCATGCACTCTATCATCTGAGCCACAGCCCACCCTGAAGGAATTTTAAAGGAAATTACAACCATTTGTTCAAGAATAAATACACAAACATGGGTTTAGTCAACAAAAATCCAAAATAAACCTTGATCAAGGGTAGGGCTGAAACGAGCTATACTTGTTGAATTTCCAGAACTCGAATCAACTCGTAAAGTTCAGGTACTACTCGGTACCTGATTATTGACTGATTTGGTTACCTGAGGTTTTGGCTTTCCATCCTAATTTACCAATTGCCGACTGAAAAACTGATAAACTAGGAACGGAAATTACCGATTTTTTGAGGCTTTGGGTACCCGACTCGGTGCTCAAAAATGCGGGTATATGGATACTAAATTAGGTAACAATTGCAGCTCCAAGGGCACAGCTGTAATAAGGCTAGTCAGTAAAGCTTCACTAGGGCCCATGAATGTCAGGGGCTCACGTTCTATAATGAAGCTGCATATTAGGCCCCTGGGAGGTGGAGTCAGTGGGCCCTATTCCATCTTCTCCACCAGGGTTCATTCCAGCCAATCATGCCCCTGATGGTGCAGTTGGACCCAGGGCCTAGACGCCTGAGGAACCCATGCAGCTGCGATGGATGTAATTATAGCAGGGGATTCGTTCCCACACAACTCCCACTCCTAGGAATTCCAGGGACACGGGGGCAGGGCTTAGATGGATCAACATTAGGGTTGCAACTGGGTACCTGACACGTCAGTCACTTTGCAGAATCTGGGGTGCCCAAACTTGCCCCAGTTTCATTCCGGCACCTACTTTGCAGAATCTGGGGTGCCCAAACTTGCCCCAGTTTCATTCCGGCACCAATACGCTGCTCAACTCCCTGGACTGACTCAGCTCATTGCTGGGTTGCTCCCCCTCCGGTCCAGTCGCTGCTCACTACGTTTCCCTGACCCATGCACTGCTCAGCTGAGCTGAAGACTTCCCCGCTTGGCTTTCTCTGAGCAGGGAGAGAGCAAGGAGGCCTCTTCCCACCTGCGTCCACCCCTCTAATGGGTCCCTCATTCCCAGGGGGATCCAAAATGGGGGTGTTAGCAGGACCCATGCACACCCCTGATATCAGGGGGTGCACGCATCAGGGGGGCCAATGAAGGTGAGGGAGAGGCCTCTTCACTCCCCCTTCCCCTGCTCATAAAAAAATCAAGTAGGGAAATCCCCAGTGCAGCTGAGCCGTGCACAGGCCCAAGAGGAGCAAGGAGCAACAGGCAGCAACCATGATCAACAGAGCAGCAGAGACCAGCAGTGAGTTGAGCCAGGGGTGCTGGGGTCGTCCTGAGATGCCCAGTAATATCTGTATTTTTGGTCACTGGGCACCTGATGGGGGATTGGGTCACCCCGCCCCGGTGTCCACCCACTGCGCATGCCTGAAAATGTGGATATTACCCATGCTGCAGCTCTAGGTCTGCATCCCCCACTAAGGCCACTTTCAGACATGGCTCCCTTGTGCATATTCAGGATGTGGGCAGGAATGCGCAGCCCGACTAGGTGTCGGGATTGTCCGGTTTGAAACCCCTCCTCCCCCCCCACGCGCACGCAGCTTTGCCGGCAGAGACATGCAGACCTCGATTTCCTGCTCTGCATCCCTCCGCGTCTCTGCCAGCAAAGTCGCACACGCGGGGGGAGGGGCTTTCGGACCGGCTGATCCCCACGCATATTCAGGTTGCACATCCCCACCCCCCGTAGCCCAAATATGCAAGGGGGAGGGGTATGTCTGAAAGTGGCCTAAGTTAAGCACATGGTAGTAGCATTTTCTGATGCTGGGAGAAAAGGTGGGGACCCTTAGTCCATCTTCCGCACATGGACATGTTCCAGCCTTAGTTGTGCCCCTGATCAAAAGCTGAATAGTGGTGGGTTGGGGTTTTTTTTGGGTGGGGGGGGTTTGATCCAATTTTCAAACACTTAACATAAAGAGAATTTTGAAAGGTCATGTTTAGGGTCAAAACTGTAGACCTGAAATAAGAGAGACACCTTTAAAGTATGCCTATGCCCTCTGCATCTTGCAAAATGGTCCAGGGATAAAAAAAACCCCATAGGGATACATTTTTCAAAAGTGAAATCACCCACATTTTGGCACTTCAGTTCCACTGACAGCTGTAGGGCTAGGTGTACCTTGACTTAAGACATTTACCCCTAAATGACTTGAGCGACTATGGGCATTTTTAATCGTGTGGGATTTCTCCCGCAGTTTAAAAATCAGGCTTGGGGAAAACCCCACAGGGGTGATTTACACAATCCTCGCTGTCAAGGTCTTACCTAGTCTGCATCTCAAAGCTTCTGGGAGTCACCTGATGCTGCTGTTTCCAACAACACCCAGGCAACGTCCAGTCCAGCGAGGAGTGTTAGCCAGATTTTTAAACTGCGGGAGAAATCTCACATGTTTAAAATGCCCTCAGGGTGTAACAAATGTGATGTTAACCACTGATAAGGTTTTTTTCCATGGGTACCCAGTTTCTAGGCAGCCCACTGAGCTGTTGCAGAGGGAAAGGCTGCTATTATTATTATTATTATTATTATTATTATTTATTATGTGTTTAACGTAGGGTATTTTCAGACATGACAAGATCACAGTGAACCACGGTCAATACCCACATGGGGCCAAAGCGCCCTGAACGTCTGTTTGGTGGCCGCCAGATGTTCACCACAGTTGATTCCCACATAGGGTCAATTTCAACCACGCTTCCGGGCTCCCCGCCAGACAATCGCCGCAAGTGTGGTCAAAGAGATCCCTGGCGGGAACCAACAAAAAGTAACATCTGGCCGGCACCCACGGCCCGGAACCCCCGGCGGGATTCCGGGCCGTGGTCAAATCGGGCACCCGCATTGGCCACTGCGCCCGCCCATCTCCCCAGAGGGTGGGCGGTGAGGAAGCGTGGGGGAGTGGGGCCATGTGGCCCCACGTTGCGCCATGCGGCCCCACCCCCTCCCCGATTCCCCGCCAGGATCAGCCGGCACGTCAGTTGAACGTGCCGGAGTGATCCCAGCGGGGAATCATTTGGGTGATTCCGGGACGGGGTGAATGCCGCCCCGTCTCGTCTGAAATCACCCACAGTTACAGGGGAGAGATTCTGAGTGAGTGAGGGATGAGGATGCAATTTCACTCACGACAAGCCTTTTGACTCATGACCAGGGAAAGCCTGATGGAAGAGGTAGGTTTTCAGGAGGGATTTGAAAGTTGGGAGTTGCAAGCAGGTGAGGGAGGGAACAGAGGAGGAGTGATGCTTCAGGGCAGACTACAAGAGCGGACAGATCTGGAGGAGCAAAGCCATGAAGAGTCTTGAAGGTGAAGTCCAGAAGCTTGTCCAGAATGTGTTCCGACAGAGGGAGCCAGCGCAGGCAGAGATGAGGGGCTGAATGTGGTCAAGGCAATGGGCAAGGTGGATGACATTGGCAGTAGAGAGTTGAATGGAGATGGGGGGTGGGGAGCGAGATCAGAACAGGGGACACCAGTCAGGAGGAGGTTACAGTAGTCAAGGCAAGAGATGACCGGAGGGTGGACTAGGGGTTTTCCAGTGGCCACAATAAGGCAGGGCTGGAATTTAGGAATATTATACAGGGCAAAGTGGTAGGCCCCCTCCCTGTCCATATTCAAGGCCCACCTAAAGGCCCACCTCTTTGAGGTCTCCTTTAATTCATGAACCCAGTCTATATACATGTCATAGCCTTGTAGATTTTAACTAAAGTATCTTAGTTGGAGTAAATTAATTACTGAATAAACAGCATTCTGGAGTCCATGATTCATATAATACCCCTTGTTTTAAACTGTGTCTTAACTAGATTGTAAACTCATTAGAGGAGTGACTGTCCTTGATGTTATGTGCTGCATACAACTGGTAGTACTAGAGAAATGATAATAAGTAGTAGTAGATCACAAGCTAGTCTCCAGTAGATCATAGTGTGGGGAGCGGGAATCAGCTTCTCAGAGACCACCTTTGAGAAGGAGATTGAGACTGGAGGATCCGAGGAAGAAATGGACTATGAGAGATTCCTCCAGTGGGGTGGGGAAGGCTCTCTATAAAGGGGAGTGCTCTTCGACACGTCTGAGATCAGTTGATGAGGTGCCCAAGAGCTGGAAGTCAGCAGTAAGGTTCCAGACTGGCGCACCAGAGCCAGCAGAAGTCCTGGTAAATCACTTGAGGTTGACACTCCTGGTTGAGAGCACCGTAACTCTGTAGGGATGTGCGAACACGGTTCGGAAGTTCGGAGTTTGGACCAAAATCAAATAGTTTGGTCAACCGAACCGAACTTTCGAACCGAACTCAAATTCGACCGAACTGTTCAGTCGAATCTGAACCAGTTTGCAAGGCCAAAACCCCCAGTTTTGAATGTACGAACTCGGTTCGGAATTTGACCAAACTAGAATAGTTCGGTTGACTGAACCAAACTTTCGAACCGAACTCGATTTTCGAACCGAACCGAATTTCCAAACTTGGTTCTGTTTGCACATCCCTATAACTCTGGCCGACCATGCTCTAGTCCAGGGATGGGGAACTATTTCCCTCCTGGGGGCCATGTTGAAAGCTTTCACAAGCTCTGAGGGCCACACAGAGGTTGGGGCAGGGGTGCTTAAGGGATGCACTCAAGGAAAGGAGGACCCAGATCATGGATCTGTTCCCCATCCTTGTTTCCATGACCTCATCTCTGCTCGTTTCCCATTGAGCTCAGTTTTTCAGTGATTGAAGGTAAGAACTGGCTCCAAGGGCCAGATACAGGAAGTGGAAAGGGGTCACATGAAAACTTGCCATGGACCTTCCTGAGGTTTCCCACACCTGCTCTAGTCGAACCTCTTTATAACGCAGACCATTCAATCTCCTTCATTTATTACTGCATGAAGCCCATCAGCCAATTTTACAGTAGCCAAACACACAACTACAAACAGTTAAAAAACCCAAAGCAATTACCTTTTAATGGTTTTGGAAGAAAATGTGCGGCAGGTTTGTTTTTCTTCACATGGTTCCCCTTCATTATTTCTCCTTCTTTGTTAAGGCCCAAATACCAACCCCTTCCTGACTGCTGCTGTCTGTAGATCATCGAGGAATAGGTCACGTAGTAGTTTTCAAATACTGACTCTTTGAACTTGCATTCCGGTGTAAAATGTTCCTGTCAAGAAGAAAGAAAAAGCACAAGTGATCAATATCCACTGTGCCAAATTTTAGGGGCGTGCATCAGGGCCCCATGTAGTTTTTTGGTTTTTGTTGTTGTTATTATAATGTGTTGTATTCATTTTCATTAATAATGAAATGTTATTTCAAAGATTTTATTTTTGGTATCGGTATCAAGTTCGTGCGCCAAAGAAGAATTATTGTCAGAAGTTGAATTCCTTCCCCTTATTGTGATACAGAAAGAACTGCAAACAATAATATATACTGTACACAATATATATATATATATATATATAAACTAATATCTATATAATATATAGACAGGGGGATACAGAGAGGAAGGGGAAAGGAAAACTCAGCGATCGATCGATCGATCGCTGAGTTTTCCTTTCCCCTTCCTCTCTGTATCCCCCTGTCTATCTATCTATCTATCTATCTATCTATCTATCTATCTATCTATCTATCCCTAAGGAATAAGGATTGGGTGGTAGGGAAGGGAATAGGGATATATAGATATAGATATAGATATATAGATATATATGGGAGGATTTCTAGTGCAAGCACCAGCAGCTTCTGAAAACGCACCCTGACAAGAAAGAGAGCTAACACAGAGTGAAGCAGCCCAGCCTTACAATATAAAGGGTTGCAGTGCGAGGGCACTGCACTCCTGATTCTTTTTTATTTTAATTTTATTTATTTAAAATTTATATCCCGCCCCTCCTGCCCACAGGGCAGCCTGGTTTTGGGAGGCAGAGGCATTGAAGAATCACAGGATACCATTCAATTGCTGGGACCTGCTTGCGCTGCTCGTTGGCCAGAGATACATCCATCAGGTCCATCCCCTCCCAGTTCAAGAGTTCAACACTGTTCCTAGCTCTGAGATGTCTGATCCCTGCTCCCCACTACACATTTCCCTAAAAAAAAAAAATCTGCTAGGCTGCAAGGCAATAATGAAATCAATAATGAATTTCGTTATTGTTAGTGATTTCATTATTATTTTATGTCGTTTTCATTACTGCAATAACAAAAACAATTTTTTTGGTTTTTGTTATCTATATAACGAAAATGACATGCACATCCTTATATCAGTTAATGCAAACTCACTCTACATGGACTGCTTTCCAACCGGTTAAATGACTCATGCCACTGAGCCATTTACTTCTCAAATTGTGGAAGAGCGTCATTAAAAATATAAACCAAAGGGTAGCACAATAGGAAACATATGAGAGCCATTGATGGTAGCACAATAATAAAATTCCTCCTGCAGGCTGAGCAAACTCTAAGTGAAGAATTATCGATCGGTGAGAATAAGGAACAAACACAAAGTAGAAAACAGAGGCGGTCAAGCAACTAAGTGTTTAAAAGGAGAAACGTCTAGCCCCAAATTCAAAGCATGGCGATAAGTGGTCTCTTACCAACTGATTGATGTTAAATGAGTGTGTAGCAACTTCCTCATTACATCTAAATTATTTATTTATACCCTTTTAGTCACGATTGCATTCTGCGTGCCCTTGAAGACTGTAATATTTACTGGAAACCCAATATGTAAGATTATGCTGTGGTCAGAGAACCATGCTATACCTTAATCGCATTGGCTACATGCCCACACCCTGTGTATCGTGTGCGCACACGTGCTCAGTTTCCGCAGGGCACAATGTGCCCTCAATGCTGGTCTGTGTCGTTTACGCGTGTGTGCACGATCCGGACAGTATTGGGTCGAGCCCAATGGCAAGAGCTTAAAATGGGAGGATGAGCTCCATTTTGAACCTAGGCCCCCCTTTCTGAATAAATTAATTCTGCTCCCTCCAAATACTTCCTAAAAACCTACCTCTGCCATCAGGCTTTCCGTAGCTCTTCATCCCCATAGAGTGCTGATGTTTCCTCCGCTGTCTTTTCATTCAGGGTCCCTTTCCCCCTGTAACTAAGCTAAGCACATGCAACGGGGACTTCTCAATCATGTGAATGTACCTATGTCTCTCCCTATATTTCCCTCTCCGTTGTCTCTCCTAGATTGCAAGCCTCTAGGGACAGAGATAGAGCTGAAACGAGGACCTGAAAAAATAGGAATACCCATTGAATTTCCAGTACCCAAATCAAACCGAATATTTCAGGTAGCTTTTGGAACCTGAACCAGTGTTTGATTGGGTACCAGAAAACCTGACGTACCGAAATCCTGACAACCAGTAGACTGAAATCCTACCTGGTATTCCAAAATCCTGATTTTGTCCTGATTTCATCCCAGATTTTGAGTTTTGTTTTGGAAAATTTAGTATTTCAGCATACTGGTTGTTGGGATTTTGTTTTTTCGGGTACTCAATCAGTATTTGGGAACTGTTTCAGATACCCAAAAATGTGAGTATTAACCACAGGTACCAAATCAGTACCCAATTCAGCTCTAGTCAGAGAACTGTCTCTAATTTATTAACTAATTTAGTTTTGAAAATATCATTGTTCAGTGCAAGGTATATTCCTGCTGCTATATAAATAAATAAATAAATAAATAAATAATTAATAATAATAATAATAATAATAGAGCGGGTTACTGGTTACAGAAAAGAGCCAGTCACTGGAAGGAACCTGTATGAACTAGGGATCAAGCAAACATCTGTGGATAAATTCTGCATTCAGTGAATTGCCCTGGAATAGGGACCAGCAAAGTTCATACTAGAGGTGAAACTTGGTCCTCATAAAACTTCAGAATCCACCAGGGATTCCGGTACTTGCTCCGAATTTCAAATCCAAAGTTCCAAGGAGCAAGGCCGGTCCTCGTAAAACTGCAGAAGTCTCAATTGAGTGCTGGTGCCATTGTGCGTGTGACTGGAGTGATTCAGACGGTCGACCCCCTAGCTTCTCGGAGGTAGGAAATGAAACTTGATGCTGTATTTGATAAGAGGGGGGTATGGGAGGGGACAGTTGATTGATGGAGAAGCCAGATGGCATGTTCTGATTGGCGGGTAGAGGCAAAATAAAAGTGGCTGTACAGCCATTTTCCATTCGCTACAAAATTTGGCTCTGTGCGCTACCCTGCTGATATTTAAGGATTGAGGGTGGGAGCGGTGCCTGGCCTGGCCATAGGTGCAATGCTGGGGTTAGTTGTTTCTACCATGCCATGATTTTTAAAAATAAATAAGTGGGTACCACACTGCTGCTGCATGTTGCTTAGCACCATGGTGGCCAGAGGGATCTCTGTCTTGCCCCACATCCCCTGGCCTGGGCTGTCCAAGTTACCAGTACCACACCAATGCCATGCCTTTTTTAAAAAAATAAGTGCATGCCACTGATGCCTACTGCTTGGCACCATGGTGGCCAGAGGGATCTCTGTCTTGCTCCACATCCCCTGGCCTGGGCTGTCCAAGTTACCAGTGCCACACCAATGCCATACCTTTTTAAAAAAAATAAGTGTGTGCCACTGATGCCTACTGCTTGGCACCATGGTGGCCAGAGGGATGTCTGTCTTGCTCCACATCCCCTGGCCTGGGCTGTCCAAGTTACCAGTGCCACACCAATGCCATGTCTTTAGAAAAATAAAAAAATGAGTGCCACTGATGCCTGCTGCTTGGCACCATGGTGGCCAGAGGGATCTGCTTAGCTCCACTTCCCCTGGCCTGGGCTGTCATATACTAGGGGCAACGACAGGGGGTTATTTATTTATTACCATAATCTGTACCCTGCAAGTTAATAATTCATAAAAAATAATAATAATAATAATAATAATATGAATGCAATAAATAAAAATAAATACATAACCACAAAACAGTAAAAACCACCAATCCCAATAGGAACATCAGGGGAAGTCAAAATGCAACACACACCCCCCCCCAATCCACACCAGTTGCCAACAGTGCCAAATACATATACTTAAAGTTTGGGTTCTGCTGCTACTTGCTTACATGGCCTGTTGGTAAGTTGGCAGCACCCTAGAGGCCAGAGAGGGATCACTTTTGCTGTGGTTTTCATGGGCACTGTGACTGTACTTTATGGGTTCAACTTTGCCAAGATGTGACTGACCACTGGAGCACAGGGAAGATATACTTTATTTCCAGTTAAAATAACCAGAAAAACAACCCATATGGTGTGTGGGGAGGGGTCTTGACTTGCATAGGTGGGCACTGGGCAGGTACAATGGGTGGATGAATGTTTGGTTTCTTTTTTGTGACGGGTGGTGTTATGTCTGCTTGACTGGATTTTTTTGGTTTCTGCCCGCAGTTGCACTTTTGTGGATTTGTCGTCTTGAGCAGTTGTCCCATTTTTGCTAGTTTGCTTTTCTGGGCACTGCTTGGTTGGCCTAATGATTTTAAAGTAGGTGCACTGCTGATGGTGGGCCATATGGTAGGTAAACTACTGCTGTTTTCTGTTTTGGATTTCTGCCTGCAGTTGTACTTTGTGAGTTTGTCTTCTTGTGTGAGTGTCTCACTCTTGCTAGCCTGCTTTTCTAGGCACTGCTTGACATAATGATTTTAAAGTGGGTGCACTTTTAAAATTATTGAAGGAAAGAGTTCCAAAGTTCTGAGTTCCAGAGTTCTGAGTTCCGGGTCCTCGGACAAAGTTCTGAAGTTTGCTGAGTACTCGGAAGGCCTATTCGGTGCAGCCCTAGCTCATACAAATGGCTATTTGGTTCCCACTTTCTTGGATATCCATTTCCATTTTTTCTCTCTGTTATTTCTCTTGTTTTGGTCTGGTTATTTGGTACTGCTTTATATCAGGAACTGCACATGTGCAGTCACACTAATAATGCTGAAACAAAGTTACCAAAGTGACCCAACCAAAATAAACGAGTCAGAATATTTGAATAAACAGGTATCTGGCTGCCCACTTTGGTTGCAGATATTAGGAGGACTTTCCGAAAATGGATGAACAGTTTGAAAATGGATATTTTTTTTACCTTTGTTATGGATAGTCATGTAATCAATCACAAAAAATGGTGTTTCTGTCAGAAACAGGTCATTTACTTTCATTTATGCAACAAGGAAACTTATCCGCTTTTTTGCTATTTTTTTGTTGTTGAACACAACATTAATTGAGCTGCTACCAACTATTCGTAGCAGCTTATGCTTTATATACTGGCTAAGCTATGGAAAAGTGCTGGAAATTGATGCAAAAGTGCCAGAAATTGATGCAAAACGACAGACCTGAAAATCCCTGGAAAGTGCTAGAAAATGATGTAAACGGTGGGAAATTGCTGGCAACGATCTTGCGCGGAAGCGTGGAATCTTTGAGCAATTGAGAAACACTGATGAACGGTCACAAGGGCTTCTGAAAGGTAGGTATTTCGCGACGGAAAGGGAACACTTGCTCTTGTTTTGGTACTAATGCAAGCATTTTAGGCGAGGCAATTAGCTTCCTCTCGGCACTGCGTGCCAAAGAGGAGAAAGAAAGAATTGCACTGATGACTGGAAGCTGAGCTTTGGGAGATAGATGTCCACACAAATGGTTGTGTTAATGGGCTGTGATAGGAACTCCCCTTGGTGTTAGCATGGAATTTTGCCTAGATACTCAGAGACACCTAACTCCAAGTCCCCTCCGCGATCGCCACGGTGGGGGTTTGGCAGCGCCCCTTTCCCCTCCCAGCCAAAGGAGGCGAGAAAGGAGCGGCCGCTGCAGGGTGGGGCGGGGAGTTAGGCCTTGGTTGCCCCTGGCAACCATGTGAGGAGCGCGCCCGGGACTCTCGCGAGAGTCGGAAGTCCCGGGCGCCATCTTAGAAATCCCTGCTCTGCTGCCTCATTCGGCCAGGCAGGAGCGGGGAGACAGGACGTGCTTCGAGGCAGCGCCATTTACCAGGCCGCTCCCCTCGAAGCACACGGACTAAGGGTGAGCGGGGCGGGAGTGGAAGCTTCCCCCCCCCCACGGCCGGCAGAGGAGCCAGTTCCCCGAAGCGGGAAGCATGTGGCTGCCGCGAGAGGCGGCAAGGGTTTGAGCGGGGCCGGATTGCCTCCCCCCACCCCCTCCCTCTGGCCTACAGGTTTTGTTGCCCCACGGAGTGGGGAACGGGTCGGGGTGGGTTGGGGATTCGCCCAGTGCCCACCCTGGGGTTTCTCTCTCCTCCCCCTCTCCCCTCCTGCGGCGCCATAAAAGCGCACCACCACATGGTCGGTGGGGAATGGGGCCGGGCGGGTAGGATTGCCGCGGCCCCCCCCTCCCCCAAGCAGGCAGAGGGGCCTCTTCCTGAGGCGGGAGACCTTGAGAGGCAGCCAGAGGAGTGGAAAGGGGCCTGATTTCCTCCCCCCCAAACACCCGGCATACAGGTTTTCTTCCCACAGAGTGGGAAAAGGGGTCAGGGGTTTTTTGGTTGGGGGATCCCCCTGGTGCACTGGGGTTTCCCCCCCTCTCCTAAAGCATTACGTGTTTGCCGATCGGTGGGGGAACAGGGTTGGGCCAGGCAGGTGGGATTACCCCCCCACCGGTTGGCACAAGGGGCCACAGGTTGGCCAAAAAGTAGCCCCCTCCTCCTGCGGGCCTGGAGGCAGGAGGCAGCTGGCCCTGGTGGGCACTGGTAGGCCCAAGCAGGCCTATACTAGATTTAACCTTGTGGGGTCGGGGGACTTGGGTGGGCTGCCCCCCCTCTCCTCCCATAGTGGACTGAAACCCGGGGTCTGTGGGTGGTTCCCCCCCCCGCCAGGGCAGCAAAGGGAGTAAGTCCCTTTCCCCTCCCCCCCTTCAGGATAAAACAGGAAGTAAAGAAAACTCTCCCCATAGCATAGGGGATCACTACAGGACAGCCCAGAGGGATCTGCTTAGTGCCCCAGTGGGTGACTCAGCAGCGGCATTGGGAGCAGCAAGGTGCAAAAATGCCCCCCCGCCGCAAGGGCCAGAAGAAGGCTCAAGCAAAGAAGGTAAGTAAGCCTCCCCCCAAAAATGCTAACCCCAAAAAACAGCAGCAAGGTGGGGCCTCGCAGGACGCAGTCCTCAGGGCCATGCAGGCCCAGTTGGAAGGATATCAGGCCCGCATAGAGGAATTGGAAGGGGGTCACAATGAGCCCCCCGGGCAACATGGTGGCAAAGAAAGGGAAACCGGGCAACCAGTCCCGAGGGAAGAAGGGACAGGTGGCCTGCCCGCAGGCTACAAGGAGGGCCCACGCCGCATGGGAGGCGGGCGGCATCGGGCTCTGCCTTCTCGTTTCAGGGACGAGGAACCGGGACCGAGCAGGCGAAGGGAAGAAGGCCCCCCCGACTATCAAGCTCAATTTGAGGCACTACGGGAAGGAATGCGGGTTCTGTCAGAAAGCATGGAGGCGGCACAGCGCAGACAGAGGGGACCAACGAGCCACATGGGTGGCCCAGGCCCCCGATGTGGACCCGAACCCGTTGAAGGTGAGCAAGGGGGGGATGGCTGGTGGGACGAAGAGGAGGAGGATCATTGGGGGGCAGGGCCCTTTAGAGGCCAAGGGGAGGGCTCCCCGGTGGGGCCAGGTGTCCACCATGAACTCGGTAGGAGTCACCACTCAACTTGCCCTGAATTGAGTGGGCAAGCTGGGGGGAGGGCATCACGATGCCAAGCCGTGGTTTGTGGGCACTGCCCGAATCTAGGCTACAAATCAGCGGCCCGAGTGTGGGGGGCGGGTCAGTGCTGTCCACAACAGACTGCACGATGCTGTGGCCATCGGGAAGAGGCCCCCCCCCTGTCGGGGGGGCACGCGGACGTGTCTGCCCCACTAGGGGAGCATTTGCTCCAAGCTACCAAAGAGAAAATATGGAGTGGCGAATACATTGACATATTCGCCCTCCTCTTCAGCGACCCTATACCAGATCCGAATGATAGGGAAGAGAGGAAAGAAAAAGAGAAGTTTAAAAGGCCAAAGGCCGAACGCACCTGGTCCAACTGGACAGCTGCTTATACTATTTATATGGGGGTGACGCTGGCGAGGTTCCCAGAGCGAGGGCTGGAGATGATCAAATACTCGGACATTGTTCGCCGAGCGTTTGATACGGGAGGACCGGGCGCTTGGCTGCGCTACGATGAATCCTTCCGGCGTAGGGCGGCCAACAACCCGAGACTTCGTTGGGATCTTCATGCTCACGATATCTGGCTGGAGTGTATCAGCTGCTCCAGGTATGCCCCCCGATCAGATAGCGGCCACGTCCTCTCGCGTATGGGGGGCACACAGCAAGGCGAAGGTGGACAGAAAAACAGACCACGGCAGCCTTCAGGGGGGCCTACGTGTTGGGATTTCAATGATGGGGGCAGGTGTTTTCGGACCCAGTGTAAATTCAAACACGTGTGCACCCAATGTGCAGGTGACCATGCCGCATCAACGTGTAACAGATTCAGACAGTATGGAGCCAGGAGCAGGGGGCGAGGGGGTAACAGGCAGGCCACCGCCAGCCAAGGAAGTGCCAGTCAACCGGTGGGGAAGGGCGCCAACTCCGGTTCGGCATGAGGCACTATGGTTGGCGACCCGGGATTACCCTGACCGCGAAACCGCCGAGTACGTTGTAGAGGGTTTTAGGAGTGGCTTCAGGATCCCCACCCAAGGCCCCCGCTATCATCTCGGGGCAAAAAATTTGAAATCGGTGACTGGTAACGAACAATTAGTTCAACAAAAGATTGATAAAGAGGTAAAGGAAGGTAGGATTCAAGGCCCCTTCGAAGAATTGCCTATTCCCACACTCCGGATATCCCCCCTGGGCTTAGTGCCAAAAAAGGCCCCGGGGGAATATCGCATGATTCACCACTTGTCCCACCCTAAAGGGGAGTCGGTGAATGATGCAATCCCCCCGGAACTTTGCTCAGTAAGGTATGCATCATTTGACTCTGCAGTCGAAATGGTGCGTTCCTGCGGCAAGGGTGCCCTTCTCGCGAAATGCGACATCAAGTCGGCGTTCCGTCTCCTGCCAGTGCATCCCGAGGACTTTGAGCTCCTCGGCATGCAGTTCCAGGGACAATTTTACTTTGACAAGGCTATGCCCATGGGATGCTCCATCTCGTGCGCAGCCTTCGAAAAGTTCAGCACCATTTTGGAATGGATTGCGCGCCAGCGCGCAGGGCGGAGACTGATGACGCACTATCTGGATGATTTCCTCTTCGCGGGTAGGGCGGGGACAACTGAATGTGCATTAGGGATGCGCGCGTTCCAGAGAGTGGCCGCGGAACTGGGGGTACCGTTGGCCCCCGAAAAAACTGAAGGCCCAACGACCAAGTTGACATATCTGGGCATAGAGCTCGACACCGTGAGCTCTCTATCTAGATTGCCAGCCGACAAGCTCCAAACCCTCAAGGAATTGATAGCGACAACCAGGGCAGCCACCAAAATAACGATCAGGCAGCTGCAGTCCCTCATGGGTAGCCTTAATTTTGCCTGCCGAGTCATCGCACCAGGGAGAGCCTTCATGTCCCGATTGTATGCCCTTACGGGGAGCGACCGTCCCCCGCATCATCATGTCCGTGTGACAAGGGTGATGCGGGACGATTTGGCAACCTGGGAGGCTTTCCTCCAGGGCTACAATGGGGTGAGCTTTTGGCGGCAACGACTCCTTTTGGAGTCGGAGCTTCAAATACAATCTGACGCGGCAGGCGGCCACGGGTTTGGGGTGTACTTCAGGCGAAAGTGGTGTGCTGCCCCCTGGCCCGTGGAGTGGGAAGAACAGGGATTAACCCGTGACCTAACATTCCTGGAGTTCTTCCCCATAGTGGTGGCAGTAGAGTTATGGGAGGCGGAATTTTCCAACAGGCGGGTTCTCTTCTGGTGTGACAATATGGCGGTCGTTCACGTCATCAATAAGCTGTCGTCGAAATCGGAAAGGGTCATGCGGCTGGTCCGGCATTTTGTACTCAAATGCTTGCGGGCAAACATTTTGTTCGTGGCCAAGCACGTGCCCGGAATTGATAATGGCATAGCCGATGCCCTTTCTCGATTTCAGACAGACCGTTTTCGCCAACTCGCACCAGACGCCATGGAGAACCCAGAGCCGCTACCGAGGGACATGTGGAACCTTGGATTCTAGACCTAAATCAGGCAGTGCAGGGATCCCTCGCGCTCAGAACCAGGCGGGCGTACGAAACGGCTTTTGGAGAGTTCCAGGAATACAGGTCAGGGAAAGGTTGGGAACTAGGATTCCCCATCCCTGAGGGCCAGATGCTTCAATTTGCCCTCCAACTGAGGCAACGGGGCTTGGCGCCGGGTACGATCGGGGGAAAAATAGCTGCCATCTCTTTTATGAGCCGTCTAGCGGGCCACCCATCTCCCGATAACGGCTTTTTTATGAGCCGTCTTAGGGAGAGTTGGGCCCGTAGCGCCCCGCGGACACCGGACACGAGGGCCCCCATTACCCCTCAGCTCCTCACAAGGATCTGCCAGGCATTACATACCGTATGTCACTCGGACAGTGAGGCAGTTCTTTTTAGGGCCGCATTCCGCGTGGCGCTATTTGGGGCCTTCAGGATCGGCGAGATCGTCCCCCAATCCAGGAAAGATAGGTCGGGTGCGGCGCTGCAGATCCATGATGTGGGTTGGCAAGGTAACACCCTCTTGTTACATCTGAGGAAATCAAAGACGGATCAAAGGGCAAGAGGCAAGGTCGTGAGGCTGTGCCCTTCGGGCGACACCCTTACATGCCCCGTCGAAGCGATAAAACAGTATCTAACATCCCGCCCGAAAGCGGAGGGCCCGTTGTTCCTCCACAAGGATGGGACTCCGCTGACGCGATACCAGTTTGGGGCAGTCCTTAACATGTGCGTGAAGGAAGCAGGCCTAGACCCAGGTTATTACACGGCGCATTCTTTTCGCATAGGGGCGGCATCGGTGGCTGCGAGCATGGGTCTACCTGCAGAACGTATACAACACATAGGGAGATGGCGGTCTTCTGCTTACCGTTTTTATATAAGGGACACCGAGCCAAGAATGTCGGGGCATTTGGGCACCCGTCAGCAACCGTCTAACTATGATTTCTTTTCCAGACGCGGAACCCCCGCGGGGACGGAAGGTGGTGTGGATCGTCGGCCACAGCATCGTCCATTGGGCTGGAAAGATGGCCGCCCGAAGTGGATGGGGCACTCAGCTGGGCCTAGGCGATAGGGCAAATATAATTTGGCTGGGCCGACGCGGTATGCTGTGGGAGCAATTGCTCCCGGCGCTGTCTGCGGCGGCAGAGAAATTCCCGACACCGGTAATAATGGTAATCCATTTGGGAGAAAATAACCTGCCCAAGGTTACGGGGCTTTGGCTTACAAAGAGGGTGAAGGCAGATCTGCAAAAGGTGCAGGATCGGTTCCAGGGATGCACTCTGATTTGGTCAGAAATGTTGCAAAGGAGAGTCTGGGCTAATGCCCACCACCCGGGCAGAGTGGACCGGGCGAGAAAAAGGGCAAACTCGGAAATTGGTAACTGGCTGCAGCGAACAGGGGGGTTCGCAATTTCTCATGCGGAGATTAGCCATGATAAGGATGAGTTGTATCGGAGCGATGGGGTCCATCTATCGGATGCTGGATGTAGTATATATCTCGGGGTCCTGAAACGCAGCCTATATAAAATCCTCTCAAGTTGAATTTTGGCGGCGAACCAGCCAAGCAGAGCTGGCGGTTCTGGTGGCGGTAGGCTGAGTTCAGGCCAACGGTTAAAAGTTGAAACGGTTAGGATAGCATAGGGTAGCAACATCTCCTTAAGAGATGGGTATTGGCCAGACATAGCCGCTCAGTGCGGCCCACTGCATGGCCAGCCCAAGGGTGAGAGACGAGCGGCCGAACCTGCTGGGCGGACCATGCACCAAACAGGAGGTTACGGTGTCCTCTTCCTTGTTGTTTAAACCCCTCGCCTCGGTGGGCGAGGGGATAGGTGCGAACAACCCGCCCTCGCCCGGTTAAACCGGTAGTAGGGGTAGGGTGTAAGTTGGAAAAGTTGGTTAAGATAGGGCACAGGAGGATTCCCCTAGGGCTTAACCCGAAGACGGTAGAGGAGGGCACCAGGCAAACAGGACAATGCCTGGCACAATAGGGGAACCTCCTGTTGGGAAGGTTAACAGTTAGGGATAAGAGATTGAAAGGACCCCAGTTCAAAGGGGGAAGTGGGAGGGTTACCTCTTCCCCCTTTTTTGGGATAATTAATAAAGAGTGCGGCCGTTCAAACCCATATATTGTGTCCTCGTCTTCTTTGGAGGGGGGTGCGCCAACAAATCTCCAATTCTCTATTAGGCTTGGAAACACCTTGGATCCAAATCCTTTAAAACTAAGGATTGCTTCAGGGGGCAGGAAAGAGGGTAGAAAATGAGAGACTGAGCAAATTATAATTAACACCTACCTGGCTATAAAGCTTCATCCAGCTCCCCAGAAACTAAAAAGTAGTCACCTCCTTTGTATTCCAAACAGAAAAGAAGGTAGTTCAGTAGCGGTGGGGGAGAGAGTTTGGAGTGACTGTGAGCTCTGAGAAGTTGCTCCTTTGTGGTTTCAAAATAGGCTGCATTGTGTAAGTATATAGTTACATGCAGGCACTAGAGGGAACTACGAGCACAGAGCTACCCTGCAGAAGGTTACTCCCCAAGCTGTTAGCAAGATAACACAGTTACACAAGCTTGGTGGAATTCTTTCTTTTTGTAGAGTAACATGGATGTTAAAAGCTGGGCACCTAAATCCAGACTGAAAACCCCAATTAAGTGCCCTGGTTTTCAGGGGATGTTGAACAGTTACAGTTGTGCCCAGATCCCAGGGCCAGAGATGACTAAATTTAGGCATCCAACCATGAGAAATTTAGCTTAAATCTAGAGTTGAACTGAATAGTAAAAACCATATTCATGAGTATTTCTGAGTTTCCAAGGATCGGGCCTGAATGTTCAGCTGGTCCTCAATAATGTATCCGAAAAGTCACTACTCGGTAAAATACTTTGAAAAATACTCATTAAAATACCAAGTACCGAGTCTCCTTATACAGGGGCAGGAAATGCCCCTATAAGCGGGTATATGCCCCTGGCTCCCATTCCTACCTGTTCCCTGTTTCCTCTGCTCCTTCCCTACCCCCTGATGCCCCCCTTCTCTGCCCCTTCTCTCAATCAATCAAATAATATACTGAGTATCAGGCCAATTCCTTAGTTACTCGGTACTCGATAAAACCAAGTCAAATACCAGAATACTTAGTCAGAAACGAGTAATTCCTAATACCGCGTACAGGCACCATCTCTCACCTCCTTCCTCAATCATCAAAATGGGACTATCAGTGACCATCCTCACATGGTTGCTGGGAAGGTGAACTAGATAAGGATCGTAAAGCACTTTGAACACTGAAAATGTGATATAAATAATGATAAATAGTAATACTGTAATAATCGTGAGAACAAATCTATGGAATGGACAGCAAGGAAGGCCTGATCCTGAATCGATGAGAGCTTGATCGTTTGTGGTTGCATCCTGGACACAGTGATGGGTTTTAATGGCCACACTCTTTGCTGCCAGATTCCACAATCTCAAATGGGAGAAGGAGGATTCTGCCCTCTCCTTCAATCAAACAATCATCAGGAATAACTAAATAAGGACTGCCTGAGGGATTCTCAGGTTTGTAGCCCATCCGTTCTTATAAACTCACGTTGCCCCCCTGGCAGCGTAAGCCCCTGAGGGGACAATGGATGGTTTGGGGTCCCCCTCTTGGGTCCGTTGTCAAGAAGGTTGTGGGGTACCCTGGGTCGTCTTAGCCCATTGGGTGCATTGCAACCCCACATCCTGGATGTGCCTCTTGCATTGGCCACCCCCAACCCTTGCTCTAGGTTATGTTTCCCCATCACTCAGGAAGACGTCTTATTAATGAAATGAACTCCTACTTAATGAACAATCTAACAACACCTGGACCCCCACAAAAGTGCTACAAAGTATTCAACATTACCAAACCACCATTATCCGTCTTATTGCAACTGGATCAAAGAGCTCGTTCATGCACTGCAAGGAAGGCAAAAAACAAACAGGGAAGTCACATGCCAATATGACATCTCTGCCGCCAGAATTCCTTCCTGTCCCAGCTAAGGCAACCAGCATAACACCCACTGTGTTCCTAAAAGGTGGGTGGAGATTGCTGATTCTCCATCCCCTGCTCGTCCCAAACTGCTGCCATCCCACCCCAGGTATGTGCACGGCGGTGGCACGGTGAAGGCAATTCTACAAAGGTAAGATCAAATTCAATGTAAATTAAAATTTATGATCAAGCACTACTTTTCCCCAAAGTCTACAGCTTTGGACTGTAAACATAAGGATAAAATGTAGAGCTGAAACAGGTAGTACATTTTGCAACCACGGCAATATCCAACACTTCAGGTAGCCTATTGGGTACCTGGGTAACCAACTACCCAAAACAACAAGCGTTGCCAACTTTCCGTTTTACCAGTTACCATTTTACCAACCTATTCCAACTTACCATGTTACCATTTTAGTATCTTTGCAAAAACGGATCAATAGATGAATAGACGTGGACAGAAAAATGGTAAACCGATAATCGGTAAAAATGGCCCTAAATGGTAATTCGGTAATGGAAATCTGGTAATTCAGTAATAGGAATCTGAGTAACTCATTGGGCACTAAATGAGAGCTGATTACTACATGATCTGGTCAAAACAATTGGGTTCTGTAATTTCGATGGGTATAACCGTTTTTCCAGGTACCTGTTTCAGCTTTAAGAAATGGAGGTGTTTTTAAAACCTTTCAGAATAAAACTAAATTACAATTTATTTAGCTCTACAAATAGAGCCAGTAGTCAACTGCTTCTGCTACTTTTGTGCTGAATTAGCGGCAGTGAAAATGGCGTAAGGTAATGGCGGCAATGGAAGAAAGCAGAATGAATAGGATTGCTGAGCCGTACCGCTCAGTGCGGAAGAACTAGGAAGAGCTGTTGTGGCGATTTGTCACTTCAGGTGTACTACAAACAGTGGCCACTGGCCACGATTCCAAACCTCCTTATATGCAGGATCTGTGAGGCTTTGTGTGCGGGCTCACTGCACGGACGTTGTTCCATGCACAAACCGCATGGGACCCCACGTGCAGGAGGCTTGGGATCATGGCCAGTGATGGAGAAAGATTACGCAAGCAACAGAAATGGGGAGGGGGGGGGAATATACTAGCCTTCCTCAGTATTGGCCATTAACATAACTAGTTTTATCTTAGACATCCCAACTAGAAGGAAAACTTTTAAATAATGCTCATTTCCAATAGCACAAGTAGAATTTTCACGACTAGTTTTTGCCTCTGTATCAAAGCAATAAATTCCCCATAGACTTTCCAGGTTTATTACCCTATACTCCTACAGACCTTGTGCTGCCCTTTTAAATCGTCTCTGGGGAAAACAACTTGCTGATTTAACATCCCTAAATATCTAGGATTCACTGTTCTGAGTAATGTCCATGTTGGCGAAAAACAACAGGGCTGCATTCTGCCTCCATGATTAAACTCCTGTTGAGCAGATTCAAACACTGTTTTGTGGGGGGTGTTTTTTTTTTTGGCTGGATTTAATCCTGGAGGGGGGAGAAAATCATCAGTTAAAACTCAGTTTGACTTTTAAAGCCCTGGCACCGTTTTTATGGCACATTCATTATAGGTCTGCATTTTACCATTAGCGTTCTGAAATGAAGAACAGTGCTGGGGAAAAAAACCAGTGACACGCCAAGTTTTGATAGTGACCCCTGCTCAAGGTATAGGTAGCTGGGCTCACATGCTCATCAGAGGAATGGGTGGGAAGGGTTTCACTCAAGGTGCAACAGCTAATCCCCTTCTGATGGTAATCATTAGGCATGTGTCCCAGCCCACTACTGTTTTACTTTTCTTTTTTGTTTACAAAAAAACCTTCATTTTCAGAGGTTTTAGTAAATGACCCTATGATGGTATTTGTTTTGGGGTGGGGGATGTAATTGAAATAATACAAATTCATTTAAAAAAATCAATGTAAATGCATCAAATGGCCACCGTGTTGTTCTGGGCATGCACAGGCCATGGGTGTTAACAGACATCGCAATGATGTCTGTCCCACCTGTGAGAGAACTTCCTGAGCTCTGGCTGCAGGATCAAACATCCCCACAGCCTGACCTACCCAGAGGGAGGAGGCAGGAAGTGAATTGCAGCTGCTCAGCCATGTCCCTACACTCCCGGCATCGCCCCACCTGCCCCCTTTTAAAAAAACTGAGATCTGAGACCAATGCAAAAAAAGAGGTACAGTCTGAAATATCGGATTTAAATCGGTTTTAAATCCGGTACTACCAAATACCGGCAATATCGGATCTCAGGAGAACCGGTATTCCAACCCCTAGAAAGCACCCTAAGACAGCTTCTGGACCCTTATAGAAGGTCAAGACCAAGCATGATAGGGAGCCATGGCTGGCTGCTTTAGCAATCCCCCATGTCGGGATTCAGAGCCGGGAACAAATGTTCCCACTTGGTTCTGTCCACTGTGGTCCAGCTGGGTCACGGCTGGACGTGGACTCTGGACCCACTTGATCCAGGCCCAGATTGCTGGTGTAGCCACCACTCCAGGCAAGGTTTGTTCTGGGCCCACTTCTGGTGGGCCCAGAAGAAACATTCAGACATCATTCATGCTGGCCCAGTCAGGCCAAAGCAGGCTGAACTGGGCCAGCGTGATGTCTGTTAACAGTAACACCCCAAGAGAGCACACATTTACTAAATGGTCCAGCAAAATTTGGGCTGTTTGCGCATGTGCCGTGATTTTTAAAGATTTGCACAGAATGACTGCTGGGGTCATTGTGTGCATTTACAGCCCTTTTCCAAAATGGCGCCACTACATATGCGCTGATATTTATACATTTTAAAATTATTTTTAATAAAACAATTTTTTAAAATAAAAAATGGTAGTCCTTTACGACCAAAAAAAAAACCAAAGAAGTTTTTGCAAACAAAAATGAAAAAGAAAACGTTTTATTATTTTAATTTTTTTTTATATATTTCTTAGCCACTCCCTCATGCCCATGATATCTCGAGATGGCGTACAACATAAAAACAATAAAAAACAACAATAAAATACAGCAAATAAATGCATTTAAAAACAACAGCTACCCCCCCACATTTTATTTTCCCAACCCCCCTGCCCCCTGCTGAAGGCCTGGGAGAACAGCCAAGTTTTACAGGCCCGGTGGAAGGCCAACAAACTTGGGGACAGATGGGCTTCCTCCGGGAGAGAGTTCCACAAACGCAGCCCGGCCACCGAGAATGCCCTCTCCATTGTGGCCTCCCATTTTAAATGGGGGACCTCCAAGAAGGCACCCCCTGGTGGACGGAAGGGGTTGTTCTGGGGCACGGAGGGTCAGCCCTGTCTCTTATACACATCTAGATGTGTATAAGAGACAGGCTCTGGGGCACGGAGGGTGAGGCGGTCCCTGCGGTATGAAGGGCCAAGACAGTGTAGGGCCTTATAGGCCAAAACGAACACCTTGAATCTGGCTCGGTATGCTCAACCAGTGCAGTGCGCGGAGCACGGGGGTGATGTGCTCCCACTGGCTTGTCCCCGTAAGGAGACAAGCCTCTGCGTTCTGCACTAGCTGCAACCTCTGAACCGGAGTCAAGGGAAGCCCCACGTAAAGCGTGTTGCAGTAGTCTAGCCTTGAGGTGATGAAAGCATGGACGATGGTTGCCAGGTTGGGTCTGGAGACATATGGATGCAGCCTCCGCACCAGATACAGCTGGCGGAAGGCAGCTTTAGCCACTGCCTCCACCTGCTGACCTAGGCAGAGATCCGAGTCCAACAGTACTCCCAGACTCTGAACCTGCTGGGCTACGGGAGGGCGGACCCCCTCTACGAGGGGAGCTGACACTTCCCTCGCCCTACCCACCGTCATCACCTCAGTCTTATTGAGCTTCAGTCTGCTCTGCCGCAACCAATCCACCACAGCCTCCAAACATTGGGACAGTACTGAGACAGCAGGACCTGGGCCTGGGGGCTGGAAGATTCAGCTCCCAGGACAACCTGCTGGCTTCTCACTGAGAGGAATGAGCGGAACCATTCAAGGACAGTCCCGTCCAGGCCCCCCAGGGCTCGCAATCATTTCAGCAGCAGCCCATGGTCTACTGTTGAGTAGACCATAAATGAATGATTTGCCTTCTGCAAACCCCTAATCGACTTTGGTTTCTTACTCTTTGTCATAACGTGCCCAATGTAGGTTAAATAGCAAATCATTGTGCCATAAATTCTAGTGGCAAAATTCATTCTCAATCATGAAAGATGTTTTGGTGGTGGTTACTATTGTTATTTTTTTAAGATTAGTGGACCCAACAGTTCAAATTATAAACTGGTAGCCTAAACATTCCAAGTTCAAAAGACACAAATCAAAGGAACAGGAATTTTGCCTAAGATCTGCAAAGATTCTGTGCAAAGCAACAGCAGTGACGTAAACCTTGTGAAAACATTGCATTTGTCATGGAACAAACTTTAAAAATAAATAAATAAATAATTTTAAAAAAAAAACTTTCTACAGCCTATATTGCAAGAGTCAGCTTTGGAGTAATTTACAATTACAAAGCAAGAAGCTTTTAATTTACCTTCGAAGTTAACAAAAATTGCACTCGCCAGGTTTTGGGGTACATATGAGCCCTATGGGAAAACCCCATTATAGGTGGGGTCTATTTTATCCCCAAAATGCTTCAGGGCTTGTTTGCATTTCTTTGTTTACCTACGATTCTTGTCTCCACAAACTGACCCCAGAAGGGAAACTTAAACCTAGGCTGAAGAAATTAAATCTAACATTCCCTGAACAAATGAGAAATGACACAGAAAAGTTTTGTGTAAAACCAAACAGGAAAACTCCATTGACACCTTGTGTGCGTTTGAACCCTGGCACTTATTTGGTCATTGGAGACAAACGATAAGAGATATCTGGCTGAACTTTTTGTATGTTATGGCCAGAGGTACCAGTGACAATGTTCTGCAAGCTCAAAGTTGTAGACCCAATACTTAGCATACTTTCATGGTTTTTTCAACCACAATACAAAGGCACAAAATAATAGCAATGAAGGGGTTAATTTTCATTGCTGCTGCCAGTCTTAAGTGGCCTTGAGTTTCATGTCCCCTTGCTATCTGAATGGTCCTTGAAAGCTGTTTATTTTGGTTTATTTTAAGCTGGGGTTGATTTGACCCCTGTTGAAATGCAGTGGCTTGGGGTCCATCTGACCCCAATAGGAAAACTCTATGGAAACCCGGGGTCCATTTGAAAAATGCCACTTTTTTGTTTATAGGAGACAAAAGGTAAGAGGTATTAGGGTGAAATTTTAGTATGTTATGTCGAGAGGTGCCGGTGACAATGTCCTAAAAGCTCAAACTTGAAGAGCTACTAATTAACATATTTTAATGTTTTTTTGTGCTTGGTGGGGTCGGCTTGACCCCAAGATCACAGGTAAATTAATGTGATTTTTAACAGTCATCATAAAGCCTATATTTAGTCTTAATCTTGCTCACCTTCCTTATGCATGAGAACTCACTGGCTCAGTAGAATTAATTGCAAGAAGTTGTATCAGTCAAATATCTGAAAGGCCACCTCCTCCCAAAGTGCCATCATAATCCCTCAGGTCAGCAAGGACTACCCTCTTTCAAGTGCTATCCACCCATCAAGTTCATACAGCAAAGGCAGACGCCAAGCGGCATTCTCTGTGGTTGCTACTATGGAGTGCATAGGTTTGACAACAATTGTCAAGGTGCATTGGAAGAATCTGAACAATCTATGAAGTTTCAAAGCTTATGTTTTCTCTCCCACAGAAATTTGCCCAGTAAATATCTCCAACCTGGCCTTTCTCCTATTCCACCAGCATAATCGGTACCCTCTTTCCCTATGAAATATGTAAAGACAAGCAAGAAATTGACACAAAGTAGTTCAGAAGACATCTTTGATTGGACCAACGTCTGTTGTTGGGACTATGCAAGCTTTTGGGCCACACCAGGGTCCTTTCTCAGGCATGTAACTAGTTATAACTACAGACTAAGCAAATGTACAACAGTGTAAATATGGAAGAAATCATGGAGGAGGGAATTGTAGAAAAAAGAAATATGGCTTTTAAGCATTTTTTGAGCTGTATGTAGTGGTCAGAGGGTTGTAAATAGTAAGTCTTGTGGGTGTCTTCACACAGACAGATGCCACGTCTCATCATCAGGTGGGCTGTCCCTTTAAAGGCGGCCCACCAGATATGCAGGCAGAGTTGAAGTGGGGCAGGCTTTTCCTGCTCTGCGGCTGCCTCGCTGGTGGTGCTCTGTAACATCCCGGAGCACCGCCAGTAGAACGGGCACCTCAACGCTGGGGCAGCACCAGAGGCAGGGTTGTAGTCCAGCTGCTTGGTACGGTAGATGGCCGCTGCAGTCCGCTCTCATCTGGGGGTTGCCCCGGCAGTGCCACAGTGTTGTGCATGATCTGCCCACAATGCTATGGTGTGGAGGAGGTGCACGACGTGGGCAGACCGTGGTCCCTGACAGTCACTGGGTCGCCTTAATATGGACCCAGGGGTGGCTGCAAGCTGGTAGACGTGGAAGTACACCCCCGCATCCATGTGAAAATATTCTCTCTCTCGCTCTTTTGAATTTGTTCAGAAAATAGATGCCACTGTTGAATTTGGCTTTCTTTTTCAGGAAGAAATAAATCACAAAAAAATTACTACTGAAGATAGGTTTTGATTTAAATGAAATAAATGAGTGAAGAACCAGTCTCAAGTGAAATGTAACAAACTCTCTGGCCCTGGATTTTGACATTTTTCTTTCTAGTGACATTCTAATTAGGCATAAAATGAGCATTCCCGGTGAAATTCTGGTGCCTATTCTCATCTCTGTTGAATCAGGAACTCAGCAGTACCCTTCAACTTCTCAACCCATTTCCCATTTATCACCAAGTTTACCCATTTCCTGGGTCACTGTTTGCTACTTTTCTGTCAGTTTCCATTCCCGACATATGACTACCTAGTCCTACATAATACTGTAATTTCTATCTTCATTCTCTGTGGGATGGATTTATTCAGCCTATAATCAACTCGGTTACTCTGGTTTAGTCTGTATTTCAGAAATGCACCCTAACTGTGGTTTAACATGGCTTTAACATTTCTTATGTATGTTGCAGGGCTGCATGGGGTGCCAACACAGCCCTCCAACACGCAAATGTTAAAGCAGTGCTAAAGCACAGTTACATGCATGTTTGTTTTCACCCACTGTAAGAACTTTCTGTTTGGCCAGACATTTGGCAGGTAGGGATAGGACTGAGTAGGATTCGGTGTGGGGGTTAGGAAAATGGGTTGTGGGATAGTTAAGAGGACATTTTAAAGAGGTTTTTATTGGTTGTAAGCTGCCCTGGGCCCTAATGGGAAAGACGGCATATCGATTTTTTAAAAATAAATTTAATTAATTAATTTAATGGAAAGCCAGTGAACTTTGATGGTATTTCTGGTATTTTGAGAAGTTGAGCACTGGTAGCTGTATGCGGAAAACAGTTGGGAATCCAATACCAGCAGTTCTTGAAATTGGGAATTAGCCTTGGGTAGCAATTTAGCTACCTTTGTGGGCCCTACTTCGAATGTGTCTTTCCACTATTTTTCTGTAGGTGCTTGACATCATGGTCCAGTGTAAGTAAAGGAGGGAGGGTTCGAAGCCATCTGTCCGGCTATCACTTTAACAGGGGCTGGGTAGAGAGCTGAAATGAGTACCCACATGGGTATATCTATTGAATTTTTGGTACCCAAATCAAACTGGATATTTAAGGTACTTTGTGGTACCCAAACTTCAATTGGGAGCCCAAAATACAGATATAACAGCAACTGGTATACCAAAATACTCATTTTGTCCTGGTTTTCATCCCAATTTGGGGGATTTTTCAGGAATCATTTCAATTTATTTGGGGAATTTGGGGTACTCAAAAAAACTGTAACCAAAATTTCAGTTTATTGAGTACACGTTGGGCATTCAGGTACCAATTCTGATAGGATACCTGAAAACACGGGTATTACCTGCAGGTGCTAAATCAATAGGGATGGGACTCGGGGCAAATTTGGGATTCTTTTTTTTTTATTATTCGGTTCTCTGAGAATTTTAGTTCTCAATTTGGTTTCAGATTCTTTTCCCCCCCCCACTGAATGGTGGGGGAGGGGGGGTTGCATTAGGAAAAAGGGGCCAAAAATCAATGCAAAACACCCGAATCGCCCAAAAAACGAATCGATAACCAAAATTTCAGGAAAACCGAATCAGCCATTTCCAGGTTGATTCAATTCTAACCAAACCCAAAATTCCAATTCCTACAAAACAGGTACACATTTCAGCTCAGTTTTCTCCCCACTTCCTCCTTTTTCTTCACATGTATTGGTTACTATTTGTATTTGACTGATTGACAATCAGCTTCTGTCACTGTCAAATGGGGCGAGTTGCTGTATTTTACAAGATTTCTAAATAAAAACTCTTCTGTTGCATTACTGTCCCCATTGCTGGCAGCAGTAATAAGTAATGCCGTGAGTATATCATCCAATTAACTGCAGTAAACTAGAAAGCTACCATGTGCAGGGGCAATTACGGCTTGTGTACGGCAATTTGTGTCTGTTTTGTAGACGAAGGGCTTGCATTCAGTAAGAGATGATCAGATCAGGGGTTGAACCGTAACATTAATACCATTTTGGATTCCTCTTAGGGAGCTATTTTGGTTTCCAAGTGAACTGCTCTTGCATGGAGCGGTTTCACTTGGTAGGAGAAAGATGAAAAGACAGCAATGCCCCAAATAGATCAGCGACTGGAACCCTTGCCACAGTTCACTGTCCGTGATAGCAGTAAGATGAATACACTCGCAGCACTGGTTTGATGTAACAGGAGGGCAGTCAGAAGGAACAGAGAAGGAAGCATTTATAAAAAAAAAACCTATTTCACCCTTGGTTTTTTCTTTTTCTTTCTTGGCTTTATCACTGATGATAACAAGTTGTGCTGGAAGTACGAGGTTGATGTAAAGTAGTATTGCAGTGAAATCCTGACCTGATAATGCCAGAAGTGCCTTCGGCAATACATGGTAGCTGGATGTCGCAATGCCACACCAATTGCTTCCCTACCTTGACTCATCCACACCTCAATGGTAATTTAACATGGGCTGTGATTGCCAAGACGAACGGTGGCACACAATCAAAATTCAGTCCCTTAAAAGAGCAAGAACATATATTTCTCTCTCTTACATGCTGAGCTACCACACTGGTCCTTGTTCGATTCCCCCCTAGTTTTAAAATAAGCCCTCTTACTTCATTGAATGTTTTGATACTCTGTCACCCTACTTTTTTCTTAAATAACTGTTCTTTATTTCCTAGACTATGACCAGAGTGCTATAAAAGGTGAGAAACACACTTTGAAAAATCTTGGTCTTTTTAATAAATCTCTCTGATCTTGTAGGTGCTCTTTGTAACGGGGGGTGGGAGGGGGACACACCACCTCCCCCACACGCTTCTTTTGGAAAGCACCTGCTTTCAACACTATTTCTTCCAAGTATAGTTACTTCCATGAGTTAATTATTAAGGATGGGCCAACAGAACGGAGTTCGGAAATTCGGTTCGGTTTGAAATTCAAGTTTGGTTTGGAAGTTCGGTT
>QEPC01011901.1:22744259-22768074 GCA_003113815.1 Sphenodon punctatus | reverse complement strand
CTAGAAGGAGGACCCATCAGTTGGTCTAGCAAGTAACAACTCTCTTCAACTGAAACCAAGTACATTGCAGCCGCGCAAGCCAGTCAAGAGATAATTTGGCTACAACAGTTGCTCACAGACTTGGGAAAAGAACGGAACAGCCCTACACAAATTTTAGAAGACAACCAAGGCTGTATTGTACTTGCACAAACACAAAGAGTAAACCTGAGGACCAAACACATAGATGTGAAATATCACTTCCTGAAAGACTCGCAAGAACAAGGACTTATAGATGTGCAATATTGTCCTACAGAAGACATGGTAGCAGATGCCCTCACAAAACCTCTAGCAGGAGAGTGCCACCGAAAGCTAACAAGTAAAATGGGTTTAGTAGGTTAACTTCTGTCTGTTGAGAAGGGGTGTTGGTATATGCAATATCCATAAGTTAATGCCTGCTGTATTAAGAATAGTGATTGACTATAGAGCCACTAGATGGCGCTGCTAAGTTTATATGTGCATGTAAGGGAGATGGGGTTTTTGAGGTTGAATTCCTTTATGTAGCCACTCCTTCTTCCTTCACTCTATCACTGTGTGTGTGTCTGAGTCTCCATTTTGTCTTCCTACTAGTTAGATGTAACTGAAGGAATTGTGCCTGAAAAGCTTGAGTAAAGTTCTTGTTTAAAGCTTCAGCTGCATTTGTCTTTACTGATTGTGAATCAGATATTACTCTGCAACAAGCGTCAACCCGACCGCGGAAAAGCGGGCCAGAGCGTATTCATACTTCGGTTCCTGCTGGCCCAGATTGACATTTTTATTGGCAGAGAGTTAGTGAGGTGATTGAAGATTTAGGATATGGGGGTCAAGTCAAGGTTGCACACATGCACCATAGTCATATGCACTGCATGCACACCACGCATGGACCGTATGCATGGGGAGCATGCATTATGCATGATGCACATGGGGTGCATTCAAGTTGTGTGCATAGCTTACACATGGGGTGCATTTACTGCACAGCCCCTGTGCCTGGTGCATGCATGTACTGTAGATTGGGTCCTCATTCACATGATTTGGCAGTTTATCACATTGGGGGGAGGGTTCCAAAGGAGACGCTACCCAGCATGGCCATTGGCCACTGACTGCCCTTTCTGAAGGTGGAGAGGTCGAATGCGCGCTCCCGTGACCCATGGAACACGCACGCCATGCTCCAAGCATGGAGCAATGCCGGGAAATCTGGAGTACTCCATGAGGGGCCCGCCAAATGTACAGTTGCCACTTCTGTGGCCGGGGTAGCCATGTCGGGAGTCGCCTGTTTGAAGTGTCCCCCCACTCACTCCACCTGCATGGATGCTTGGGGGCAGTGCTGTTCGGTGGCCACCCACCCCCATTAAACTTCTTGTTTAAAAACACCCAGTGCTGTCACTGGTAAAGGGGTTTCATTGTGATATTTATCAGTCAAAAAGTGTTAGCTCATATTAAATGGCCATTTAGACACGGTCCTGCGTATTTAAACGCCTGTGTTAGTTAGAGGTTGGTTTACCCAGACTAGTTAACGTGTCTTCAACCATACATGAACATGGCCATTTGAAAGCACGTTAGCTAATAGAAGTTACAGTCACATACTTATCAGGTATCGCCTGCTATGCAGATGAGCTCTATGTATTTTGAGTAATTATCCCTAACAGGGAATGCATCCCAGTTGGAGCTAAAATGGATACCCAATGTGGTTACTGGGGACAATTTCTGTCACCATTTCGGGTATCCTAATCGGTACCCAAACACCAATTGATTACTCAAAAAACCAAAATCATGGTTGCCAATTTTTGGAGTACCCAGAACTACTTGAAATTTTTTCTCAGAATCCAGGATGAAAAGTAAAGCAAAACAGGAATGGAACTGGTATTTCAGTATACCAATGTGTCGGTATTTTGACCTTTCAGTATTTCAGGCACCCAACCAAAAAACAGTTTGGGTACCAAAACGTACCCCAAATATTTGGTTTAATTCAAATACCAGAAATTTGACAGGTATACCCACTTTGGCAGATATTCGTTTCAAGTTTAATCCCACCCTATGAAAGAGTAAACAACATGAAGGAAATGAAATTAAACTCAAATTAACTTAAAGACAGAATCAACTAATCCAACGTGGGTTGCTGTAGTATGATGATCAACAGAGCACATGGCCAGAACTATCTGAACTTGAGTTCACAGTAACAAAAAGGGCTAAAGTAAAAAACAAAACAAAACAAAAAAAATGTATCATCTTCCACATCAAAATAACGATTTTCAAACGTTGCTAAGCACAGGTTTGGACGCTGACTTGCCATCTTTATGGGATTTCCTCTTTATTTTATATAGTTTTATTTTCCTTTACATCCCCGCTTTTTTATTTCACCATTTTGGAATTTCTTTCAGAACCCTGATGGAGACAAAGCGTTCCTTCCGTAATCGTGCATTTCTCAAGCTTCCCCTTCAAGCTTCCAAGGTTGGCTGGCTAGTGATTTCCATACCACCAGTGCTGTCTTTTATTAACAAGATTGATTTTTTTTCATCTTGGTGTGTGGTGTTCCAGAATACATCTCTGCCGACAACATCATGGATGTCAAGAACATGCCACGGCCAAGGCTTTAACTTCCAGGGCTTCGGAAATAAGCAGCATCTAGATGGGCACCACCAAGGGCTACGTGAGAAGCCAACAGGGATAACCAAGCATGGAGGCGTCTGCAAATTAAGCTGGCCTTATGGGAGTAAAATGGGAACTTTGCTATTGACACAAGCAGGCTGAGGAGTTCACCCTTGGCCTGAGTAAGGCAAGCATATCAATTTCTGCGGAAAGGCAGAAAATTCTTTTGATTAAAGCTGAAATAAGTACCTCAAAAATGGGTATACCCATTGAATTTCTGGTACCTGAATCAACTTGAAAATTTGGGGTATGAATCAGTACCTGATTTTGAACTGATTCAGGTACCCAGTGTTCTGGAATGTCTACTTCTGATCGCTATTCTTCAACTTCCAGTCCCTATTTTTAACTTTTTCATCCCGATTTACTGATCAGTAACCAGAAAATTTAAAAAACGGTGCTGGAAAATTACTGATTTTTCTGGTAACCAGGTTCCCAATTGGTGATCAGGTAGCCCATCAAATACCTGAGATGGTGCTCAAAAGTGCAGGTATGACCAGAGGGTACCAAATTAAGTAAGCATTTCATGTCTACTTCTGATCCTGCAGAGATAACCACAGCAAGTCAACAATTCTCAGTCTGAACTTAGGGTCATTCGGTATGGGTTGCTTGTCAAGGAAAATCCCTTTTCACTTGCAGGGGAAGCTGGTACAGATTGTACTTCCCCTTGGAGACAGTTTTGTCAATGTACCATTAATTACATCTACCGGACTTTGGTTTAAGCCCGGTTAGTAGCAACCGAATGGATTGTCATTGGCAGAGAAATGCGTACCAGCAACCTGCAAATAAAATACCCCTTGCAAACTTTGTTGAAAAAATTGCAAAATTTGCTATAAGTGAGCCATGGGGGATTGAACACTCCATGTAATGTCCCACTTTCGTGTGCTTTCTCTAAAGAAGAACTGTCCAACTAACAGCCTACTATCCATCCCACTTTAGGGTTCCATCCAGCCTACATCCTTAAAATTATATATTATATACGGAAAGATATATTTTTGTGTCATCTGTCACACTAGTAAATGGCTGTGAGGTGTTCTGGCCTGCAGTGGCTAACTCATTCGACAGCCCTTCTGTAAAGCAAGGGTGGCCAAGACGTTGACCATGATCCACTGTTAGATCCCAAGCTAGTTTCCAGAGATCATGGTGTGGGGAGGGGACTTGCCTCTCAGAAATCACCTCTGGGAAGAGACTAGGACTGTTGCCCCAAGGATTTCCTCCGGGGGAGGAGACAGATTAGGATAACACCTCCAGTGCATTGGAGGACATCTCTAAAGGGAAGGGCTTTTCTCCACTCCTGACACACGTTGCTGAGGTGCCCTAGATCTGGGAACCAGAGGGATCCAGACCTGGAGCTATCAGGAGAAGTCTTGATAGATCACCTGAAGTTGACAGCTGGATCGAGTGGACCTCATAAACCTTAAGATTGTCCACCGCTGCTTTACCGCATGCAGTATTGGCAACTGTCAGAGAGAAGATGCTTAGCTAGATGGACCATATGTATGGCCATTTTGATTATGCAAAATTCAAATTTGCAAATGCACATTCATGCAAATTGTAAATTATTCAGATTCTCACATCACATATTGGTTTCAGATTTAGAATTGACATTTGAAAAAAATAACAATCTTTGAGCTCTACCAATGAAAGACACAATACATAGTCATTGTTCCACTGTCTACAATTGCTCCTTCACAAAAATGCACTGAGTTACCAGAGCATTTACCTAACTGGAGGCGAGTCACTTAAAGTATAGCACATACATACAGAAGGGGAATGCTGTTCTGGTTACATCAGGAGAAATTATTAATCCTGTTATAAAAGGTCTGTAATGTGATTTAAATGTTCTGCATGATGCCTCAAAGGCCACTTTGCAGATGTCAAACATTGATTCCTTCCCTAATTCAACACACACAGTCACCATCCTTTTAATATGCGTGGCATGAATGGTGCTTGTGCTGCCTTTGGTATGGTTTCTTTTCCAAATTGATTCTACCTATCTTGCAGTTTCACAATTGAAAATTAATGGAACTAAATTTCTCAGTCAGGAAGGCACTTGCTTCAGTCATCAAATCTTCTCTAAGCAGTGATTCTCAAACTCAAGGGATGGTCCCTTGAGGGGCACAGAAAGTATTCTGGTTGGGGGGACAAGAAGGGCCCCAGCTAGCTAGAGCTGAAATTATTCAAAACTAAAAGAAAATATATACTTTTTCAATCAACACACAATTAACGTGTGGAATTTATTGCCCAGAGGATGTGGTCAAGGCCAGTAGTATAGCTGCATTTTAAAAAGGATTAAATAAATTCTCAGTAGGGATGGGCGAACGCGGTTCGGAAGTTTGGAGTTTGGACCGAACTCGACCAGCCAGTCGACTGAACCGACCTTCTGAACTGAACTCGATTTTCGAACCAAACCGAATATCCAAACTCGACTCTGTTCACCCATCCCTAAAAGATAATATTGCATTTAGTTCAATGGGGTTTGAATTTCTGAACTTTGTTCGGAAGTTCGGAGTTCGGACCGAACTCAAATTGTTCGGTCAACCGAAATGAACTTCCGAACTGAACTGAATTTCTGAACTGAACCAAACCGAACCGAATTTCCAAACTCGGTTCTGTTTGCCCATCCCTAGTTCTTAGAGGATAGGTCCATTAATAGCTATTAGCCAAGTAGGTTGGGAGAACATAACCTCTGACTGTCAGGAGTTGGGAGTGAATGGATTGCCCCAACATGTTCACCCAACATGGGGCTGTTGGGTACTTCACCCAGGCAACTGAAGGTATTTTTAGATGCAATGGTACTACGGGTGGCTACGCTTTGACTGGTGTGGCCACCCACAGTGTCGTCACGTCTGAACCGGGCCACCAGATGTTTCCCAGGCCAGAGCCAAGGTTTCCCCAGGCTGTGGCAGTTTTTAGCCTGGGCTGTAACTTGAGCCCATCGCTGAATCACAGCCCAGGCTAAGTGTTGCCGCAGGCGCAGCCCGGAAAAACTATCACCAGACAGGAGCAGTGGGCCATCATATGTGATGGCCTGCTTTACTTGACCCAGGTCCAGGAATGTCCTGGGCGGATGCAGCAGCCTCATATGCTGCTGCGGTCACCCAGCAGGAAGGAGGTTGGGTGGGGCCATGTGGACCCACATCCACATGTTGCCATGCCCTTTCCTCACCCCCCTCCATGGCCCAAGCCCCGACACATCTGTTCGGTTGCTGGGCTACATACTGCCTGCGGTGAGGACCCCTCACCCTGGCCAGGGTCAAAGTGTGATGGCGTGGAGCACCGTCATATTTGAAAAAACACTGAGATTGGCCACTATTGGAGACAGGATGATGGTCTCAATGAACCATTGGTCTGACCTAGTATGGTACTTGTTATGGTTGTAGGAGTACCCAGAAAAAACAGGCAAACCCAACACATTTTCAGTACTAGACATGAACCAAAACCTTTGGGTACTAGTTGGTATCTGATTAGTGCCCAATGGGTAACCTGATGTTCTAATATAGCATTCAGAACCAATTTTCCACGTTTCTGCCCCAATTTGTTTGAGTTTGTGCCCCTTTTTTGCCATTTCCCCATACTAATTTACCAAATGGTAATCGGTAAATCAGTGACAATGATTTCAATTTTTTCAGGTAATTGGGTGCCTGATCAACCCCCAGGTAGCCCATCAGGTGCCCAAAATTGTGAGTCAGTCTGGGGAGCATGCGGAAAGTCTGTCGAGTCATGTTCAGGCACCAGTTGGTTCCTGAACATGACTGTGTTGATTTGGGAATATGATGGGGCACCTGTTTTTCCAGTTATCCTGTTTCCACTCTAAATACAGCTGAAACAGGTGCCTGCAAAAACAGGTTTACCCACCGAACTTCTGGGCCCCAAATCAATTCTGAAATTTCAGGTCCCCGATGTCATAGAATGGGTACCCAACGGGGTACCGGAATATGGACTTCTGTTCCTGATCTTTTCGTTTTCTGAACCAATTCTTCAGTTTTACATACTGATTTTTTGATGGTAGCCAGAAAATTAGTTGGTATCAGAAACTACCGGGGAGCATGCAGGGGAAGCAGCTTCCCGGGGCATCCCAAGGCATTCAAAACATTAGTAGGGATGGGCAAACGCAGTTTGGAGTTTAGACCGAACTCGACCAGTTCGGTCGACCGAACTGAATTTCCGAACCGAACCAAATTTCCGAACTCGGCTCCGTTGGCCCATCCCTAAAAGATAATATTCCATTTAGTTCAATGGGGTTTGAATTTCTGAACTTTGTTTGGAAGTTCAGAGCTCAGACCGAACTCGAATAGTTCGGTCAACCGAACCGAATTGAATTTCTGAACTGAACCGAACCGAATTTCCGAACTCAGTTTTGTTCGCCCATCCCTAAACATTAGAAGTGCCATACTGGGTCAGACCAATGGTCCAACAGAGGCCAATCATGGTGGCTTGGGAGAAGCACCCAACAGGTCACAATGGAGGATTCATTCCCTGTTGTTTTCCCCCAGCTCCCGTCACGTTCCCTGATCCTGTCTGGCTAATAGCTGCTAATGGACCGATCTTCCAGAAACTTGTCCAAACCTCTTTTAAACTCAGCTATTGTACTGGCCCTTACCACAGTCTCTGACAGTAGATTCCACAACCCAATTATACGCTGAGCAAAAAAATATTTTCTTTTATTTGTTTTAAACAAGTTACCACCCATGAGTTTCATGGAGTGTCCCCTAGTTCTAGTATTAGCTGAGAGGGTAAATAACTGCTCCTTGTTTATTAGTTCCACCCCACTCATNGTTGGGGGGACAAGAAGGGCCCCAGCTAGCTAGAGCTGAAATTATTCAAAACTAAAAGAAAATATATACTTTTTCAATCAACACACAATTAACGTGTGGAATTTATTGCCCAGAGGATGTGGTCAAGGCCAGTAGTATAGCTGCATTTTAAAAAGGATTAAATAAATTCTCAGTAGGGATGGGCGAACGCGGTTCGGAAGTTTGGAGTTTGGACCGAACTCGACCAGCCAGTCGACTGAACCGACCTTCTGAACTGAACTCGATTTTCGAACCAAACCGAATATCCAAACTCGACTCTGTTCACCCATCCCTAAAAGATAATATTGCATTTAGTTCAATGGGGTTTGAATTTCTGAACTTTGTTCGGAAGTTCGGAGTTCGGACCGAACTCAAATTGTTCGGTCAACCGAAATGAACTTCCGAACTGAACTGAATTTCTGAACTGAACCAAACCGAACCGAATTTCCAAACTCGGTTCTGTTTGCCCATCCCTAGTTCTTAGAGGATAGGTCCATTAATAGCTATTAGCCAAGTAGGTTGGGAGAACATAACCTCTGACTGTCAGGAGTTGGGAGTGAATGGATTGCCCCATGTTGGGTAGTTCACCCAACATGGGGCTGTTGGGTACTTCACCCAGGCAACTGAAGGTATTTTTAGATGCAATGGTACTACGGGTGGCTACGCTTTGACTGGTGTGGCCACCCACAGTGTCGTCACGTCTGAACCGGGCCACCAGATGTTTCCCAGGCCAGAGCCAAGGTTTCCCCAGGCTGTGGCAGTTTTTAGCCTGGGCTGTAACTTGAGCCCATCGCTGAGTCACAGCCCAGGCTAAGTGTTGCCGCAGGCGCAGCCCGGAAAAACCATCACCAGACAGGAGCAGTGGGCCATCATATGTGATGGCCTGCTTTACTTGACCCAGGTCCAGGAATGTCCTGGGCGGATGCAGCAGCCTCATATGCTGCTGCGGTCACCCAGCAGGAAGGAGGTTGGGTGGGGCCATGTGGACCCACATCCACATGTTGCCATGCCCTTTCCTCACCCCCCTCCATGGCCCAAGCCCCGACACATCTGTTCGGTTGCTGGGCTACATACTGCCTGCGGTGAGGACCCCTCACCCTGGCCAGGGTCAAAGTGTGATGGCGTGGAGCACCGTCATATTTGAAAAAACACTGAGATTGGCCACTATTGGAGACAGGATGATGGTCTCAATGAACCATTGGTCTGACCTAGTATGGTACTTGTTATGGTTGTAGGAGTACCCAGAAAAAACAGGCAAACCCAACACATTTTCAGTACTAGACATGAACCAAAACCTTTGGGTACTAGTTGGTATCTGATTAGTGCCCAATGGGTAACCTGATGTTCTAATATAGCATTCAGAACCAATTTTCCACGTTTCTGCCCCAATTTGTTTGAGTTTGTGCCCCTTTTTTGCCATTTCCCCATACTAATTTACCAAATGGTAATCGGTAAATCAGTGACAATGATTTCAATTTTTTCAGGTAATTGGGTGCCTGATCAACCCCCAGGTAGCCCATCAGGTGCCCAAAATTGTGAGTCAGTCTGGGGAGCATGCGGAAAGTCTGTCGAGTCATGTTCAGGCACCAGTTGGTTCCTGAACATGACTGTGTTGATTTGGGAATATGATGCGGCACCTGTTTTTCCAGTTATCCTGTTTCCACTCTAAATACAGCTGAAACAGGTGCCTGCAAAAACAGGTTTACCCACCAAACTTCTGGGCCCCAAATCAATTCTGAAATTTCAGGTCCCCGATGTCATAGAATGGGTACCCAACGGGGTACCAGAATATGGACTTCTGTTCCTGATCTTTTCGTTTTCTGAACCAATTCTTCAGTTTTACATACTGATTTTTTGATGGTAGCCAGAAAATTAGTTGGTATCAGAAACTACCGGGGAGCATGCAGGGGAAGCAGCTTCCCGGGGCATCCCAAGGCATTAAAAACATTAGTAGGGATGGGCAAATGCAGTTCGGAGTTTAGACCGAACTTGACCAGTTCGGTCGACCGAACTGAATTTCCGAACCGAACCGAATTTCCGAACTCGGCTCTGTTGGCCCATCCCTAAAAGATAATATTCCATTTAGTTCAATGGGGTTTGAATTTCTGAACTTTGTTCGGAAGTTCAGAGCTCAGACCGAACTCGAATAGTTCGGTCAACCGAACCGAATTGAATTTCTGAACTGAACCGAACCGAATTTCCGAACTCAGTTTTGTTCGCCCATCCCTAAACATTAGAAGTGCCATACTGGGTCAGACCAATGGTCCAACAGAGGCCAATCATGGTGGCTTGGGAGAAGCACCCAACAGGTCACAATGGAGGATTCATTCCCTGTTGTTTTCCCCCAGCTCCCGTCACGTTCCCTGATCCTGTCTGGCTAATAGCTGCTAATGGACCAATCTTCCAGAAACTTGTCCAAACCTCTTTTAAACTCAGCTATTGTACTGGCCCTTACCACAGTCTCTGACAGTAGATTCCACAACCCAATTATACGCTGAGCAAAAAAATATTTTCTTTTATTTGTTTTAAACAAGTTACCACCCATGAGTTTCATGGAGTGTCCCCTAGTTCTAGTATTAGCTGAGAGGGTAAATAACTGCTCCTTGTTTATTAGTTCCACATCACTCATGATTTTATAGACCTCTATCCTATCTCCTCTCAGTCGTCTCTTCTCCAAACTGAAGAGCCCCAACCTACCAAGCCTACGAGAGCCCTTCTGGATAAACCTGCATTTTGGGGCACCCAGGCACCCAATGAGGGTTGGGTTAACCTGTCAGGTGCCTGCTGGCACCTAAAATGCAGGTATTACCCAAGGATAGCAAATTTGCTACCTGCTGCACCCCTAGATCTAATGCATACCCAACAATCATTGTTTTAATTTTAAAAATTATTATTACAAAGACTTAAGGAAATAAAATGTTTCAGTCTTTTCTAAAATTAAGGTGACGTCTTTTTAAAATGGAGCCAGAAATAAACACCATCTTCAATGTGCCATCGAGGGATAATGGGGGTTATAATATTTTCAGTCTCACCCATTGCTGCTTTAATCTATCCCTGTCTCCCCATTGTTTCCTCTCCCTTGCCTATCCTATTGTCTTCTCTCCTCTCTTGCCCACCAATATGCATTCACACAAAGGTTATAAATCTTTGATATTATGTGTAACTCTGTCTCTCTCTCCCTAAAAAAACCCCTATTTTCCAATTTGATGCTATTTCAGATCTTCTGATCAGCCAGTGTGCCAAACCTGAGAGATTAAAAATAAAATTGGGAAAAAGAATTGAAAGTCAAATTAAGATGTCATCTTTTCAACTAGAATAGAAAGCCCGCAGGATGCTACTCTACGATATAAAACATTATGCCACACAGATCTTGCCAGGAGTTGCAATCAGATTTCCAACTCTGGGAAAATATGAAATCTTTTTCTTATCAAAACTTTATCTCACAATTCTCACGTAGCACTCGTAAATTTAAATGACCCAGATGGTAAAAAATAAAATAAAATCCCAATTGGAATGATCCAGGTCAGCCATAGAAAGTGTAGGGCTAAGGTTCTGCTCCCAATCAAATATGTATGAACCCTGTTGATTTCAACTGAAGTGGTACAAAGTGTTTAGTTAGTAGTCAAATTTGATCCAGGATTTCCATTAAGATGCAAACAACAATGGGTGACAATAAATGTGACCGTGGCCCGCTACGGCCCACCTGATGCTCACTATAGTCAGAGACCTACTGTCATATTTATTGCCGGACTGCAATGCAATCTGCTGACCGCCGATGTGGACCTGTTGCTGCCCCAGACCAAGTTGGCAGCTGGCCTGGATGTGATTCCCCCAGATGATTCTGGGCCACCCAGATGGGCCAACGCAGCCATAACAGGCCAGTTAATGTTTTTCCGGCCCCATTCCCCACTGGGATTGGGACCCGCCATGGCCGGCAGCCATGGCAACCAATGATTGGCTGCAATAGCTGCCCATCATGGTGGGAGTAGGGCGCTGGGGGCTGCCTAGTTGCATGTTTGCTCCATTTCCCCATTGGGGGGCGGGGGAGGGCTCACTGGCTGGCCTGGTTGAGAACCCGCTTGATCTGTGCTCCAACCTGATCCTGTCAGGGCCGCCCCGCCCCCTCCTGTAGTGTGTAGCTGGTGTGCTGGCTGCACGTTTATTTTCACCCTATGTTAGAAATCTGCTATTAATAATGACCTACGTCATAGGATTGTAGTAATAGTGAACCAGAACAGGATTGTAAGCCAATTTGAACATGGAAAGTGTTATATAAAAGATAATTAGAATAAATAACAGAATGGTCAAGATTAGAGCTGAAAGAGGTACCTAATTTAGAACCCATGGTTAATACATTTTGAGTACTGTGTCTTGTATCCAACAGGCTACTCAATAACCTATTGGGTATCGAACTACACAAATTTTTGGTAATTTTCATTATTATTATTATTATTATTATTATTAACAAACATCTATATAGCGCCAGCAGTGTACCTGGCACTTTACAAAGTAATAAAATAGACACGGTCCCTGCCCCTAGGGCTTACAATCTGAGAGACAGGAGCTGGGGGAGAGACTTAGGAAGGGGAACAGAGGGAGAGACAAGGGGTCTAACATTCATGAAGATGCGAGGTCTCAAGTGCACGTACTTGGCTTGGTTACGATGAGAATGACAGCAGGCAGGTCCATGTTGCAAGGATAAGGGTAAACCGATCGTAGGTATAGGAATAGTGGCTCAGCAGGATAAAGAGTCAGACAGAGCAGAGCGAAAGAGGTGAGTTTTAAGGAGAGATTTGAAGGTATGAAGGGAGGGGGCAAGGCGGATGTGGACAGGGAGGGAGTTCCAGGCATGGGGGGCAGCAAGTGAGAAGGGACGAAGGCGCTTAGGGGAGCAGGGAAGGCGTGGAAGGGTGAGAGAAGGGACAGAGGAGGAGTGAAGTGCACGGGCTGGAGTATGGAGGGCGATAAGTGCAGAGAGGTAGCGGGGAGCAAGGTTGTGAAGAGCTTTATAGGTGAAGACTAGGAGCTTGTGCAGGATTCGTTCAGGAAGGGGAAGTCAGTGAAGCGAAGAGAGGAGGGGCTGCACATGGTTGAAGTGACTGGCGAGGTAGATGACACAGGCAGCAGAGTTTTGACAGAGATGAGGGGAGAAATGGGAGACTGGGGAAGGCCAGAAAGAAGGAGGTTACAGTAATCGAGGCGAGAGATTTACCGTTTTCTGGTTACTGATCATAAATCAAGATGGAAAACAAAAAATCGGGATGAAAACTCAAAACATCTGGGCCATGGATATTCCATGTCATCAGGTTCCCAAATCGACCATGAATCAGGGACCAATCAGTGTGCCTGAATGTTGTGGGTCAATTCAGGTACAGGAATTTGATGAGTATGCCTGTTTTTGTGGGCAATTGTTTCAGATCTCATCAATTTGATGACAGTATATCTTGATTGAAATTTTACTGAAAATATATTTTCAGTTGTCCCCCAAATTATTCACAATATTTTCTTTACAATTAAAAATATTCATGAAATCTTCAAAATGTGAAGAAAAAAAAATTGTTTCTCATTTTCCCCGTCTTTAATTGTTTCTCAAATCATTTTTTTTCTCTTCAAAATTGATTGGCTATGAAGCTATCATTTCTTACTGCCTACCAGTCAAAGTTGTTGGGGATGTATTTTCTGACTGGTGAGAGCAGAGAAGTAGATTGCAAATAATGGACCACGGTATTACCAACTGTTGGACACTTCTCTAAAGCAATCGGTGGACGCCACCATCAGAGATAAGATGCTAGGCTAGATGGCCTGTTAGCCTTGATTCATCGTAGAGCTTATTATAGTGTTTATATTGGTTTTCTTCATTTTGAAATTTTCAATCCAAACAAAGCAAAATCCTGACATTTTTACACAAGACAAACAGAAAACTCACAATTTCCATTTGTCCGATTGTGGTAAACTTTGAAATTCTGACACCAAAATGGCAGCCTATCAAAAGTCACAGATGGATAAAATATATATATAACATTTTAAACTGATGAACTCTGCAAATTTCATAAGTGTGAATTTTAATCCCCCAATCGACATTCCAAACGTTGCATGCAAAGTTCAAGCAAACTAGTGCCATTCAAGAATTTGTGAACTGAAATTGTTATTAGTCAGTAGGTGAATTTACTAATACTGCTACATATAATTTCTATAGCGCTGCTAGGTATATGCAGCACTTTACAATCACAGGTTTTTGAAGACCCTAATTTTTGTGAAATGATTCAGAGAATAGAATCTATTCTCTTTTCAGCCCTGCTTCCAATCTAGGCTGGAGAGGAGCTACAGGGGTGAGGGGAACATAGGGAGAGACAAGGTGTCACGGGGGATGGGGCACAACCCCAACGCCAGGTTGGGCTGGCCCGGCGCCGCACCACCCACACCCCGGAGATCCCCACGCATGGGCTCAGACTCCTGACCTGGAAGGGGTCTCTCTGGGAATAAATGCCCGTCAGGATAGTAGGTGGACCTATAGGCCTCACAGTGCCCAGGTCCCTATCATCATAGGGCGCCAGGTGAGTATCTTGAGTCTGGGCCCCAGTCACACTTCCTCCACACGTAACCCACGACCAAGGAGGGGGGAAAGGGGGCAACAGTGGGGAGGTAGTGCCCGGAGGGGAGGGGAAGGTCCCAGGGACACAGGAACGGTACACGGTGGCACACTTCTCACAGGGGGGAAAGGGAGGGAGAGCTAGGGCCAACCTTGGGGGGAAGGGAACAGGGGAAGGGCTTGTACGTCGCACACGCACACCCACAGTCTCTCTACGGCTCTCTCTCACGTAGGCAGGGGGGAGAAGGCAGGGAATTCTGTCAAGCACACACTATAGCTCCGTACACAATAACACACCCAAGGTACACAACTCGCAACACTTAGCTTTGCTTAAGGGCCGGTCTCCGCTCAATCACCAGCGCCGAGTGCTTCTCGGCGCTGGTTTTTGTATTGCTGGCCCCGCCCTCTGCGCGCTCCCGCAAGCGTGCGGAGCGCCGCACAGGGGGCGGGGTTTCCCCCGGCGTCCTACCGGGTCCTACCCTCCGCCGCTCTATCCCCGACTGGGCTTTAACCGGGGGAGGGGCTGTGCTGTTTCACGGCCCGGGGAGTGAGGGGGGTGGTTTCCCCGCCACCTCTGGTGCTCCTGTTATTGGGTCCGGGGAACTCTCTCGGCCTCCTAACGCCCCCCTGGGCGGCCCGCCTCTCTGCCCCCCCCTGCGGGGATTGACACAAGGATACATTCAAGAAGCTGAGAATTTGCAGGTGCACATGCTTAACTTAGTTACACGGAAGGTGGTGGAGCATGGTGGATAAGACAATATAAAGAGTAGCATAAATGAGTTCTCAATTGGGTGGGGTGGGGTGAGAAGCTAGGGATACCCAATGGAAGAGGTACGTTTTAGGAGGACTAGTAATGTTAGCTCTAATTGTGTACTGCCTTTTCTTTAATCAATTAAATCTTTCACCCCTCAAGTATCTCTCTTTAAAGCTACTGCATCTGTACCAGGGTTTCATTTGTGGGGGGCGGGAAGGGGGGGGGCCTTGCCAGGGCTCGGCCCTGGAAATTCAATTTAAGAGGGGGCTGAGCCCTTTGAAATATTCCCACTAGAAATGTGCACTCACTAACATGAAAGGCCAGGGAAAGGGCGATAGTGGCCATTTCAGGGTTAGAAATGAAAGTGAAAAGAACCCTGCATGGTTTATTTGGCTGTCATTAAAGACTTCTGTGCCCCCATCCCCTTGCTGACTGTCATCTAGATTCAATCACAAGAATGCCTCTTTATATTCCGCTGCAGAGAGCAGAGGCAGGTTAGTCTAGTGGTTAGATGACTAGCTGGAGACTAGAGCTTATTTCCCTGTTCTGTCAAGTTCTGGGCAGGGGGTGTGGCTTATGAGGCAGGAGGCGTGTCTTGTGGGGCATGTTTGAGCCTCACTCATTAATTATTTTTGTTTAAATTAGGACTGATCTGTACATTGCTGAGCCAAAAGTTGCATATTCCCATGACTGTCTCCATCCCCCAGATGTCAGCCAAGAGAGATCTCCAGCACATACCATCAGTGTACCATGTTCATAAAGCAAGGGCCCACACAGGCAATTTCTGTAGCTGTCAGTGTCCCTTAGCTTGAACTCCCTTGCCCCAGAGGCTCATCAAAGTGTTTTGTGCTGTCTTGACCTCTAACTAGATCCGAAATGAGAACCCGCAAAAATGAGTAAATCTGTCAAATTTCTGTTACTTGAACTGAACCAAAAATGTTCAGGGACTTTTTAGTATCCGAGCTAGTTTTCAATCAGATACCTGAAATACCAAAAAAAACGGGTATACCAAAATACGATTTTTGTCTTGATTTTTTTCGACTTCTGTTCCCGGATTTTGGGATTTTTTCATGTATTATTTCATGGGGGGGCGGGGGTGGGGGCATAATTGTAGGTACTAGAAAAACTGGAAACTAAAATTTTGTTCTTTGAATACCCAAACAGTATTTGGGTGCCAGTCTGGATACCCAAAATGGTAGCCCCCAATTTGGGTATTACCTGTGAGTACCCAATCAGGTACCCAGTTCAGCTCTAGTTCTAACACTTAAAATGAGGGAGAAGGCGAAGACGGAGAAGAAAAGGCCAAGTGTTTTGTTGTGACTGCTCACGTCAGAGTTGCTTTGCAGGACCAGATGAGAATTGTAGCCAAAGATCTTCCAGTATGTCATTTTCAAACAATTCATGCTTCAATCCTGAACCGTGGAATTGTCAGGCATGAATAAAGGATCTTAAGTAGGAGCTAGTTGACACCAGTCCAGTTCTTGAACTTCAGCTGTGCCAGAAGATTTACATGAGAGACACTCTTCTTTGTAAAACAAACCTGGTTTCCTTTCAAGCATCCAGCTAATAATTAGTACAAAGAACTTGGTCATCTCAGCGTGGAATCGGATAGCTGTTTTTTGGAACTGACAACTGAAAGGCAGATACCACATTCACACCTGGTGGTGACTTCACTCACGAATGACAGGGCTGGATTTTGAGCCTGTCATTTGTGAGTGAAGTCACAGGAAAACCCTGTTCGCAACGGGGCTACTACCGGCTTCCACCTCCTTTCCCCTGCCGCCTCTTTGCTTTGCGGGAGCACTGCTGCTGCACTGTCGTTAGGTGTGAATGCGGGATGAGAGAAAGATCCACATTTGGATCTGGAATTCCTCATGTTTTCTTTGGCAATTTAATCTACTCTAGGCTACTCCTTTTTCTGAAGTCTGAACATACCTTGTTGAGTCAGCCAACAATCTCATCCAGATCCAGGCAGCCAATCAAGTGGCCTGGGAATGAATTAGCTCTGCCTTTCTCTGCAACAGTTGAGGTGCAGATGGACTTGCTAAAAGGCAAAGGCCCTGATCCAATGTCCTCACGTTGTGTGCACATGCATGGGAGGTTCAATTTGTGTGCGTACACCCCCGGATCACAGCAAAAGATGTCTAAGGACACTTCCAGCTCTTAGATCCTATGCCTTTCCCAAGATGATGCAAGAACAAGTGAAGAGAGTCAAGATTTGAATCCAGAACTCCCTAGGCCTGTTGCTTGAAAGAGCAGGATTCCTCTTCTGTCAGCTTCCTCACTGAGAAGCAGTTACACCATCTCTCTACTAATTTGGTAGGCTACCCCCTGAATTAGGGAAACACAGAGACTGTGGCACAGCAGGGGAATGAAACCAACATTTCTAAAGCCTCTAAAAGAAAAGAATCAGAGTGTAGTTCCTTAATTGATAACAAATGGATAATTCCCTATAGATTCTACCTTTTCAATTCTCTTTAACAAGAAATAAAAAAAACTGGAAAAAGAAACATTCCCGCCCTGACTTTAATGTTCTCTGTTGGTGGTGAGGCAGTCCCGGGGACTGATTTTTTTTTTTCTTACAGAGAGAGTATCTATTATTTTAAAGCTTTCTAATTCTTCACAGTGCCACTCCGAGTAATAACAGCTTAGTCGTTTTTAAATTCACCTGCAACTGAAAGAACTTGGCAGTCCTTTTAGACAGCAGGAGTGTGGTCCTCTTCAGTCCCTCCCTAGCTTTTCCCCTTTTCAATAGCTGAAGCAAGCAAGTTGCAGGAGGAAAAACCGCAAGAACAGGGGATGTGGAGGGAAAAAAGTGTTTCATAAAATATCCAACAGTCTAGTGCAAGAAAGAATTAAGTGTTACGGGATGTGAGCTTCCAGTGTTTTCACTGGGTTGGTAATGTAAGCTTCTTAAAATCTGCCCATCACTATAGCTCATAAAATAGATCTAAAAATAAAATAAAAAACCCCACCAAAAATATAAAATGAAGCCAGAGACGGCATTCAACAACGGATACCACTCCTTGACTTAGAGCTGTATGTTCTACTTTGCTCATGTGCTTCAAGAGAAGAGAAATGACGGCAGCTGTCATGAAGCCTTGGTCCAGCGATTAGGGATGGGCGAACAGAACGGAGTTCGGAAATTCGGTTCGGTTCAGTTCAGTTTGAAATTCAAGTTCGGAAATTCAGTTCGGTTCAGTTCGGTTCGAAATTCAAGATCGGTTTGGTCAACTGAACAGACCGAGTTCGGTCAAATTCGGAACTTCTGAACCAAGTTCGGCCATTCAAAACCAGATTTTTTGGTGTGTCTTGCCTCTAGGGATAGGCGAACAGAATGGAGTTCAGAAATTCGGTTCGGTTTGGTTTGAAATTCGAGTTCGGTTCAGTCGACCGAACAGACCGAGTTCAGTCCGAACTCCGAACTTCCAAACCGCGTTCACCCATCCCTACCAGCGATATGTGTCCTCTGTTCTGTTCATGGAGAAGGAAAAGCAAAGCTATAAGGAAGAGGGACCAGAAATGGAAAAGGAGTGACATGAATTGAAAGTAAGGAAAGGAGGAAAGAAAAGAGAAAAACAATGACTTTTCCAGTTTCTTAATCTCAAAACAGGCAATTAAGTCAGCAATAGGGATGCACGAACACAGTTCGGAAGTTCGGACCGAACTCGACTAGTTCGATTGACCGAACCGAACTCGAATTCGACCAAACTGTTCGGTCGAATCTGAACCAGTTTGGAAGGCCGAACACAGCTTAAAACACCAGTTTTGAATGTACGAACTCAGTTCAGAAGTTCGGAATTTGACTGAACTCAACTAGTTTGGTCTACCGAACCAAACTCCCGAACCGAACTAGGTTCTGTTCACACATCCCTAGTCGGCAGACTCACAGAGGTGCTTCAGTACTTTAAGATTTTTCCAGAATCAATGACTCACAGGTATTAAAGTAACCACCCCCAAGCAAACCTGCCCAGCCACACTTTAGGGCTTGAAATTAAATTACTATCCATAATTAATAAAAATACATTTCAAGGGGAGTCAACAGCAGTCCCACAAGCCCTGACTAGCTCAGGCATGAAACCTTGGTCAATCTCAAGGAGAAGGGAGTTCCAGAGTTGTGGAGAAGTCGCTGAGAATGCCTCGTAGTATGGAAGTGGTGACAGAACTAACAAGGGATCGATCTCAGCTAACATTAGGGATCACAAAGGAACATAAGGTGGTCTCTCGAATATGGAGGACCCACGCCATTTGGATCACTCATCATATAGCTATTAATTACTGTCAGGACTGAGGAAACCTGGCTGGAGATTAATTGCATATCTGGCATAATTCTTTTCTCCTATAGGGCTTCAACATAGGGTAAGGGCTGATATCCCACCTTCTAAAAATCCCAAATGGGTAAAATCCAGGCTCTTTTTTCAGTGTTAGACCATGTTTATTATTTAAAGACTTCTTCTGCGTGCCAGAGCTGGACATACAGCGACATGATTGTGGAATGTAAACTGAAAAACTGTTGCCGGGGGGTGGGGGGTGGAATATTCATTCTTCCTGGACTTGGCAAAAACCATTACCTTTTTTTGAATGACTTTCTCAGCTGAGCATCAGAGAACACCAAACGCATTTACATAAGAATACAAAAATGCACCCATTATCACCGCAGGAAGCACTTAAAACCTAAGATAATTACATAGCACAGAATTGATTTCAAAAGACTCAAACAAAATAACTAATTCTAGAGAGTCACCCTTTAAGACTATTATTATTCTGTGCTACCACTGATCTTCCTCACTAAGCCCCCACCCCAATCCCTCTCTTTACAATTATATACGCACATTATAAATTCCTACTTTTGTTCTTTCACCGTCAAGCTCCTGCAGCTGCTGCTGAAAATTTGGATTCTCTTAGAGCTTAACGAGACACCAGAAAGGAATGGCTCTCCAAAATAGACAGGTTGCAAACAGAGGTAAAATATGCTGCTATCATTCTTGAATGATAATTTCTCCTTGCCCTTCACCTTACTGACGCTGCATGCTTCCCGGCCCCGAGATTTTGAATGCATTTGGATATGCTATTTACATCTAATGAAGAGGGATGTTGGCATGTTGTGTTTTAGGAAAGAAAATGCCTAGGTGAAATGATACAGCCTGGAAGGAGCAGGAAATTCTGTCAAGGAAGAGAATTAATCCAACTCTATATAATATCACTTACACACAGGGGCACCAGCAAAATTAAACTCTGGGGAGTGGTGTGGTGGTGGTGGGGGATAGGGACTTTTGCCCCTCCCTGTTTCTAATGTGGCCCTACAGCTTTCCCAAAAGGCTTGGAAGGGATGGGGTCAGACGAGGGCTAACAAGGTGTAACTACATCCCCTTGCACCTGCCTCCCAGCTGGCACCTATACTTTATAAAAATAAAGACGATGATTGATTATTATTTATCATTTCCCCCCCCCCCCCGCCATGGCACTTGGAGTGCATTACATACAATACACAACTTTTAATCCTCACAACAACCCTGTGAGGTAGGTTAGGCTGAGAGAATATTGTGACTAGCCCAAGATCACCAAGAGAGTTTCTGGCTAAGGAGAGACTTGAACCGGGGTCCCAGGGTCCCCCCCTACCTCCCAGTTCTATGTACTGCACACTTAACCATTACATCACACTGGTTCTCTTACCACGTACCTACTATTTACACGGTATGAAACACCCCTACTCATGAAATCATCCCCAAATGATACATGTCCCAGCAAAGTTTGCTCTAACCCAGTTTTGACTTGTAACATGCCTGAAGAAGGGTCATATGTGGCCCAACAAGTTACATACTATCTCCAACGGAAGTTGGATAGGGGTGTGCATTTTGTTTTTGTTATTACAGTAACAAAAACTAAAATGTCATTGTCATTTTCGTTATTGTAATAACAAAACCAAAAATTAACAAGAAACATTTTGATTTTCATTATTTTTTTATTTCTGGTCATTTTTGTCCATTTCCAGTATTACTGATATACCAGAAATGAACAATAAAATAATAAATACTGATAATACCAGAAATTACTGAAAAATAATGAAAATAACAAAAATGAAAATAAATAATAAGAACGACCAAACAAAGAATAATGAAATCAAATGCAAGTTTAATAAGAAAAAAGTAAACAAAACCATGTTTCCCTCCTCTGCACACCCCTCCCTATTGGTCAAATAAAACAGATCATTGGAATTATGTTGCTTCCACCTATTCAAATTGGGCAGAATTGCAGCAAATGAAAAAAGGGCCTTTTCTTGGGAAAGCTTATACAGCTTCAACTTTATTTGCTTCACAGATATAGACAAAAAACATATAGGCTGAAGTTGCCAAGGCCTCATAAAGTAACCAGATACCAAGTTCTTATTAGAAAGAGAAAAAAAAAAATGAAAGAAAAAAATGTTGAAATTGTCCTTCGAATTTTAAAATCTTTGTGATACAGTACACAGCATAGGTTACTGACACTATGCGTAGTTTCACACGTCCAAGCAGAATACACAACTCCGGAGCATTTTCAGGGGCCTGAGTCCAGTTTTACTGGACTCGGTGGTTGCCCGCGGTCTGCCTGCGTGGTGCCCCTCCCCCACCCCATAACATTGTGGACCAATTGCCCACAATGCTATGGTATTGCCAAGGCAACCCCCAGCCAAGAGTGGGGTAGCGGCGGCTGTCCACTGAGCAGTTGGATAGCAGCCCCGAATCCAGCTGGTGCACCAAATTTCAGCTGCCCACTCTGCTGCCAGTGCTCCTGGATGTTCTGGGGCACTGCTGCTGCTGCCCCGGACCAGGCACAGCCTGCCCTGCCTCTGCTTCACCGGCACATCTGGTGGGCTGCCTTTAAAGAGACGGCCCGTCCGGGGGCGAGGGGGGACAGCTGTCTGTGTGAAGACATCCCCCACCCATATTGTACACTTGTACAAATGCCTTCATAACGGTCCTTTCACGTTCCTGGGTCTTAATCTAATTAAATCATTTCAGTGACACTATGAGCCCCAGATTAGATTTATGAGGAATACGCCTTCTTCACACAAGTTTGCCCAATTTTTGGTTGCAAACAATCTTCAATTCTCCCAACATGACAATGCAAAGAAACCTCAGTATAGAATTCTGTTAAATAATTTTTCTTCAAAAGCATTAAATTTTTTTGAAAGAAAGAAAGAAAAAGAAAGAAAAACTCTACAAAATCACAGCAAAGTAGGAATTCATTTAATAGGAAGGATTTGCAAATACTACTTAAAACAATAAAAACCAGCTCAGAATCTTCTTAAAGCCTCTTTTAAACAATCCTTCCTGTATCCAGATTAAAGCAACCCAAAACATCTGGACTTTAGATGGCTTTGTCTTTCTCGACTGGGAAATGATTTTGCAGGCTGTCTCTGACACAGAACATGTTGCTCTCACCACAACCTCCTTTTCATTTTTAAAAGGGCACGCTGAACTATGGGACGTTTTTAAATGGGCACGGCTGGGGGGCAGGTCCATGTGCACCCACGCACATCTGGTGAGTGTGAGGGGGGATCAAACAGGCCCAGATGGGTGTGCGATGAGTGTGTGCCCCAAGCCACGCATCCCCCACCCACCCAAGCACCCACCTGAAGGTGGTGTGGGGGGGCACGTGCTCCCATGACCCACACCCTGCCCTCGCATGGATAATTGGGTGAAAATCCCAGATGCTCTGTGCAGGGGCCTGAGTGGCTGGTGAATGAGTCATGGGAGCACATGCCCACCCATGTCGCCTTCAGACGGGTGCTTGAGTGGGTGATGAGTGAGTGGGACCTGCATGGGCGGGTCCTGTATAAAAACAGCTTATATGGGACATACTCTGACCTCAGATGTGGTTGCATTTTCTTCTGAACTAGGACTGGAGTTCCCGGCACCTTTAGGAGGGCAGGATTTGGTCCTAGGAAAGGTATGATTAATCACTATTTGTTTAAATTGGGATTTCTGTAGTGTTTAGGAGGAGTGATGGAAAAATGCCACACCATGCTAGGGACTGCACAAAAGAGATAGCCCTACACCCAGAGCCATGCCATTCCAAATCAATTGTATAGGGTATTAAATTGAAGACTATTTTTTTGATGTGGCAATTTCGAGTGGAAAACCCACCGAAAGCTAGGGGGTGTGCAATTAGTTTTGCTTTACTTAGTTCTGAAAACGAATGGAGCCTCGTTCGTTTTCGGAACTAGGGTAATGAAAATTAAGGAATAAGCAAGTGACATTTATTTGATTTCATTCGTTTTAATTTCTGTTTTCACGTTTTATTTATTAAAAATAAAAAAATACTGGGCATGGCCAAAATGCACGTGGAGTGATTTTTAAAAAAATATTTGATTTAATAAGCAAAAAAACAAAACAAAAATGGTAGCCACCCCCCCCAACCAAAAAACCCAAATGACTTTTTAAAAACAAAAACTAAAATAAAAATAAATGAGGTCCCTGCGACACATCCCTACCGAAGGGGGTGATCACGGTGATCAATTACATGGTAACTGATCACGGTGTTGCGTGTGAACACTAGGGATGGGAATTTCGGTTTCGGATAAAACCGAAAGTACATGAAAATGGACATTTTGGATTCATCCGAAATTTTGGTTCTTTTTCGGTTTCAGTACTATCAGATCTTTTGCGTTGATTTTTGTACTGGATTTTTAACATTGCAGTTTGTCCCCCATTGAGAAACTGCAATGTTAAAAATCTGGTACAAAAATCAATGCAAAAGATCCAATAGTACCGAAACAGAAAAAGAACCAAAATTCATGAGAACCAAAACCGAAATTGACTCAAACTGAAATTTTGCCCAGAGTCCCATCTCTAGTGAACATGTTATCCGCCCAATAAATCCATAACGGCAGTACATGGCAGTAGGGGAGGAGCGCGGGGGGGCGGAGGGCCCGTCTGGTCCATCTTTGTGGGGAGAGTTTCGGGAAGTGACGCCGGCCGATGTGGTGGATGTCCTGGGGTCTGTGAGGGCCACGTGTTGTCAACTGGATCCGTGCCC